>JASXTE010000004.1:5552500-6752500 GCA_030280995.1 Hemileia vastatrix
AAGGATGGCAGATGATAGAGTAGAGACAAGATTAGTTTTAAGTGATGACACATGAAAGGCGGAGCATTTAATTGATGGTATGAAGGTTGATATGATCTAATTTTTTGTTACCTTGGTCATTCATCACATGAGATGAGATGAGATGAGATGAAAAAAAAAAAAATTAAATTTTAAATTTTAAAATATATATATATATATATTTGAAATACAAATATGAAATTGAGATATGATGTATAAAGCAGTAGATGATAGTCCAAATCAAGCTATCGCTGGCTTTAAACTTACTTATTATATAGAGAGAGATTAAAAAAATAAAAATAAAAATAAAAAATAAAAAAAAATAAAAAAAATAAAAAAAGTCATAAATAAACAACATACCAAGACAACAAACCGTCCTTTGTTATCCACTCAAGTAATCCAGAGATCATAAATAGGAAAAGGATGGCAGATGATAGAGTAGAGACAAGATTAGTTTTAAGTGATGACACATGAAAGGCGGAGCATTTAATTGATGGTATGAAGGTTGATATGATCTAATTTTTTGTTACCTTGGTCATTCATCACATGAGATGAGATGAGATGAGATGAAAAAAAAAAAAATTAAATTTTAAATTTTAAAATATATATATATATATATATATTTGAAATACAAATATGAAATTGAGATATGATGTATAATGCAGTAGATGATAGTCCAAATCAAGCTATCGCTGGCTTTAAACTTACTTATTATATAGAGAGAGATTAAAAAAATAAAAATAAAAATAAAAATAAAAAAAAATAAAAAAAATAAAAAAAAGTCATAAATAAACAACATACCAAGACAACAAACCGTCCTTTGTTATCCACTCAAGTAATCCAGAGATCATAAATAGGAAAAGGATGGCAGATGATAGAGTAGAGACAAGATTAGTTTTAAGTGATGACACATGAAAGGCGGAGCATTTAATTGATGGTATGAAGGTTGATATGATCTAATTTTTTGTTACCTTGGTCATTCATCACATGAGATGAGATGAGATGAAAAAAAAAACTTAAATTTTAAATTTTAAATTTAAAATATATATATATAAATTTGAAATACAAAGATGAAATTGAGATATGATGTATAAAGCAGTAGATGATAGTCCAAATCAAGCTATCGCTGGCTTTAAACTTACTTATTATATATATATATATATATATATATATATATATAGAGAGAGAGAGAGAGAGAGATTTTTTTTTAAAAAAAATTAAAATAATAATTAAAAAAAAAAAAAAAAAAAAGTGCCAGCTGTTGAAAAAAAATCACCAATTTTTTTTTTTTTTTTTTTTTTTTTTTTTTTTTTTTTTTTTTTTTTTTAATATTTTTTTTTTTTTTTTCAAATAACACCAAAATTTATTGACATTGCTGTTAGTGCATAAGGTCATCAGGTGACACTTTCTTATAATCATCTCCTCCTCTTTCAGGCCACACTGCAAAAAATAAAAAATAAAAAAAAATAAAACAAAATAAAATAAAATAAATGCATTTCATTCACAAAACACAAAATAGTATACCTAGCCTAGCCTAACCTAACCTTCTAATTTTATATATAACCTATCATAATAACATTCATTGCTCTAAACTATAATAGAAATCTGGGTAACCTAGTCACAACATAAAAAAGATGAGAAAAAACGTCTAACTGAATTAATCCATAATCCATTCATTAAAACTCAAACAAGAAAAAAAAAAAAAATACAAAAAGAAAAAAAGAAAAAATTACAGTTCACTTTGACAGACAATTGAAACCAAAAATAAAAATAATGATAATCTTCCTACAATTTTTTGAAGAAAAAATAATGAAAAAAAAAATATATTATCAAATCATTAATCCAAGGAGCAAAAAAATAAAAAATAAAATAAAAGACAAGCAGTGTTTGCATTCATTACATTATATCTCACACATCGCAACCAACAAATAATAATAATAATAAAATGATAAGGGTTACCTAGCAGCTTTAAGAGCATTCCACATACTCTTTATAAATCAATCCATCATCACAAGGAACCAAAAACCAACAAGTATATATACAAAAATGTTAGCCAAAAAGTCCACACAACATACAACACCATCAAAAGTAAAAACAAACAAACCTTAGTAAGTTCCTCATGTTTCTCCTTTGACAACAAACTACATCCACTAAGATCATGTGGTCCAACAGCTACATTTCCAGAGTGAACAGGAGGAACATGAAAAGAAGAACTTTTTTGGTTGAATAGGACAGTACTCCAACGACTCAATATCGCAGATAACGCTTTTTTAGTAATAGGTATTGGTTCTTCATCTACAACAAACAAACCAAAAATAAAATAAAAAATAAAAAATAAAAAAAGTATTAACACATCTTTAACCGAACAACACAATTTTTAAAACCTACCACCACCAGCACTATCTCCGGCCGTCTGTGACAGTTCACTCGCAGTAGAATGAAGGTGTCCTTGATTATTAGGACCTTTCAAAAACGGATGTTTAAGTAACTCAGGTATAGTAGGTCGATCTTTAGGATCAAATCGTAAACAACTTTTCATGACGTGAATGACCTCTTTTTCGACTCGCACTTTAGATGAGGATGAGGATGATTTTCCATGATCATCTTTAGGCATAGCGAATTCAGGGTAATCAATCACATAGGTACGATCTTGGATCATAGCTATTTTACGTGGCATAGGAAAAATGGAGAAAGGGGTATGACCATAAATGAGTTGATATAATATGCATCCCAAAGCCCATAAATCAGTGGATCTTCCCAACTTGCTCAGATTGGCTGATAAAGATTCGGGTGACATATAGTTAGCAGTGCCTATCTGTGACTCTCGTGCAATGTTGGTTGTATCATTAGGAATCGCCTTTGCAATTCCAAAATCAATCAACTTGATATTTCCTCTAACCAACACAAAGTTAGCCGGCTTAAGATCAGTATGCACAATCCCAGCATCATGGACAACTTGAACAGCTTCAAGCATCTGCAAGATTAACATTATCATGAGAAAAAATCAGATCAAAAAAAGACAAAAACAAAAACAAAAACAAACTTGTTCCCAAATATGTCGAATAAAATTAAAACTAATCGACCTTGATCCTTGCTCGTTCAACAATTGATTCAAATCTGTGTCGGCAACTTCCATTAACAGCCATACCTTGCCACGCGCTTCAGAAACTTCACTATCAATCAATTTGATAATTCTTTCCTGCCCTTGGAGTTTTTTAAGCAAATCAATTTCGTTTCGAAACATTTGAAACGATGTGGAATCTTGTTGATTTTTAAGACCAACCGCCTTGAGCGCATAGATGGTCTGATTTTGGCTGGTCACTCGATAGACTTTCGATGAACCCCCTTTACCGAGAAGGTTTCCTATTTTGGTATATGGTAGACCATTGACATACAAAACCGTACTTTTCCGACTTTTGCTAGAATCTCTTACAGACATGGAATCCAATTGAGACAACGAAGTAGATGGATTTGGCCTAAATGACATTAGCTGTTCGCAAGATGAAAAAGGTGGTGATTCAAAATGGCTAATCGCGGACGGGTTGTGACTTATCATTGGTTGCGGATGGTTATAACGCAAATTTTGCTGCTCATGTGACAAAGCTAATGAATTACGGTGTTGATGTTGATGTTGATGTTGATGTTGATGTTGGTGCTGTATCTGTTGGTATTGAAGGGCTTGATGTTGCTGTCCTTCAGAAGTAGAATGAGAATGAGACACATAATGAAGCCGTGCTTGTTGATGATAGGACGCAAAAGATGAACGAGGCTGCCGAAGTTCTTGGGAAGGAATGGGGGGGCGAGGATAATCATCTTCGACAGAGAGGTGAATGTATTCAGGACGGGAAGGCTCCTCACTATTGGACTTACTATCTGAATGAAGGCTTCCCTGATCAGAAATACTGGGCCTGGAATGCTGTGAGAGAGGTAAATGATGATAACTCATAGAGGAAACGGGACGAGGAGGGGATTGATCTGGATATACTCCCGAAAGAGACTGCAAAGAAGATTGTTGCGAAACGATACCTTTCACTCTTCTTCGAGCACTTAATGGTTTTCCATCAGAGCCACGACTTTCAGGAAGGGCTGAGTGTTTTTCACCACACAGCTGAGGATCAACCACCGGGCGTTGAAAATTTAAACTTGAGTTGCGCCTGTGTTGATTAGCCCAATCAGGGTTAGAATTTGGATTTGATTTGTCAACTACGTTATCTTCTGAATCACTTTCGATAATAAGTTGTTTGGGCACACGAGTGAGAGAGGCAAGTTCTTTTTCAGCCTGAGCACCCAGATTTTGTCTTGACCTCTGATCAAAAACGACTTCATTCACAGACTTTTGATCACCTGTTGAATATCTGAACATCTGATGATTTGAATCATGCGATGATGGTTTTTGGGAAGGATTTGTGAGCAAAGCTGGAGTGTTTGACAATTCACAGTTTTGCTGATTAACATTAACTGAATTGAAAGGCGCTCTAGAAGCTTTCGAATTAGGATTATCATCCACTGTCCTCATAGAAGCAGATCGGTAAAGACTTCGGATAGGAGAAGATGGAGATGAATCTGATTTGGGGACAGGTGGTGAGGTATATGGTTTGACCTCTTCTTCCTGTAGTGGAGCACGACGAGGTTTAAGAGACGTGGAAAGGGCTTTTGTGAAAAAGAGGAATCAAATGAGGTTTCATAGACTAGAACACGTTTTATTTTATTTTTTTATTTATTTTATTTTATTATTATATATATATATATATATATATATATATATATATATTTTGAAAAATGGACATACGCGGTCTCCTGGCAGATCTGTAGCGCAAACCAGATTCTAGCGTGACTCGATTGGAGACGTTACTAAAAGACACAGAGGGTGTTTGATGAACACCATTGGAGGAAGGTTGAAATGCGTTCAAGGTAGAAGCCAAATGCGGAGGGGGAGAATGACGTGAAATTGCCGAGTATCTGTAATCCTGTGAAAAAAAAAAAAAAAAAAAAAAAAAAAAACCCTCTTAATTTTATTAGACAACTTTTAGTGTAACATGATAAAATGCATGAAAAAACCTGATTTCCAGTGGAAGGGCCCAAGTCTAATCCAGTATTTAGTATTTGTCCAGAATGATTTTCAAGTGAGGGAGAAGAAGAAGAGGATGAGGAAGAAGATGAAGATGAGGAAGAAGATGAGGAAGAAGTGGATAAAGGAGTCAGCCTTGAATGAGGTATTGCTACAGAGGAGTGATTGGACATATGAAGATGAGGAGGTGAAGACGTGACGGTAGCAGAAGAGGTGGATGCAGAGGTATTGTTAGACATGGCAGTGGAAGAAGTGGCGGAGAAGGAAAGTGGACGGAAAGACTTGGTAGACTTGAGGATGGGGGAAGATTTTTGGGTATGAAGATAAGAAAGAGAGGATGGAGGTAATTGGTCATCACGATCATCTTGTTCAAAAAGACCTTTAGCATAATCGGATTCCAACTGGGGTCTGACGATTGTTTGATCACCGGCAGAGAAAGAAGGATCAGCGAGATGAGGATGGCGTTGGGTTGGAGTGATATTAGGAGACAGATGAGAAGAAGAAGAGAATTTAGAATGCTTTTTAGGGGTGGCCATTTGAGGAGGATTGATGAAGACAGCGGCGGAGGATCTTCTAGCGGAAGAAAGATTGGTAGTAGAGCGATGAAAGAAACGGGAAAGAGATTTTTGGAAGTCAGTGGAGGGGATGCGTAATTTGGACAAGGAAGAAGGATTGAAGAGATTGGGGGTGGATTTTGAGGGAAGAAGACGAGGATTGGAGGAGGAGGAGGATGAGGATGAGGAGGAGGGATACATGGTGGATGGAGGAGACGGGGGAAAGCAAGAGGTTGAGAAGTAGAAGATGAGCCAGAGCAAGGGAACAAATCAAATCCAAGTAGAAGATGGACTGACATTTGTAAGCAGACGTTGAGTGGGAAGCAGCTGCAGGAGCGAGGGAGAGCAGGGAAGAGGGTGAGAAGAAAGAAAGAAGAGGTGGTAGGAAGGAAGAAGAGATGTAAAATAGTTGTGTAATAATATAATAATATATAATATATAATATAATATAGTATATAATATAGTATATAATATAATATAATATATAATATATAATATAATATATAATATAATATAATAATATAATACCAATACTTCTTCTTCTTCTTCTTCTTCTTCTTCTTCTTCTTCTTCTTTTGTTTGAACATCTCATCTCATCCTCTGCCCACTCCAATCTGTCCACCCTCATACTGTAAATTCATCTCCTCCATTCTTTCTTTTATGTCTTATAAACATCCATCCTCAAAATCAATCCTCTCGTCCCTTACATATCTCCTGCACCCACACGCGCTTCATTAGTTCTCCATTTTTTCATTCTCACTTCACATCTCATCACATCTGTCCAATATACACCTTATTTTTACATTTTATCCTTCTACCACACCCTCCATACCATTCTTTGCTCAACATGTACCCACCATGTCAACTGAAGCCAAATTAAAATCGGATTGGGTGCATGTATCGTCGTGTCATGTGATGGGTACATACACTCATACAGAGTACCCTGTAAACAGTCCTCGCAATTTGTTTCACATATGCTCTCTTCTCTCATACTCTCTCCATCTTACTCACATGTTTCTAATACCTCTTATAAAGTAAACCTATCTCACTTTGCTATTTGTATTTCGGACTTTTGAAAAAGCACCACGGTCCAAGTGGCCAATCTAGACATGGCACAAGCAAATGCTAAATGGTAAAAACATTCACCATTTGATTCAATAAGTTTCTTCCACGTTGAATGCAAAACTGATGTGAAATAAGTGCATTGTCATCCATAAGAGTTAGCTTGTGACAAGGATCTTTCTTTTTAAGGAATAGAATAAGGGTGTTCTGATAGACATTTTCAATATGATTGATTGCCTTTTGTTGCTTAAAAGGTAAAAAGACCAGAAGAGCCTTAGTTGTACCAATGAATCCACCCCAAACCATTGTTGAGGTGCATCCACTTTTGAAGGTAGGTTTTAAGACAAGCTTTGAAAAATACTTTTCACATCTTCCTGTCCCCGAACTAGAGTAGCCTGGTGATTGCTTGCTTATTTCAAAAGTAGACTCATCTATCCATAAAATCTTTTTTCCAGTCATTAACTGTCCAAGAGACATGTTCACTGGAAAATCTAAGTCGCTTAACTCAATGGATTTCATTAATAAACAGTTTTTCTTGCTGCTACCCAACTATGAAAACCTAGGTCATGAACATTACAGCTTTCTGTGGTTTGAGAAATGGGTGATGTAAGAGCCTCAGATAATTGATTCAAGGCAAGTTTTTGTAGCACGGTGTCAGCCTGTAGAACTCCGGAAAGAATCGGAGAACATAGGACGCCGCTACTACAGACTATATCCACAAATGACTATGTACATAAGGTGCCTAAGCACATAACATCCCCCCCCCCCCACATGGTCATTTAAATTATTCCATCATACTTATCCTCCCTACTTTCTATTAACCACCACAGAAAAAAGAATAAGAAAAATGAAAAGATAGATAACAGAGAAAAAAAAAAAAAAGAAAGAGAAAAGAAGAAGAAAAGAAAAAGAAAAAAGAAATAATCCCCCCCCCCCCTATTTCACTAATATCACCACACACAGACATCTTTCCTTTTGTTGAAAGTTAGAGATGGGCTCAGTGCTTTGGTTAGAATATCAGCACACATTTTTGCAGTTGGAACCCATTCTAGAAAAGCTTTCTTAAGGAAGAGCTGTTCATTCACCAAATAATAACACCTACTAATGTGTCTTGTCCTCTTTTCTCCAGGATTATTTTTTTGCATTGGAGAAGGCACCTTTATGGTCACCATGGAGCTTGACAGGTGGAAAATCAGGGTATAGATCTTGAAGCAAATTTGAGATCCAAATTGCATCCTTCAATCCATTACTAAGAGAAACATATTCAGCCATCATTGATGTGTCACTTACAGTTAGTTGACATCTTGATGTCCATACAACAGGGCAGTCATTGAGCAGTAAAAGATGACCAGATTGGGCTCTGGCAAACTCCTCATTGTTCCATGTCGCATCAGTGTAAGAGAATAGTTCAAGGGGGCTGGCTCTGTCAGGATGAATGTGAAACAAACATTTAGCAGTGTATTGTATGTAGCATAATAGGTGATTGAGTGCTGTCCAATGAGTAGCTGTTGGTTTTTGAAGAGAATCTAGCAAGGAAATTTACTGAGAAAGAGAGATCAGGCCTAGTTGCCACAGCTACATAGCTAAGAGTACCTAGAATAGAAAGATATTGGGTAGTGTCAACTGCTTCTTCATCATCTGTTGCTGTCCTGATTTTTAGCTGCTGAGGTAATGGAGATCTTGTGACTGGTCCTGAAAGATTGTGTTCTCTTAATATCTTGTTAATAAGCTGAAAATTGTTGAGATTAAAGCCTTCAGGGACCTCTTCAATACCTACACCTACAATGCCATTCACCTTTTCATTCCATTTTAACTTTAAAGATCCATCTAAACCATCCTCCAGCTCCTTCAACACTTCCACACAAATGCCAGTCACAATTCCATCATCAACATGTATCCAAACTACACCCAAACACCCTTTCTTCTTTAAGACATAGAAACTTTTGTTGTAATGACTAACCTTTTTATCCTTGAGAGTCAAGTTTGTCAGCAATGTGTAACCACCAACATCTTGCTGCCTGCTTGGTGCCATACAGAGCTTTCTTCAGACAGAGAGCACTGTCTTTATCCTTCAGTTGAAAACCTTCAGGAGGACATACCTATATAGCTTTGTCAATTGGACTGTGAAAATAGGCTGCTGTGACATCAAAAGACTTTACAGGCCATTTGTGATATGCTGAAAGAGTCAGGAGAACATGCTGTGAAGCAAAATTTGCAGTGGGAGCAATAGTTTCAGTAAAGTCAATACCATATTGCTGAAGGAAACTGTCAGCCTGTATATCCCCAGGACTGAGTAAAAAGTACTTATAAGTTATGTTAAACACATGAACTATACATGGGAAATAATAATTAAGAGTACACAAACAGTATACATATGTAAAATTATGATAATATACAAAATATGCCATTATAACACCTTATATACATGCATATATCAACCTTTTATAAGTCTTATGTACTTAATATTAAGTTGGAATATGTTAGAGTAATCTTAAGAACCTTAAGTATAAGGCTAAATAATTTTTAAGTACACTTAAAGCTGTTATTTTCACTGTTTTATGCAAAAAACAAGAAATGCGCTTTATTTCACTTAAAAGTTGACTATATGCGCCATAAATTTGAGAATATCAAAATTGCACTTTGACAGATCAATTTGTCTCATTTAGGACTATTGATTTGGCTGTTTAAATGCATAAAAATAACACTTTTCAAATTTGGTGGTTTTTATGCCAGAAATGGCTTCTGTGTACTGGCCACATACTGCCTGCTTTTTTCCTGTGTGAATAGCTTCATTTTTAGCAAAGTTAGCTTTTTCACACTATAATTACCCCACATTCTATGCCCACTGTGGGGAAAGATGCTAAAATAGGCAAGAGGCACTTATTTAGTGTCCTAGCTTAATTAATAATGCATTGACCTTGTTTATATGCACTAATTTCATTAATAACCTCACTCTTGGCATCTTATTTCATCACCACGCTTAAATTTGCCTAAAATTAGTCAAGGATTTACCCGTGCAAGCGCCTGCCAAGGACTGCATGTAGTTACCCCACATCTCACACTCTTTTTTGAGTTTTTGGGTGGTTTCTCAGTCAATATTGGTTATTTTTGAATGGGAATTTCATATAGTATAATGTCAGGATTAGCCCCATTATTTCTACAGTAAATCCCCTTTATTATTAAGCTATTATTAAGCTTAAAAAATTCCCCTTTAGACTTTTATATTATTGTTTAATACGCATATACTCTCTTTTTATCTTATTCTTTAATTTTGATAGATTTTCCTTATTATTACAGGATTTTGACAGTTGTTATTCTTCTAATTATGTCATGGGTTACTGGGAATGTTGATGGGCATGTCTATTAGTTGTTTGGAGGCGTCATTAACTGTGTATTGGGTGGTACATCAAGGGAATCATTGGGAACTCAGTGTGTATAAAAGGAGGAGGTTTTTGGGTTGTGTTTCTACATTCTTTATCATTACAATTCAATCATATAACCAATCAATTTACAATACATATCAATAGAACTTATATAGTCGTTGAATAGTATCTGAATTATTAAATCTATTTTTATACCAACTATAAAGATTGTAAGCCATATATAATTAGTGAGATTAGAATTACTGAGACCTGCATTTTGAGTTATTTTAATACTTATTGGATTTGTACTACAGTATTCATATAGGACCATTAAAATCTTCTAGAAAACTGACCATTCAAGCTAGTTCATGTCTTTGTACTTGACCTCAGCCTGACAATTGTGGGCCTTTCCTCAAGAATTCTGTTATAATCCAGTAAGTAAAAATTTCAAAGAAGGTACACATAAATAAAATCCCTATAGAAATATTTGGTTAATTACAACAGGTTGGGGTCACTTATATGGTGATTTCAGAAAAAGAAGCCCTGTTATATAATACAATTGTGATATTGAATCAACAATTTTACCACTAATTTAACATATAATTGTTATTAGTGGGTCTGTCAATAGACCAGTTAAATTTGTGATCTTTGCAGATGATAACCAATTAAACTAATTGATTGTTTTCTTTTAATAGGAATTTTAATCCCTTTCTATTGGTTTGTAAAATTCATTTAATATTTGAAAAAGAATCTTACTTACAGTTGTTTTCTTTTTAAATATAAAAACACGGCTACATATTGTAGACCAGTTAAATCAGGTGACCACTTAAAAAGCATATTTGACTTTTGGCACTTAGAAATTCACTCCATATTAATAAGTAAGCAGTAAAAATGTCTTCAGTGGTATTGATAAATACTGATAAAACTCCTTTTGAAGTTTTCATATCTAAACTTTCAATTCTTTAAAAAAAAATTCCACATAAAAATGTGTGACAACAATGACATTGTAAGTAATAAGGCAAAACCTTATAACTTAAGACCTAGATCTGAAAGACCTTCTACAGGACATTCAAATGGAGGGCCAGGACTCTCCCATAATAAACAACACTCCGCCAATGTCTCTGGAGGAAAGGGAAAGGCTTTTAAAGCAAGTTTAAATAAAGAAAACAAAAAATACATTACAAGAACAAATTCACTCCCTATCCACCCTACTAAACACCTTGACAATAAGAGTCAACAATATAGTGGACCAGATCAACAATCTGGAGAAAAGAGCAGCTCAAGGTTTCATTGAAGTCAACCAAGCTCTAGTGGACATAAAGGCTCAACCACCAAAAGTGGCACCCAACAATTCCATAGCAACACCTCCAGCCCAAGAGGAGGATCAAAAAATTACAGTAAGCAAATGGAAATGGGATTTGTATGCACAAAACTACAAAAACCCTCAACAGCAGGGCTCCAGCAGTCACCCTTACAGGGGAAAGGCAAGGAGAGGCAGGGGAAGTGGTATAAGACCTTGGTAAGTCATCCAACTCCTCATAGTCAATTGTTTCAACCTGACAATAAATTACTTATAGGTAATGAGATTGATAAGGAAATATTAGATATAATTGATAAAGATTTAAAGGATTATTCATTTGAAAATAATATGTTAAACTTGTCTTTAAATGAGGACAATGTAAATAGTTTTATTGATCACCAGGATAATGCTATTAATATAAAAATGGAATCAAATAATGAGTCTTCTGAGTTGGACACAGAAAAAATAGAATATTTTTTGAAAGAGAATCCAATGGAATCAAAAATAATGAGTAAATTATTATTGAGAATTAAAAAATTGGAAGACTTCTCAAAAGAGTCAAACAATAATACAGAAAATGTATTATTACAGCTAACACAATCATTGAGTACCACAGCCAATAGATTAAAAATTATTGAAAATTCAAATGATGAATTAATCAATGAGAATAAAATATTTAACTCTAAGATTAGAAATTTAGAAAGTAAATTAGAACATTCTCAGAATGTTATGGCTACCATTGAGGGATGTGTTAAATTATCTTTTTCAAATATAAATGATACTCTGACTCATGTACCTGTAATAAAGGATAGGTTACAAAGAGTAGAAATAGAAGTAGCAAATGTATTGAAAAATACTGAAAAAATAAAAGATAACACTTCTTATGTGGCAAGAGTACCTGTTTTCATGAAACATGCAAATGAAACACCAATGATGGAACATGAACATAGTATCATGGGCTCTGAGAACAGTAAATCAGTAAAAGATGAAATAAATGATCATCTTTCCAAAGTAAGTGAATTACTGAATATTCCTCAGGTTAAGAAATCAAAAACTAACCAAAAGAACTTGCCTAAGTTAGATCAGTACCCTTCTTTTGATGGGGATTCAAAATCTGATTGGCAGCAATTCATACAAAGAATTGATAACTTAAAATTTTCATACAAATTACCTGATGAAGAAATTACATCAAAGTTGATATATTTATTTACAGATGTGGCCTTATTATGGGTTGAATCTGTATTGAGTGAGGGAATTAATTACTCCTGGAATGAATGGAAGGCACTAATTGAAAGGCAATTTGGTGGCCCAAAATTTAGAATCACTCAAAAAAGATTGTATGAAAGAACAAGATATAAATTAAATGCTGGAGATAAACCCATGGTCTTTTTAATGACTTTAATAAAAATCATGAAAGCTATGGATCCAAAAATGGATTATGAAGAGTGGAAAGAAAAAATAATATAAAATTTGCCTATATCAGTTAGAGACATTATTGTAGCTAGAACTAAAACCATCAGAGATACCTCTGGGTTCATTAATATATGCAATGAGATATTATTAAACCACAAATATGAAACCAAGTATAATAATTACAGACAAAGTGTTGATGTGGTAAAACCTACTACAAGTAAATTGCCAGTGGAGAAGAAAAAACCTTCAGCTCCCCTTGTCCCTAAGAGACAAGAGAATAACACTTGTTACAAATGTAATGAAACTTGGGTAAAGGGTCACACGTGTACAAAGAGAATAAATGTTATTGAAACCTCACAGAATTTTGAACCAAGTAATCATGAAGATGAGAACGTGGAATCCAGTGAGGATTGTAAAAGTAACATATCTTAAAGTGATGATGAACATGAGATATTTGTATTAGAACAGGATATTATGTTCCTGAATGATGCTATACCTCATACAGACACATCTTTAACTTCCATTGAGGAAGCTGAAATAACTAAAGATGTAACTCATGATACTTACAAAATAACACCTATCAGAGCACCTGTTATTATATGTGGAAGAGAAATGAATGCCATTCTTGACACTGGGGCTTCAGGTAGTGTCGTTTCAATTAAGACATTAATGAAACTTGATAGTAAGTACCAGGAAAAACTAGAACCTGTTCAAACAAAGAAATGGAGAGGTTTTGGTTCAGTATTAAATCCAATTGGCAAATACAAAACTGCTGTATTCTTTAAATATAATAATGGATATGTTAGAGAAGTGTGTGAATGTGTAGTAATGGATAATAATAATTGTAGTGATTGGTTTATTATTGGCAATGATTTATTGACAAAATTTGGCATTAAACTAGATCCTGCAAACAGTTGCTTCACTATAGGTGTGAATGGCAAGAGAAAATTCAAAATATGTTCTGAAAACTCAGTGTATGCCATTTCTCCTAGAGAAGAACAACTGCAAGGTGGAAGAACCACCACTGAAATGGTTGAATTGGATAATGAAATCCAAATGGCCTCTTTCAGTTCTCAACTCTCAAAAATTGAAGAAGAAAATATTTTGAGATTGATTAAATAATATCCTATGGCATTTGCTCATGATTCAAATGAACTAGGATTGGTCAAAGACCATGAGATGAAAATCTATTTAAGCTGTGATTTGGATAATATTACTGGCAGCCTGAAAAAGAAACCATACCCAGCATCTCCTGCAAAAAGGAAAGATATTGAAGACAATTTAAAATTATTGTTGGAAATGGGTATTGTTTAAAAAGTAGACACAACACCTAAGTATTGTGTCATTTCACCAGTATTGATCTCTTATGAAAAGGATAAGGCAAGATTATGCGGTGATTATAGAGCTCTGAATACATACACTGTAGATGATATTTACCCTCTACCAAGGATAGCTTCTATCCATGCTACTTTACAAGGAGAAAAATATATTTCCTGTCTTGATGGAAACAAGGGTTACCACCAGATTCCTGTGGAAAATAATTCTCAAAATTAATTATTAATAACCACACATATGGGTATATTTAAGTATGTGAGAATGCCATTTGGCCCAAAAAATTTGCCTTCAGTCTTCCAAAAATTAATGGATAGTGTTTTCCATCAGGAAATGGTTGAAGGATGGCTTTTGGTCTATATTGATGACATCATAGTGTTTTCAAAAACATATGATGAACATTTAAATCACCTGGAAAGAGTCTTTCAAAGGATGGATGAAATAAATATGACAATTGCATTAAAGAAATGTAAGTTTGAATTTCAATCCTTGAAAGTACTTAGACATGTTGTATCCGGATTACAAATTTGTGTTGACCAGAATAAGGTGGCAGAAATTAAAAACATTGGTATACCTCAAAATGTAAAAGAGGTTCAAAGTTTTTTGGGTATGTGTGGATATTATAGAAAATATATTAAAAATTACCAATCCATTGCAGCTCCTTTAACAACATTAATCAGGAAAAATGAGGCTTTCATTTGGAATAATGAAAGACAACACACCTTTAATAAATTAAAGGAATGTTTAATGTCAGCTCCAATATTGGCACTACCAGATTTCACCCTACCTTTTATCTTGTACACTGATGCAAGCTTCATAGGTTCAGGTTCTGCTTTACAGCAGAAACAGATAATAAATGGAAAATTATCTGAAGTAGTTATCTGTTAAATATCCAGAACCTTAAGAAAAACAGAATTAAGGTATGGTTCCACACAGCTGGAATGTTTAGCCGTGGTGTGGGCTTTTGAGAAACTTCATTACTATCTGGAAGACCAAAAATTTGAACTTATAACAGATTGCAGTGCAGTAAAATCATTACTAAACATGAAAACCCCTAATAGGCACATGTTTAGATGGAAACTAGCTGTACAAGAGTACAGAGGATGAATGACAATCACTCACAGAGCAGGAACATTGCATTCTAATGTAGATTTATTATCCAGAAGTCCTTTGCCAAATGATGCTGACAACCCAGCTTATGTACCTGAAAATGAGTTTATACATATATTTGGGATTTATATAGTGGATTTAGAGGAAGAGTTGATGCAAACTATATTGGAAAATTATTCATCTAATAAAGATTTGACTAAACTATCTACCATTCTAAATGATCCAACTAATGCCTCCATGAGTGAATTAATCAAAACTTTGCCTCCAAAGTATAGGAATGCATTGGAAAAAGGTAAACTGTCAATTGAAGATGGATACATATATTACAGGAAAAAGTTAAGTAATGTAATAGTGATACCACCTTCTATGAAAGAGTTAATGTTAAGTACGTTTCATGATGACATCTTAGCTGGTCATTTTGACTTAAACAAAACATTAACCAGAGTTAAAAACACAGCCTGGTGGATAAACATGAAAGAAGATGTACAAAAATACATTGAAACATGTGACCCTTGTCAGAAATCTAAAAGATTAACTGGGGAGAGAGCTGGGTTGTTACAACAAATAGAGCAGTCAAAAGCTCCATGGGAAATTATAAACATGGATTTTGTAACTGGCTGGCAATTAGCAGGAAAAGAAAGTTTCAATTCTTGCTGGGTAATAGGGGATAGATTAACAAAAATGTGTAAATTTATCCCTACCCATAAAGAGGTATCTGCAAAAGACTTGGCATTACTATGGTGGACTCAGATGATGAATACTGCTGGGTTCCCTAAAGCCATAATCTCTGACAGAGACCCTAAATTCACTTCAGAGTTCTGGACATCTTTGATGGAGGTATCAGGTTGCCAATTGAAATTATCTACAGCACACCATCCACAAACTGATGGGCTGGCTGAGAGAATGATACAAACTCTAGAAGACATGATCAGAAGATATTGTGCCTTTGGATTAGAATACAAAGACAATGAGAAATTCACACATGACTGGGTAACATTAATTCCTGGCCTTGAATTTGCTTATAACAGCGCAACTCATTCTGTAACAGAGAAGAAACCATTTGAACTCTGGCTGGGATATGTACCAAATACCCCAGTAAATCATTTAAATAAATTACCAAGGTTAGATATACACCCTGGTACTAAATCCTTTATTCATATGAAACAAATGTGTAGAAAGCATGCAGAAGAATGCATCCAAAAAGCATTTGAATATGAAAAGAAAAGGTGGGATAAATCTCATAAAGAATTTGAATTCAAAATGGAGATGAAGTCCTTATATCAACGCTACATTTTAACTTACAAGGTAATGTTAACTTAAAGGATCCCTTTGTAGGAACTTTTGTAGTAAGTAAAATGGTTGATAATAATGCAGTGGAAGTCATATTATATGCTCCATATGATAGGAAACATCCAGTTTTCCCTATCTCATTATTGAAACCTTACCATGCAAATGATCCTGACTTATTTCCAAAAAGAAGGGGAAGGCCTAAAAAACAACCTGAAGAAATTGTGGAAAAAGCAGAGATTGAAAAAATACTCAAGAAAAGAATCCTTACTAAAGAAAAAGGAACTGAGTATTTATTAAGATTTAAAGGGAAATCAAATGAATTTGATAAATGGATACCTGAAAAAGATATTTCTAATTTATCCACCCTTCTTAGAAAATTTAAACAGAAACAAATTTCTGTTCAACCAACTGAGGGGATAAAAAACCAGTACTCATAATATTTTATTATGTTTTATTTCTTTAAAGTATAATCTTTAATGCTACAGAATTAATCTGAATACCTAAAAATTAAACAAATAAATATATAAAATGTATAACCCATCATTTTTTTATTGTTTTTTTTGGGTGGGCAAGTGTCAGCCTGTATATCCCCAGGACTGAGTAAAAATTACTTATAAGTTATGTTAAAAACATGAACTATACATGGGAATAATAATTAAGAGTACACAAACAGTATACATAAGTAAAATTATGATAATATACAAAATATGCCATTATAACACCTTATATACATGCATATATCCACCTTTTATATATCTTATGTACTTAATATTAAGTTGGAATATGTTATGGTAATCTTAAGAGCCTTAAGTATAAGGCTACATAATTTTTAAGTACACTTAAAGCTGTTATTTTCACTGTTTTACACAAAAAACAAGAAATGCGCTTTATTTCACTTAAAAGTTGACTATATGCGCCATAAATTTGAGAATATCAAAATTGCTCTTTGACATATCAATTTTTCTCATTTAGGACTATTGATTTGGCTATTTAAATGCATAAAAATAACACTTTTCAAATTTGGTGTTTTTTATGCCAGAAATGGCTTCTGTGTACTCGCAACATACTGCCTACTTTTTTCCCATGTGAATAGCTTCATTTTTAGCAAAGTTAGCTTTTTCACACTATAATTACCCCACATTCTACTCCCACTGTGGGGAAACATGCTAAAATAGGCGAGAGGCGCTTATTTAGTGTCCTAGCTTAATTAATAATGCATCGAACTTGTTTATATGCACTAATTTCATTAATAACCTCACTCTTGGCATCTTATTTCATCACCACGCTTAAATTTGCCTAAAATTAGTCAAGGATTTACCCATGCAAGCGCCTGCCAAAGACTGCATGTAGTTACCCCACATCTCAAGCTCTTTTTTTAAGTTTTTGGGTGGTTTCTCAGTCAATATTGATTATTTTTGAATGGGAATTTCATATAGTATAATGTCAGGACTAGCCCCATTATTTCTACAGTGAATCGCCCTTATTATTAAGCTATTATTAACCTTAAAAAATTCCCCTTTAGACTTTTATATTTTTGTTTAATATGCATATAATCTCTTTTTATCTTATTCTTTAATTTTGATGGATTTTCCTTATTATTACAGGATTTTGATGGTTGTCACTCTTCTAATTATGTCATGGGTTAATGGAAAAGTTGATGGGCATGTCTATTAGTTGTTTGGAGGCGTAATTAACTTTTATTGGGTGGTACATCAAGGGAATCATTGGGAACTCAGAGTGTATAAAAGAAGGAGGTTTTTGGGTTGTGTTTCTACATTCTTTATCATTACAATTCAATCATATAACCAATCAATTTACAATACATATCAATAGAACTTATATAGTCTTTGAATAGTATCTGAATTATTAAATCTATTTTTATACCAACTATAAAGATTGTAAGCCATATATAATTAGTGAGATTAGAATTACTGAGACCCGCATTTTGAGTTATTTTAATACTTATTGGATTTGTACTACAGTATTCATATAGGACCATTAAAATCTTCTAGACAACTGACCATTCAAGCTAGTTCACGTCTTTGTACTTGACCTCAGCCTGAAAGAAACCCTTTGCTACATAGTGTGCCTTGTAGGTTGGTGAGTCTGAAGAAGGATTTTTGATGGTGAATACCCAGTTTGCATTGGTGACTTTGCTGCCTGGTGGGATATTTTTTTCATACCAAACATCCATGTTTCTCATGTTAGCTAGTTCTATTCTGCATTCTAGCTCCCATTTTTGACAATCAGGAGAGAGCATGGCCTGTAGATGAGTTCTGGGGATAATATCAGAGTGTGACAGACCTTTATTGACAATCTCTGTAACAGCTTTTTCCTGTGACAGAAGCACTAATCATCTTTGAAATCGCCTAATTTCAGATTGTTGATAATAGACTGAAGAGAACCCTTTGATGGTGTTGTTGTTGGAGCTTGGAGAGCAGCATCATGATTGGGAAGGCAATCACCAGGGAAAACAGCCATGGAGGACTCAAAAAAGGTGTTTGATTCTTTATGCCAAAAAAGCCAACCAGTATTGTTTAAGGAATAATTTACACACTTACAAATCAAAGCACATTGATCTAGTTTTTGGTGTGTTTCCTTGTGAATATGAACAAATGCTGTTTCACCAAAAAATGCAAAAATTGGAATAGTTTGGAGTGGCATTGTACATCAGCTGAGTAGGAGATTTGTCACCTGTTTTAACATTGGGGATCTGGTTGTGAACATGAGCCTCCCACTTGTATGCCAAACCCCAGAATGAATCAGGTAGTTCACTGGCTAGGATTATGGTTCTTGCAATGTCACCAACTGTTCTGTTGAACCTTTCAGCTGTCCCATATTTCTTGTGATGGTGGGGGTAGGTAACTTTGTGAGTAGCACCAATATCGGCCAAGATCTGAGCCATTTTATTTCTGTGCATCTCACCTCCATCAGTGCGCGAAACCTGAAGCTTCTTCCCAGTGACATTTTCTAATTTTTTATAGATAGAAAAAAAACAAGAAGTTGCCTCAGATTTGGCATTCAGAAAAAATACCACACCATAGGAAGTTGAGCTTTCTCTGAACATTTCTGCCCATCTAGCACCATGAATAGTGGGATCCATGGGACCAACAAGATCTCCAACAATTAAGCTCATTAAGAATTCTGGCTTTGATTCATGGGTTGCTGATGGTTTCCTAGTTCTCTTTGCAATTAAAAAATCTTCACAGTCAGTCTTACCTGCAGGTATAGATAATGGTAGACCAGTGCCCATACCAGCATTGATAATTTTTTTGATGGTGCCAATGCTGGTATGCTCTAGTCTTCTTTTCCAGTACATTAGGGAACCTTTGGCTGCAGGTGGACAGTTGATATGATGATTCTTCTTAACAGTGCAAAGTAACAAAGGGTGCAAGGAGTAGAAATAAGAGGGAACATCATTTGGATTGCAAGTACTAACACTAATTACATCCAAGACCCATCTTCTTCTGGTATTCTCTACCCGGCCAGTCATAATCAAATCCTATTTCAAATAAATCCCCAAATTTTTATTTTCAGAACAGAAACCAAAACAGAAACCACAGCTCACTAAATCAAATAATGAAATAAGAGTAGTCCTAACATCTGGACAATAGAAGACATTGGTAATAGTGACTATTTTACCATCCCCTTTAATTTTTAAATCACCTATGCCGGTGATGAAGGAAGAAGGACAGTTAGTGGCCACTTTGACTGGAATTTTTTTTTTAAGAAGTATGAAATTTTTTAGAAGGCTCACATTTCCAGTGACATGATGAGTTTCTCCATTGTCCAAGATAGCATAGTCATCAGCCATTGCCTCAGGAGACCATTCAGCACTATTCAGATCAATTTTTTCAACCAGTTTGTATAACACCTCAACATTTTTTTCAAAGATAGTGATTTCATTAGCTTCAATTTGAACATCTCTAGCACAAATGGGACCATGTTGAGAGCATTTGAAGGGAATATAGACCTTTTTGGTTCTAGCATTAGGATCAGAAGCATAAGCATTTGCATGTTCACCCATAATGTATAACTTGGGTGAGAAATTTGCAGAATGAGGATTAAATGGACAGTGAGCCACAACATGAGCAGCAGAATGGCATTCATGAAAATTTTGATGTGCATTAGGAGGCCTATAGGAATCTCTTTTTCTTTGAGGTTCAGTGGCAGCATGAAGAGAGGGTTCAACAAATAAAGTTGCAGTAGGTGATGATGAGATGCCTTCAAAATCAATTCTATTTTGAACTAGTCTTGGCATGAGTTGACAGAAATCCTCAAAAGTGACCAATTTTGAGTTAGCATGGTTATCCAGAGAAACACATAGATCAACATACAGGTCTTTCATAGATGATGGCAGAAAAGCATGGGACATCAGGGCTTTAAAAATTTTATTATTGAAAATAATTCATTGATGTTCAATTGCTTCAAAATATCTGTTGAATGCTTCCAGATACTCACTGTGAGACATAAACTGGGTATATTTTAAATTGATGAAATTGCAAGTAGCCTTCATTTTAGAGGTATGGTTAGATCTGGAGAATTTGTGGCTAATATGAAGATAAATTTGGTGTGCTTTCCAGTCTGTTGATATCTCATGGCTTAAGTTAGGAGAAATAGAGTGCAGAAGGATTAGGTGATTTACTTGCTCTTCAAATTAATCAGGAACAGTTTCACAATTTAGTGTGTATGCTCTTATGCCAACAAAGTCTTTGATTAATTCCAATACATTGCTATGCCAGTCTGAATAGTTACAGACATGTATGTCAAGATTTGGTATAGATTTTGTGAATTCTATCACATTTCTCAATGCACGCTGTCAGTATAATCTAGTATATAAGTATGATATAATAGTGTTTATTTATGGTCCTACTACTTATTGATAAATGATTTAGTGATTAAACCTCAGGGGAAGACTAATAAAATAGTTATACTCAAATAAAACTCACAATACTTGGATTTAAATGTGTGCTAGTAGTGGAAAATAGATAAATAAAATATAGCTATAGCTTATATAAAGATAATATCAATTTATAATGGCTTTAAAATATATTTCTGAATGCTAATAATTGTATTGTAGTGTTTTTTTGATTTGTAGTAATTGAATGATGATAAATAACCGTCAAAATCCCTCCTTACTTATACCCAAATCCACTGGAGTGCACAGACCTTCAATCCAGATGATGTCACTGCTATCCCCGGAAATTACAGCACTGTGAGGGCCCATCACCTCCCCATGGCGTCCACTTCAAGAAGATTCAACACCCAGACCTCCAGTAAGGACCCTCCATCATAATTAATGATAACACAGATCTATACCACAAATAGAAAATCCAGATAAAAACGGATACCATAAAGAAACAGGTAAAATAAGCAATCAAAAAGAGATTAATGAAACCCAAAGCATATAAAGGAAACAAATAAAATTTCCAAGCCCCCAATAGCATCCCCAAGCATCCACATTAACCCAGAAATGACCTTCCAACCTATAAATCCGTGAATAACCATCCAAGGAAGTAAATTAAGTTGTCCAAACTGAGTGTATGCGTCTGATATAGATGTCTATGCTTCTGTAGGCGTTGTGAGTCCACTGATTTCGTCCATATGACCTAAAATAAGCAGAAAAACAAAGGTTATAGGCTATTAAGGGGCTAAAACCCACTTATATACCTAAATATACATAATATACTGCATATTTCACTGAATATGAGATTTATGTATACATATAAGCTTATGTATGTCAATAATTACTTCATATCACTTAAGATAAGTATATTATGACTCCATTAACACCTTAATAAGTATTATTAGGCTATGGATAAGCTATTTAAACTACTATAATTTATATAATAGAATAATAATTATATATATATATATAATATAATAATATATATTATTATTTTAACCTTATTTTTAAGATATAAGCTTAATTTACTTAAGGTTATCTTATTTTAAGCATAGAAAATACTCAGTCCTAGGGATATCTAGGCTGACACACGCTGTCTTTCTATCATGCTAATGGATGATGGAGTGGTCATGTGGGGCGGTGACTGGTGTGAATGACCAACGGGATTGGTCTGCCTAAAGGGGGAGACCAATCTCCCTGTTGGAATTGCTCTAGCTGCTTCTCTCATGGTGGATTTTGGTAGCAGGGGGTTAAGGTTAGGGAGTGGAGAGAGTGAGGTGAGGGGGTGTGGCATTAAACCTAGGGTAAGGCCATCTATGGCTTGCATTAGGTCGTCAATTGTATTGGGGACCTGCTCTAGAAGTGTGGTCATTTAACATTGGAAGAGGCCTTTTTTGGGCTGTTTGGAGCTGTTTTGGTATGTCTTAATTGAAATTGGTTTAATAAATGGGTGTTTTTCTGGTTTTATTAAGTGAATATTGGGACTATGGGTATGTTTAAGGGGTCATTTGCTCACTTTTCATTTCTAAAAGATAGCTGTTTAATTTTGTTTTTTGTGTTTTACAGGCTAAACTTAAGTCTTAGGGTTAAGTGCTTAGTACCATTAAGTAGAGCTAATTTGGCTCTATATTTTATGTCTCAATGTTTTTATAGCTTAATTATGTTTTTTAAGGGTTTTATTAGTAATGGTAGATTTTTATAAGTATTATGGGCTTTTTTGGAGGTTTTTGGTGGCTTTCTGGCTGCCTCTAGACGGGCCACCCGCCTTGATTATAGAAGGCTGGGGATCGCTTCTAGAGGGTTTTTACTCAATTTGGCTGCCAAAAGCACCAAATTTGTTGCTGTGCATGAATTTTTTAGATGGTGGTCTGTGTGTACATACTGAGGAAGACAGTTTGGGGCAACTTTATTTATCATACAACTATCCAGAGGTTATATCATTGTTCTCACTCAGTTTTCAATGTTTTTTGGCCACAATTGGCTCTGTTTGTTGAAAGTTTAGTTCTTCATTTAACTCAACTTTGGCAACTGGTTTCTCTGGTGTAGCTTTGCAACCTGCATCAAGTATTATTGCTGTTTTCTGTGAAACAAGTGCAAAGTGTTTTGTCTTTCTGGTGTGTATCTTTCTGCATTTCAGGTTTCAGGTTCTTTGGTTCTCAGTGGTCTGCTATTGGCTACTGTCTTGACTTGTTAAGCAGTCAAGGAGTGTGTTGAAAGGGGCATAGTAACAGTATCTAATTTGCTGTAGCAAATAAATCTCAACTGGTATTTTCCCAAAGGGACAGGTGTTTTTCTCTCCAGTTTTACTCCAGCTCCCTTGGTCAAGGCCTATAGCTAGTACTATAGGATTTTCTACAGTGGTTGGTGCACTGGAGGTAGAGGTTTGGCAGGGGAGGAAAACTTAGGGGTACTAGTGGCAGGGGAGGTTAACCAAGGGGTATTAGTGGGGGTCTGCGCAAGTGAGTTGCACACTTGAGGTGGAGGTTCAGCTGAGGAGGGTAACTTTCACATGCCACGTGACACTCCAGGCAAAAGCAGCTCATTAAATCAATAATACAGAGGTCTAAATCCATACTCAAAGCACAGAAAACAAATCTACATAGCAACTGCAACTTTCCTTTGTGTACTCACTATTCAACCGCGCTAGTCTAAACTTCAAATCAAAATTAGCAAATCTCTCAATAGTGTGTTTAGTCTTTTCTTTGCTAAGCCACACACAGCGCAATAGTTAATGTAATATTCAGCTAAAAGTTTTATTAAGTGTCTGTGACTTATTAACAGGGGTAGTGAGCATGGACGGGATGGTTAGTGGAGGATTACAGAGTTAACGGATGTTAGTGAGGAGGGTCCAGGTGTAACGGGTGTATTTTGGAGGTCGTTGGTGTGCGGAATAATGGACAGGTCTGAGGTCAATGCGAGGAGGAGTAATGGATATTAAAGGTGTTTGATTGTGGTTCAATATTTCTTTAGAATTAAATTATAAAACGTATATATAGTTAATAGTGGTAAAGCTTCAGGTTAAATCATTATTATTGTACATTTCCTTATTTTTTCTCAGTAATCTTTTCTAAAACTTAAATCCTTGATTATTGAGTTTACAACCTTTTGTGAGATCTTAAGAATATTAATATTACCCTTAAAATATATTAGAATTCTTATCAAACATATCTCCAAGCAGTAGCTCTTCCTTCAAATCATTTTCAAATCACTTCCTCGAACATTTCCTCTGTGCTTCAAAGAAGTTTTTAAACTACTCTAATCATCTCACTTCCAGGAACACCCTTGACCTTGTGCGTAGGTTGTCCGGTGACAGTATAATTTAATTCTCTGAGGTTCTCAATCTTTGGCACTACTACGTCCTTTTTTTCAGGTGTTTTAAATTCTTTAAATGGCACCTGTTCAATACACTCCTCCTACGGGCGCTACTACTAGGACTCGCACCAGAGGCAGGCCAGCAACCACATGGCCTGTTTCCCGCATTCACTCCTTGGAACCTCTCGACCTTAGGGAACGGGGACACTCAGTCCAATCTTTAGAAGACATCCCCCAGGATTTTGATGATTCTAGCGAGGAAGAAGAAGGAGAGGATATAATGCATGAGGCATTATCTTCCCCTGCTACTCACCCTTCTGGTCAACCTTTGGAACCTGGACCATCTAATTCTCTGGAAGACTTCATGAGACTCTTCATGAAAACCTTTTCAAATCCAACGTCTTCGGAGGGATCAAAATTCAAAACTCCTTCCATGAAATCTCCCAATAAATTTGATGGAGAACATCCAGACAGATTGCGCCCCTTCTTGCGAACCTGAAAGCTCCTGTTCCATAACGACCAATCAAAGGTTGTTTGCACTTCTTCATTCCTAGTCGGAAAAGCAGCAAGGTGGTTTGAACCTTATCTTCTCATGCTCTCTTTGACAGAAACCCATTTACTCATTAATAACTGGGAAAAGTTTGAAGACCAACTCTTTACGTTGTTCGGTGACCCTAATGAAACTGACAACGCAGAAATTGAACTTGATTTCCTTCACATGAGTGATAATGGTAAAGCCTATGAATATATCTCAAACTTCAGAGCACTTCAAACTCAAGTAGGTTGGAATGATGCTTCCCTCAAGTATCATTTCAAAAAGGGACTTCCTTCAAGGATTCTGGATCAATTAAATCTTCATGGTCAGAAGATGACTACTTTAATGGATTTAATTGATTGAACCCTCAAACTTGACGGCGTTTACCAAGGACAACTGCAACATCGTCGATACGCCAACAAATCTCAAGGCCTAAGTATTAAATTGGGACCTTCTTCACACTCATGGACAACTCAATCCGAACCCAATAAGGGAAAGGACAAACCTCAACCAAAAGGCTTGACTGCAGGCGATATCAGTAAGGTACTGGATCCAAAAGGGGAACTTTAAGAAGCTGAGAGGAAGAGACGAGCAGATAATGAGGTATGTAGGCATTGTGGGGGTAAGCACAAGCTAGAAGATTGTGTAAAGTTGAAGGAAAGAGAAGGTACTAGTTCAAGGTCAAAAAACTAGTAGATAGTTTACTTGTGTACAAAGCAAACTATCTTATCTCTCTCAGTGCCCAGAACCTCCATATCTTAAGGACTGGAGTTGCCTTAAACCGCTTGAGACTCATTATTTTCAAGGAGGATACCCCCTTCAGTTGTCTTATAGACTCTGGAGCTTCAATTTCTTTTGTCAGTTTATCTTTTACCGAGAAGTTAAAGATGAAATTCACAGATATCAATCAAACTCCAACTTATTTGGTCGAATCAGAGGAACCCAAATATTGGGTAAGAAAGAAAGTTTTATGGGTTTTCAACTTTCTGAATTTTCCCCCCTTTGAGTTGGAATTATCAGTCTTGGACGCCCAAAGAATGGAAGATACCATCCTTGGCCATGACTTTTTAACGCATTGGAATCCTGAAATTGATTGGTCACGGGGATTGATCACCCCACGCACTGAGTATATTTCTAATTCTTCAATGCAGGTCAATAGGGAGTTAAACAACCCGCCTGAAAACGTCCTGCTAGAGGACAAATCTCTTCCAGATGATTTGCAAGCATCTGATCTTTCTCTAAATGATAAATTGGATAACCCTTCTAGCTCAATCACTTCACTCAAAGAGGATTTAATTTGCCTCAAAGTAGTCAAATTATGCTCTCTCAATTCTGGTCTTCCCTCAACAGATTCTCTCAAAGATGATGAGGAAGACCAAATCAACGTTGAAGCCATTAAATCAACTCTACCAGGAATCTATCATGATTTCCTTGATGTTTTATATTACCACCTCATTGACCCTACGACCATCGAATAGAGTTAACAGTTCCAGTACCTCCGGCAGGTCCTGTCTATTCTTTATCAAAGGACAAATCTCAAGTTCTTTGAGACTAAATTGCAGAGAATTCAGCCAAAGGTTTCATCAGAGCCAGTAAATCTCCAAGCCGCTTTCCTGTTCATTTTTTAAGGAAAAAAGACGTTAGCCTTAGGTTGTGTGTTGACTATAGAAAGCTCAACACAGTTACAAAGAAGAATGCATATCCAGTTCCTCCTATGTAATTGCTTCTTACCCTTTTTAATGGTGCTAATTTCTTTTCTAAAATTGATCTTAGAGGCTCTTATAATCTTATTCGCATTGCGTAAGGTCATGAACCACTGACTGCAATACGCACTAGATTTGGAAGTTTTGAATATTTAGTAATGGCTTTTGGATTATGTAATGCACCATCTACTTTTCAAAATTTTGTTAATGACATATTTCAAGATGTTGTTGCCTACTTAGACAATATTTTAATTTTCTCAAAGACACTAGATGAACATATTCATCATGTTCAACAGGTTCTTAATCGCCTTTGAGATCACGGTCTCTATGCCAAGCACAATAAATGCAAATTCCACCTTAAATCTATTGAATTTTTGGGGTTTACGTTTTCCACTGATGGTTTAGTCATGGACGACAAAAAGGTCCAAAAAATCCTGGAATGGCCTGAGCCCAAAACTGTTAAATCCCTCCAAGGATTTTGGGTTTTGCCAATTTCTATAGAAGATTTATTAAAGATTACTCTAAAACTATTTCCAATCTTACTTCTCTTCTTAGAAAAGATATTCCTTTTGTTTTTATTTCTACAGCACAAAAGGAATTTGAAGCATTGAAGACTGCGTTTACCACAGCTCCAATTCTTTGACACTTTGATCCTACTGCTTTGACAATAGTTGAGACAGACGCTAGCAATTATGCTATTGCAGGAGTCATTTCTCAATTCAACCCTGAAACAAAATTGTTTCATCCTGTTGCTTTTGAGTCACGCAAATTCATTGCGGCAGAATTAAATTATGAAATTCATGACAAGGAGCTTTTAGCTATTATTCATTGTCTTAAAAAATGGCGCTCTTTTCTTCTCAGCCTAAATAGTCCTTTTTTAATCCTGAATGACCATAATTCTTTGAAATACTTTATGTTTTCCAAAGCGTTAACCAGGAATCAAGCCATGTGGGCTGATTTTCTGTCTGAATTTCGTTTTTCTATTTCCTATCGCCCAGGTAAGAGCTGCATTGTCCCAAATATCCTGTCACGTCGGGACGAAGTTTACCCACAGTGGGGGGACACATTTGCTGACAAGAACACAGCAAATGTGAAATAAATTTTCAACGAAAATAGTCAAAAGAAATTTATTGTTTAGGGTTAAAAAACAAAAATACTCTCGAAGCAAGGGGCCAAAAGATTTAGTATTGAATTAGGTCTATTAGTTTTCCAAGGTAGAGTAGTCATACCCAAAAAAAATGAAATAAAATTATGGATTTTCATTAGTCGACATGATTCTCCATTAGCTGGTCATTTTGGGGTTGATAAAACCTACCATTTAATAGCGAGGGATTTCTTCTGGCCAGGAATGACCAGAGAAATCAAGGCCTATATAAGATCTTGTTACGAATGTAATAGGAATAAGGCTCCCCGTCACCAGAAGCATGGGTTGCTTCAACCACTTCCTATTCCTTTTAAACCTTGGGAATCTTTATCGATGGATTTTATTTCTCAAATTCCTCTTTCTAATAATTTTGAATCTATATTAGTAATAGTAGATAGATTTTCAAAAATGTCTATTTTCATTAAAACTGTCACGGGCCACGTGACACTCAATGCAAAAGCAGATCATCAAATCAATAATACAGAGGTCTGAATCCATACTTGAAGCGCAGAAAGCAATTCTACATAGCAACTGCGACTTTCCTTTGTGTACTCACTATTCAACCGCGCTAGTCTAAACTTTAAATCTAAATTATTCAATCTCTTAATAGTGTGTTTTAGTCTTTTCCTCAATAAGCGACACACAGCGCAATAGTTAATGAAATAGTCCTCTAAAAGTTTTATTAAGTATCTGTGGGTTATTAAAAAGGGTATTGAGCATGGAAAGTGTGGTTAGTGGAGGATTAAAGGGTTAACAGATGTTAGTGAGGAGGGTCCAGGTGTAATGGGTGTAATTTTGGTGGTCTGTGGTGTGCGGAATAATGGATGGGTATGAGGTCAATTCAAGGAGGAGTAATGGATATAAAAGGTGTTGTATTCTGGTTCAATATTCCTTTAGAACTTAAGTATAAAACGTATATATAGTTAATAGTGGTAAAGATTCAGGTTAAATCGTTATTATTGTATCTTTCCTTATTTTTCTCAGTAATCATTTCTAAATCCTAAATATTTGATTATTAAGTTTTCAACCCTTTGTGAGATCTTAAGAATATTAATATTACCTTTAAATTATATTAGAATTCTTATCAAACATATCTTGAAGTAGTAGTTCTTCCTTCAAATCATCTTCAAATCACTTCCTCAAAAATTTCCTCTGTACTTTGAGGAAGTTTCTAAAACTACTTCCTCCATCTAACTTCCAGGAACACCCTCAACCTTGTGCGTAGGTTGTCCAGTGACGAAAACCACTACTACTGCTACAGCAGAAGATTTGTCGAAATTGTTTCTAGAATATGTATTTTCCAAACATGGATTACCTAATGATATTACTTCAGATAGAGGCTCATTGTTTGTATCAACATTCTGGACTCAATTGTGTCAACAACTCAATATCATGAGGAATCTCTCCACAGCCTATCATCCTGAAACCGATGGGAAAATGGAAAGGGTCAACCAAATCCTCTAACAATACCTTTGAATGTATTTCAGTTACCAACAAGACAATTGGACCACATGGTTACCATTGGCCAAATTTGCATATAATAACTTGACTCATTCTTTGACACGACAATCTCCTTTCAAAACTGTTTATGGAAGACATCCTCGATTCAACTCAATCCATGTAGGAACTAGTCATCCTGCAGAAAATTATCTTGAAACATATCACGACTCCAAGAAGGACTTAAATCAAACTTGGAATTAGCGATTTGAAGGTACAAGGAACAGGCCGATAAACATCGACAATCTGCTCCTTCCTTTAAACCAGGCGACAAAGTATGGCTCAAGGCACAAAACATTTGAACAACTCAACCATCAAAAAAACTGGCCAAAAGGCCCTTGGGACCATTCGAAATTGACTCCAAAGTCTCTAAAACTGCATTTTGACTCAAACTACCTCCTAAATGGCAGGCTATTCACCTTGTTTTCCACGTATCTCTCCTGGAACTGGCAGGAGAAATATAAACAGGCAGGAACCAACCTCCTCCGGAACCGGTCAAAGTAGAAGACCATCTAGAGTGGGAAGTAAGCGGTATCCTTGATTCAAGAATGGGTAAGGGGAAACTTCAATACCTCGTGGAATGGGAAGGCTTCCTTGATGACTCAGACAAAACATCCTGGGAACCAGCCATCAATGTTTCTAACGCCCCTGAACTCCTAAAATCTTTTCATCTTAAATATCCTTTAAAACCAAAACCTTAGAACTTTCTTTTATTTTTCTCTTCTCTTCTCTTTTCTCATTTCTTTCTCATTTCTTTCTCATTTCTTTCTCATTTCTTTTCTTTTCTTAAAATTCTAAAACTTCTTCTCTTCTAAAAAATCCTTACTCTGTTTTCTCTTTTCTTCTTTCTTCTTTTCAAAAGTTTTTTTTCAACCTTCTTTCAAAATAAATAAATAAACTAAATAAAATAAAATAAAATAAACAAAAATAAAATTAAATTAAATTAAAAAATAAAATAAAATAAAATAATAAAAAAATAAAGTCTTTAAATTCATTAAAAGAAAATCTTAAAAATCAAAAATTCTTTTAATTTTCTTTCTTTTCTCCTTTCAAACTTTTCTTCTTTTCCCTTATTTCTTTTTCTTTGAACTATCAAAATTTTTCACAAACTCAATATGACAATCTTTCTCAAAATTCACTTCAACCTTTAAATCTCTCTTTAAATATTCTTCAAAAAAAATACTTCTTTCTTTCAAATTCTTTTTCAAAAACTATTTTTTTCTTTCTTTCCAAATAACCAGAATTCCTCAAAACTTCAATAAGTAAACTTTCACAAATAACAAATTTCTCTCTCATTAAATTTTCATTTCAAACAAAATTGTTTCAATCAACTATTTTTTCTTCATACTTAAATTTTTTTCAAAACTTGAACTAAAATTTTCTCAGTTAAATATTTTTTCTTTTCTTCTTTTAAAATTTAAAAACAAATTTTTATTCAAATTTTTTTTTCCTTTTATTTTTCTTTTTCAAAATCTTATAAAATATATATTAAAATTTCAATTAAAACAACAAAGTAAAATAAATAAATAAATACACAAATCGCTTTCTACTTTTTTTTCCTTCCTTTCTTTTTTCTTTCCATTTCAAATTTTCTCCTGTATTTTTTCCTGAACCAATTTCTTCATTTTTTCCAATACCACCTTTATTTCCTTCCTGCATTCCACAAATACCACCTTCTCTCCTACCGGTACCACTTCCCCAATCTCTAGTAATTCTTCAACCACGTCCAAAGAGGCAGAATTAATAACCTTGTTGACCTCACCACTTAAATCTTCGATGAATTGAGCTCGTCGACCCTGCCGAGGTTTCTTTGACCATACCTGGTCAAGAGTTTCCTTGTTGTCCTCCCTTGAATCAATCACTGGTTGATTTTCCTCAACTGGAAGCGATGGCACAGCTTCCACAATTGGAGCTTCCGCAATGACATCTGAATTCTAAAAACATATGGTCATCAGTAAAATAATTTTTGAAATAAAATGAAAAGCAGACTTACTTTGAAAAATGGGTCAGCCTCTAAAAATAACTTCCGGGTGACCTCCACTGTCACTTCCTTCTCCTCTTCATCATCTTCGATGACCATCTGCTGCTTCTTCGGCATCCTCCTCGAGATGGGGACTTCATCCTCATCCTCTTAAACCAATTCATCTACCTCCCCTTCCACCCCTTGTCTTTTACCTGTGGCCTGGGTTACCCAGGCTGCCACAGTATCCTCGACCTCCTCCTCAACCTCTTCCACCGAGCGATCATCCCCAACCGACATGTCCCAGATATCTTCAACCACCTCTTTGGTCTTCAGGATTACCCAGTATTTAGTTTTGGTAAACCGTCATTCAATGTCCTCGTTTTTTGATAGGGCATTACACGTCACCAGTCTCCAGCGGCAAAACTTGCATTTCTGGCAAGGACCTCATGTAGCCGTGCTTTCGACGCAAAAATATTCCATTGATTTGCAGGCCGTCCAGGCTTGGAAGTATTGCTGGGTAACAATTCCACCATCTGCTTTGGGGTGTAGAGGCGTGGGAGTTGGAGTAGGACAAGTTGACATAATAAATAGAAAATAATTAAAAAAAAAAGAGTTGAGAGAAAGTAGTGTGGGAAGAATATGTCTCACGCTCAATGGAGCTTGTGTTTTATACCCGGGAATCTGTCACAAGCCACGTGACACTCAAGGAAAAGCAGCTCATTAAATCAATTATACAGAGGTCTATATCCATACTTGAAGCGCAGAAAACAATTCTACATAGCAACTGCAACTTTCCTTTGTGTAATCACTATTCAAAGGCCCTAGTCTAAACTTAAAATCTAAATTAGTCAATCTCTCAATAGTGTGTTTAGTCTTTTCTTTGATAAGTGACACACAGCGCAATAGTTAATGTAATATTCCGCTAAAAGGTTTATTAAGTGTCTGTGGGTTATTAACAGGGGTAGTGAGCATGGACAGGATGGTTAGTGGAGGATTAAAGGGTTAACGGATGTTAGTGAGGAGGGTCCAGGTGTAACGGGTGTATTTTGGAGGTCTGTGATCTGCGGAATAATGGACGGGTATGAGGTCAATGCAAGGAGGAGTAATGGATATAGAAGGGGTTGGATTGCAGTTCAATATTTCTTTAGAATTAAATTATAAAACGTATATATAGTTAATAGTGATAAAGATTCAGGTTAAATCATTATTATTGTACATTTCCTTATTTTTTCTCAAAAATAATTTCTAAAACTTAAATCCTTGATTATTGAGTTTACAAACCTTTGTAAGATCTTAAGAATATTAATATTACCTTTAAAATATATTAGAATTCTTATTGAACATATCTCGAAGTAGTAGCTATTCCTTAGAATCATTTTCAAATCACTTCATCAAACATTTCCTCTGTGATTCAAAGAAGTTTTTAAACTACTCTATTCATCTCACTTCCAGGAACACCCTCGACCTTGTGCGTAGGTTGTCCGGTGACAGTAAATGAGGGGTAGAGTGCGAGTTTAAAGGAGAAGATTTTATTTGAGGTGCAAGTTCAGTTGGGAAGGGGGGTAGGGATGATTTTGGGGCAGGGGTAACAGAGGACAATTGATTTTTTGAGGAGCAAGTTTCACTTCTGGTAGTGAGAGGAGGTTGAAAAGGGTTGATTCCAAGGCTGCGTAGCTCTTGGTTGGATATTGGCAGATGCTCCGAGATGGATTGTTTCCACCAGAAATAGTTAAGTGTTTTTCAGACATGTGCTGGGGGTCTTTTGGCTACTAGCGTTCCTAGTATGGCTAACACTGGTGGAGTATTTTATGGCTAACATTTCAATGCCCGTGGGTACAGCCCATAACCTGTAGAACTCTGGAAAGAACCAGAGAACAGGGTATGCCGCTACTACAGACTATATCCACAAATGACTATGTACATAAGGTGCCTAAGCACATAACAGTTTTCAGTGCACCTTGACATATGATGAAAGTTGACAGATGTCACAAGGAGACATTTTACATGGAAATCCAGGTCATTTTCAATTTTTATAATGGCAACACAATTTGTATCTAGAAATTATTGAGGAGACAGTGTGGCAGTCTAAGTTTTAGAACAGCACATAAGAATACTTTTAATTGAATCTGGAATGATTTTTATGGAGATTGGAAAAGCCATTCCAATTTTAAATATTTTTATTATTAAAAGACTGGATGGTTTTCATGCAAAAAATGGGTCAATTGATCAAGTCAAGATAAACAGTTATCTAATTGGAAAACATTAAATTTCAAGACTGGAAAAGAAATGAAAATTAAAGTCAACAAGCTCAAGAACCTTAGTAAATTTTCTTATAATTTTTATAATTTTTCTTATATTTTGAATTATTTTATAAAGTTTACTAAATATTTTTGATGTTTGATAGATAACTTAATTTTGTAGATATATAAATTGGATGAATAGGGCTTTTAAGACTACAAAAAATTTGTTGGGAATGTAAAGGAGAAATAGCTCTATCATCATAAAATATGGGAGGGAGACTTGTTAGCAAGTCCACAGCCTTGAACCCTAATTTATATCTAATTCAGCACACATTGAGGCAGTGATGAAACAATCATGAAGAAATAGTAAATTTACTTTGAAAACACCTTAAAAATAATTTGAACCTTCAGTGAACCACAGTTGATTAATAGTTCAAAAAATATTTATACTTGAATTAGAGGATTTGTTGAAGGGATAAAAAAATGAATGAGCCCAACTATCAATCTAGCCTTGTGGCTTCATAAGATTTTGAAAAATCATAATTTTTTGTTTCATTTTTGGAATCTAATGAAACTCTCAGATAATTTGAATAAAAAGAGATTTCACAAAAATTTATAGGGTATTCACCCTATGAATAAATAGATAAAACATCCAATATTCTAAGAAATAATTCATTAAGAAATATTTATTGAATTTCTATATTTCATTAAATTTTTATCAGTAAAAAATTGAGAAATAAATTCCTTTTCTCATTATATCAGTCAATATAATTATTATTTTATCCAGTTTCAAAACGTTTGTGGAAGTTGAAACACTCTTTAAAATAATTTAACATTAAATTTAGTCAATAGAACAATTTGTAAGATTGATTTACATCACATATTTATATAAGTTAAAACAGGAAATGGGCCCAATTCTATCAAAAATATAGCTTATCATGATCTTCATTATATCAAAAGAATAAAAAATAAAACTTTTATGAGAATAAATTCTATGGATAATAAATAATGAAAAATATTTTTTAATTCTTTTTGGGATGTTTCATGCCATTATGATTTCAAAGTCTCAAAATATATTATATAATTTTTGTGCTTACATTGTCTCAAAATCTTCCTTGCAAGTACTTTCCTCCCTCAAACTTCAAATCTCATTCTTCTCCCATCTAAAATTTTCTCCATCTTACATTTTATTTAAGTCTACCAATAACAGTCCCATCCCAAACCCTTATTCCCCTTCTCCACCCCTAATCATCCCATTACACCCCTCCTAATTTATTTTTCTCCCCTTAACACCCTATTTATTTTCCTCTTCACCACTTTTCACCCCAACTTTTTTGATATCACTCCTTTTGATCCCTTTCTAACTCCTTTTACTCCATAGGCAGAAAAGGGGGTGATTTGGAAAGCCATAGGGGTTGGATAAAAATTGAATGGATGGATTGGTGTGGGGTGGGGAATTTCTGGGGTGAAGAGTGAAAAAATGGGGGTTGAAAGAGAAAGCATTTTAAATAGTTATAAAAGGAGTGGGTTGGAGTTGAGGCAAAAATGGATAGGGTAAGGTTGAAAGGGGTGGGGTAGGGTAGGGAGAGGCAAGAAAGGAGTGGTGAGGGATGAGGATGGTAGCAAAAGGGGTGAAGTTGTGTTATAAGTGAAAATAGAGTGGAGGGGAATAGTAAGGAGGGCTTAAACTTAGATTTTGAAGCTTAGAGGGTGTAGAAAATGAATCAGGAGGGCAATAAAAGGGTGGAGATGGTAATAGAATTAACAGAAATGAAAAGGTAGAAACTGTTGTATGGTGAGATTGAGAGGTTGTCAATTGAGGTAGCAAGAAATGGAGAATGTACTCTATTCTTTGGGCAAACATCAGAGTCCACCCCCTCAATCTAAAGCTCTATTATTCCAATATGAAAAATGACACCACACAATATTGGGGGCAGACTTTCTAGCAAGTCCGCAACCTTGAACCCCAATTCCTATCAAATTGAATACACATTGAGGTTGAGATGAAACATTAAGTGAGCAAGGGTGAAATTATATTGAACTTTAAATGTATTTAACATGGTTAATTATTGAAACATAAGTGATAATTCTGTGCAAAAAATTCAAAAAATTAGAAACACAATTATTTAAAGGTATTTTGAAATCACTGAACCCTAAAACCAAGTCAAGCATAAAAATATATAATACTTAAAATAATTTTTTTGTTTTTTGAATTTAAAGTAAAAATTCCCCAATTGAGAATGAATCAAATTTGATTTTAAATGTTCATATATTTTTACATAGATATTAATACATAAAGAGATGATAATATCATGTAATAAATAATTCAAGAAAGAATATTTTTTGAATTGATTTTACTAAAAAAATTTCATGTCATAAAAATTTCAAAAAAATACCTCAATTCAAATGATTTCACCATATTATCTTAATTCTTATCAATCTTTGACGTATCTGAAGAGAGTAAAAAACTTATCAATATGAAGTGAAGTATCATCTGGCTGTGAAATTAAACTCTAAAATTAATATATATGCTATTTTCCAACCAGTAGGTGGAAAAAATATTTTGATATTGGTATTTTTTAAAAATATTAGCCTTTCATCCTCAACACTTAAGAAAAGAAATATATGATAAGATTCAGCACCAGGTAAGTTAAGTTTTAGGACGCAGTGGACGACAAGGACACAAGGACAATAAAATGTGGACAAAAGGACTTAAAATAAATAATTGGATAAAGTAATTTAATATCAATTGTTATTTGATAAATGAAATAAAATATAATAAAAGACTGAGAAGATGGATGAGAAAACACGTATTGATTTCATCGTCCATTTATGCTCTAAGTGATATCATCAATTTAGGTTAAGAAGTATAAGGAAACGGAATTATATATATATATAAATCTATCTATCTGTATAAGCATGTATATAGACTAAGAAAAGTAATGTAATTCAAACAATATATACATTTTAAATTTAATAATATTCATTGCAAAAAAAAAATCAATGTTTCTGATTTCTACTGGTTTTCTTGAGTTCAGTCAATCACCTTCTCTATATCCATGAAATATTTTTGATGTGTCATTATTTCTTTATTTATTATAATTCTATTCCTTCCCTCTTTTTCCCTCTCCTCCCTTTTTCATGAAAAGTTATTCCATATAATTTACCTCTCTTCCATATTTTTTCTTTCTTATCTTCCTAGAATTTTTACATTTGCTTGACCCCTTTTCAGCTCCATTCAACCCTCTCTGGCCCTCTCCACCCCTTTCTATTTCTCCCCACTGTATATGCTTCGCTTTGAACCTCTCTCCCTTCTTTGAATCATAGAAAGCGAGAGAAGTTGGGTCCAAGTGGAAGAAAAAGAGGACAGAGGGGTGGGGAGTTTAGTAAAGTGTGAGGGAAGGGAGATAAAATAGAAGGTTGGAGGGCAAAGCAAAGGGGGTGGAGATGAAAGTGAAAGGAATTTGAAGTGGTGGGATGAGCTTTTGAGGGTGGAGGAAGGAATGAAGAGTGTTGTGGAGTTTATTGAAGGGGGTTGTAAGGGGTGGTGAGCACTCAGAAGGGCAGAGAAGCCAAAAAAAAGGTGGTTGTTAATGAGTTAAAGCAAAAAAGAGACAAGAAAAAAAATGAATGAAGGTAAAAAAGTGGTGTGAAAGGGTGAAAAGGGAATAAAGGCTTTAAGTGTGAGGGTTGAAATATGACAAATTGATTGGGAAAAGTGCAAAAAGAGAATGAAAATAGAGAGGTTGAACACTATTTTTTGGCCAAACTTCAGAGTCCACCTTCATAGATTATTGCTGGCTACAGAAACACATGTATTTCACTAAGATGAAAACTTTTTTATTGACTTACTTTTTGTACCGGTTATATTAGAGCTAAAAGTTAACTTACAGTATTTAAAGGTAATTAATTATGGTCTTATTATTTCTATTGATCTCCAGTGATTCAACATAAAAAAGTACTTGCTACTTATATAAATAAAAAATACAAAGCATTTGAAATAATAAAAAATAAAACTTACTCATTTCACAGGAGTCCATTTATTTTTAAGACTAATTTCATTTAACATAGTTGATTATGATACATATGGTGATAAAATAAGGAAATTTGCTATATTATAAAAATACTGTGAGCAAAAAATTTATATTAAAATTTAAAAACTCCAAAAGAAATTGGTAAAAATTAGAAAAAAGTCTTGGCCCTTGATGAGTTCTATGGTTAAATAATATGCCACATTTTAAAATAAGAAAATTAGAACAAAATTGATAAATTTTAATCTCTTGCAGATTGCTGATCAGGTACATAAAATTTGCAACATCTACATGAAATAACACGTATCATTTTATACAAGATGTTTTAACATATCTTCAATTTCAATTTTAATTTCTACTTTTGAAGTAACCATCTACACAAATTTTTTTTCTTTTATTTTTAGAAAAATTAAACTACATAATCTCAATATATTGTTTAAATATTCATCCTACTGTGGCCTAAGTAACATAATCTGGTTTCCAATTAATATTTGTTAATAAAATTATATTTTTGAAATTTTTTTAATCTTTTACAATCAGATATATCTCAGTATTGATTTATCTTAGGTTGAACTCCCAATATAATTCTGGTCATCATAAGTTTTCAACTTAAGTTAAAATCTAAACATAATTTTTCTTTGAGATTTTCACACTAATTTTTTTAATGAAAAAACTGGTATATGGTTTAATTGGTAAGAAAAAATTTTAATTACATAATTTTCAATAAATAAAGACAGCTACTGAGCTCACTTAAACTCAATTGTGACTGAATGAGAGCTATGAGATTATTATTATTAACAAAATATACTTTGCTTACCACCAAACTATTCCATAAACAACTTTTACAACTTTTAATTTTATTCATGATATATATTATAATACCTTGTGCTATTTTTTTCTTTCAACTACATTTAAAAGAATTGATTCCTGAAGAATGTATTTCTTTTCAAGAATTGTCTGAAGGAGTTAAAGATCTTCTAAATTTTAATGTCTATTTTTGATTTTTGATTTTTGATTTTTATATTTCATTTCATTTCAATTTATTTTATGGAATTCTACTATATAAAAATATATTATAATAAAATATATTCTATCATATTCTACTATATAATAAAATATTGCAATATTATATGTTTTAATTTATTCAACTTAATTATTTTCTATTAATTTTTATTTTATTTAATTTTATTTAAACATATTTTAATATATTACATTTCACTTTATTTTACTTTATTCACTCATCATTTATTTTAAAAAGTAAAATTTTATATAAAAACAAAAGTGCTCTAATTTTAAAAATTAGCTGGTCAATGCTGATGTATGAATATAAAACTGAATTCAATAGAAAATTTTGAGCACATGAACTCTGATTTACAACTTTTTATCTTATTTCACTGATCCATTCTATGCATGTGAACTCACATTTATAGCCTTACATCAGAGGTAAACATCCAATTTTATAAATTTGAAATCTATTTTATGGCTTTACATCAGGGCTTACAAGCCAATTTCACATATGTGAATGCTGATGAAAAGCTGTACATGAAAGTTTGCCATCAAATTTTATGCATTAGAATTTTGATATGCAGCCATAAATCAGAGCTCACCAGACAATTTTTGGAACCTGAATTTTTTTGTATGGCTGTACCACTTAATCCATAAAAATAAAATAAATTAGAACTCAATAGAATATAATTTTACTTAATGAAAATAAATAAATAAATAAATTATTATAGGAAAAAAAGCAACATAAAGATAAAAACAAGTGAGATAAAATAAAATAAGGTAAAGTAGGATGTTATAGAAATGAATGTGATAAAGTGGAGCAAAATTAAATTAAATTCAAATACAATAATATAATATAATATAATATAATATGATATGATATAATATAATACATAATCAAAAAAATACAATATAATACAATGAAGTATAATTTAATAGGGGGTGTCAGTTCTGGCAAATCCGCACTTAACTTAAGTGTGGATTTCAAACCAAATCAGCACTTAAATTTTGCAAAAAAGTCACTTATTTCAAAAATGGGTGTCAGTTCTGACCTCAAATCAGCACTTTTTTCGTGATTTTTTTTTCAAAACCACATGTTGGCCGCATCATCCCTTTCTTTCCCATACCATTTTGTACTCTCCAAATGTCCTCTATGTGTACTTCATTCACTCGGGTTGGTATTTTGGTTTGTTGCATATTCATTTTTTTTTGGAATTTACGGTGAAAATCTTTTTTTTGGATGGCTCATTGGTTTTCTTTCACCAGCTCAACATGAAATCGCATATTTTCTGAAATCACATATTTTGTCAGTGATTTTTTTTTCATTCATCCCTCATATCCTTTTCCTATTCTCCTCCAACATCCCTCAAACAATTTGGTTTCATTCATTTTGTCATCTCATCTCTCCAGGTAAGTCACTTTATTCTTTTTTTTGATTTTTTGATTACTAATTATAATTTTTTTTGTTTTTTTCTGTTTATTTTATTTTTTTTATCTAAATTTTTTTTTGTAAGTGGTTATTTTGGATCTCAATGGTATAATTAACCTTTTTTTTCTCTCCCTCTTTACTTTCTTTTTTAGCTCCATCACCCTACTCTTCATCCCTCCTTGGCATGGTCATTATCCCCCCTTTCCCTTATTTCACCTTTTTTTGGCTCCATTTCATTGAAACACATACATTGCACATTCTTTATGCATTTCACTTACTCCATATTCAATTTCCCCACAATTCCAACATCAATCTTTCTCACTCTATTTTTCCTACTTTTCAATCAAGGTAAGTTTCATCTCCTTTTTTCATGCCTATATGATATCTCATTCCTTTTATGAAAAGTTCATACTTAAATATATGTATGACTCTTATCTGGATAACAGTGAACTTATAAAACTCCTTTTGATCTCATCTTCATTACCACTTTTCAAGTTTTTGTAAAATTTTGAAAATCAGACTCGGAATTAGGGTTAGGTTTATTCAAATCTAATGTTCTTTTTACTGAAGATTCTCCTGAAGGCTACCTTTCATTTCCTACAAACAGATTTGAATTTGATTCAGTGGTTGCTGAGATATTGACCGTTAAAGTTGAGCCTTTTTTTTCCCAATTTAAATTTTTATTTCATTTTTTTATGTAACAAATTAGGGTTAGGTTTATTTAAATCACATGTCCTTTAACTGAAGATTCTACTAAAGCCTATCTTTCACTTCCCACAAACAGGTTTGAATTAGGTTCAGTGGTTGCTGAGATTTTAACCTTTGAAGTTGAGCCTTTTTTCCAAATTTCACTTGTCTTATTTCACATTTTTATATTGCATATTTAGAGGATAAGGATTCTGAAACTCTTATATGATTATTATCTAGGCATATATTTGTTGCTCACAAATATCACTAAAGCTCAAAAAGATGAAGATTTTTGCTTATGGGACACTCTACCTTCCTTTAACTCTTTTCTTGCTCTTCGACTCAAAAAGCACTGTAATAAAGCATTTGAAAAAAATCATGAACTTGAAACCAAAGTTGGAATACCAAATTGGTGTGACTCCAAAAGGGAAGATATCAGCCATGAATATCTTTTATTTTCTAATGTTATTATCACTCATTCTGGATTCCACAATAGGATTCATATCGATAGGAATGATGCCAATTTTCTTACTTTTGGTATATTCTCATATATCGATCCGATAACTGGCCAACCAATACCATCTCCAGCTAAAATCAAAGGACATGGTTTATATTTTCCAGACCACCGGTGCATCATTGATTTTGGTTTGGGAAATGGTATCATCAAAACTATTTGGAATTCTTCTAAGGATAATCATCAAACAACCAAAGCTCCTCCTGGTTTGGAATCCTGTCAAGATTTAACACATTTTGGTTGCTCATTTCAAATCAGTCATAAGTTGATTCAAAGAATCAATAAGGTAATGAAAGAAGGTAAAGTTAATCAATTTAAAAAAACTTTATCTAGATCCAAAAAGTATGGGGATTAGAATTGTCATTGAAAATTTTATATTTTTTCATAAATTTTTAATAAATATTTTTTATGTATCAATTTCCTCAACTAAAGTAATGGGCCCACGACCTTGTGTTGTATAAAAGGTAATCATGATAAAATTTATTTGTTTCATGGGGTTCCTCTAGCCTATACCTGTGGAAAGTCCCAAACTTTTGTTTCTAGATTTGATCTGCATTTTGGCTTGAGGGATTGTCATTACTTTAAACTAGGGAAATTGATATATATTAGATATTTATTTAATAATTTATGTAATTATATTAAATTTAGATGACTTCCACCACTTACTTCAATAAAATTCAGGGGGGGGGGTATTGCCAAATTTTCAAATCTGACATGTGAAATTGATGACTTAGAAAAATTTTGGTGATATCCACCCCTTGCTTCAATAAAATGCAGGGGAGAGTATGGCCAATTTTTTAAAACAGATATAGAATTTTTTTGACTTGTAAATATTTTGGTGAAAATTTTTGAAGAGAATGTGAAAGTAATTGTTTCCACCTTGACCAGGTTTCTGGCTCAAAGGAATAGTAGTACCATCAACAAAACCAATACATCCTGGGAAGCCCTCTGCTTGCATAACCTGAGATGATTCAAGTCGTTCTTCTTTTGTTGGCCAGGTGAGAAGTTGAGATTCCAAGGAGTTGATGGCAGTGATACATCGTTTGGTATAAGTGTTAACTGAACCATACCCTAAATCAAAGACATTTTATAAACGTTTCAAAGCGGCTCCATTACCATTTTAACCCAAACGACATAGTGTGATGGCCAATTTAATTGAAGGATGTCGTTGTTCTTTTTGAGAATTATTGTGAAATATGGGATGATCCTGAATACGCTCAAGAAATTTAAGGAAACATTCCTGAGAATTCCTGAACAGCTGTCTAAAACTGGGTGTAAATAGGTTAAGAAGTGTATGGATGGTGTACTTGGGGGTATGAAGTACTTAAGGCTTTCTGGGAAGAAGTTAACGTTTCATGGCCATTTTTGATAAAAAGACAAAATCTTCTTCTACATCAGAATCAGAATCAGAACCAGAGTCCAGAGCAGTTCAAGAGCCATGAAAGTCATTGCTTTATGTAATTTATCACGATTTGAAAGTGAGGAAGGCATAACTCTTATATGATATGATATGAAGATGTAAGTGATGTACAATGTTTTGAGTTATGAAGTGTTATGCTGCGGAGTGCTGCGTATGAATGGGATGATGCTGACAAATCAGTGAAATGGGACTTGATGGTGAAATCAGCACTTTTGGTTGAGAAAGTGCGTATTTGAGTGAAATAAGTGACTTATTTCATTTTGAAATCCACCAGTATTGGGGCTAGTGTGTTTTGGAAATCCGCACTTATTTAAGTGCGGATTTGGTCAAATTTAAGTGCGTATTTGTAAGTGCGGATTTGCCAGAACTGACACCCCCTAATATTTCTTAATGTGATGAGGTATATAAAATAAGTGTAATAAAATATGGTAAAGTTAATAAAAATACAATATAATATAATGAAATGCAAAAAACTAAAGCAAAATTAAAAAACTCAAATCAAATCACAAGAATTACATAATATAACATCAAAAAAATAATACTGAAAAATAATTTCAATAATTTTATTCAATAACAATTTCAATCTGCATCTTCAAGACAAATGTTAAGATGTATATAAAAATTTGATACTTCATATGTGCATCCCAAAAAAGTTTGCATATGAATGTGTAGTTTGATTTTTCATATAGATATTTAAAATGATTTTGTACATTAATATGTAACATGACTTTGCAAGTATAAATTTTCATAAGCATATTAAATATGAATTTAAATTTGAATAGTAATTTTTTGTATGGATATTTCATATCACTTTCAATATATAAATATAAATTCTTAATTGACCTTCACATACTAATTACCACCTTGCAGGTGAATATTCAATTAAACTGTCCCTAAATCAAAATCATTTTGAATAATTGTAAAATATCAAAATTAATATCTAAAAGCCCCTCAATTTATCTGAATTTTCTAAAAATAATTAACTGCGAAAATTGAGTAAAATCCTTGATGCAATTTTAAAAAATTAATTATGGCTTTTAATATGGTTTAATTAATTTTACAAATTTAACAACTTACAATAAAATAAATACTTGAAAAATAGACAATGTCAAATGGCTTTTCAGCCCCATCTTGAATGGTAGTTTATAAACAAAGTAAAATATATGGCCTCAATATGTAAAGTATTTGGAATAATTTCTAAAATTCATGTCATTCAAATGTTAGAATGAGCTAATTCCAATTTCAGTATGATGCCAGAAAACATTCAATTATATTTCCACAAGAGTTAAAGTTGGTTCTCATTCACAGTTCAGTCTGAGTTCCATATGATTTCCATCTGACTTCAAGTTGAAGACTTGCTAGCAAGTCCCCCCCAAATATTGTGTGGTGTGATTGATAATTATCTTTTATTGATATTTTTGAACTTAAACCTATAGTTTATACATCTTTATATAATATTTTTTATTTACAATGCACTTTAAGACTAAGACAGTAATATAATAAAATAATTGGTAAAAAAATACTTTTTTGATTTTTTAAACAAGAATTGACAGTATGCTTCTGATAAGTATACATGATATAAATAAATAATATAATAGGAAAGTTGTAGCAAAAAGTTGAAAACTAAAAAAAACATTTAAAGAAATTTTAAACAATTGAACTTATGTATTTTATGAGTTTATTGTCTTTATTTTTAAATGTAATAGTAAAATATGTTGGTTAGATTAAAAATATCTTTGAATTAAATTAAATAATTCAATTATAGTTTGAAGAAAAGATCTATCTACATATATAACCATTTAGCTTCATTTCTTGTTTTGTGATTACTATATATAACTTGATTATTGACTGTAATAACTGAAAATTTAAGAAACTGTCAGCCTGTATATCTCCAGGACTGAGTAAAAAGTGATTATAAGTTATGTTAAACACATGAACTATACATGGGAACAATAAATAAGAGTACACAAATAGTATACATAAGTAAAATTATGATAATACACAAAAAAATGCCATTATAACACCTTATATACACGCATATATCCACCTTTTATAGGTCTTATGTACTTAATATTAAGTTGGAATATGTTAGGGTAATCTTAAGAACCTTAAGTATAAGGCTACATAATTTTTAAGTACACTTAAAGCTGTTATATTCATTGTTTTATGCAAAAAACAAGAAATGCGCTTTATTTCACTTAAAAGTTGACTATATGCGCTATAAAATTGAGAATATCAAAATTGCGATTTGACAGATCAATTGGGCTCAATTAGAGCTATTGATTTGGCTATTTAAATGCATAAAAATAACACTTTTCAAATTTGGTGTTTTTTATGCCAGAAATGGCTTCTGTGTACTGGCCACATACTGCCTGCTTTTTTCCCATGTGAATAGCTTCATTTTTAGCAAAGTTAGCTTTTTCACACTATAATTACCCCACATTCTACGCCCACTGTGGGGAAACACACTAAAATAGGCGACAGGCGCTTATTTAGTGTCCTAGCTTAATTAATAATGCATTGACCTTGTTTATATGCACTAATTTCATTAATAACCTCACTCTTGGCACTTTATTTCATCACCACGCTTAAATTCGCCTAATTTTAGTCAAGGATTTACCCGTGCAAGCACCTGCCAAGAACTGCATGTAGTTACCACACATCTCACGCTCTTTTTTAAGTTTTTGGGTGGTTTCTCAGTCAATTTTGGTTATTTTTGGATGGGAATTTCACATAGTATAATGTCAGGATTAGCCCCTCAATTTCTACAGTAAATCCCCCTTATTATAAAGCTATTATTAGCCTTAAAAAGTCTCCTTTAGTCTTTTATATTATTGTTTTATACGCATATACTCACTTTTTGTCTTTTTCTTTAATTTTGATGGATTTCCCTTATTATTACAGTATTTTGGCGGTTGTTACTTGTCTAATTATGTCATGGGTCACTAGGGATGTTGATGGGCAAGTCTATTAGTTGTTTTGAGGCGTCATTAACTGTGTATTGGATGGTATATCAAGTGATTTATTGGGGAACTCAGTGTGTATAAAAGGAGGAGGTTTTTGGGTCTTGTTTCTACATTCTTTATCATTACAATTTAACCAATATAACCAAATCAATTACAATAAATATCAATTAGTACTTTTATAAGACTTTTGAATAGTATCTGAATTTATATAATCTATTTTTCTACCAACTATAAAGATTGTAAGCCATATATAAGAATAGTGAGAATTATATTACTGAGACCTTTATATTTGATTATATTTTACAACTTAGTGGATTAAAACTACAGTATTCATATACGACCATTAAAATCTTCTAGACAACTGACCATTCAAGCTAGTTCACGTCCTTGTACTTGACCTTAGCCTGACAGAAACTTTAATAATTTTTCTGTCTCAATATATTTACAATAATCTATTCAGTTACAGAAAAAAAATCTTTGAGTCCTTTATTTTACTAGTTTTATTCATTTCAATGACTATATACATTTTCAAAAAAATATTTATCATGTTTTTGGTGGTACTTATATTTAAATCTCAATGTAATCCTGTTTTGAAGTGTGGTTTGAGCTTAGTTAATCCATGAAAAAATTCATACTTTTGAAGAATTTTGATTAAGTATTTTTAAATATAAAAATAATTATATTTTTATATCAAAATATTTTTATTAGATACCTTGAAGTTGTGAAAATAAGTACAAATTAAGAATCATTTTGATAAAATATCATATTAAAAATAGTTTTAAGTTGGTCATATATTATTTTGATATGAGTTCTTTCCATATGGCAGATTATGAAAATAACTAAAAATTAATTTTAAACAACTATTATTGGCCAGTCATCTAGAAGAAGGAGAAAATAAGATGAAGGAGAGGGAAAGGAGGAAAGAAAATTTTAAAGAAATAGTAAGGAGATAAAATAAAAGAGAAGGTAAGAGGAATTTTGAAGGGAGGTAACAACAATCAAGGACTTTGATGATATAAGAGGCAACAACTTTAAGGGGAACTAATAACTTAGAAAGTGCTTTCAATTTCTCTGCTTAAGTACCAATTACTGACTACTAAAAATCTTAAAGCAACCTTTAATGTATTTAATATAGTAATTAAAAGGGAGACAGGCACCACAAATAATTAATATAATAATGTATTGTAAAAATGATAAGATAATGTAAGTGATGGGGCTAAAGAGGATTACCCAAGGCCTTTATATAGGTAAGGGAACCTCTGAAGCGCCACAAATGAGTATATACAAAATAGTAATAAAGTGAAACAAGAAAATAAAAGAATATAAGTAAAACATAGATATTAAGAGAAAAAAATGAAACAAATAATTAAACCCATGATTAAGAAACTAATTTTCCCACCATAGTTTCCCAAACCAGTTAATTAAAATAATGAGTAACTAAGTAAGTCTTAAAAATAAGAACTGTGAGTAAAATAATCTAAAACAGGTATTACAATGAGATTTAAGTGTTTTAATTGAAACAAATAATATTATTTTGACACAAAAATTTATGTAATAGATTCAACCTAGTATAAAACAGAAATAATTAATTGTTTTAACTATTTAATTAGTGCAATAACTAGTTTGAATGAAACAAGCAATTAATTTAATGATATTCCTAACTTAAAGTGAGATTTTTAATACCCTTTTATTAAATAAGTGTTTTCACTTATTTAATAATTTTTCTGACACAATTAAGGGTCAAAAAAGCGCCCAATATTTATGGATAATAACATATGAAAAGTTTTATTTAATATATAAATTTAATTAATTAAGTTTGATTGCTGTCACGCGCTGTGGTGATCCAAACCTGGGTAGGCCTTTGGAGTGCATATTTGGGGGTATTTGGTATGTAGGGTGTTTTTGGGGTTATGGTGTTATTAGTGGATTTTTTTCATCTTTAGGTGATAGTTGGTAGTGTTTATGGAGGCTTAAGCTAGGGTCACTTATTATGTCTCAGCTTAATGTCCTTTCTTTTCTCTTCATTTTGGTATCCCTTATGGGTGGTTACTTTGTTTTATAGGGTAGTTATGGTGTTGTAATTGGTATTTATCGGATGTTTATTGCTTAGTGGTGCTTATGTAGGATTAAGCTATGGTCACTTATTATGTCTCAGCTTATTTTCCTTTATTATCTTTTCATTTTGGTATGTCTTATGTGTTTTTATCTTGTTTATTAGTGAAGTTATGGGTTTTTAGGGTTTTTAGGAGTTTTATGGGTTGTATGGGTGTTTTAGGGCCTAGAAGCGGCCTACCCGCCCCTAAGCGGCATCCTTCCTTGAAGCGGTGTGCCCGCCTGGGAACTGGGGAGGCGCTAGAATTCACTTTTATGCATGAAAAAGGCTGGGAAAGCTGGATTTTGGGTGGGGAATTGGTCAGGGTGGTCTGTGCACTGGCTGTATGATGCATGTGTGGGAAGATTTTTAGGGGAATCATCTGATCTCTTTACTCATTGCCTCTCTGTTCCTCACTGTCTCATTAGCTTGTGTTTTGTTGGCATATATTACTGTTCATTTCAACTCTTTCTGGTAGTCTGTCTGGGACTATTATCTTCACTTTTAAAGAGGTCAAGAGTGTTTAATTAGAGGGTCTAGCAAACAGATCTCCAATTTTCTGCAGCAGGTCAATCTCACTTATTTTTCTAAAGGGACAGGGGATTTTCTCTCTGGTCTTTCTCCAACTCCCTTGGTCAAGGCCTATAGCTAGTACTATAGGATTGTCTACATTTCTGGGGCCCAACTTGGGGTCGAATCTGTTGACTTTTTGGAATCTCTGTTGATCCAGGCTTCTCTCTTTGGTGGATCTCCTTTGGTGGATTTTGGATTTGGTGCTATATCTCTTTGTGGTTGGTCTAGGGGTCTTCTTTTTTGTTGGTTTTGGTCCCTCCTAGGTCTCTAAGGCTCTTGGGGGGGACTTTAGCTATCTTTGGTGGAGATTGGAGGCTGTAACTTGGAATTCCTAGGATGGTTAGGATTCAGTCTTGGGATGGTTCAAGGTTTTTGGGAGAGAATGCAAAGGGGTTTTTGGCTAGGTTTGAGGTTTCTTCTGAGATTGATGGGGCCTCACTGTTGGAAATGGTTAGGCAAGTAATCTTTTTCATTGGTAATAGAGAGGTGGAGAAGGAAGTTTCTGGAATGGCAGGATATAGGAGTCAGGAATGGGGGAAGTTGAAGATTTAAATAGTTAAAAGGTGTCCTACTACTTTCTCAATGTTGGATCTTCATTGGATTGCTAGGAATTGGGAATTGAAAGGTGGTTTAACTTCTCTTTCTCAGTATGGGGAGTTTATGGAGGAGTTTGGGGAGGCTCTGGATTATCTGGTATATAATGATATATTACCACATGAAGATGGGGCTAAGTATGTATTTTGGAGTGCCATTGGTAGGAATGTAAAGGTGGAGGTTATGGAGATTCTTTTCAAGGCTGGCTTGATGAAGACTCTTCCAAATGGGGAAAATAGGATTCCTGGTATGGCTATTCTGAAGGAGGTTATTTTGGGATATTTAAATGGTATGATGGATAGGGATGTGGAATCTGGAGAGGAAATCCTGTTGGATGGAGAAGTTCAGGAGACTGTGGTGGAAAATTCAATTTCTGGGGAGGTGTTGGAGCCATCTATTTTAGAAGATGGGTACTCTGATGATGTTTGTGAAACTAATTTTTCTTTTCCAAAGGATGCCATGGGATCTCAGGAATGTGCTTCACTGGATGTTTTGGAAATGTACACACTGGAGGATCAGTGTATTTCCTCAAGTTTGGGTGAATTATGTGGGAAGGAGGACTTGTCTGGTCATGGAGAATAATTTTGGGATATTGAGAAGGAATCTGTGGTGGATGAATGGTTTCTGTGGGATGATTTTTTTTCTTTCTCAAGTTCAGATAATGGCTTATTGGAGGAAGATGTATCAGTTGAATTTTTGGATGGACAGAAAGATTCTGTCTTGGATCTTTTTCTCATAGAGGAAGATTATTTTCAGGTGGTTCCCTCAAAGTCTGCAGCTCTCTGCTTGGAGGAGGATTTTTATTTTGATGTTATGGATGTTATTCTGGAGGATTTTGCAGATTCTAAGCAAGATTCCTGTAGGGAAGGAGAAAATTCTGATGTTTTGGATGTCAATGGTATGGAGGTTGATTTTAAAGATGTGGTGGAGGTTCCAGATGTTTCACAGGGTGGAGAATTTATAGATTCTGGTAATGTGAACTATGGTATACTCAGTGTATGGAGGAGGATGGAAGATTTTTTTGGAGGTCTGATGTTGGGATATCAGAATTGGAAGAGGAGCTTAGGGGGTTCAGGCCCTAGGGGCAAACTTATTGATTTCAACCTTGTTATTTCAAGAATCTGATTCCTCCGAAATGAGGATAAACTACTTAATTTGTTTTGGTTTTGCTTAATTTGGCCTCTATGTATTGGTCAGGATTTTTTTGTTTTGTCCAATTCTTATCAGTCTCTCTGGTTCAAGTCTCTATATAAAAAAAGGGAGACCAGGCTGCTTCAGGCGGCACCTCTGACGTTGGGTGGCCCACCCGTAATGAAAAAAAAAATCTTAGTATAATGAAGATGGAAGAAAAGAAAAATTCAAGTGAAGATGGGTATTTTATTTAAAAGAAAATGAAGATAAGAATGAAGATTATTGGTGTTATTTCACCTCCAGCATAAGGTTAAACTGCAAAATTTTATTTTTAAATTGGTTTTTTTTTAGCTTTCAAGAATTTTAATGGTTTTTTAATGGTTTTGGTTTTTTATGGGAGAAGATTTGTGTTGGAAAATCCTTTTTGTTAGAAGGTACCCAGGGGTGGGGCTTCTAGATTTTATTTTGGCAAGTGTGGGGGTGACTGATGGGCTGGCTGCTCTATCAACAGTTACCCCAGATTGTTTGTTTCCAACCCCTTCTCTTAATTTTGTTGAATACTAGTATTAGTTTTTTTTCTTTAACAGGTTTTTAGTCCACCATGACTTTAAACTGGAAATTCTTTTGGTATTCAAGTGCTGGACCCCTCATGCTTATTGGTTTTGTTTAATTTTGTTGGTTGTTGTGTTTCTGTTAGAAGGTACCCAGGGGTGGGGCTTCTAGATTTTATTTTGGCAAGTGTAGGGGTAACTGATGAGCTGGCTGCTCTGTAGAACAGTTACCCCAGAATGTCTGTTTAAAGCCTTTGGTTTTTTTCTAGTTGAATTCTAGTGTTGTTTTTCTGTGATTCAGGTTTTTAGTCCTCTATGACTTTAAACTGGATTGCCTTGGATGTCTTTTGGTGCTTTTGGATTGGTGGTGGATCACTGGTGGTCTCCCATCATTTTTACTTATTGGAGGGAGCCCACCCAGTGATCTCTTCTGTTGACCTGGAGCTGGCTTTGCTATGTGGTTCTAGGGTGTTGGATGTGAAAGTGGTGGATTCAAGATTATTTTCTTTTTTTCTCTTTTTTTTCTTTTAATTTTTTCTATGGAGGCTATGTTTGTTCAAAGGCTCAAGATAGGGATCTGGAAAAGTTTTTGGTAGAAGAGGAGGAATCAAAATAAAAAAAATTATTTTTAGGTGTGACCACATCAAGGTACACTTGGAGGTGGGTAAGGTATCAGGGGATCAGCTCATCAATTGGCTGGGGGATACCATTTTATTTTGTTTTATTTGTTAAAGGAGGTTAAATGTTTTGGATTTGATGGTTTTTGGTTTGTGGATTTATGGGATATATCTTCAAGATTTTTTTTTCTGGAAAGTCCTTCAAGACTTAAAACTGATCTTTTAATTACGGGCTCAAGACTTTTTGATGTCCATCAAGACTTTAAACTGAAAATTCTGTAAGTCCTCCAAGACTTAAAACTGGCTGGTTGTTAAAGATTTATTCAAGAATTTAATTTTACTACTGTAGATCTAGTAGTCCTCCAAGACTTTAAACTGGCTGGTTTCAAGATTTTATCAAGATTATTCCATCAAGACTTTAAACTGAACGCTGTGTTAGTCCCCCAAGACTTTAAACTGAGGATTGTTGTTGGTTCAGTCCCCCAAGACTATAAACTGAGGAATGGGAGGTAGTGTGAGGTGGAAGTTTAAAAGGCAGAAGAATCCAAGGGGGAACTTCTAAATTTTGTAAAGGCAAGTTTGGGGGTGACTGATGGGCTGGCAGCTCTATATACAGTTACCCCAGAAAGTTAGTTACTTCTCTAAATCTTTTTCTGTTTGATCTCTGGTTCTGGGATCTGTGATTCAGGTTTTTTCAGTCCCCCAAGACTATAAACTGAGGATTTTTTGAGTCCCCAAGACTATAAACTGAGGGCTGTTAGTCCCCCAAGACTTTAAACTGAGGGCTGTTAGTCCTACAAGACTTTAAACTGAGGGTTGTGAGTTCCCCAAGACTATAAAATGAGGAAATTTTTATGCTGGTAGAAGGTTATAGTCAGGAAGACTTGTCAACTGGATATCACTTTTCATTGTTAGAATCTGGTACAGCCAGATTTGGAATTGAGGAACAGAAGAAAGAGATTCTTTTCACAGAGATAGATTTAATTTAAAGGCATGGTGCAAGAGAAGTTTTAAAGAAGAAGCTTGGATTGCTGGTTCAGAAGTTCACTTAGGATGGAATAAGATCGGGTGGAAGAGAGAAATGGGCTGTTTGTAAAGATTCTGATGAGGTGTTTGAGCATAGTTTTTGGTGAAGGAAGATTGGGGACATTCTTGATTGGAGGGAGGATGTGGTGATCCAAGCCTGAGTAGGCCTTTGGAGTGCATATTTGGGGGTATTTGGTATGTAGGGTGTTATTTGGGGTTATGGTGTTATTAGTGGATTTTTTCATCTTTAGTTGATAGGTAGTTATGGTGTTGTTATTGGTATTTATTGGAAGTTTATTTCTTAGTGGTGCTTATGTAGGCTTAGGCTAGGGTCACTTATTATGTCTCAGCTTATTTTCCTTTATTTTCTTTTCATTTTGGTATGTCTTATGTGTTTTTATTTTGTTTATTAGTGAAGTTATGGGTTTTTAGGGCTTTTAGGGGTTTCATGGGTTGTATGGGTGTTTTAGGGCCTAGAAGCGGCCCGCCCGCCCCTAAGCGGCATCCTGCCTTGAAGCGGTGTGCCCCCCTGGGCGCTGGGGAGGCGCTAAAATGCACTTTTATGCATGAAAAAGGCTGGGAAAGCTGGATTTTGGGTGGGGAATTGGTCAGGGTGGTCTGTGCACTGGCTGTATGATGCGTGTGTAGGAAAATTTTTAGGGGAATCATCTGATCTCTTTACTCATTGCCTCTCTGTTCCTCACTGTCTCATTAGCTTGTGTTTTGTTGGCATATATTACTGTTCATTTCAACTCTTTCTGGTAGTCTGTCTGGGACTATTATCTTCACTTTTAAAGGGGTCAAGAGAGTTTAATTAGAGGGTCTAGAAAACAGATCTCTAATTTGCTGCAGCAGTTCAATCTCACTTATTTTTACTCAAGGGACATGGGATTTTCTCTCTGGTTTTTCTCCAACTCCCTTGGTCAAGGCCTATAGCTAGTACTATAGGATTGTCTACAGAGCCACGTGACACTCGAGGCAAAAGCAGCTCATTAAATCAATAATACAGAGGTCTAAATCCATACTTGAAGCACAGAGAGCAATTCTCCATAACAACTGCAACTTTCCTTTGTGTACTCACTATTCAACTGCGCTAGTCTAAAATCTAAATCTAAATTAGTCAATCTCTCAATAGTGTGTCTCAGTCTTTTCCTCAATAAGCGACGCACAGCGCAATAGTCAATGTAATTGTACACCAAAAGGTTTAGTAAATGTCTGTGAATTATTAAAAGGGGTAGTGAGCATGGACGGAATGGATAGTGGAGGATTAAAGGGTTGACGGATGTTAGTGAGGAGATTCCAGGTGTAATGGATGTATTTTTTAATGGTCTGTGGTGTGCGGGATAGTGGTTGGGTATGAGGTCAATGCGAGGAGGAGTAAAAGATATAAAAGGGGTTGGGTTTTGGTTCAACATTCTTTAGAATTAAATTATAAAATGTATATAAAATTAATAGTGGTAAAACTTTAAGTTAAATCATTACTATTGTATCTTTCCTTATTTTCTCAGTAATCATCTCTAAATCCTAAATCTTTGATTATTGATTTTCCAACCCTTTGTGAGATTTTAAGAATTTTATTATTACCTTTAAATTATATTAGGATTCTCCTCAAACATATCTCGAAGCAATAGCTCTTCCTTCGATTCATCTTCGAATCACCTCCTCAAACATTTCCTCTGTGCCTTGACAAAGTTCCTAAACTCCTCTCTCCATCTCATTTCCAGGAACACCCTCAACCTTGTGCGTAGGTCGTCCAGTGACAGTATAATTTAATTCTCCATAGTTCTCATTCTTTGCACTACTACGTCCCTTTTCAGGTGTTTTCTAAATTCTTAAAATGGCACCTGTTCAAAGCACTCCTCCTATGGGTGCTACTACTACAGCTCGTGCCAGAGGCAGGCCAACAGCCACACGGCCTGTTTCCCGCACTCACTCCTTGGAGCCACTTGACCTAATGGAACGTCAACATTCAGTCCAATCTGTAGAAGACATCACACAAGATTTTGATGATTCTAGGGATGATGAAGAAGGAGAAGATAAGATGCACAAGGCACCATCCACCCCTGCTACTCACCCTTCTGGTCAACCTTTGGAACCTGGACCATCTAATTCTCTGGAAGACTTCATGAGACTTTTCATGAAGACCCTTTCAAATTCAACGTCTTCAGAGGGATCTAAATTCAAAACTCCTTCTATGAAATCTCCTGATAAATTCGATGGAGAAAATCCAGACAGGTTGCGGCCCTTCTTGAAAACTTGCAAGCTCCCATTCCATAATGACTCTCGAACCTTCAATAATTACCAATCAAATGTTGTTTACGCTTCTTCATTCTTAGCTGGAAAAGCAGCAAGATGGTTCAAACCTTATCTTCTCATGCTCTCTTCAACCAAAACCCACTTACTTATTAATAACTGGGAAAAGTTCAAAGACCAACTCTTCACGTTTTTTGGTGACCCTAACGAAACTGACAATGCAGAAATTGAACTTGATTTTCTTCACATGAGTGATAATGGTAAAGCCTCTGAATATATCTCAAACTTCAGAGCACTTCAAACTTGAGTAGGTTGGAATGATGCTGCCCTCAAGTATCATTGCAAAAAAGGACTTCCTTTGAGTATTCTGGATCAGTTAAATCTTCACGGTCAGAAGATGACTACTTTAACGGATTTAATGGATCGAACCCTTGAACTTGACGGTGTTTACCAAGGACGAATTCAACATTGTCGATACGCCAATAAATCTCAAGGCCTAAATTTTAAATTGGGACCTTCACACCCTTGGACAACTCAATCTGCCTCGACTCAACCAAATCCAATAAGGGAAAAGACAAACCTCGAGCAAAAGGCTCAACCCCAGGCAATATCAGTAAAGTACTGGATCCTAAAGGGGAACTTAAAGAAGCTGAGAGGAAGAGGTGAGCAGATAATGGGTTATGTATGTCTTGTGGGGGTAAGCACAAGCTAGAAGATTGTGTGAAGTTGAAGGAAAGAGAAGATACTAGTTCAAGGTCAAAAAACTAGTAGATAGTTTACTTGTGTGCAAAGCAAACTATCTTATCTCTCCCAGAGCACAGAAACTCCATGTCTTAAGGACTGGAGTTGCCTTAAGCTGCTTGAGATTCATTCTTTTTAAGGAGGATATCCCCTTCAGTTGTCTTATAGACTCTGGAGCTTCAATTTCTTTTGTCAGTTTATCTTTTGCCAAGAAGTTACAACTGACATTTACAGATATTGATCAAACTCCAATTTCTTTGGTCGAATCAGAGGAACCCAAATATTGGGTAAGTAAGAAAGTCTTATGGGTTTTCAACTTTCCAAATTTTCCCCCCTTTGAGTGGGAATTATCAGTCTTGGACGCCCCAAGAATGGGCGATACCATTCTTGGCCATGACTTTTTAAAGCATTGGAATCCTGAAATTTATTGGACACAGGGATTGATCACCCCATGCACTAAGTATATTTCTGATTCTTCAATGCAGGTCAATAGGGAGTTAAAAAACCCACCTGAAAATGTCCTCCTAGAGAACAAATCTCTGCCAGATGACTTGCAAGAATCTGATCTTTCTCTAAATGAGAGATTGGCTAACCCTTCTAGCTCGATGACTTCACTAAAAGAGGATTTAAATTGCCTCGAAGTAATCGAATTGTGCTCCCTCAACAGATTCTGTCGAAGATGATGAGGACAGCCAAATCAACGTTGAAGTCATTAAATCAACTCTACCGGAAATCTATCATGACTTCCTTGATGTTTTCTCAATCCACAAGGCCAATAAGTTACCACCTCATCGACCCTACGGCTATCAAATAGAGTTAATAGGTCCAGTACCTCCGGCAGGTCCTGTCTATTCTTTTTTGAAGGACGAATCTCAAGTCCTTTGAGACTACATTGCAGAGAATGTAGCCAAAGGTTTCATCAGAGCCAGTAAATCTCCAACCAGCTCCCCTGTTCTTTTTGTGAATAAAAAGGACGGTAGTATTAGGTTGTGTGTTGACTATAGAAAGCTCAACACAGTCACTAAGAAGAATGCATATCCTGTTCCTCCTATGTCATTGCTTCTTACCCTTTTCAATGGTGCTAATTTCTTTTCTAAAATTGATCTTAGAGGCGCTTACAATCTTATTTGCATTGCAGAAGGTCATGAACCACTGACTGCAATGTGCACTAGATTTGGTAGTTTTGAATATTTAGTTATGCCTTTTGGATTGCGTAACACACCATCAACTTTTCAAACCTTTGTCAATGTCATCTTTAAAGATGTTGTCTATTTAGATGATATTTTAATTTTCTTGAAGACACTGGATGAACATATTCATCATGTTTGACAGGTTCTAAATTGACTTCGAGATCAGGGTCTCTACGCCAAGCACAATAAATGCAAATTCCATCTTAAATTAATCGATTTTTTGGGTTTTACTTTGTCCACTGATGGTTTAGTCATGGATGACAAAAAGGTCCAAAAAGTCCTGGAAAGGCCTGAGCCCAAAACCATTAAATCCCTCCAAGGATTTTTGGGTTTTGCAAATTTCTATAGATTTATTAAAGATTACTTTAAAACTATTTCCAATCTTACTTCTCTTCTTAGAATAGATATTCCTTTTGTTTTTACTACTACAGCACGAAAAGAATTTGAAGCATTGAAGACAGTGTTCACCACAGCTCCAATTCTTTGACACTTTGATCCTTCTGCTTCAACAATTGTCAAGACAGACGCTAGCGATTATGCTATCGCAGGGGTCATTTCTCAATTCAATCCTGAAACAAAATTGTTTTATCCTGTTGCTTTTGAGTCACGCAAACTCATTTCAGCAGAATTAAATTATGAAATTTATGACAAAGAGCTTTTAGCTATTATTCATTCTTTTAAAAAATGGCACTCTTTTCTTCTCAGCCTAAATAGTCCTTTTCAAATTCTAACTGACCATAATTCTTTGAAATACTTTTTTTCTTCCAAAGTTTTAATCAGGCGTCAAGCCAGGTGGGCTGAATTTCTGTCTGAATTTCCTTTTTCTATTTCCTATTGCCCAGGTAAGAACTGCATTGTCCCAGATATCTTTTCACGTCGGGACAACATTTACCCACAGTGGGGGGACACATTTGCTGACAAGAGCCCAGAAAATGTGAAATCAATTTTCAACGAATCAATGTTAACAACTCATCAACTTAATTTGATGACAATTCAATCATTTCAAAATCCATTATCCAACATCCTTGAAGCTCAGTCAAAGGACAACTATTTTTTAGGGTTAAAAGACAAAATACTCTCAAAGAAAGGGGCCAAAAGATTTAGTATTGAATCAGGTCTATTGGTTTTTGAAGGTAGAGTAGTCATACCCAACAACAATGAAGTAAAATTATGGATTTTCAATAGTCGACATGATTCTCCATTAGCTGGTCATTTTGGGGGTGATAAAACCTACCAGTTAATAGAAAGGGATTTCTTCTGGCCAGGAATGACCAGAGAAATCAAGGCCTATATAAGAGCTTGTTACAAATGTAATAGGAATAAGGCTCCCCATCACCAGAAGCATGGGTTGCTTCAACCACTTCCTATTCCCTCTAAACCATGGGAATCTTTATTGATGGATTTTATTTCTCAAATTCCTCTTTCTAATAATTTTGATGCTATATTAGTAATAGTAGATATATTTTCAAAAATGTCTATTTTTATTAAAACCACTACTACTGCTACAGCAGAAGATTTGTCAAAATTGTTTCTAGAATATGTATTTTTCAAACATGGCTTACCTAATGATATTATTTCAGATAAAAGCTTTCAATTCTTCTTGTTTGTTTTGTTTTTTTCTTCCAACATATATATATATATATAAAACAAAAACAAAAAAAAACAATGAAAACAATGAAAAAAAAATCTTGACATCAAACTTATAAATAAAAAATAAAAAAAATAAAATAAAATAAAATGAAATAAAATAAAATAAAAAAAATAAACATGAGCCTCAATGATGAAAGAGTCAAAAGAAGAACCCTCTGATAGTCCAACAACATAAAACCTCCCAAAAGACATTTATAAAAAAAAAAGGTGAAGAGAGAGATACATATGTATAATATATATATATATATATAGTCAAAAACTCAATATCACGAGGAATCTCTCCACAGCTTATCATCCTGAAACCGATGGGCAAACAGAAAGTGTCAACCAAATCCTCAAAAAATACCTTCGAATGTATGTCAGTTACCAACAAGATGATTGGACCACATGGTTACTATTGGCCGAATTCGCTTATAATAACACAACTCATTCTTTGCCACAACAATCTCCTTTTGAAACTGTTTATGGAAGACATCCTCGATTCAACTCAATCCACATAGGAGCTAGTCATCCTGCTGAAAATTATCTTTGAACCATATCATGACTCCAAGAGGAACTTAAATCAAATTTGGAATTAGCAATTTTAAGGCACAAGGAACAGGCCGACAAACATTGAAAATCTGCTCCTTCTTTTAAACCAGGCGACAAAGTATGGCTCGATGCACAAAACATTCGAATGACTCTACCATCAAAAAAACTATCTGAAAAGCGCTTGGGACCATTTGAAATCAACTCTGAAGTCTCTAAAACTGCATTTCGACTCAAGCTACCTCCTAAATGGCAGGCTATTCACCCTGTTTTCCACATATCTCTCCTGGAACTGGCTCGAGAAATATACCTGGGCAAGATCCAAGCTCCTCCAGAACCGGTCAAAGTAGAAGACCATCTAGAATGGGAAGTAAGCCATATCCTTGATTCAAGAATGTTCAAGGGGAAACTTCAATACCTTGTGGAATGGGAAGGCTTCTTCGATGATTCAGACAAAACATCCTGGGAACCAGCCATCAATGTTTCTAACGCCCCTGAACTCCTAAAATCTTTTCATCTTAAATATCCTTTAAAACCAAAACCTTAAAACTCTTTTTTTTTCTTTCTTTTCTTTCTTTTTTCATTCTTCTCTTTAAAATCTAAAACATCTCTACCTTTTAAAATTTCCTTATTCTTTCTTCTTTTTTTTCTTTTCATAAGTTTTTCAACCTTCTTTAAAATAAATAAAATTAAACTATAATAAAATTAAAATAAATTCAAATAAATAAAATAAAACTAAATTAAAATAAAATAGAATAAAATTAAAATAAAATAAAATAAATAAAATAAAACCTTCTAAAATTTCTTTAAATTTTTTTTTCTTTTCTTTTCAATTTTCTACATACATTCTTTTCTTAAAAAATTCTTTTCCTCAAACTATCAAAATTTTTCACAAACGCAACACAACAATCTTTCTCGAATTTCACTTCAACCTCTAAATATCTCTTTTAAAATTTCTTCAAACAATTACTTCTTTCTTTCAAATTCTTTTAAAATTTATTTCTTCTCTTCTTTTCTTTCTTTCTTTTCAAATAACTAAAATTCCTCAAAACTTCAATAAATAAACTTTCATAAATAACAATTTTTTTTATTAAATTTTCATTTCAAATAAAATTATTTCAATCAACTATTTCTTTTTTCCAACTTAATTTTTTTTCTTTTCAAAGTTTAAACTAAAACTCTTTCAATTAAAATTTATTTCTTTTCTTCTTTCAAAATTTAAAAAAAAAATTTATTTAAATTTTCTCTTTCTTTTTTTACTTTTTTCTCTCAAAATCTTATAAAATAAATATTAAAATTTTAAATTAAAACAAGAAAATAAAATAAATAAATACAAATTTTTTCTACTTTTCTTTCCTCTTTCTTTCTTTTCTTTTTTTCCTTCCATTTTAAATCTTCTCCTTTATTTTCTCTCAAACCAATCCCTTCATCTTCTCCAAAATCATCCTTATTTCCATCCTACATTTCTCAAAAACTTCCTCCTCTCCTACCGGTACCACTTCTCCAATTTCCAGTAGTTCTTTGGCCACTTCGAAGGAAGCGGCATCAACAATCTTATCGAATTCAACGCTTAAATCTTCAATAAACCTGGTTTGTTGACCTTGTATAGGTTTCTTCGACAATACCTGGTCAAGAGTCTCTTCTTTATCCTCCCTCAAATCAACCACTGGTTGATTTGCCTCGACTGGAAGCATTGGCGCAGCTTCCACAATTGGAACTTCTGCGATGACATCTGGATTCTAAAACAAGATCATCAGTAACATATTTTCTAAAACAACAGAAGAATGGACTTACTTTGAATATGGGGTCAGCCTCTAAGAATAATTTTGGAGTAACCTCCACCGCCACTTCTTTCTCCTCTTTGTCATCCTCGATGACCACCCGTTGCTTTTTTGGAGTCCGTCTCGAGATAGGTACTTCATCCTCATCCTCTTCAACTAACTCATCTACCTCTTCTTCGACCTCTTGTTTCTTACTCGTGGCCTGGGTTACCCAGGTTGCTATATCATCTTCAACTTCCTCCTCATTCTCTCCCACCGATTGATCATCCCCATTTGAAACATCCCAAATATCCTTGACTACCTCTTTTGTTTTTGGTATCACCCAATATTTGGTTTTCGTGAATCGATGCTCGATGTCCGCATTTTTCGACAAGGCATCACATGCCACCCATCTCCAGTGGCAAAAATCTCACTTCTGGCGAGAACCTCGGGTCGCTGTACTTTCAACGCAAAATAAATCCATCAATTCACAGGCCGTGCAGGCCTGGGAATATTGCTGGGTAATGATTCCCCCATCCGCTTTAGGGTGTGGAGGTGTGGAAGTTGGGGTAGGACAATTCATCATAGTAAATTATAAAGTAATTAAAATAAAAGGGGAGGGAAAGTAGTGTGGGAAGAATATGTCTCACGCTCAATGGAGCTTGTGTTTTATACCCGGGAATCTGTCACAAGCCACGTGACACTCCAGGCAAAATCAGCTCATAAAATCAATAATACAGAGGTCTAAATCCATACTCGAAGCGCAGAAAGAAATTCTCCATAGCAACTGCAACTTTCCTTTGTGTACTCACTATTCAACCGCGCTAGTCTAAAATCTAAATCTAAATTAGTCAATCTCTCAATAGTGTGTCTCAGTCTTTTCCTCAATAAGCAACGCACAGCCCAATAGTCAATGTAATAGTACACTAAAAGGTTTATTAAATGTCTGTGAATTATTAAAAGGGGTAGTGAGCATGGACGGAATGGATAGTGGAGGATTAAAGGGTTGATGGATGTTTGTGAGGAGGGTCCAGGTGTAATGGATGTATTTTTTAATGGTCTTTGGTGTGCGGGGATAGTCGTTGGGTATGAGGTCAATGCAAGGGGGAGTAAAAGATATAAAAGGGGTTGGTTTTTTGGTTCGACATTCTTTAGAATTAAATTATAAAACATATATATAGTTAATAGTGGTAAAGCTTTAGGTTAAATCATTATTATTGTATCTTTCCTTATTTTCTCAGTAATCATTTATAAATCCTAAAATCTTTGATTATTTAGTTTCCAACCCTTCGTGAGATTTTATGAATTCTAATATTACCTTTAAATTATATTAGGATTCTCCTCGAAAATATCTCAAAGCAGTAGCTCTTCCTTTGAGTCATCTTCGAATCACTTCCTCAAACATTTCCTCTGTGCCTTGACAAAGTTTCTATACTCCTCTCTCCATCTCACATCCAGGAACACCCTTGACCTTGTGCGTAGCTTTTCCGGTGATAATTACATTATAATCTAATTTTACCATTACACTTATAATATATGTTTATAAATAATTATTTATTAAGTTATAAATATTAAATACATAAAAATGCGCCATAATTTATAGAATATAGTATATATTATGTTTTATGTAAGTATAAAAAATAATTTACTTAATAATGAAATTAACATAATAATTATTTTACTTATTAATAATATATATATATAATTTCATTATAAAATAAATTATTTATCTTTTAAATACATCAAATACAAAAATTTATTCCCTCATATGGTTCCAATAAAGTATTATAACATTTTACTGGGCTCCTGAGACAGCCTGTCTGACAACTATATTATATAAAAAAGGTATCAGCTCTTTCCCTTATATTTGAAGTACTTCAAAAAAATCTTTTTTTTAGTTGCACATCATATAGAGTCTTCAGAGCATCATATTAATCTTTTAGACTTATATTTGTAAGTTAAAGGGAAGCCTCATAGGAGAAAATTGGCAGTTTTGTAAAAAAAATAAGTAAATATCTTTTAAATCAATATATATTTCTATAAAAAGTCAGATTTAAATATTTATTTTCTGTATTAAATATGTAATGAAGATTTGAAATAATACTATTTAAATTAATTTTTATAACAATATACTCATTCCAGTATTGCTTTGTGATAATGCCAATTTCAAGAAAATTTATAAATTCTTCTGTTTAAATAAAATATCAAAGGGATTGTTTTTCATACACTTAGATATTGAATAGAAACATCATTTAAGATCTACCAATCAGCATGAAGATCATTATTCCAATAAATCATTGATAGATCCTGGACCTGTATATTTAATTTTAGAATTTTGTGTAAGTTTTCAGTTGTGAATTACTCCTATCAAAACATTTATTATAAAGACCAAAAAAGTGTACCTGAAAAATTTCACTTAATTTATTTTTCAGCACCATAGAATTGAAATCTTTTTTCTATTCATTTTAAATATGGAATAATATAATTTTTAATCAAAATATGATTGCCTTTACAGCTGCTTTGCTACAAGGGCATAATCTAAAGTACCTATTGCATCTTTTTTACAAAATAAATATCATATAATAGTTTTTCAATTAGAAAATGATAAAATTATGAAGAAGTAACACTTCTGCCTATTTAAATCAGTTGTTGAGAAATAATACAATCAAAATTTTTATCTGAAGCACATTTATAAACATGATAACACTTTGAAAAATATATGGTGCTTATTCCCAAGTTGACACTGAAATTATCTGTAAGCCAGTGGTCTAGAAGAAGGAGGAAAAAGGAGAAAAGAATAGAGAAAGGAAATGAAATAAAGAATTTAGAAAAATTTAGATTTAAAAAAAGCATAAGAAAGCTAGAGTGAGAAAAAAGGAAATGCAACGACAAAAGCTTAAGGAGTGACACAACGGGAGGTTCAATATATAATATTTAAATTTTGTAAGTTATGTATCAATGTTCAGTTCACAATTAGTATTATTAACAGACCTAGAGCAACCTTTGATATTTATAAAAAATTTAGTTTAGAATTTTAGTACTAATAAAAATAACAATAAATGTATTATATTAAAAAATATGGTTAAATTGTGAGTGGATAATGAGTGGTGAGGCTACAGGGGGTTACCCAAGGCCCTTATATAGGCAAGGGGCCCTCTGAAGCGTCATAATAAAGTATACACAAAAAGTAATAAAAATATAAAAACAATTAAATGATTCTGATTAAGTATAAGGGGAAATATGACACAATTAACTAAAACACATGAGTTAGAGCCTAAATATCCACCAATTTAATCCCAAACAGTTACCATAAAATTAGTGAGTAATTAAATAAGTTTGAGACACATAAAAATAATTAAATCAATTTAAAAAATGTCTTTTTTTTTTTAAATAATAACCAATTTAAGTTAAACATGAAAATAACTTATTTTAACATGTGAAAAATAATGTAATTAATTAATTTAGTATAAAACATGAATAATCAATTATTTTAATTACTTTTATTAGTGTAATAATTAATTTAATTTAAAATAAATACTTATTATAACAACATTACTAATTTTTAGGATGAAACATTAATAATATATTTAAATAAGTGTTTTAACTTGTTTAATATTTTGATGAAACAATTAGGAATCAAAAAAGTGCCCAATATTACTGTTTAATAGCATATGTAAGGTATTATTTAATATATAAATTTAATTAATTAATTTAATTACATTATAAGTTAATTTTATACTTATAATTATAATATATGTTTATAATTAATTAATTATTTGTTTATATTTATTGAATAAATAAAAATGCAACATAATTTATTGAATATAATATTTATTACACTTAATTTAAATGTATATATAATTTATATAATAATGAAATTAATATAATACTTATTTTATATATATTTACTAGTTGCATATTTCTTTGGAACAACTGGGGCAGAGTGTATACCAGTTCTTTCTGGAAGTTTTGCGGAGGGCTTTTGTTGTTCATGATAAGATTTAACAGGATAATTCCTTGGTTCATATCTATGATTTAGTAGGACTTCATTACAGATATTAATAAAGGAAGAATTTACTCTCACATGCTCAGTCCTTGCCACAATAAAATCTCTCAGAGAATTTTATCTCTCCAAATATCATAATCCATTTTAGAATCCATGGCTCTAAGAATTTTTGTAATTTTCATAAGGAAAAAAATAGGTTTTTCAGGAGACGAAGACACATATTTAACATTCTCATATAATCTTTGCTGGGAAAGCTTGAATTTGGAACCACCAAATTGATTTTCAATCAAGGTTTTCCATTCTTTCCACATATAGTGTTGATTGTCCAGTAAGATAGATTCATACCACATTAAAGCAACATTGGAAAATAAAGAAATTAATTTAGAGACAATTTCCTCATCTGGTAATTTATAAGAGTTTTTCAGATTAACATTTCTTGGAACAAAGTGTTGCCAGTCAGATGAAGAGTCACCATCAAAAGTGGGATATTTATCCAGTTTGGGCCAATTTTTCTGGCTACAGGGATGGTCCATCTTTTGTTTTGAATTATTTAACATTAATAATTCTTGAAGTTTAGCCAGGTGTACAGAGATTTCATTATTTACAGAAACAGCTGGTTTATGACCGTTAAAAGATTTTTTGCTAGTAGCAAAAGATTTTACAAACTCATTGTCAGTTTGTTTAATGGCTGGAATATGGGGAAGAAAAGAGCTGCTCTGTTCAGGTTCCTTTCCTTTATTCTTATTCAGCTTATGGGCAGCACTCTTATCTACACCATAATTATTGATGGTTAAGGCTTGAAACGTTTCCTGCAGGTCAGACACATAGTTTCTTATCCTTGGAGTTTCAGACATCTGGTTATTCATTTTTGCAAGGGATAAAACATTTCTGTCCTCAAAAACTGTGTTTTTGTTACTTAGTGCATGGAAATAATTTTTTAGCTTTTACAACTCATTGTGTAGTGATTTAATTTCACCTTTTAATGAATAATTTTCCTCAATAAGGGGTTTAAATTCACTCAAGGTTTTATGCAGATTAATATTCTTATCTGATGTAGCTCTATGGCCACTCCTTATTTGTTTTTGTTTTCTAAGAACAATATTCAAGGTTTCTTTGATCTCAAAATAAGCTGTATCTTGTACAGAAGAACTCACTTTACAAATTAAGTGAAAATTATTCAATCTATCACTCTCATGTATTAACACATCTCTCAAATGTTTGTCTTTCACAACATTAAAATCAAGTGTATCTTTCAATATTTCTTCAGAAGTTTTCTCAATTAAGGTATAGGCTTCAGGGGAAACAGAATCACTCTTAACTGCAAGAGAAGGATTAATTAAAGAAGTAGAAGTCAAATGGAAAGGTTCATCAAATGATAATTTTCTAATTACATCATTAAGGCTTCTCAATAAAGGAAGTTTTCTTTTTAAGGGTTTAACTGTTCTTTCACCAGGATCCACAATATTACCTGTGGAAGAAGATTTGTTATTATACATACCAATATGTTTATCAAACAAATTACTTACCATGGCAAGGGAGGAAACTTCCCCTGTTCCTTCTTTCTTCTGCCTACCTGATAAGTATGGGGCTGAGGAGATGGATGGTAGGATGGTGTCCTGGATGGGCCAGGGTGCTGAGCTGTTGGTTGCTGAACATTCTGTTGGTAATGGTTCATCAAGTAATCCCATTTCCACTGCTCCACCTGCAGAGTGTTTTGGTTTTGAGTGAAGGAGCTGGGTGCCTGATGAGGCTGAGGTTGAGGCTGTGGCTGAGAGGCTGGAAAAGGAGGAGGTTGAGCCTGTTTGGGATTTAATAACTCCTGCATCTGTTGCCAGAGTGTCTACTCTTGCCTTTTATTTCATACTTTCTGCCTTCAGTTCTTATATGTGAATGGAAAGGTTGTATACTTGTTGAGTCAGAGGTATCTTTTTTATTTTTATACCCTTTAGTGGATTTTCTGATTTATCAGAGGTTTTGCTTCTTTCAGAGGTGTTTGGTGAGGGGGGTTTGCCACTTCTCCTGCCATTTCCATTTTCTGAAGCTTTTTTGTCAGCTGAATAATTTTATAAGTTAATTTGGAAGAAGCTACATATTCAGTGTCAACATCCACTTCAATTTCATCCACATGTAAGTTATCCATGCTATTAGCCAAACTACTGGACATAAAAACTGTGAAAAAAGAATCATAACACTTTTAATGATTTTGATGATTCAAATTTGTATTTTCAAAATAAAATATAATCAAATGATTTTTAACAAAAACCAAAAAACTTAAATTTTTTTCAAAAATCAATTAATTAACAAAAAATGTAATACAAAATATATGTAATTACAATTGTTTATTAAGAAATACCAATTATTATAATCGGAAAAATTAACAAAGGATTAATAAGTCAACCAAAAATAATTAATACCAAAAAAATATATTGTCAATATTGGGACTAAGCACTGAGTACTATTATGGTCAATCAATAAATCAAAAAATTTTTAATTAAAATTAATTTAATAATTTATGAGAAATTTAATGATCTTCTAAGACTTAGAGTATAACTCTACTATGGTCAACTAGGAATAAAAAATTATTAAAAATTTGAACACTTACACTCAGTGATTCAGCAATTAAGCCACAATCACTGTTATTGCAATAAAAATTTAATAATATAAGTGAGAGGTGCAAAGGTTAAATTACTATAGTGATCAAGGAATCACTTCAAGAGTATATATTATTTCATATATTATGAACCCAAAAGGTCAAGCCCAATTTTGAAACACGGCCACGGTGTAGACAATCCTATAGTACTAGCTATAGGCCTTGACCAGGGGAGTTGGAGAAATACCAGAGAGAAAATCCCCTGTCCCTTTAGAAAAATATAAGTGAGATTTACCTGCAACATTAAATTGGTTCCTGTTGTTAAAAGCCCCTTTTCCAATACACTTGACTGCCTGATCAGCCAAGAAAGTAGTCTCCAGAAAGACTACCAAACCAAAGAACTGAAATGTAGACCAATGTCCACACCAGAGAAAGAAATGATACTTGATGTAGGTTGCAAATCCACACCAGAGACAGAAATAATACTTGATATAGCTTGCAAGACTACAACAGATAAAACAGTTTCCAAAGTTGAGTTAAATGAAGAACTAAACTTGTAACAAACACAGCCAATTGTGGCCAGAAAACAGTGAAAACTGAGTGAGGAACAAGGATATCACCTCTGGATGGTTGTATGATAATTAAGGTTGCCCCAAACTTTCTTATTCACTATATACACACAGACCACTATCTAAGAGCCCATGCACACCAACGAATTTGACCTTTCTAAGCGCCAAATTGCATAAAACCCCTCTAGAAATGCTTCTCAGCCCTCTAGTACCAAGGCAGACGGTCCGTCTGACGTTGGGAGGCCTGCCTGAAGCGGTAGGACCGCCTTGAAGCCAGAAAACCACTAAAAACCTCCAAAAACACCCAAATTACTTAGAAAAATCAACTACGACTACTAAAACCTTTAAAACACATAACTAAGCTACAAAAACATTGTGACATGAAACATAGAGAAAAATTAGCCCATTCCAATGGTACTAAGAGCTTAACCATAAGACTTAAGGTTAGCCCGTAAAATACGAAAAACAAAATTAAACAGCTATCTTTTAAAATGAAAAATGAGAAATAATCCCTCAAATACTTAGAATATGAAAAATGTCATCAGGACATAAAATATAGAGAAAAACTGAGGCTATCCAATGGTAATACCCACATCTTGGAAGTCCCAATATTTGTTGAATAATTCAAGAAAAACACCCAATTATTGAACAATGCCATTTAAGACATCAAAACAATGCCAAACAGACCAACAAAGGGCTCCGCCAATGTTGGAACACCACATCCTCCCTCCAATAAAAAATTTTCACATTCTCCTTCATCAAAACCACCATGTTCAGCTTCCTCTCCAAATCTGCTACTGACATGGGTCCTTGCCAATACTGCATTGACAACAATCTCATCTGTACCATAACACCTCCAGCTCATCCCTAAAGAACCTCCTGTGATGCCTGTCACTATAGGAAGAAGACTTGTTTCAGACCTGGTCTATTGTCCTCTTCAACATCTTCTTCTCCTCCACGACCTGATCCACCTTCCACCAGCACCAAAAGATCCTGACCATCCATCCTGATCCCCATACTGGTCAACAAATTACACCCTTCAAAAAAGAGTTCCAACCCCGCTACAAAAACTAGCTCTTCCATCCCTGGTCCTTCTAATGGTAAGCTCAATACTTCTTCATACTGAAATTAAATCTGACCAATTTCCAGTTCATTCCAATCCAGACAGTGATGATGAAAATGTTGGAACCCTTGAAGAACCACCACCTAATCCATTGCCAACCATCAAAGACAACTTCCAACAAAATTCTTCTCAACAGAATCATCTAATCCTAGATTATTTCCAATCCACTCCTGCCAAGAACCCACAGGACCTTGAGAAAAGGAAAAACCTCATCCACCAGTTCAAAGCCAATGCTGAACATTTTGTTACATCTTTGATCCTTTTCTGTAATTCTTGCCTGAAAATCTTGATTTAGAAATAAAAATAAATAAAAAAAACTCCTCATTTTAAATTATTGGGGGACTAATCCTCAGTTTTAAGTCTTGGGGGACTAACAGCCCTCATTTTATAGTCTTTGGGGACTCAAAAACCCTCAGTTTATAGTCTTGGGGGACTCAAAAAGACAAAACCAGAGATCAAAGCATTAAAGACCAAAGAAAAAAACTAACATTCTAGGGAAAATGTTCTACAGAGCAGCTAGCTCATCAGTTACTCCCACACTTGCCTTAACAAAATTCAGAGAATCCCCTTGGATGCCCTCTGCCAGAATCACACCAACTCCACATTATCAGTTTATAGTCCTGAAGGACTCAACCAAAAACAATACTCAGTTTATAGTCTAGGGGGACTGTACCATTTCTCAGTTTAAAGTCTTGATGGGCTGCCAGTGTTCAGTTTAAAGTCTTGACGGACTATCCACATTTTGCATATAAGGGCGGAGCCACCTCCATGCACAGTGCTCCACAGCCAACCTTCTGAACATCCAATCTTTCTTCATTATCTACATATCACTGACAAAATTTTCATTCATCTCTTTTCTCTTCATTGTTTTTCCTTCACAGATCATGGCTGAATCTCCAGACTTTGACTCATCCGACCTTCCCTTTTTCACTGCTCCAAAGGACTTTGCTTGTAAACAGTGCATCTACATGTGCAGGCCTTGTACATTCACTCTTCCTACTCCTCAAGCCAAATTCTATAACAGAGCCTGTGATTCTTGCAACTCTAAAAAGAAAAGATGTGACAGAGACCCCAACTATCCAATACCTCCACTTTCACCTTCACACAAATATATTTCCAGATCTCCTACCAGGTCACCAGAACTTGGATCTGCTTCTTCTTCTTTATCTTCTGCTCCTTCCAGAAGATCATGCCGTTCTATTCCCAAATAACTCCCTAAAAGACCTGCTTTATCTTCTCAAAAATCTGCTTTTATCTCAGCAAAATTGGCCAAATCAGCTTCAAAATCAGCTCCCAGGCTTCTAGACCGCATCCAGGAGGCCCTTTCCATGTCAGACCGCCCGCCCGTCTTGCCAGAAAGCAAAAATCAGGCTCAAAACTCCCAAATTCAGCCAGATAACAGCCAAAATACACCATTAAACACCAAAAACTCCATGTAACCATCTAATAGTGCTCCCAGAGCAATGCGTACACACCAAATTTCTTCCCAGACATCCCCAAAAATTCTAACAACTCTAGAAAACCTGCCAGAGGACTTTCTGAAAACACCAGAGAATGCAACGCTGCTTCCAAAAAAAATCTCTGGTTACTTTAAGAAGAACTAACTACACCTCTCCTCCGGCTGCCAATTATTCTTCTGATGATTCCCTTTCTTCTAGATCTTTATCCAGAAAATCACAATCAGATTCCAGGTCACCTTCTCCTGATCCTTCCTTCAACAACCCTGGTTCTCCACCACCAGTGTCCAACACAACTGGGGCAAGCAATAATAATATCCACAACAACAACAGAAGCCCTGCTGCTTCAACCAGGCCACAGGAACGCCCTTCATCTCCTTGATCTTCTCAACACCATTTAGAGAATTATCATGAGAATCCATAACTCTATCTGGTTGATCCTCCTTCAACATCTATTCAGCTTTCATCAACAACTCAAATCCAGGCAACTTACAAATTTGATGAGCTTCCAATCTGTAAGTACCTAATTAATAAATTCAATATCTTTAACAGAGAACAATTAATGATCCATTCTTCTGTGTAGTTGGAACCCCACCTCCTGAAACTACAATTGGGATTGGCCAACCTCTAGAAACTACCTTAACGCTGGATTACACCGACTTGAAACAACACCTAAGCATGATGTGTTCAAACATACTTAAGGCCTTTGCCCTCCATGGTCCATTGAATGACTTTGAAAAGAATCTGAGGAAAAAGCTCGTTGATGACAACTAAAAGATATCTAGAATAATCAAGCACACCTTCCAACACTTGATCCCCGCTTCTTCCACTTCTTCCCAAAAATTACCTTCCACTCTGGTACCTGACCATTACAATCCTTATACTCTTTCCAGCCACGTACACCACAAAGAACACAGTTCTTCTTTCAATCCTAACAAAAAGCAAAAATGCCACCATTATCCGGACCAACTTCCGGAGGCTTCTTCTTCCAGACATTAAAATAAACAAGAAAGAAATTTATAAGTCACTAAATAGAGAGAACAATAATAATTAACAGATATATATACAAAAAAATATGTTTTTTATTTTTATTTTTATTTTATTTTATTTTATTTTATTTTTTACTTTTTTTTTATTTTATTTTATTTATTTATTTTAAACTACTAACATACTAAAAAAAACTTGAAAATAAATAACAAAATTAACCAAAAATATGAGAGTTGAAAAATTAAAATTAAATGAATAATAATAATAACATGAGACAAATAATAGTTACTAATGGTATCCCCCACCCAATCGATGAGATGATCCCCTGATACCTTACCCACATCCAAGCTCACCTTGATGTGGATACACTGTTAAATAAATTCTAAATGAATTGAAATAAAAAATAAAGATGAAATAATTAGAAATTAAGAGAATAATAAGAGATAGAAAGAAAATAAAATTTCCCAGACAATTGATGAGCCTTTCCCAACCAATGCTTGCCCACATCCAGGTGACCTTGATGTGGTAACACCATATAATATAATTTGTGATTTTTCCCTCTTTATATACTAATAACTCCCAAAAAAAATTAAAAGAAAAAAAGAGAAAAAAGAAAATAATCTAAAGCTACTATCTAACACAACCATAGACACAAAAATTAAAGAAAAGAAAAAAATCTGGCTCCATAGAAAGTCCAGTCCAAAGAAATGATCACTGGGTGGGCTCCCTCCAATAAGTAAAAATGATGGGAGACCACCAGTGATCCACCACCAAACCAAATAGACAAAAAAATCCTGTCCCAAGCCAGTAAGCCAGTTTAAAGTCATAGTGGACTGGAAAACTGAATAAAAAAAACCAGAACTAGGATTCAACTAGGAAAAACAAAAATACTTGAAACAGACATTATGGGGTAACTTTTCTACAGAGCAGCGAGCTCATCAGTTACCCCCACACTTGCCAAAATAAAATCTAGAAGCCCCCCCCTGGGTACCTTCTAACAAAACACAAAATCCAACACATTAAACCAAAAAAATAAGTGTGAAGAGTCCTGTACTTGAAGACCAACAGAATTTCCAGTTTAAAGTCATAGTGGACAAAAACCTGTGAAGAAAAACCAATACTAGGGTTCAACCAAATTAAGAGAAGGGGTTGGAAACAGACAATCTGGGGTAACTGTTGATAGAGAAGCCAGCCCATCAGTCACCCCCACACTTGCCAAAATAAATCTAGAAGCCCCACACATGGGTACCTTCTAACAAAAAGCTTCCAAAAAAAAAGATGCACAACATCACCAAAATCCAAAATTAAAGAATGGTCCATAGTTTATCCTCATTTCAGAGTCAATCTTCTTCACTTTTCATGCCTCTAGGGTAAAATCTCTTCACCTGATCTGCAGCCACTCTCTTCTTTAAGACTGCGCCATCTAACTCCTCCAAAACATAAGAACCTCCAGACACCTGAGATCTGACTCTGTAAGGTCCATTCCATCTATCAGAAAACATCTTTCTCCACTGACTCTCCAAACTTCTATTATACACCAAAACCAAACAAACAATTTTCAAGGGATTCCTGAGTCTATGAGCCAACTTCTTGTCCCAGTATCTGACTGATTGATTTCTTATCTTCATCATTCTAGAGTATGCCTTCTCTTGAAATTCCTCTTTACATTCCAACTGTTGCATCCTGGAACAGAGCAAATCTTCTGTTGAGCATATATCACCAGGTCAAAAGTTAGACGACTTGCAGTCAAGTGGTTTTTTAGTACCTGTGGTCTAACTTGAGTCAAACCTGTGTTGGAACTTTGGTGGGACAATTTTTCATCATGACACAGAGTTCATAGCTGAATCATTAGGACCAATTTGACTTCTTTGTATAGTGCTGCTTGCATAATTTCCAACAGGCAATAGATCATACTTTGGTGTCTAAAATACATATATTGAATTTATAATGGATATTACAAAGGTGACTAATATGCACCAGCTATATTACTTAATGACATTATACGACAGTATCTGTTAAAAAACCACCAAAGCCACTTGGATTGAGAGTTCTTGAATCATGTCCAATAATATCTTTATGAGTAATAATAACATTTTTAGACCATCAATTGTAGCACCAAAATGTTTTGAATCCTGCTTTTGAGAAAGGATTTTATATTTTTTTTTCAACAGCATCATACAATTCAACTAGAATAAAGATTTGATCTGGTAAAATTCAGTGACTTCCACATTCTCAAAAAAAAACTCCAATCTTGTTGCCTCTTGATATTCCCATAACCTTGTTGTTTTGAGTATAATGAGAAGTATTTACCACCAATGTTTTAGTATTGGAGATCGGTAATTTTAGATTGTAGAAATTTTAAAGCACCAATGAATTTATCTTTTTAAAAAATGTTTAAAAAAGACATTTTTCTATAAAACTTGTTTAAATATTCTGGCCATAAATCATATTCTTCACAGAGCAATATAACAGTTTATTTTGAAGTCTTTTGTTTTTCTATATTGAAAAAATCTTTAATTTGTATTTTAAATCAATTGTCATTCATCTCAAGAAGAGATTGAAGATTTACTATCATGATGAACATTTCCATTAATATTTTGTCCATTTCAAATAAAAACAAAAAATAATGTAAAAAATTACGGGTAATAAAAAGAATTATGAAAAAATGAGTTTATTAATATTGTGTGGGATAGATCTTAAAATTTGATTCATACTCTCATGATCCCAAGCTTCCTCTGATGATGCTGGGCCAAATATTTTCAGAACTTCAGGAAAATTTTGGGCTAAGTGGACATAAGGCTTGATGTGAATTTGTGGCCAAAATTTTCCATGGAATTTTTATACTCCTTCAGCTAATCATGAAGAGATATAATTTCAGTTTCATTGATTTAAAAGTAAGTTAAAAGGTTTTTTATTGATAAAAAATGGAAATACACTTAATTAAATTCTTCTCTTTACTTTCAGAATTTTCTATATTCACAACTAGAAACAAAGAAACCACATCATATTTTTTTTTTAGCAAAATTCATTTTTCTGCCTTGAGATTTGTTCCAGTCTTCCCTAAATGGTGTGGAACACAGTTGAACCATGAGGTAATGAGTGTATGAAAAATAAAATTTTGAACCATCATTAAATCATTAGTACTAAGATCCAAATAAGAAGTTAAATCATTTGGTGTTGCAACTGATCCTCATTTGATTTAATGTCTAAAACAGGCAGAAAATTCCTGAAATGTGGACTCTAAGGAAGATATTTATTAGGGAAACTTTTATCTAATGATTATTCAGCTATAATTACTTGAACTATCTACATCAGAACTATATTTTTCATTATATGAGCTGGGTCCAACACCTAGTGGATTAGAACTTTCTGATGGCCCAACAATTTTTAGAGCTTCTTTTGCCTTCTCTCAACAAATTTCATCATAAGATAATTTTTGCTTGTGGTCTTTTCTCAGTGGTGGTATCACTATGCAAACTGTACTCTCTTTTTTCTTCTTTTACTTGAGTCATGAGAGGAATAATTTGAGGGGAAAGATGGTATTTTTGAAAAAAAATTCATTTTGTGTGAATTCTGTCTTTGAGTGTGAACCTTTCTCTTTCTCTTTATTGTAGTTTAGTAGTCTTAGTCAGCAATGTGTTGTTTTCTATTGTTTTATATGGTGCAATTTGTCATATAATCAAGCCTCTACTTGCTGTTTCCATTTTCCCCATCAAAATTTTTTTTCTCTCAATTCTCTTTATCACTTCCATTTCTCCCTCCTGTACACTGCTTCCCCCTTGGCTGAAACTTACATTCCTTGAATTTTTTGGGGATAATAGAGTCCTTTTTCCAGGTTCTTTCCTTTTACTTTCTGCTTATTCTTTTAATCCTAACCACAGAAACTCATCTTTTTGTACCTTCTTATTTCATCACATGCTTTTTTGTAGTTGTAAGGTGCACAGTTGCTGATTGACCTATTTTTAGGTATGTTTGTTTTTGAAATGATATACAAGTATTTTTACCTCTATTATCTTTATCCCCTGCATTGATCCCTCCTGTTAACTTCTTCCCCCTTGTCTGCATCTGACAGTACTTGCTCCATGTGGGGAGAATAGAGTATTCTTTCCATTTTTATCACATGCTTTGTTGTAGTTTCTTTTTGAAAGGTGAAAAGTTTCTCATTGACATGTTTTTCACCTTCCCCTGTGCTAAAAAATCTTCATTGATGTCTTTTATAGAATGATAAGGTCTGATAAGAAATAAAGAATCAGGGGAGATAGAGGATATTTAATTGTTTTGATTGAATATATCTTTCACAGGACAGCCCAAATTAATCAATGGGTTATAGTCAGGAATAAGATTAATTATGTTGCGGAGTGACTCAAGTCCTTGGGAGATAGTTATTAGGAAATTAGAAAGATAGAAATTCAAAATATTAATTAGTAGGGGGAATTTGGTATCTTTTTGGGGTAATAATGTATCTTCAACTCATATAGAGGATGAATCCTGCCCTAGAAGCTAAACCCCCAACAGAAGAAAATAAAGTTTGATATCCTGAGAGGCCATTTATTACATAGAGGATGTGGGAATTAGAAGGGAACTGTTTACTAATGTTAATATGAGTTGAATGTTCCCTAGCCCTGATAATATGTTATGTATGAGAGAGATGAAGTGAAAAAGGTTTCTCAATAAAACTTGGGAAGCTTCTGAAGTCAGATATGTGAAATTGAAGTGAGCTAATACAGATAGGAGAGGAATTATACAATGATTCCATCTTATATATAAATTAATTATGAGAGGAAAGACAATAATTCAGGAAGAAATTACTATTTATAAAAGACTAAAAACATTTCTTGGAAAAGTAAGTCACATGATTTGAATGATGAACAGATTTCCAATAATTTTCAGAGATTTTTCAATTACTCTAGGTTGAGATAAACCATCAGGAAATATGTCAGAAGCTAATATTAACTGAATTATAATTTGTACATAGATTGAAGTGACAAGAGGTCCCACTTGACCAATGAAAATTTGAAAAATTAATGATTGGTTTTTTCATGTATAATTTGAATTCCACTTGCTTAAAATATGAATTAAGGTTTTCTCCCAAATTAAAAGAATAGATTAGGAAAAATTGAAAAGTAAAAAAATACTGAACTTCCACTTTTACAAAAGAAGAAACCAAATTTTTGACTTGTGAAAAATGCTTATGGACACATAAATACATCCAGTAATTTTCTCATGTTTCTATTATCTAGTATTGAAATAAAAATGCATGATCTGAAGGGCCTGGAATATGCTCTTACTTTAAAGTCCTGTTTTAAAAAACTGCACAAAAATGAGTTAAAATAAAAGTGGATCTCAGTCAAAGTATATGAAAAATCAATTATTGCACATGCCTTGTAATCTTACTTGATTTCTGTTTAAAATCCATAGCACAGGTTCAACTTCTTATAGTCAAAAAAGTGTTAGTAAGTCTATGAGATTAAGTCTATCTAATAAAATAATTTTCTTTTAATAATAAATATTATATTATATTTTTCCTCTGGATGCAATATCTTGTGCAGACTAAGATATATTGTAAAATAAAACTATTCAATTTTTTTCCCTAAGTTGTATCCAAGTTTATCAATGGTTTGGTCACTGGGCCCACACCCTAGCCTGACACTCCTCCTGTCACTTAAAAAAAATATTCTTATCTTAAATTCTAATGTTACCAATTTTATATTTAAAATTCATTTCTTGTTTGGTGAGGGCATATCAGTATATTCATGAATCTCTCATTGTCATCTGAAAGTAAATTTAACAAATAGTTTTAAAGCATTATCCTTTTTTTTCATATAATATACTAATTAATTGTATCTCCGTTGTTTAGGAGTAAATTATAATTTAAAAAATTTTGTATTCACCCGTGGCAATTTGCATATGGGATATACATTTGTTATTATTTGTTTTTCACACTAAAAGTCCCCAAATAATTCCTAGTATTTTCTGTTAGCTACATCAAATTTTGCTTCAATATAAACAGATTGTGATATAGCATGCTACTTAGCTTACACCAATATGAATAATACATGTTAAAAAAAGCTCAAATAATATATAATCCCCCTCTTTATGTTTTCTGTCTCTTTCATCCTCACTTTAATTTTAATCTTATTCAACTTTTTATCCTATTAAATTATCAACTCCAATTTTCTAGAATAGAGTTTCTTATAATTATTCATCATATTACATCATAATTTTTTGATATCAAATACTTTTTTTTAATATTTATTAATCAATATGTCTAGTATTCAAAATCCTACACCTCCACTTTGTATGTGTATCATGTTCCACTCTCTTAACTTATATGTTTCACTTATGTTCTATATCATTTTTTTTGAAAAAAAATAATTTTTCAGCGCCTGAATGTTTTTCATCCCACTCTCAGATTGATACTTGCTTTGAAGCTTTTGATCTTGCAACATGTCTTCCACATAGCATGGCACCTAACCCTCCTGTACTTAGCAATGAGAGGCAGGAAATAACAAGAGTTCAGTATCACAATTTACTTGAATTGGCTAGAGATAAAATGGAAGAACTTGTCAAGATCCTTAACAATAATCCTTCTCCTTCATATTTATTTAAACCTTGTAACAACTTACTCCAATATGTGAAAAACCTTGAAAAATGTATGTTCTCAACTTTTTTTGTCTCCTTTTAAATTAGTAGATAAGATTATTAAAAAAATTTTTCTTCATATATATTTGTAGCTTAGGAGGAGGGTGTAATTCATCCTGATGATGTCATTGTCATTAGGGATGATGATGAGACAGATGAACCATCAGCTTCAAATCATGCTTCAACTTCTAAGGAAAATATTGAAAGGCCTGTTATCCGCTCCAAGAAAAAGAAATTATCCCAAGGCTCCTATTTTGTTCAATGTATTAAACAAGCGTCTGCTAATAATCTTTCAGATGTATCAAATAATAAATCTCAAAAAAAAGCAAAGGCTTTAGTAATGAGTATATTCTTGTTTCCTTTTTTTTATTGTTATTCTTTTATCTTTAAAATTCTATCTATCATATATCTCTTTTATTGTTTACATATTTTTCTTTTTATCTTTCTTTTGATATTTTTTACAAGAAAATCACCTACTGTAGATTTTTCCAATCATAAACTTCCTCTCCCTGATGAAGGTGATGAAAAGAGAGATGAAAATAGTGATGATGAACTTTCAGAATATGAAGCTATGCTTTCTCATCAAAACAAGCAAACTTTAAATTCTTCTTCAAGACATGATGATATGTTTGATAAAGATGATGATTCAAACAGCTCATCACCTATTTCCTTCATTTCTAAGAAGCAATACCCATTACCCCCTAAATTACCTACTTTGACATCTTTGAAAGCTTCTCTACCATTGAAATAAACTCCAATCAAGATATAAAACAAACCCCTAACTTATTCACACTCAGTTCTAAATGACTCTGAGTTTCAGGAGGAATTCTGTAAAATTCATAAATTTTATAAATCTGGAATCAGCACAGCAAAGGTTGTTAGTTCATGGTTGGAGATTTTTACTCTTCTTGAATTACGCTCTTCTACTTCTTCCCGAGAACCCATGTTAAATATTCAAATTTTTACTTTTCATTGGGAAAAATCTTGTGGAGAAGATTGGCTTTCAAAACTTACTGATTTATGTAAGTTACCATAATTTTTAGTCTTAAATTTTTTCTTTTACTTATTTTTTTTCCTTTTGTATCAAATATTTTTTTGGAGATTGATAGCTCACAGCTATGGGTACTTGATAATATTGATTTCAAAAAAATGGAAGATTTATGTGATCCTGATGGTTTAAATACTGAAATTCTTTCCTCAACAAAGAAAACTTATCACCCTGAATCTAATCTTATCTGAATGCTCATGATATTAATGATCCCAAATGATCACTGCTGTTCTTCATGGTTATCTCTTATATAATCTTCACTTTATCTGACCACACATGAATTCAGCCAGCTTCCATCACATCAAAACATTAACTCAGATTGTCCAATTGAACGTGGTCTTCAGCTTCTAGCTCACCTTTCAAATCTGAAGAGGCTGATTCCTGATGGCTTAGAAGTTGGTCCCACTGCACTTCAAACCTGTGATATATCAATGTCAACTCTTCTTCAAATCAGAAAAATTATCATTTATATAATTATGTCAATTATCATTTTTAAATCAAAATATTGTGCTGCAAAAATATCAAGTGGCAAGACTAGTGAAGCTCAACAATCGAGTCAGAAAAAAGAAAATACTCAACTTACTATAATGGAACAGAAACAAAAGGCTGCACTAAGCAAGATAAATTCTGAATACTCCCACCACCGATATCAATCTTTCACATTCTATATAATTGATGGTGTCCGTGGTTTAATTCTGAGCTCTCAAGATCATAGATTGGCTTCAGCAGCTGATTGCTTGGAGGTGATATCAGAAATTAAGTTTCTTAATTTACATGAAAAAAAATCATTTGATGGAAGAAATAATTTGGAAAAATTTGAATAACTATATTTTAATATAATAAAACCTTTAATAGGGAAGTGTTATCCATTTTCTTTAAATTTTGATACCCCAAGTCCTCCAGGAATTGCTAGGGTTATTTCTGCAGATTTTATTAATCACTGGAGCTCCATTCAGCCAGTATCACCTTTTTTTGCTAAACATAGCCTTTAAATAAATTAATATTCCAACATGTAAATAGATAAAGTTCAGTGTATATGATATATCTTGTATAATTCAAGTTATTGTCCTTCAAATACGTCAAACATGTGACCATCTTTGAAATTTATTAAGAAACCTTTGACATGATTTTCTAAATTAATTATTAAAAAAAATTATTGTAAGTCCAGCAATAACAAAGAATTTAAAATCTACTTATATGATTTCAAATACTTGTATTAAACTCTTAAATATTTTATTGTTTATATAAAAATATGATAACTGCTCTAGTTTTGTTACTTTACCTAAAATATTGAATAATCAATTCATTTTTACAAATTTTTGCATTGATTATAACATTTTTAATCAGAATTAGAACAAATTAAATAATTAAATGAGTGTATTTTTAAAAAAATACAATTTAATCTATTATTGATTCAAAATTCTTTCATCAACTCTTTATTATTAACTTTTTTATTAATAAGCCTGTTTGACCTAAAATACTATACAGTTAATTTGGTAGCATTAAAAGCACATTTTTATGGCTAATATATTTCAAATTCTGTATTATATTTTTTTTATTTTAGAACCTTTTATACCAATTTAATAAAAATGACACTTAAAGATTTCACAACTTATATATTTCCTCACTAGTAAATCAAGTTTTCTTATAATATAATGAAAAAAAAATTATTCTATTTCACAAATAAAAAAAATAGATAATACTATAATCATCGCAACTGAAAATTCTACAGCTACTCCCAGTATCTATTGTGTTTAATTTTGCATTAAGTTGTGTATATATGATATAAATTTTTAATACTTAAATATCTAAGTTTTTTAGAATTATCTTAACATTAGATAAATAATACTTTTCTGATTCTATTTCTTCCTCTATTAAGTCATCTCTTTTCAAAAAATCTCTTAACGCAATAATCAAATATTCAACCCTATATTTTTCTTCTTTAATTTCCAAGTATTCTGAAATATCAATATCAAAAAAAAAAAGCTTTTCTATAGCATGAAATAGTCTAGTGCTGATTTGAATAGAAGAAACTATCCTTGTGAAACCAGGAATTTCGTGAAATCTTGAGTTAAAATGCCTCAGTTAAGTTGCAGGCCATAATGTCACTGTTATTCCTTTAGTTGCTTCAAAGTTGATTTTACTCCAAATTTTGGGAAACATAAGTTCTCCACGTGTTTTTTGTGGTTGGGTCTTATTGTACTTCATATGAATGGTATTGTTTTCTGTATCTTTAGGAAAATATATTCCTAAAGTATACTCACTTGCATCCTTATCAAGATTAACCTCATTGGAGAACCCATTACCATTTGCTCCAGATGTCCAAGTTAAATTACTAGAGAACGGTACACCCTCTTCTTCATTAGAAACTTTTGAAAATCCAGGAATACCAAGTTTTGCACAGATATTAGTTGCCTTTTTGTACTTTACATATGATATTTTTTTAAAAAAAAATTCAAAGTACATTTCAATCCTCTTCATTTGTTTTTTATATTCATCCGTGTGTACAATATCATCAGTGTATTCATCTGCAAGGAAAAGCATTCAAAAATTCAGTATTTAAATTAAAAAAAGTGATACTTAAGAATATGTAAAGATTTCTTCCTATCTAAAATAAAGCCACCACCAAACATTTTTCCAAAACCACCAGCTCTTCAAGGATAACCATTCCTTTTAATTTAATTTTTGAAGTAAAAATGATCCTTAATGCATTGCACAGTAGCTTCTAACATATCTAGTTCTTTGAGCTCATGAATTTCAAAAGTCTGCAAAAGAAAATTAGGTATTAAGACACCTTTTGATTTATAAACACTACAACCAGGTAAAAAATTGTAATAATTATTGCAATCTGTCATATTATTTACATAAGATCGTGCATAGAAATGTGGCCTCTTCCCATTTTTATCCATTCCAAGAGCGTTTACAAGTTTCATTCCGGTAGCAATGTCTTTCTCCCACCTATTGTTAGAGTTCTTCCCTGGCCGTTTTTTTTTTCAAATTGTTACTCATTGATGGTTTGATCCTAAGAGAATTCAATTTTGATTTAAAATAGAAAAAAAATAAAAATTAGAAAATTGTAACAGAATTTCAATTATCAGTCAATGATATATCATATCTTCAATATTAGAAATATAAAATTAGCATATCTACATATTAGTAAATTTATATACTTTTTCCTTATTTCAAGTATTAAGAAAGTTTTTCAAAGGTATACTTTATTAAATTATACATATAAAGAGTAAAGCTTTATCCTGTATGTGTTCAGCAAGTAAGAGATTTGGCTCTACACTTAATATTAATAATATAATGAAAGTATAACTCCAATACACTAGAAATATTAAAAAAATTACAGAATTATTATATCCACATATATAAAATGAAAAATCTTGCTCTGACTAATATATTGACTTAGAAAGTTATACTTCAATAAATTATTCATTTTTAAATTGTAGCATTGTCCTGTATGCTTTCAGCAAGTACAACACTTTGAAACAACTCAAAAATAAATAAATTAAAGGTAAAGTACAAACAATTTAATTATTATTATGAAAAGCAAAACATTATCCTGTATGCTTTCAGCAAGTACAAGATGATATTTTACTTTTCATATTAATAATATAATGGTTGAGATAGTATTAAAGAAATATAAAAAAATGATAAGCAAAACATGAAATTACTTGTCTATAAAATATTCTTTCATTTGTAGCTGATTGATCAAAATTAATTATAAAGTTTACTTTATAATCACTGTTTTAAAAAATAAATAGTTAGATAAATAAATTGACATTTCTGATAAGGAATAAAGAAAAGTAAATTGACAAACAAATAAAAGAACTTTAAGTTAACTGAAAAAGAATTTTTTGATAATTATTTGAAAGGGTACAGTAAAAGATACCTTAAAAATAAATTCAGAATTAGAATCATTTTATTGACTTGTCAAAAGTGTAAAAAAGAGTAACAAAATAAAATGATATGAAATGCAATAGCAAGAAAAATTTGCTTACTGGTAATCCAATAAGGTCAGGAAAATAGTACCTGTAATTTTAAATGATAAAGATAAAGTATGATTGATAACTTTTGAAAAAGGTAAGTGAGACAGAGAAAGGAACAATAAATTTGGTGGTAAAAAGATGTGGATATCATGAATTTTCACTGATCTCTTTTTCAAAAAAATGCAGCTCTCCCAGTCATATGATGGACTTCATCTAAATCCAAGAATAATGTTGCCAAGGCACTGTACACAGCATGATCATTTTTTCCTATGTATATACTAATTCCAGCTAGAATTTACTTGGCTGCATGTTGTACAGATGAAGGTTTGTGGAACGCTGAATTTCACAACTAAAAAAAAATTGACGACACATAATTCTAGCTACTGTGTTTCATGTAGCTAAAAAACATACACTCATCACATTTAAATTTACATTGCGTCAAAATTATTTCATTTTCAAATTTTTTTAAAGGGAACTATAATGTGCACCACCTTTTTCTAAAATATGAACCTCCTCACCATATTAAATTGGTAGATTTTTAATTGTGCAATTTTTTTGCCTTGACCTTTTTCCTGATCTTACTTGGCTCGAAATATCAAAACATGGCCAATGTTTCTGAAAGCAACATTTGATTTTGTTTAAATGTGTAACAATGGAAGGCTGTTTCTAACTGGCTGCAGAGCGTTATATATCTTATTTGAACACATTTAGTACTTCCAGCCAGGTTTCCCCCAGCTGGAAGCATTGCTTTAAGGCAACCAAACTTGCTAAAAGCGACTTTGGTTGATTGCTTTTACAATTGCCACCCTTCCAGCCAATTTACTAGGCTGGGAGGTGGCCAAATCTGTATGCAACACACGTTTCACACTCACTTCCATATTTCATGCAGCTGACTTGAAATTAGCTACATGAGATATGGGCAGCACATACAATGCACGTTGCATGCAGCAGCGATTCACCCTGCATGTGCTGCATGCAGTGCATTGCACGGCCAGAAAAAAACTGGTGGTGCAATGCACACAGAGAAACCAAAGTCCATGCAAGGGACTTTGATTTCTAAAATGAAAGCAATTTTCCCCATCAGGTGCAATCTGGTGGGGAAGTGAGAAACTAGTTAGACCAAAGTTGTTTGAAAGCAACTTTGGTCATAAAAACATTAAAAATCATAAAAAAAACATGAAAGGTAGAAAAAAACCAAAAAAAAAAAATTAAAACATGAGTATAAGAGAAAAAATATGTGCTAGTGATATCAAAAACCCAAGCCAATTTCACTTGGCTTATTTATTTAATGATAATTTTTGTAATACATTAAATTTAAAATTCAAACACCATAAAATATATGAAAGTTTTATATATGAATATCATAAATTTAATTTACCCCATTCTCATAATTATATTTATAATTTTGTTTTTTGATTTTTGACTTTTAAGTTAAATTTTTGGAAATCCAAAATTAAATTTTCAACTAAATTTTTTATTAAGGTAAAATAAATTATAAATTTGACATTTTGTAATTAAATAATGAAAAAAAATTTAAATTTATTTAAAAAATATTTTTGTTAGAGGAATAAAAATATTTTAAGGCTAGAAATACTGTGCAAATTGTAAGTAAAAAAAATTATATTTTTTTTTGTGAGGGGTTATTACTATTTTTGTAAATATTTTTCAAAAACATTCATTAAATACTGAATTAAATTACTTTGTAACTCAAATTTTTTTTAAAATAATTAAAATTGAAATAATAATATTGTTTTATTTGATATAAAATTTGAAGTGGTAATATTAATGTCTCTTTAAGTAAATTTGAAAATCATTAAAAAGGACCATGTTGATAAGTAATTCATTTTTGATATTCAATGGTTATATGTATACCTTATATATATTTCTTGAGTGTTATTTTTATTTAAACTCAATAAAATTTGTAATATAAAATGCCATTTAATTGTTAATTATTGGTCAACTTAGTTATAACAACTTCATATTTAATACCAGCCACTAGTATTTAGTTTTTAATTTAAAACTCAAATATAATATGAGAGTATCCTTATTATGTCTGGATTTAATTAACAACAATAACAGACCATAAATGAGTGGGTAATTAATTACAATAAATAGTTGAAGAATAACCTATAAGAAATGATAAGTTTATTGAAAAGAGTACATTAAAAAAATATACTTTTGAATTTTTTTTTTGATATAATTTGGGTAGTTAAATGAAAATTTAAATTATCAGACTTCAAAATGGAAAAAATGTAAAAGTAATGGTTATATAATAAGCCTCATATAAAAAAAAGGAAAAAAAATTTACTAAGTAACTAAATTATTAAATATTAAGGTATTATAAATATTATTGAAAAACTTCTTTTACAATTATAATGAAATCTAAATGTGAAATTAATGGGGGGATAATAGTAAGACTATGTTGAAACACTTTAATTTATACATACTTTCAGCTATGTTCAGATAAAAAAATTGGTAAAATTTAATAATAGCATCTAGTTTATAGTGATGCAATTTTATTTAGATCAAGAATAAATTTTTCTGAGGAAAAAATAATTAAATTGAGATATGGCCATCTCCTTTCAAGAGATAGAATAATAATAAAAATGTAAAAAAATTATAATAAGTATTCTTAATCACCATTTTTGAAAAGTCTCTAGAAAAATTCATTATAATATATCATTCATTTATTACATCATATGGAGCTTCAACTTGAAGTAGTGATGGGCAGCTTTGAACTTATGTTCTGAAAAACAAAAAATTTAAAAAATATATGGTTATACTAATGAAAAAGCCAAAAATAAAAATACTATTATAAATTAATAAAATAAAACTACATAATTTTTATTCTGCTCTCATGATGCAAGGGTACTATGTATTAATTTCAACATATTAAATATAAACCTGCTTTAAGGCTAATTTACAGAAAGATCTATTTTCAGCCAGGCTATACCAGGAGCCCAGTAAATTTCATGTTAATTTACTGTAACTAAAAGAGGGCGTAAAAATTTTCTTGTTATGTATATAAATTAATCTTATATTGAATAATGAAATGATATAATTATTTTATTAAATATATATAAATATTATATTAATTTTATTATTATATAAATTATTTATACATTTAAATTAAGCATGATATATATTCTATAAATTATGGTGCATTTTTTATGTATTTAATATATACAAATTTATAATTAATTAATTATAAATATAAATTATAACCATAAGTGTAAAATTAACTTATAATGTAATTAAATTAATTAATTAAATTTATGTATTAAATAAAACTTTGTCATACATTATTAAACAATAATATTGGGAGCTTTTTTGACCCTTGATTGTGTCAGTAAAATAATTAAATAAATTATAACACTTATTTAATAACATGGCATTAAAATTCTCACTTTAAATTAGAAATATCATTAAATTAATTATATGTTTCATTTAAACTAATTATTGAGTTAATTACATAGTTAAAAAAATTAATTAAAATTGCTTTATACTGGATTGAATTGATTAAATGGATTATTGCGTGAAAATAATTCTAATTGTTTTAATTAAAATCTTTACATCCTACTGTAATGTCTATTTTGGATTCCTTTTCTCACAGCTCTTATGTTTCTGGCTTACTTAGTTACTACTATTTTAATTAACTGGTTTGTTAACTTATGGTGAAACATTAGTAATTTATTCATGGGTTTAGTTAATTGTTTCATGTTTTTCTCTTAATATCTATGTTTCATTTCTATTTTTTTATATTCATGTTTTAGCTTATTACTATTTTGTATATACTGATTTGTGGCGCTTCAGAGGTCCCCTGGTCTATAAAAGAGCCTTGGGTAATCCCCTTTAGCCCATCACTTATTACACTCAATTTTATCATATTTTTTAAATATATATAACACATTTATTCTTATTTTTATCAGTATTATAAGTCTAATTTAAAAAGTAATTAAATATTCTAAGGTTGAAGTAAGTCTATTAATAATAGTAATTGTGAACCGGGCACTGAGATATAATTTATTAAAATTATTATTATTATATTTTAATTGAACCTCCCGTTGTGTATCTACTCAGGTAATTGTTGTTGCATTTCATTATTTCTCTCTCTTCTTTTAATTAAAATTTTAAATTTCATTTATTATTAATTACTATCTCCTCACCTTATCCTAGTTCCCTTTTATTTCTTTCTTCTTCTTCTTTTTCTTCTTCTAGACGACCAGCTTACAGCTATAAAGTTTTCTTTAAATTCTAAAGATAACTTATGCATTTTACTAATTATTTTTTTCTTGTTTTCTTTCCAAAGTTGTTAGAGTTGCTTAATTAATACTGCTATCTTGATTGTAAGATATATATTTTTTTTGAATACATGATTTATTGTTTAAAAATTATATTATAAAATTAAATCATTTATTTCATCTTCTAAAGCTTCATTTTCAAAGACACTACTCCATTTTCTATTACTTAAAAAATATATATAATGTGATAGCAAAATCTTTGGAATTTTCTTTTTGAGAGGGTTAAACTATATTGTGAAGAATTTTATCTAGAAATTCTTGTACTCTAAAACCAAATAATTTTCTCTCTTAAGTAAGCCTTTTCAATAATAAGAAATATAAACAAGAATTTGAACTTATCTTATTTTTATTTTCTTTACTGAAATTTTTGGTTCAATCCCTTTTTTTATATGACATTAGTATAAAACCATGGCTAAATGCTACTATATAATTAATTTTTAATATATATATATATATATATATATATATATGAAATATTTAGAAGGTCATCTTTTTTTATTTACTTGAATAAATGGCTCAATTATAATGCCTGACACTGTCACACAACACGTGACACTCGAGGCAAAAGTAACTCATTAAATCAATAATACAGAGGTCTAAATCCATACTTGAAGCGCAGAAAGAAATTCTACATAGCAACTGCAACTTTCCTTTGTGTACTCACTATTCAACCGCGCTAGTCTAAACTCTAAATCTAAATTAGTCAATCTCTCAATAGTGTGTCTCAGTCTTTTCCTCAATAAGTGATGCACAGTGTAATAGTCAATGTAATAGTATGCTAAAAGGTTTATTAAATGTCTGTGGATTATTAAAAGGGGTAGTGAGCATGGAAGGAATGGTTAGTGGAGGATTAAAGGGTTAACAGATGTTAGTGAGGAGGTTCCAGGTGTAATGGATATATTTTAATGGTCTGTGGTGTGCGGAATAGTGGATGGGTATGAGGTCAATGCGAGGAGGAGTAAAGGATATAAAAAGGGTTGGGTTTTTGGTTTGATATTCCTTAGAATTAAATTATAAAACGTATTTATAATTAATAGTGGTAAAACTTTAAGTGAAATCATTATTATTGTATCTTTCTTACTTTTCTCAATAATCATTCCTAAATCCTAAAGACTTGATTGTTGAGTTTCCAACCCTTTGTGAGATTATAAGAATTTTAACATTACCTTTAAACTATATTAGAGTTCTTCTCAAACATATCTCAAAGCAGTAGTTCTTCCTTCGAGTCATCTTCGAATCACTTCCTCAAACCATCCCTCTGTGCTTCGACAAAGTATCTAAACTCCTCACCTCACTTACAGGAACATCCTCGACCTTGTGCGTAGGTTGTCCGGTGACAGTATAATTTAATTCTCCGTAGTTCTCATTCTTTGCACTACTATGTCCCTTTTCAGGTGTTTTCTCTAAATCGTTAAAATGGCACCTGTTCAATGCACTGCTCCTACAGGCACTACTACTAGAGCTCACACCAGAGGCAGGCCAACAGTCACACGGCCTGTGTCCCACACTCACTCCTTGGAGCCACTCGACCTTAGGGAACGGAAACATTCAGTCCAATCTTTAGAAGACATCCCACAAGATTTTGATGATTCTAGTGATGATGAAGAAGGAGAAGATAAGATGCACAAGGCACCATCCACCCCTTCTACTCACACTTCTGGTCAACCTTTGGAATCTGGACCATCTAATTCTCTGGAAGATTTCATGAGACTTTTCGTGAAGACTCTTTCAACTTCAACATCTTCAGAGGGATCTAAATTCAAAACTCCTTCTATGAAATCTCCTGATAAATTCGATGGAGAACATCCAGACAGATTGCGGCCCTTCTTGCAAACCTGCAAGCTCCTGTTCCATAATGACCAATTGAAGGTTGTTTATGCTTCTTCATTTCTGGCCGGAAAAGCAGCAAGATGGTTCAAACCTTATCTTCTCATGCTCTCTTCGACCGAAACCCATTTACTTATTAATAATTGGGAAAAGTTCGAAGACCAACTCTTCACGTTGTTTGGTGACCCTAATGAAACTGACAACGCAGAAATTGAACTTGATTTTCTTTGCATGAGTAATAATGATAAAGCCTCTGAATATATCTCGAACTTCAGAGCGCTTCAAACTCGAGTAGGTTGGAATGATGCTGCTCTCAAGTATCATTTCAAAAAGGGACTTCCTTCAAGGATTCTGGATCAGTTAAATCTTCACGGTCAGATGACTACCTTAACGGATTTAATGGATCGAACCCTCAAACTAGATGGCGTTTACCAAGGACGACTTCAACATCGTCAATACGCCAACAAATCTCAAGGCCTAAATTTTAAATTGGGACCTTCGTCACACCCACGAACAACTCAATCCTCCTCAACTCAATTCAAACCTAATAAGGGAAAGTACAAACCTCGACCAAAAAGCTCGACCCCAGGTGATATAAGTAAAGTACTGGATCCTAAAGGGGAACTTAAAGAAGCTGAGAGGAAGAGGCAAGCAGATAATTGGTTATGAATGTATTGTTGGGGTAAGCACAAGCTGGAAGATTGTGTAAAATTGAAGGAAAGAGAAGGTACTAGTTCGAAGTCAAAAAACTAGTAGATAGTTTACTTGTGTGCAAAGCAAACTATCTTATCTCTCCCAGTGCACAGAACCTCCATGTCTTAAGGACTGGAGTTGCCTTAAATTACTTGAGATTCAATCTTTTTAAGGAGGATATCCCCTTCAGTTGTCTTATAGACTCTGAAGTATCAATTTCTTTTGTCAGTTTATCTTTTGCCAAGAAGTTACAGCTGACATTTACAGATATCAATCGAACTCCAATTTATTTGGTCAAATCAGAGGAACCCAAATATTGGGTCAGTAAGAAAGTTTTATGGGTTTTCAACTTTCCAAAATTTCCCTCCTTCGAGTGGGAATTATCAGTCTTGGACGCCCCAAGGATGGACAATACCATTCTTGGCCATGACTTTTTGACGCATGGGAATCCTGAAATTGATTGGACACAGGGATTGATCACCCCACGTACTAAGTATATTTCTGATTCTTCAATGCAGGTCAATAGGGAGTTAAACAACCCGCCTGACAATGTCCTGCTAGAGGACAAATCTCTGCCAGATGACTTGCAAGCATCTGATCTTTCTTTAAATGAGCAATTGGCTAACCCTTCTAGCTCAATGACTTCACTTGAAGAAGATTTAAGTTGCCTCAAAGTAATCGAATTATGCTCTCTCGATTATGGTCTTCCCTCGACAGATTCCCTCAAATATGATGAGGACAACCAAATAGACGTTGAAGCCGTTAAATCAACTCTACCAGAAATCTATCATGATTTCCTCGATGTTTTTTCAATCCACAAGGCCGATAAGTTACCACCTCATCGACCCTACAACCATCAGATAGAGTTAATAGGACCAGTACCTCTGGCAGGTCCTGTCTATTCTTTATTGAAGGAAGAATCTCAAGTTCTTCGAGACTAAATTGCAGAGAATGTAGCCAATGGTTTTATCAGAGCCAGTAAATATCCAACCGGCTCCCCTGTTCTCTTTGTAAAAAAGAAGGATGGTAGTCTTAGGTTGTGTGTTGACTATAGAAAGCTCAACACAGTCACTAAGAAGAATGCATATCCTGTTCCTCCTATGTCATTGCTTCTTACCCTTTTCAATGGTGCTAATTTATTTTCTAAAATTGATCTTAGAGGCGCTTACAATCTTATTCGCATTGCGGAAGGTCATGAACCACTGACTGCAATGCGCACTAGATTTGGTAGTTTTGAATATTTAGTTATGCCTTTTGGATTGTGTAACAAACCATCAACTTTTCAAACTTTTGTTAATGACATCTTTCAAGATGTTGTTGAACAATTTGTTGTCCCTATTTAGATGATATTTTAATTTACTCGAAGACACTAGATGAACATATTCATCATGTTCGACAGGTTCTAAATTGACTTGGAGATCACGGTCTCTACGCCAAGCATAATAAATGTGAATTCCAGCTAAAATCTATTGATTTTTTGGGTTTTACGTTATCCACTGACGGTTTAGTCATGGATGACAAAAAAGTCCAAAAGGTCCTGGAATGGCCTGAGCCCAAATCCATCAAATCCCTCCAGGGATTTTTGGGTTTTGCAAATTTCTATAGAAGATTTATTAAAGATTACTCTAAAACTATTTCCAATCTTACTTCTCTTATTAGAAAAGATATTCCTTTTGTTTTTACTTCAACAGCACAAAAGGAATTCAAAGCATTGAAGACAGCGTTCACCACAGCTCCAATTCTTTGACACTTTGATCCTTCTGCTTCAACAATAGTCGAGACAGATGTGAGCGATTATGCTATCGCAGGGGTCATTTCTCAATTAAATCCTGAAACAAAAGTGTTTCATCCAGTTGCTTTTGAGTCACGCAAACTCATTGCAGCAGAATTAAATTATGAAATTCATGACAAAGAGCTTTTAGCTATTATTCATTGTCTTAAAAAATGGCGATCTTTTCTTCTCAGCTTAGATAGTCCTTTTCAAATTTTAATTGACCATAATGCTTTGAAATACTTCATGTCTTCCAAAGTGTTAACCAGGCGTCAAGCCAGGTGGGCTGAATTTCTGTCTGAATTTCCTTTTTCTATTTCCTATTGCCCATGTAAGAACTGCATTGTCCCAGATATCTTGTCATGTTGGGATGACTTTTACCCACAGCGGGGGGACGCATTTGCTGACAAGAACCCAGAAAATGTGAAATCAATCTTCAATGAATCAATGTTGACGACTCATCAACTTAATTCGATGACAATTCAATCCTTTCAAAATCCACTATCCAACATCCTCGAAGCTGAGTTGAAGGACAATTATTGTTTAGAGTTGAAAAACAAAATACTCTCGAAGCAAGGGGCCAAAAGATATAGTATTGAATCAGGTCTATTAGTTTTTGAGGGTAGAGTAGTCATACCTGACAACAATGAAATAAATTTATGGATTTTCAATAGTCGACATGATTCTCCATTAGCTGGTCATTTTGGGGTTGATAAAACCTACCAGTTAATAGCAAGGGATTTCTTCTGGCCAGGTATGACCAGGGAAATCAAGGCCTATATAAAAGCTTGTTACAAATGTAATAGGAATAAGGCTCCCCGTCACCAGAAGTATGGGTTGCTTCAACCACTTCCTATTCCCTCTAAACCTTGGGAATCTTTATCAATGGATTTTATTTCTCAACTTCCTCTTTCTAATTATTTTGATGCTATATTAGTAATAGTAGATAGATTTTCAAAAATGTCTATTTTCATTAAAACCACTACTACTGCTACTGCAGAAGATTTGTCAAACAATTTTCTAGAATATTTATTTTCCAAACACGGCTTACCCAATGATATTATTTCAGATAGAGGCTCATTGTTTGTATCCACATTCTGGACTCAACTGTGTCGACAACTCAATATCACAAGGAACCTCTCCACAGCTTATCACCCTGAAACTGATGGGCAAACAGAAAGGGTCAACCAAATCCTCGAACAATATCTTCAAATGTATGTCAGTTACCAACAAGACGATTGGACCACATGGTTACCATTGGCCAAATTTGCTTATAATAACTCGACTCATTCTTCAACACAACAATCTCCTTTCAAAACTGTTTATGGAAGACATCCTTGATTCAACTCAATCCATGTAGGAACTAGTCATCCTGCAGAACATTATCTTCGAACCATATCACAACTCCAAGAAGAACTTAAATCAAATTTGGAATAAGTGGTTCGAAGGTACAAGGAACAGGCCGACAAACATCGACAAACTGCTCCTTCTTTTCAACCAGGCGACAAGGTATGGCTCGACGCATGAAACATTCGAACAACTCGTTCATCAAAGAAACTGGCTGAAAAACTCTTGGGGCCATTCAAAATCAACTCTGAAGTCTCTAAAACTGCATTTCGAACTCAAGCTACTTCTTAAATGGCAGGCTACTCACCTTTTTTTTCACATATCTCTCCTAGAACTGGCTCAAGAAACATACCCGGGCAAGAACAAACCTCCTCCAGAACCCGTCGAAGTTGAAGACCATCTAGAGTGGGAAGTAAGCCTTATCCTTGATTCAAGAATGCGCAAGGGGAAACTTCAATACCTCGTGGAATGGAAATGCTTCCTCGATGACTCAGACAAACATCCTGGGAACCAGCCATAAATGTTTCTAATGCCCCTGAACTCCTAAAATCCTTTCATCTTAAATATCCTTTAAAACCAAAACCTTAAAACTCTTTTTTACTTTTTTTTTCTTTCTCTTTTTTTTCTTTTCTCTTTTCTCTGTTCTTTTTTTTCTTTTAAAATCTAAAACATCTTTACTTCTAAAAAAAAAAAAATTCTTTTGTTTTCTTCTTTATTCTTTTTCTTTTCAAAATTTTCCAACCTTCTTTAAGAATAAATAAAATTAAATTAAAATAAATTAAATTAAAATAAATTAAATTAAAATTAAAATTAAATTAAAATAAAATTAAATTAAATTAAATTAAAATAAAATAAAATAAAACCAAATTAAATTAAAATAAAATAAAACAAATAAAAATAAAAAAAAATTTCTTCTCAATTTTCTATATACATTCTTTCTTTAAAATTTTCTTTTCCTCGAACTATCAAAATTCTTCACAAACATTACACAACCATCTTTCTCGAACTTCACTTTAACTTCTAAATCACTTCGTTAGATTCTTCAAAACAAATTACTTCTTTCTTTCAAAATCCTCTTAAAATTTTTATTTCTTCTTTTCCTTTTCTTTCTTTTCTTTTTTCAAATAACTAAAATTCCTCAAATCTTCAATTAACAAACTTAAATAACAAATCTTTTTTTTTCTTTTCATTAAATTTTCTTTACAACAAATTTTTCAATCAACTATTTTTTTTTCTCTTCTTCTTTCTTCTCTCATTCAAACATCTTCTTTCAAAATTTAAAACAAAATTTCTATTTAACTTTTTTTCTCTCTGTATTTTCTTTGTTCTTATTTCTCTCAAAATCTTATTGAAAAAATATATATATTAAAATTCTAAATAAAATAACAAAACAAAATAACTAAATACAAATTGTTTCTACATTCCTTTTTCTTCTTTTCTCTTTTCATTCTAAATTTTCTCTTTTATCTTCTCCCGAACCAATCCCTTTATCTTCTCCAAAATTTCCCTTATCTCCTTTCTACATTTTTCAAAATTCTCCCCCTCTCCTACCGGTATGGTAAGGTAAACTCTTACAGTCGCCTTGCTGTAAGCAGAATCCGGAGGAGATGTGTAGATTTAGCTGAAAACCCCGTCCTTCCAATAAAAATAACAAAATGGGAATTCTAAATCACTAAGCTAACCAGTCTACTTGGATCTGATTGATAAAAATAATGAAACCCTAAAATAATTAATGCTTATTGAGATTTAAAGAAAGTGGCTGTTGATAAAGAAATACTGATAACAACAATTAAGGTGTACCAGTGAAAGATCTGAAAAGATTGACTTTTATGTTTTTATAATAATTTGAATTTTTATGAGACAGCAATAATCAAGTCCCAGCAATGAAGACCTTTCTAAAGATACCCTGTATGAAGTGTGTTTTAAATTGTTGAGTGGTATTTCTTAAATGTTATATATAAAATATAAAGTTATAAGGGTATTACAAATTTATTTAATGTGTTGAGTAATAAAAAATGAGACTGTGGTAGTTAATGATTAAGCTGTATGATGTGTCCCCCCCCCCTCAATTTCGAGTTTGAGAGGCGCTTAAGTATTCCTAGTCACGTGCCTAAGTTTTCCCCTCCAGAGCTCTCCCAGAGTCAATCCGGAGCCCATAAGGAGTCCGTACGGAGCCGAAGCAGAGTCCGAACCGAGTCCGTATGGAGTCGAAGTGGAGTCCGTACGGAGTCCGAACGGAGTCGAAACGGAGTCCGTATGGATTCCGTACGGAGTCGAAACGGAGTCCGTCCAGACTTCCGGACTCAATTAGAACCTTAAAACTATAATAAAAAATCTAGAAAAATTACACATAATAGAGCTACTTCCTCTTTACATATCAAACTAATTTTCGTAGTCTGCGCAGCTCTAATTACCCCGTGAAAATTCATCAAAGTTAAGTAATTTCTGAAAACATAAATATTTCTATAAAACTTTAAAATTCATTTAAAAATATAAGAAAAATAGTAAAAATTCTGGGAAGATTTCCCAAGGTTCTTGAGTGACTCGAATTAATACTTATAAATTTTTCAGACCGTAAAAATAAGTTTTCTCCGTAAAATAAACTGTTTTTGTGTAGGCATTCGCTCGTGACCAATTTCTTCATATTTAAAACTGAATTAAATAAATAAAACCCTTTTATATATAAAAAAATAATAACTCCAATCTTGCACGCCGTAATAACTCCATTTACGTACTTAGGTGCCATACTAAACTTTAGGCTACCACATCCTCCCTCCAATCGAGAATGTCCCCATTCTTATAACTTTGCATAAGTGGTTGAGCAATTCCAAAAGAATTATCTTTTCTAATAAAATAATTTGATAAATTTGTTTTAGCTTGGTCTTCTTAAACTTTCAACATAAATGATGTTTTCTTTCTTCTCTGGCTTGATATAACATAAAATAAAATAATATAAATCTTGTGATGATTCCACTACGAGAGCAAGGTTTGAATCCCTTCAGACTCCCATATACCAGTCTTCCTTCTTGTCACAGCATTGAGAGAGTGGATCTTCCTATGAGCCGAATACTCCTGATTCCAACCTCATAGGGCCCCCCACTGAGCCAAATTCTATGATTCCAATCTCGCCATAAGGTCCTCCAAGCTTCACACCAAAAATGGCCTAACACTGAGGCACTAAAAAAATCATTCCCTAAAATCCAACTACCATCCTAACTTCTGATTCCTTCATCACAATTTTCAAACTTTGCTATACAGCAAACCCATAAAATACTTTTGCCAGGCTTCCAATAATAACTTCAACTTTAGACCATGTTAAAGCGCCACAAATTTTACCTAATTAACCATTATGCTTTCCTTAGCATCATTACCACCTAAAATTTTAACCTCCTAAAGCTTATCAGCACCCAATTCCAGAAATAATTGAATAACCAGTTTAGAGTCTTAGTGGACAGTGATAAATTAAAAGATTGAATTGAGTTATCCAAACAAGATTGACATTCCAGTTTATAGTCTTGGTGGACCAAACATATAATCAATTGCCAGTTTATGGTCTTGGTGGACCAAAGATTGTTTAAGTGCATAAATAACTTGATATATTCCTAAAAAAAGGCCTAGGCTTGACCAAAGATTGAATAAATTTGATAATCCAGTTTAATGTCATAGTGGACCAAACATTTGATCGACAAGTAATCCAGTATAAGGCCATAGTGGTCCAATGAATGTTGAATTATCCTGCAGATATTAATTTTCCAGTTTAAAGTCATAGTGGACTAAACAATGAATGAACTACCAGTTTAAAGTCATGGTGGACCAAACATTTGATCGATAAGAAATCCAGTTTAAGGTCATGGTGGACCCAACAGCTTGATAATAGTCCAGTTTAAGGTCTTGGTGGACCTAACATTTGATAACACTCCAGTTTAAGGTCTTGGTGGACCTAACATTTGATTGATAAAAAAATAAAAAAAATATGTCTCCAAAAATATCCATAAAATCTTGAACATCCTTGAAATTCAGTTTAAAGTCTTGAAGGACTAACAGCTCCAATATAAAATCTTTAATGACAGTCTTGAAAATTAGCCAGTTTAAAGTCTTTGAGGACTAACAGCTCCAAAATTTGTATAAAACCTTAAGGAAAGTCTTGAACAGTAGCCAGTTTAAAGTCTTGGAGGACTAACAGATGTCAAGATAAAGAAAATTATCCTTAATGAAAGTCTTGAAAAATAGCCAGTTTAAAGTCTTGGAGGACTAACAGATATCTTGAAGTAAAATCCCATAGGTTTTGAGCTCCCCTAGACCCTGTTTCCTGTCTAAACTAAATGAATAAAACTAAAAAGAATGAAAACTAAAAAAATAAAACTAAGAAATATAATAATAATTTTGATTTAATTAATAAATTTTAATTTTAATTTTAATTTTTTTTTTTTATTATTATTATTATTATTTTTTTTTTTTATTTTTTTTTTATTTTATTTTTATTTTTATTTTTATTATTATTATTATTATTTTTTTTTTTTTTTAAATTTAAAATAAAAGATTTTAGAAAAGATAGTTTTGAAATAAAAGTTAAACTTTAATTTTAAAGAAAGATAAATGAATGTGAAAAGAAAGATAAAAAAAAGTACTAAATAAAATTTTAAAATAAAATTTTAAAAGATGCCCCCCGGCCATTTGATGAGCCGTACCCTTGACATCATACCCACATCCAAGTGCAACTTGATGTGGTTACACAATTTTGAGAAATTTGAAAAGAAAAGAAAATAAATGAAAGTTTTTAGAAGATAATTTATAATGGTGATCACTGGGTGGGCTCCCTCCAATTTATAAAAATGATTAGAGACCACCAGTGAGCATCACCTTTACAATAATCCATAATATATATTAAAGAAAAGAAATCACAATCTAACATAAAAAAAAATCAAAAACAAAATAAAATAAAAAGAATCTTGAATCCGGCGTTGAGAGCGGTGTCTCTTGATTTGTTCCAGTTTATAGTCTTAGTGGACTTCCTAAAATTAAAAGACAAAGCCAGGATTCAACTAGAAACAGGGAAAATTTTGGAAACGAACATTATGGGGTAATTGTGTATAGAGCAGCCAGCCCATCAATTACCCCCACACTTGCCAATAATAAATTAAGAAGGTTCCCCTGTGAACACTTCTTCCAATAAATTTTTAAAAAAATTTCCAACACTATCTTCACCCATATTTAAAGAATTTTAAGTTTTTTTTGAAAATTTCAAAGAAGGTCTTCTTGAATTTCGTTAAGTTTCATCATAGTTTCGTCGACCATATACAATGTAACAATAGTAAAGTATTTTGATAAAAAAGAAGATAGTTTATCCTCGTTGCGGAGGTCATCATAAAATTTCGTTGATATCATAGTTTATCCTTGTTGCGGAGGTATAAATTTAATAAAAGTCATTAAAATTGTAGTTTATCCTCATTTCGGAGTTAGACTTCGGCACTCCTGGTGCCTCTAGGATAGAACCGTTTCACTTGATCGGCCGCTACCCTCTTCTTCAATACTACTACATCCAACTCTTCTAGCACATATGAACTGCCGGAAACTTTCTCCTTGATTTTATACGGTCCATTCCACCTATCTGCAAACATCTTTCCCCACTGGCTTTCCAAACTCCTATTATACACCAAGACCATATCACCTGGGTTCAAAGGTTTCCTTAATCGATGTGCCAACCGCTCATCCCAATATCTGACTGATTGATTTCGGATCTTCATCATCCGCGAATATGCCTTTTCTAAATATTCTTCTTTCTTTTCTAGCTGCATCATTCTTGCACACAATAATTCTTCAGTAGTTTTGACCGTGTCCCAGTCAACTCCAAGATATGATTCAGCTTCTAAATCAACCGGTAAAGCTGCTTTCTGTCCAAAAACAAGTTCATAAGGTGAAAATCCGGTCGTCCTTTTGGCATTGATTCGATCAGCAAATAAAACTAAAGGTAAATAGTGCCTCCACTTTTCGGCACTTGTCCCACACATTTTAACTAAAGCATCCTTAATAACTTGATGCCCTCTTTCAACCATGCCTTCAGCTTCAGGATAATATGGGGTTGCTACCCTAACCTTTGATCCAACTTTCAATACGACCTCTTTAAACTCTGTCCCAAATTCAGGACCTCCATCTACCGTTACCAACTTCATCACCCCATACCTATATACCCAATTATTCAAAAAAAATTCTGCCACATTTTTGGCAGTTAAATTAATAAGAGGCGCTGCCTCTACCCAACCAGATAAATCATCTCTGGCCACTATTAAATATTTATACCGTCCCTCTTTTATATGAACGGCATCTAAACTAACTCTTCCAAAGAGCGTATATTCACCGGTCGCGCGTCCAGGTTCTTTTGGCCTTAAATAACTTCGTCTTTGACATTCTTCGCATGACTGAACCCACTGTTTAACAGCCATCTTCATGCCAGGCCACCAAAATCGATCAGAAATTCTACTAAACGTTTCTCCAACGCCTCTATGCCCGAGATCTTCATGCAGTGATTTCAAAACTAATTCTTGCCCCTTCTCTTGAGTTATAACTACTTGAGGATTTGGATACCTTCTCCTCATTAAACGTCGACCAGATAGGTAAAACGTAGATGACTTCCTCTTGATAGCCACCCATTCATCATCTTCACAATCTTCTGGCCTCTCTAAAGTCAACAAATATTTGACTAACAAAAAATAAAAACCAGTCTGACCCCAGACTTCATCTTGAAAATCGATTAATATAACATCAATAGGGACTTCTCTATCACCAATATCACCTGCACATGAATGAGCCAATAATCGTTGACCCCTAAATAAATCTTTAATTGAGCTATGTCCACATTTTTCTTCTGAACCTTTGGATCCTTTGTAAACCATATTTGAAAATACCCCTTTCTCTTTATCCACCCTTTTATTTAAATTCTCTAATTCTCCAACATATACACCATTCCTTAACTTACTACTATCCCACACTACCAATCCATCTTCCTCAACATACACCACATCTTCTTCTACCTCCTCTCTGCCGAATTTATCTACACCTTTTCCAACACCTTTATTAACATAAAAACTATTTTCCAGTTTATCCTCTTGGTGGAGGTCATCATCACCATAATCTAAACACAATAGTCCTGCCAGTTTAACCTCATGGGGGAGGTATGGAAAGTCTTCAGCTCCTTTAGTGCTGGCTTTGATAATAGGTATATCTTCATCGAACTCTTCTGAGTCTGAATCTTCTTCAGTGGGTGGTCTCCTCGATAAACCATCTGGCATAGTAAAAGTCTTGCCAGGCTTATGAACTAAATCAAACAAAAAATGTTGAATAAAAGCTACCCATCTCGTCATGGGTGCGTTCGGTAAACTTGGGGAATTAATCATCTGGATTAACGATTTCGCATCCACTTGCAACTCAAAATGTTGCCCCCACAAAATATGCTGAAGTTTCTTCAGTATTTTCGCCACACCACATAATTCCAATTTCGGTTGAGAATATCTTGATTCAACCTCAGTAAATACTACAGATTCATACCTAACTGGCCTGATGTAACCAGCTTTATCCATCTGAGACAAAACCGCCCCAGCTGCAACCTGACTTGAATCAACTGCTAAATAAATTCTACCAGCATCTTTTCCATAATCCAACTTGTGCAGGACTAAATCCTTCCCCACAACCTCCTTCAACTTCACAAACGCCTTCTCACACTCTTCATCCCACTCCCAGTCTGCATCCTTTCTCGTTAACCGTCTCAATGGAGCTGCCAATGAAGAAAAGTCCTTGATAAACATTCTAACATATACGCAAACACCTAAAAGCCCTCTAACTTCGGTTGTATTCTTGGGTCTTGGCCAGGACTGAATTTTGTTAACTTTCTTCTTGGACATAATCCTACCCTCTCTACATACCACGTGGCCTAATATTTCTAAGGCTGGCACACAACATGAAAATTTTGAACCTGAAATAGTTAAACCAGCCTCTTCAATTCGAAACAAGATTCTTTCTAAAGTAATTGAAAACTCCCAAATGAATTTGCGTATCCCGGGATTCTCTTCCAACACCTGGTTATCATAGTCGGTTGTTGGTCCCTTAATTCCTCCATCATCTATAAAGATTCCAGCATATTGTGGAATTTCGTCTTGAAGGATCCAAGCCATCTGAGCTTGATAAACTGCAACCGAATTTGTTGCTCCTTGAGGTAATCTTGTTAACTGTAAACATCCTAGTGGCGTATCGAATGTAGTGAGAGGCCTTGAGTCCGGATGTAACTCTCTCTCATCATATCCACCCATAATATCTCCCAAACCATAACACACTCTCCCTGCAAATGCTTCAACAAACTCCTCAGCACTAGGTGGTATCCCAGCATCCTTTATTGTAACCCTATTTAATTCCCTAAGATCATGAACAACTCTAAGCTTTCCATTCGGTTTCTTGATACAAAATACAGGACTAGAATAACTTGACGTTGATTGCTCATACAGTCCAGTGCGTATCCGTTCTCTGACAACTTCAATATAGGCTTCTTTTAATGCAGCCGGAATAGGAATCGGTTTCTGCTGCCACGGTTCATGACATACCACAGGAATCTTGTAAGGCTCCCCATAGGAATGCTTCAACACACCCCTCTCCTCTTCTACAAAAGCAATGGCCTTCTCTCGCTTGACCATCACATCCAACAACAACTTCTTCTCTTCACCAGACAACCAACCATCAGGTCCAAAATTAACAACACCCAGTCTCTCAAAAGTGATTCTTGACATCTCAGAAAATTCAGGCAGATTCTTTACCAAGGGACTTTCATAAGGATCTCTTGATAACCTTGGTCTTCTCAAAGGTGGATTTAATTCAGCAGGTAGTGGTTCATTAATAGGTCGAACTTTATTTGCTACTTTCTTATATTTGGCTGCGTCCACATCTAAATTAACTTGAGGTAAAACATTTTCTTTTGTATCGCCATTAAAACTTTCATCAAATGAATCTTCTTCATCGCCAGAATCAGAATAAGAAAAATTAGAAAAATATTTTATTTCATTTTTAAATTTTACCCTTTTCTCCTTTCCCTCGTCTAATTTATAAACAGATTTTCCAACACCTTTTCTTCCCTTATCCAACAGTAAATCACCTGTAAAGAAAGTTGGCAGTTTAACCTCTTGCTGGAGGACTGGAAATGAATTTTCACAAAAATTATTTTTTTGTTTTTTAATTATACTGAGATTTTTTATTGGATTTTGATAAGATTTTCACAGTTTACCCTCTTGCTGGAGAACCGGAATAACATTTTCACAAAAATTATTTTTTTGTGTTTTAATTATACTGAGATTTTTAATCGGATTTTGATGTGATTTTTGCAGTTTACCCTCTTGCTGGAGGCCCATAATAGAAGGAGATACTTGCAGTTTAACCTCTTGCTGGAGGCCCAAAATAGAAGGAGATAATTGCAGTTTAACCTCTTGCTGGAGGTCCGAAATAGAAGGTGATAATTGCAGTTTAACCTCTTGCTGGAGGCCATAAAACATACCCTTCCAACCTTTATCCAACCTAATTTGGCCCATTTTGCCTTTTTCACCATTTTTAAATTTTATAGAAAAACAGGGTAAATCCAATAAACATATAGAAAAGTCCATAACGTATTTGCACTCCAAAGTAATATTAACAGAAAATAATTGAGAATCCACTTGAATTATCTCCAAGTGAGCTGACCTATTGCAATCCGGGATCTCATCCTGAGGAGAGATTACAACATTAGAGTGATCAGCCCCAGCTACCCCAAAAAATGAGGGCATCCATCCTTTTCCAACAAACATAATTCACCAGAAGCCGTCCTTTTTATATGCCGCTTCTTGGTGCAAACACAACACTGGCACAGAGTAGTAATCCCTGGCCGTGTTTCCCAACCTTCATCTCCAGGAGGCGCTAACCGCATATGTAACCTCCGCATATCTTCACCAGTGATCTCCAAACTAATCCCCATGCCAGCTTGATACCCTATCCTGGCCTCAAAATCCATCAAAAAAGGACCACCAAGAACAGTTTTGACTGCTCCTCTGGCCACATAAAAGTGAACCTTACCAACAGATCCACCAATGTCTAACCTGACATGCTCAGCTGTACCCATCAGCTCGGTTGCATGCCCTTCAATGCCTCTGAGGTTTCCCCCAGTTCCACTTTTAATTGGCAAGCCTATACTTGTCGCTTGCTCCAATAAAATTAAATTAATTTGAGACCCTGAATCGACCAAGGCCTTTACTTCTTTACCATTTAGGGTTACCACCAGGTAATCCAGGGGAGCAGAAAAATGTGTATCTACATCTTCCCCAAACTTTTCAGCATTTTCACAAATATATTCCACCTCTCCAGTGGAAACCCGACGCCTCGTCAAATGCTTCTTTTGCTTTTCAGCAAGCGCCGGACTAATCGTAAATAACTCCCCTAAAGATAAGGGAATCTGCAGTTGATTCACCCTATTCAAAACTGCGTCCATCGCATTAGCTTGACCAGAAACTACTGGCCACTCATACTGGACCTTTGATTTAACAACCTTGGCCCTGGGTACCTCTTGAGGTCCAACCGAGCCATCTTCACCCCCCATTATAACATCTTCACTTTCTATAACCCTAACTCCGTCACCAGCTTCTTGCACTAATCCTGATCCATCGCTAGTCCTTCTTACTCCCTCCATTGGGATGGGACCGCTAAAACTTGGTCTGGGTAGAGAGGCCAATGGTACGTCCTCCTCAGAATCGGAATCATCCTCTGGCATAGGCTCACCATTTAAATCAAACTTGCCATAACTAGGGGGCCCCATATCAGCAATCCCCTTCTGCATTTTATATAATTCGTCCTTAGAGTAAGGGTTCAATTTGTTGGCGGCAGTTTGAGCACTAGAATTCTTGTCCTTAGAGTAAGGGTTCACTTTGTTATTGCCCTTGCCAGGATTAGCCCTCAATTGGCTCTGAATGCTACTTTTCGCCTTAGTAGCAGCTGCTCTTCTAGCAGCATTAACATCGTATTTGCCGGCCATACAGCTACCCTCCACCTGGGCAACCGTCGCCAGCTCTAAACCACCAAATGAAGTAGAAAATGTGGCTTTACTGACCTCGATCTCCTTACCCTTGTCAGCTTTACCACCATTACCATTACCATTTTTGCCACTCTTGGCATTAACATCTTCATCCGTCACCTCTTCAAATCTGGCTCTCCTTTCAGCCGTTAAACTTCTTCTGACCAAATCAGAAGGAGACTGTCCATCACTGGGCTTGATGAACGAACCATCAGGAAATTTATAAACTTTACCATCAAATAAATCTTGCCCAGCATCCATATCCTTATCAAGAGCAAAACAAACTGTTGCTCTGTGCCCCCTCCTATTACAATAGGAGCACACCTTTGGCTCATCATAGCCACCTCTATAACTATTAGCACCATTCCCACCATTTCTCCCATTGCCTGGGAAGCGGTTACCATTATTATTGCCATTATAATTTCGACGTTCATACCCTCTAGACTGATAAGAAGTTGACGTCGACAAAGAAGCGATTGGGGCCTTGTTAGCCTTCTGTGTCTCTTGAACAAATATTTTTAACTGTTTAGTTAAATCGGCCAAATGATCAACCATCTTATTATCTACATTGCCCTCAACTTTAGCAGCAGGTAATCCCATTTGTGCCTTCTTGGCCTCCTGGGCTTTGACCATAATATCGTTGTTTTTGGCCAAAACTTAGCTAACCTTGCTAACATATTGAGTGCATGACTCTTGATATTTGTCCAACGCCAATAACTTGAGATGGGCCTGAATGTTCTTTTTGATAACCTCCAGAGCCGGCAGTTTCTGCTCACCATTAGGCAGTTCCTTCATCAAATCTTTTCTTGAAAGATCCTTCAAGACGTCCATTCGAATATCCCTGCTGCATGCTGTCCAAAACAAATCTTTTGCTTGGTTCTCATGCACTAACTTGTCCACCAGTATGAGATATTCCACCACTTCATCAAACTGAACACAGAGCTTTTTGAAGTCAGCCATAGAAGAAACTCCACCTTTTGCTTGCCAGTCTCCAACAATTTTATTGAGGTCCATCATAGTAAACCTAACACGCCATCTATCAACCATAGCTTTAAAAAGCTTAACCCAATCCTTGTCCTTGAATGCCTGCATAGAAATAACCTCTTTTTCCACCTCCCTATCAGCAATAAAAAATCTAACTTGCTTCACCATGTCCACATGGGAAGCACCATCAACAGCAGCAGCAGCTTCATACCTGCTAATGAACCATTTAACCTCCTCCCCATCAAACTTTGGGCCATCCCAAGAAACAATTCTAACCGAGGGAGTAAGAGGGTTAGAAGATCCAGAAGCAACAGCAGAAGAAGACATCCCAATAAGTAATGAAAAGCGTTAACAATTGATAAAATAACAAGCCTCTTGCAGGCGAATAACAAAAATCCAATTAGAGTTCCAAAGAATAAGCCTCTTGCAGGCTATTAACAAAGACCTTGACCCAAAAAAAAGTCCTAGAAAAAGCTAGAGATTTTGAACCCCACGTTGGGCGCCAACTATGGTAAGGTAAACTCTTATAGTCGCCTTGCTGTAAGCAGAATCTGGAGGAGATGTGTGGATTTAGCTGAAAACCCCGTCCTTCCAATAAAAATAACAAAATGGGAATTCTAAATCACTAAGCTAACCAGTCTACTTGGATCTGATTGATAAAAATAATGAAACCCTAAAATAATTAACGCTTATTGAGATTTAAAGAAAGTGGCTGTTGATAAAGAAATACTGATAACAACAATTAAGGTGTACCAGTGAAAGATCTGAAAAGATTGACTTTTATGTTTTTATAATAATTTGAATTTTTATGAGACAGCAATAATCAAGTCCCAGCGATGAAGACCTTTCTAAAGATACCCTGTATGAAGTGTGTTTTAAATTGTTGAGTGGTATTTCTTAAATGTTATATATAAAATATAAAGTTATAAGGGTATTACAAATTTATTTAATTTGTTGAGTAATAAAAAATGAGACTGTGGTAGTTAATGATTAAGCTGTATGATGTGTCCCCCCCCCCTCAATTTCGAGTTTGAGAGGCGCTTAAGTATTCCTAGTCACGTGCCTAAGTTTTACCCTCCAGAGCTCTCCCAGAGTCAATCCGGAGCCCGTAAGGAGTCCGTACGGAGCCGAAGCGGAGTCCGAACGGAGTCCGTACGGAGTCAAAGCGGAGTCCGTCCAGAGTCCGTCCGGACTTCCGGACTCAATTAGAACCTTAAAACTATAATAAAAAATCTAGAAAAATTACACATAATAGAGCTACTTCCCCTTTACATACCAAACTAATTTTCGTAGTCTGCGCAGCTCTAATTACCCCGTGAAAATTCATCGAAGTTAAGTAATTTCTGAAAACGTAAATATTTCTATAAAACTTTAAAATTCATTTAAAAATATAAGAAAAATAGTAAAAATTCTGGGAAGATTTCCCAAGGTTCTTGAGTGACTCGAATTAATACTTATAAGTTTTTCAGACCGTAAAAATAAGTTTTCTCCGTAAAATAAATTGTTTTTGTGTAGGCATTCGCTTGTGACCAATTTCTTCATATTTAAAACTCAAATAAATTAAATAAAACCCTTTTATATATAAAAAAATAATAACACCAATCTTGCACGCCGTAATAACTCCATTTACGTACTTAGGTGCCATACTAAACTTTAGGCTACCACACCGGAATCAATTCCCCAAGTTCCAGTAGCTCCTCGGCTACATCGAAGGAAGCAGCATCGACAATCTTATCAATTTCACCGCTTAATTCTTCAATAAACTTCACTCGTCAAACCTGACGAGGCTTCTTTGACAATACCTGATTGAGGGTTTCTTCATGTTCCTCCCTCGAGGTAACCGCCGGTAATATATCTTCAACCGACACTGTCACTTCCACAGCAGGGGGTTCCACAAGGGTTGCTTCCACATTTGAAGATTCTGCCGTAGGGACTTCGATGATGACGTCTGAATTCTAAAACAAGACCATCAGTACCTAAATTTCTAAAATATCAGGGAATAGACTTACTTCGAAAATAGGGTCAGCCTCCAAAAATAATTTTGGAGTGACCTCCACCGCCACATCCCTCTCCTCTTTGTCATCTTTGATGACCACCTGCCGTTTTTTCAGGGTCCTCCTCGAGATGGGAATCTCCTCTTCCTCCTCGAACAACTCGTCGACTTCCTCTTCTACTACTCGCTTTTTACTCACAGCCTGAGTCCCCCATGTTTTCACATCATCCTCAACCTCCTCCTCACTCTCCCCCACAAATTAATTGTCCCAAATGTCTTTTACTACTTCCTTTGTCTTAGGGATTACCCAGTATTTTGTTTTAGTAAACCAACTCTTGATATTGGCATTCTTCAACAAGGCTTCGCACTTCTGGCAAGGCCCTCGTGTAGCCGTGCTTTCCACGCAAAAATATTCCATTGACTCTCAGGCCGTGCAAATCTTGGTAAACTGTCGGGTAATAATACCCCCATCTGCTTTAGGGTGTGGAGGTGTGGGAGTTGGTGTGGGGAAATCCGTCATAGTGAGTTAAAAAAATAATAATAAAAATTAAATAAAGAGGAAGGGAAATTAGTGTGGGAAGTATTTCTTACGCTCAACGAAGCTTGCGTTCTTATACCCGCGCATCTGTCACACGCCACGTGACACTCGAGGCAAAAGTAACTCATTAAATCAATAATAAAAGGCTCAAATCCATACTCAAAGCGCAGAAAGCAATTCTCCATAGCAACTGCAACTTTCCTTTGTGTACTTGCTATCCAATCGCGCTAGTCTAAACTCTAAATCTAAATTAGTCAATATCTCATTGGTATGTCTCAGTCTTCTCTTCAATAAGCAACGCATAACGCAATAGTCAATGTAATAGTGCACTAAGAGGGTTATTAAATGTCTGTGAATTATTAAAAGGGGTAGTGAGCATGGACGGAATGGATAGTGGAGAATTAAGGGGTTAACGGATGTTAGTGAGGAGGGTCCAGGTGTAATGGATATATTTTAATGGTCTGTGGTGTGCTGAATAGTGGATGGGTATGAGGTCAATGCGAGGAGGAGTAAAGGATATAAAAAGGGTTGGGTTTTTGGTTTGATATTCCTTAGAATTAAATTATAAAACATATTTATAATTAATAGTGGTAAAACCTTAAGTGAAATCATTATTATTGTATCTTTCTTACTTTTCTCAATAATCATTCCTAAATCCTAGAAACTTGATTGTTGAGTTTCCAACCCTTTGTGAGATTATAAGAATTTTAACATTACCTTTAAACTATATTGGAATTCTTCTCGAACATATCTCAAAGCATTAGTTCTTCCTTTGAGTCATCTTCGAATCACTTCCTCAAACCATCCCTCTGTGCTTCGACGAAGTATCTAAACTCCTCACCTCACTTACAGGAACATCCTGGACCTTGTCCATAGGTCGTCCAGTGACAGACACTTATTAATGTTTCCCAAACTCAATAACAAATTTCTCATATGAAATATTATCTTCTAATATAAGCAGTATATCTAAAGCTGATATTCAACATGAGATTTTCTTTTTAGATTCAGCTAAAATTAAACAAAAGGAGCAATCATGCATATGTGTATAAATGGTAACCATATGTTACTTAGAGGATTGTGAAATTCACTCATCAGAATGGTTTAAATATTAAAATAAATTGAGGTCATTGTTTTCTTGTATTTGAAACTAATTAGAAAATTATTCTAAAAATATATTTTAATGTGTATCATGCTTAAAAAGTTGGAAATACAATTTTTGAAAATTGTGAGTTTCTTATATGAGATACCAAGCTTTAGTTTACATTGTTTCAAGTAGTATAGAATTTTAGTATTAGAAATTGAAAGCAATGTACTATTATCTGATTTTAATTTTGTTCTACTTACAGAATTTTTACATAAAATTAAACATTATTTAAATCAAAAAGGTTTAAAAGATATTTAGAATTTTACAAAATTTCACCATTTATTAATCTTTGATTTGAAAACCAACTATTATGTACACTAACTAGAAATAAGCAATCCCAATTTTAACATAATTTATCAATCCAAAAATAATGAGTCAATTAACATAAAAATATTTATTATTTAAAAACTAAATCTCTAGATTTAAAATATGATGTTTTAATGTAAAATTGATACAAAACTTTAATGCAATGAACTCTCTTAAAAATTTAAAAATAGAATATCGAAACAAGTGATTTCTGAAAAAAAAACTACAAATTATTGTAGATAAAGCATAAAAATAAGTCATATTGTTTAAAAAATTGATCTAAAAATATTTATTTTTGTTAAAAAAATCAAAAATATTGTTAAGCTTGTTTGTTATAATAATTGTAAAATCCACTAAACATTATCTAAAGGTGGCAAAATATGTCAAAAATATGTTGAATTTTGTGAGCCAAAAATCAATAATTTTGTATCATTTCCTGTTGTGCTATGACTTTATTCCACCCTTTTTATCTGATTGTTCCAGTATTTCTTTGCTATGATCACTAGTTTTGAAGGTAAAATTTACAAATGTTCATTATATTTGATAATATGAAAAATAACTCAAAATTTTATAACTACAAAAATAAGATTTTGAAACTCCTTCTTTCAATAAATGATTGAAGAAATTTTCAGTTTATTTGAGTAATGATTTTGAGAAAAACAAAAAATTTGAAATTCACAAGGACTTATTTCCAGAGACTAAAATTATTTACTTGTGTAATGCATGAGCTACTTATCAATGATGTAAAACATCAGAAAAGTAAGTTATAGTTATAAATCTACAGATTATACTGTGTCTGGTATATATATCTTCAATAAATCTTTCAAACTTATCTTAACCTACATACCACACAATAGAAAATCATTATATTAAAAAAGGAAAAAATTTATGATAATATCATAAAGAATAATAACCATGGATTGATATTCCATAAAAATGGCTAATATAGTTTTAAGAGAATTTAAACCAGTATTCTTTCATAAAAATATAACCATTTTGTCTTTGTAATTTTTTCCAAACAAATTTTTTGAAAGTTGATTCTATATATCTAATGCCAAAACCACAATTAAGTTCCCTCTTAGGCTTTTTAAGCAATTATATATATATATTATTTATCAAAAATTGAAATAAAAAATAAAAAAATAATTTTACTTACCTTTAATTATTTAAATATAGAGAATTTTCAGAATGCATTGCGGTTACTTGTGAAAGTTAGAAGATTTGAAGTTGGATTTATGAGTTTTTAGAAGGGAAAATATTGTAAAATTCTTTCATAAATATTTATTTCATAGTTTCAAATGTTGAAATCTACAAACTAATGGGATTTAAAATTTTTTTGAGATTTAAAATTTGTTTTCTACTCAAGTAAAATTAAATAAAATGATGATATCAAAATTGGAATTAAGTTTAAACTTTTGATATGCTCCATCTTCAATTTTATTGATAGTGCATCAAAAATATAATAATATTTTTTTCCTACATCACTTTTTACATAAAAGATAGTTTTATCATTTTATGAATTAAAGATTGCTTATATAAAATTAACATCTATGTCAACTGTTTATGACTATTAATCTATATAATAAATTTATTTAGAAGAAAATATACATCAGTATATACTGACTTTGAAATTATTTAATTTAAAATAGTTTACAGGTTGATAATGAAGGGTGATTTCATTTTTGAATATGAATTATAGAAGTCTTATTTTTCAAATTTTAATTCTTTTTGAGCTCAAATGTATCCACTACAACTTATGTAAGAATAATAAGTATTTTTATTGAAATTTACATGAGAAATTATGCTTATTATTCAAAATCAAACTTGCTCTAATGGTGTTTTTCAATCATTGTTTCTATTCATATCAATAAAAAACATTTCAATTAGCTGATTTTTTAGTTTTTGATATCCTGAAGGTTTATATTTCAGGTGTACTATTCACAAAATTATTAAAAATATAATTTTTGAAATACATGATAAACTTGAAAGTGAGGGGGCATTAAATTTTTAAAAATAAATTCTAAATTCAGGATGGATAGTATTTTTTCTATTTTCACAAATGAACAATTTTTTGTTTCAATAAATCCAGAAAAATAATTTTGTTGTAAGCATACTAAGTTAGATTTATTTTGACTTTACATACTATATTTTCAAGATTTGTGTTTAATATTTCCAGTGAAAGTTAATGTTAATGTGAATTTTAAGTAAGCTTGAAGAAATTTAATAAATAGGCATATTGGATATGTAAAATAATATTTTGGTCCAATCTTGAATAAACCCGGGCTAAAAAATATCTTGAATATGGTTTTTGTGGGTCAATTTGGATTTAAGTATGATAAAGTGAGGTTTAATAAAGGACAGATAAAAGGCTAACTTCATTACTGGTGACTTTGTTCTCAAAATAGTTATAAAATATGTATCATTCTGGAATCAAGCTTCAATAAAGTTGACTTCAAACAGAGATAATTTTTAGCAGCACAAAACCATATTTACAAAGGTGTACAATACCTCAAATATTTCTCATAATATAGCAAGGCAAGGAATATATGAAACTCAAATTTGAAACAAGGATTTATATTTTGAATTTGAAATTGAGAAATTGAATATTATTTTCCAATTTAAATATATATTAGTCATTTTACCAAAAGTTTTAAGTAATCAGATTGAATTTTGATGGTATTTTATTGTAGATTAATCATGTTGAGGAGCCATTTACTCAAAATTACTGGTTTTGGTTCTGATATTCCATGTGAAATTCATTACAAATCTTTTTGAAAGTGAATAGTTGACATATTGGATATGTAAAAGCATATGTTAGATCAAAGTGATCTCAAAGGGAGTTTAACTCATGATCAAATTAGGATTTTGCAAGATCAAACGGTGATCAATGTAGGTTTATCTTTGGCTCAATTTGTGACAAATCTCTGACTAAATGTAAGGCCAAACCATTTCCTCCATGCTGATGATGTGTGCATAATTCAGGCATAGATTTGTGGCTCAATGGAGTTTAAGCAAGGGGTATTTCTAGAAATACCCCCCCAAATTTTCTGTGGTGCATGATTCTGAAAAATTGATACACGCTCCCAATGTGACTTAGAATTTTTCCACTTTGTTGCCCAGCACATATGATCCTCATGATTCCGTAATGAAAAGTTTCCCACATTCTTTTCACTAATTTCATCTTTAGAGATATTACAGAAAGAGCAGAACATTCTTGCAGAGGGACTCAAAAAGCCAGCTAATATTCGTATTGCAGGAATGTCACCTATCAAAGAGAGCAATGCAACTCTTAATTTCACACCTCGTGGATAAATATGCATCTTTTCAATCAATATACTATCCCATAGAGTTTTTAGATTATTAACTAGCAGTTTTAGAAGGTGATTAAGCTGTTCACTTGTGGGTTCTGTTGGTCCAGGTATAATAGCATACAAAAAAAGATTTTCCATTTTTTATCTATCTTCTTGAGGTAGGTTAATACACACCATCATAATATTTCCTACAGATTTCTGATGACCTCCAATCCTATTACCACCAGGCCTAAACCAGTTGACATATAAAGTAAACATTAAGTTGCCTGAAGTTACTGTATATTCATCATCATTGCCACCCAGAGCTGGAGTGGTAATGAGAAAGTTTTTCCAAATTGAACCATCACAAATATCCTTCATCAAATCACACTCTACATCGTCTGCCACAGGGGTTTTCTTCTCAATCAGAAGCTCAAATTTGAACAGTTTGATCTTTTCCTTAAGCCAGTCAATAAAAGAATGGTGATGAAATGTTTTAAGAGATAAGCATTTTACATCTTCATGATGTTCCTTCATCAAATACAGCCTTTCATTACATTTAACTAAAATTTGTCCTGCTCCAAACATTTTTAAATAGCGCTTTGATGATGAAAAAAACAGTTGATTGAAACATAGTATAGATGTTTGAGATTCAGAGTTATACTCATAAAGAGCAAAGCATTTAGGACAACATTTTTTAGTGAAAAATGATTGATTGAGCTTTAATTGACTAAAAACCGTATCTATCAATCATAGGATCAGGTGGACAATGCTATCAGAATCCAGTCTTCCACTATCACCTAGACATTTGAGCTTCTTAATTTCTTCATCCAAAAATTTAGTACAACCTTCTTTGCTCAAATGATAAATCAGAGAAAGCTTTGCTGCCTGCCACATAATTATTTGGCTATACTGTTCCCCAAGAATTGAGTTTCTAGAGACTGTTAAAGATACTTCTGCCCCTATGTAACAAATCATCAAAACATCTTAAAGACTTTTATTCTCACTTTGAACTATAGATATACAGCTTACTTTTTCTGTGGAGCTGGAACTTCCAATGTTAAGTGGATTGTTGGAAGAAATAACCATCAGGGCCTTCCTATTTCTTTCCTCTTGATGTGTTGTATAATAATTAGAGCTTTTGAAAGCCATACCAACTTCAAATGACCCAGAAGAAGTTTGATAATTTCTATTGACACATCCAAGCTCTTGAAATTTACATACATGAAAAAATGGAGGCATTGTAATTGTGATAAATGTAGGAATAAGTTAGCTGTTGGAAGCTACAATTGAAGGTATTCCTTTTTTTGAAAGGCACTAGCTTATATTAGCTACATTTTTTATCAAAAGAATATGATGGAATATGTGTTGAAATTATTTAATTTTAAATGTTTAATTTTTAATCAGATAATTTATATATTAATTAAAATCTATGCAGTCTACATTATTTGTATTCTGTATACTCTCTGCATTTGTACAAAAATACATGTATGTTTATCAGAAATGTTCTATTATAGAAAAAATTCTATTGTACACACAAGCATCTTAATTGTTTTTCTATCAAATGCGTTCTGAGTTATATCTAACTACCCTATAATTATTCGATTTTAGTAAAAATTCTTAGTTATGGACTATAAGAAAAGTAATCCATCTTTTTAACATAATTATTTAAAAAATTACCCAAAAAATCAAAGTTAAACCCAAAAATAAGGTTAATATTTTGTAAAAAACAATCACAAACATATTTCCTTCACTTTGAAAATTGGTCTGTACTAGGTAGAATTTTCTATAAAGAAAAAATCAAAAATACTCAAATAATAGATGCTACAAAAGTTTAAACCTTAAAGCATTACAAAAAAGCTGAAACCTTGTATAAATTTTCATACATAAATGTGATGAAGTGACACTCTAGTCTATTTATTCAGGTTGAACAAAAATTACTCAATCGAATATGTATTACTATCATATTGGACCAAAAATAATTTTTTGGTAATCAAAAAATGAACATAGCCTCACATTTATCAGATTATTTTTGTGGAAAAATTTTATGAAAAGAAAAAAAATCCTTTTCTCAAATGAGTCCGCTTTTATCACATAATCATTCTCTTCCTTTTGTACCATTCCTTTTGAGTTCAAATTGCATATAAAAATATAATTTATGCATATTATAATTCCATAAAGTTGAAATATTTCTTATTCTTAATTTTTGTGATATTTAATCCTTAAATCAACTTTGATCATAAAGTTTTGGAGATCCACAATTTATCCTTCCTCTTTGTTTAATTTTTTTGAACACTTTCTTAATTTAATTGTTTATGAACACTAGTACCTCTTACCTTCCTCATGGAAAACTGCCCAAAAACACACGCACACTTAATAGAATTTTTAATAAGACTTTGCCTCCATTCAATTCTCACTTTTGTAGATCTATACACAATTTTTGCCATTCACTTTTGGATATGTCACCAGAATCAAATGGATGGAAACAAAACCCTACTGAAGAGCAATTAGACAGATTTTCATCATTTGACATGAATTCTTGCAACATCGCCTTTGAACTACCTCATCCATAATCAAATTCAGCTGTTTCAGAAAATTTTCCACCAATTTTTGGTGAATCTTTTATTGACCACTTTTGCATGTGCGGTTTTCCAGGATTAATTTTTGCTTGGAACCTAGATTGGTTTGACAAATAGAACCAGGTATTGGCAAATATTCTCATTAAACACTGGGATAATGCCTTAAAAAGCAATAATTTGATTGCATATCCAATTGAATCAACTCAAATGAGCTTCTCGAATCAAATAGGAGTTCTTCACCATTGATTTTTAGGTCATTCTGATAAATTAAGACTTGGGAAGGATTCTGATAGCTCTCAAGAAATAATCAAAGTAAGAAAGCATAAATATAGAATAAAAAAAAAGTATGAAAATCTCTTTTTTTTCAACCATTTTTATTTATGACCTTTATTTCAAATAACAAAGATTCTTATAGTTTAGTTAACCGAACTAAACTTCTTAAACAACTTCCACATTTTGAAACTTATCACATCCTTTTCACAAAAATAAAGTGTTGTTCAGACACTGAAATTGATAATGATGGATTGTTAAGATGTATCTTAATGCAGTGGAGGTCTGAAGATTTTTCTTAAGTTGCACAATATCTTGACCAATAACACTTTGATATTCAAGATACTTTGACCTACTCTGGAAGTGTGCTAAAGGACTTCTCCTTGTACAAAAGAATCAGTTTGGTTTCAACATTATCACCTAACCTTAATCCTTATCATGTTCCTGGGGGTTCGCCAAATGACTGTTATTCTCCCTTATACCTTGCATCTCTAAATCCTCAACAACTCAGACTTTTAAATCCTCAAAATCCCATAAATTTACCTGCTCTCCTTGAAATTCTTGCTTCCTCTAATGTGAGTGATTGACAAACTCCCTTTATAATAGGTTTGCACACTCATACTCCTCATTTCCACTGTTTGGGACACTTAGCCTTAAGAACAAAAACATAATTTTAACAATCACAATTATCATTAAAATTTATAGAATTTAAATTCGGCTTACATTTTTAGCTCCGTTTTTTTCCTTTGAATATTATACATTCTAAATTCTATACTTCCATGCACAAAATAATTCAAAACATTTACTTCATATTGCTGCCCCATTCTATACAGCCGATCAACTGCTGGATTCCAATTTGGCTACTATTTCAACATTGAACATATAAAAAATTTCATATTTTTGTTCTTAATTAGAAAAATAAGACATTGAGCTCACCATTATATATAAATTTTGAGCACACTTGAGATCTATCCCCACTCCTGCAGCCTGAATTGTTCCAACCAAAACTTGGCAATTTTTATTAAAATGGAATTCATGCATATTTTTGTCTTGCTTTGTCCTGCTTAGTTCACCCATAAGCTGGGTATACCTAATATTGTGGTCATCTATAGCCATTTTTATTCTATTTTGAAATATTAGAAAATTGTTTTTAATAAGCCAACACAATTTTGTAAAACAATTCATTATAGAATCACTAACATCTGCAAAAAGTCTGCAAAGTTGGAGAATATAAAAGCTTTTGGAAAATTTATACCCCTTTCACCAGACAAAAAGTTTGTCAAGTGGCCTATAAGATGAAAAATCTTTTCAGAATTCTTCCAAGTGAAATTAAAATTGGAGTTTCATCCAGATTTTTGTAGATTGGATGTTTGCAGAATTTTCTTAAAATCATCAGCTCTCTAAGAAACTCAGATGAGTCCCAAGGGAGGTCAGTGCTTCTGGAGGGCCCATATCACTCAGTAAATCCTTCTTGAAGCACATCAAGTTTAGAGCTTCATGGATCTGCTAATTGAACCAATTTCCCCCTTTGAATCTTTTTTGGAAGAGACAAATTGAATCCTTTGTACTACGTAGGCTTGTGACTCTCATTAAGTGATTGATTTATTTAATAGAATAAGCCTTTCCTTTTTGCAAACCTGGAAAAAATTAATTCTTCCATAACCAGTGTTCTGGCCACTTTTTGATTCTAAGAGAAAATATGAGACTTTGAAGGTCAGTGGGCCTGTTCTGAAGTGGAGTTCCAGTCAAGCATAGTTGGTGTTGGGATTCCAAGTCAAATATTGTTTGATCCCTCTGCAAGTAAGGATTTTTAATGTAACTAAAAGAATATTTATAAAAATTGATTATATAAATTGAGGTTTAAGTTTTAGATATAGAAATGGGAACTAACTGAGCTTCATCTACAACAACTCTATACCAAAAGAGCTTTTGAGTCCTTTGATTCTTCCAACTTCAATACCTGTTTTGCCAGATGGGATAGTTGATCCTGAAGAGGAGGAAAAGTCTTTTTTATTGTAATCTTTTTTAAGAGGGCCTCTTTTTCCTCTATTCTCATTTGCTCTGCCTGGGGGTATGACTGACCCTCCATGGTTATGTCCTGGGGCAATGTTTTTGTTAGTTTTAGACCTGGTATTATAAGCAGGCTTTTCACTTAAATTGTCCTGGGGAGCACTCATGATGATAAAAATAAAAATATATCACGTCTATAGAAAGGAAATCCTATTGGAATTTGTAGATTAAAAGTATTAGCAATGTTATTACTAACAAAAAGCACTGGAGCTTACCCTTAATTTAAATCATTATTTATTTAAAAAAAATGTAATAAATATTCAAAAAAATCTGTTAAAAATAAAACAATAAGCTCAACTAGACCTTAATAAGGGTGAATTAATAGATCACCAAGATTTTACCAAATACAAATTTAATTGGGTGTTATATTGGTAACCAAATACCAAGTGAAATTGGGTTTATATTGGGTACAGTTACTACTGTAAATACCTAATTTTTATTATAAAAAATTAGTACAATTGTTATAAGAGATCTTTTCCACAATCAATGAGTTATGATTACCCACTAATATGCAGCAGACCCAAATATTTGGTTATTTTGAGCTATACTAAAGTAAAAATCACGTCCCAAGGCTTATACTAAATAATAAGTAAAAAATAAGGAAAGACCCCCAATTGTCAGTATAGTCTAGTATATAAGTATGATATAATAGTGTTTATTTATGGTCCTACTACTTATTGATAAATGATTTAGTAATTAAACCTCAGGGGAAGACTAATAAAATAGTTATACTCAATTTAAACTCACAATACTTGGATTGAAATGCATGCTTAGTGGTGGAAAATAGATAAATAGAATATAGTTATAGCTTATATAATGATAATATCAACTTATAAAAGGCTTTATAATATATTTATAAATGTTAATAATTGTATTAAAGTGTTTTATTTAATTGTAGTAAGTAATTGATGATAAATAACTGTCAAAATCCCTCCTTACTTATACCCAAATCCCCTGGAGTGCACAGACCTTTAATCCAGATGATGTCACTGCTATCCCCGGCAATTACAGCACTTTGAGGGTGCATCACCTCCCCATGGCATCCACTTCAAGCAGATTCAACACCCAGACCTCCAGTAAGAACCCTACATCACAATTAATGATAACACAGATCTATACCACAAATAGAAAATCCAGATAAAAGCGGATACCATAAAGAAACAGGTAAAAGAAGCAATCAAAAAGAGATTTAATGAAACCCAAAGCATATAAAGGAAACAAATAAAATGTCCAAGCCCCCAATAAAATCCCCAAGCATCCACATTAACTCAACAATGACCTCCCAACCCATAAATCTGTGAATATTCATCCAAGGAAGCAGATTAAGTTGTCCAGACTGAATTTATGCGCTTGAAATAGATGTTTATGCTTCTGTAGGCGTTGTGAGTCCACTGGATACGTCCATATGACCAAAAATAAACAGAAAAACAAAGGTTATAGGCTATTAAGGGGCTAAAACCCACTTATATACCTAAATATACATAATATACTGCATATTTCACTGAATATGAGATTTATGTATACATATAAGCTTATGTATGTCAATAATTACTTCATATCACTTAAGATAAGTATATTATGACTCCTTTAACACCTTAATAAGTATTATTAGGCTATGGATAAGCTATTTAAACTACTATAATTTATATAATAGAGTAATAATTTTATATATATGTAATATAATCATATATATTGTTATCTTAATCTTATTTTTAAGATATAAGCTTAATTTACTTAAGGTTATCTTATTTTAAGTATAATGAATTCTCAGTCCTAGGGATATCTAGGCTGACACTCTCTCACCCAAAAAAAACAATAAAAAAAATGTTAAGACATTTTAATTAAAAGTAAGGAGTGAATAGAAAAAAAAATTTAAATTTCTATGGTACATATACTGAATAAACAGTATTATTTTGATTTAAATTTTTTCAAGAGATTTTTAAGATCAGAGATTTCATTTTCTGGAATCCACTGGTCATATTCACTTGATTTATTTTTAAATCTTAATAGATACTCAACTCCCTTTTCTTTAGTAAGGTGTCTCTTTTTAAGTATCTTTTAAATTTCTGCCTTTTCAACTATTTCTTCAGGTTTCTGTTTATGCCTTTCTGATCTTCTTGGAAATAGGGCAGTATCATTAGAATGGCATGTTTTATAAGAGAAATAGGAAATACTGGATGTTTTCTATCATATGTTGCATATAGAATAACCTCAACAGCATTATTACCAACCATCTTTTTAACTACAAATGGTCCAATGAATGGATCCGTCAATTTAACATTACCATTTAAATTGAAATGTAGTGTTGAAATAAGGACTTCATAACCCTCTTTGAACATTTGTTCTTTATGGGCTTTATCCCATCTTTTCTTTTCATACTCAAATGCCTTATTTATACATTCTTGAGCATGTTTTCTGCATAATTCTTGCATCTGAAGAAAATATTTAGTACCTGGATGGATATCCAATCTAGGTAATTTATTAAGAGTTTTAGCAGGGGTATTAGGTACATAGACCAACAATAACTCAAATGGCTTTTTGCCAGTGACAGAATGTACTGTACTATTGTATGTAAATTCTAAACCTTGGATAAGGGTTACCCAATCATGCGTGAATTTGTCATTGTCTTTGAAGTTAAGACCAAAAGCACAATATCTTCTTATCATATCTTCTAAAATTTGTATCATCCTTTCTGCTAGCCCATCAGTTTGTGGATGGTGTGCTGTAGAAAGTTTTAATTGACACCCTGAAACATCCATAAGTGATGTCCAGAACTCAGAGGTAAATTTAGGATCTCTGTCAGAAACTATTGCTTTGGGGAACCCTGCTATATTTATTATTTGTGTCCACCATAAAAAAGCTAAGTCCTTTGCAGAAACCTCTTTATGAGTAGTAATAAATTTACACATTTTTGTAAATCTATCAACAACTACCCAGCAGGAGTTATAACTCTTATGCCCTGATATTGACAAACCTGTTACAAAGTCCATGTTAATAATTTCCCATGGAGCTTTTGGTTGCTCAATTTGTTGTAATTAACCAGCTCTTTTGCTTGTTAATCTTTTAGATTTTTGACAAGAATCACATGTTTCAACATATTTCTGAACATCCTCAGACATGTTAATCCACCAAGCTGTGTTTTTTACTCTGGTTAATGTTTTATGGTAGTCAAAATTACCTGCCAATATATCATCATGACATATACTTAACATTAACTCCTTCATTGAAGGGGGAATCACAATTACATTACTTAATTTTTTCTGTAATATATAAAACCATCCTAAATAGAAAAGTTTCCTTTTTCTAATGCCTCTTTATACTTATTTGGTAATGTTTTTATTAAAACATTCATTGAAGCATTAGATGGATCATTTAATATTGTAGTGAGTTTACTCAAGTCAGGATCTGAATCATAATTATCAAGAATTGATTGCATAAATTCATCCTCAAGATCTACAATATAAATGCCATAAATGTTAATAATCTCTGACTCAGGAACATAAGCAGGATTATCATCATTATTAGGCAGAGGTACTCTAGATAACAGATCTACATTAGAGTGCAAGGTTCCTGCTCTATGTGTAATAGTCATCCGTCCTCTGTATTCTTGTACAGCTAATTGCCATCTAAACATGTGTATATTAGGAGTTTTCATGTTTAAGAGTGACTTAACTGCACTACAGTCAGTTATTAACTCAAATTTTTGGTCTTCAAGGTAGTAATGTAGCTTCTTAAGAGCCCATACTACTGCCAAACATTCAAGTTGAGTAGCACAATATTTCAATTCACCACTTCTCAGAGTACGTGAAATATAGCAGATTACTACTTCTGACATTTTTCCTTCAATAGGGGGTGTCAGTTCTGGCAAATCCGCACTTAAATTAAGTGCGGATTTCAAACCAAATCAGCACTTACAAATCAGCACTTAAATTTTGCAAAAAAGTCACTTATTTCAAAAAAGGGTGTCAGTTATGACCTCAAATCAGCACTTTTTTCCCGTTTTTTTTCACAACCACATTTTGGCCACAAAACATCCCTTCCTTTCTTACCCCATCCCTGTCACATGTGACACACTGACCTTCCTCGCTACCTACCCATCAATCCTCGGCACACACCCCTTCCTGACATTTTCAATATTTTGACCAGGCATGTTTACATTCTTTTTTAACACCTTTACTTGAAGAAGATCAATCCCCTCCACCTTCTAACCATAGTTCAGCTGAAGATGATCCCAACTATCAAGCAGAACAATTATATCGCAGAAGATCTGAATCCTCAGAGGCCCAAAATTTAAATGTATGTTTACTTTTTGTTTTTTCTTCAATTCTTCTCTTAATTTCTCTTTCTTTCTAGTCTCCTCCTACTCAAACTCAATCTCCATTAAATAATCTCAATTCTGGAAATGTGAATACCTCTTTAGAAGCTGCTTTAGAAGAACTTCCTGAAGCCTCTTGTTCAAACTCCAAACTAAAGCGTCGAGCCTCAACTTCAATGAACTTGAACCATCTATTAAAACGTGGTAATACTTCAACAAGCTCATTTGGCTCCCTTGAGGATTATTTTGAAAAAAAAGATATAAGTAAGTTTTGTTTACTATATATCTTAATCATTAACTCATTTATTTATTTATTTCAATTTAATTTTCTCAGCGAAATCAACTATTGCAAATATAGCCCTTGACTTTGAGAAGATGAAGTTTGATCATATGCTAAGGAAAGATCAGCAAGCCTTAGATTTGGAAGAAAAAAAATTTGGGGTAGAGCAGATGGAAAGAGTAAATGACCGTCAATTTCAAAGAGAAATGGCTACTTGTGAATTGGAAAAACAAGAGAGTTTTAAAAAAAAAGATTTCATTATGGAATGTGTTAAAAATGGCCAATCTTATGAGGACATTAAAAAATTACTTGACCTTTTCAATTGATAAATTGTTTTTCTAGTTAATTTAATTTTGGTAATATTTTCTTATATGCTGACTTATAAAAGGAAAAGAATATAGTACGTTATTTTTGACAAAAATTTGAATGTATAATAAAAATTTTCTATCTTTACTTTCTAGTCAATAAGTTTGCTTATCTAAATTTTTCTAAGTCATCAATTTCACATGTCAGATTTAAAAAATTGGCAACGCCCTCCCCTGCATTTTATTGAAACAAGGGGTGGGTACCACCAAATTTTTCTAAGTCATCAATTTCACATGTCAGATTTAAAAAATTGGCAATACCCTCCCCTGCATTTTATTGAAGTAAAGGGTGAAAGTCATCAAAATTTAATATAATTACATAAATTAATTAATATATAAATAAGATATGTCAAGTATACTACTTTTAAAGTAATGACAATTCCTTAAGCCAAAATGCAGATCAAGTCTAGAAACTAGGTTTGGGACTTTCCACAGGTATAGGCTAGAGGAACCCCATGAAACAAATTAATGTTATCATGATTACCATTTATACAACACAAGGTCGTGGGCCCATTACTTTAATTTCATAAATTGAAATATCATATTTATTTATTAAAAATTTATGGAAGAATATTAAATATTTGGTTATTTTTTTGTATATATTACTTGATTGAGTTACTAAGAGGGGCAATAATGCTCTAACAACATGCTCGCTGCATTAGAACTCAATCATGTAATAATACAAAAAATTTTAAAGAATTTTCTTTGATGGAAAAACAATAATTTTACATTTTCAGCTAATATTTTATGGAAGTGAACTCTGTTCTTCGCCCGAAGAACAGAGTTCATCCTCCTATTTTCACACTCTGTTTAAAAAGAATAAAATGACTTACCTGGAGAGATGAGTTGAGAAAAAAGAAATATAAGTGAATGGAAGTGAACTCTGTTCTTCGCCCGAAGAACAGAGTTCATCCTCCTATTTTCACACTCTGTTTAAAAAGAATAAAATGACTTACCTGGAGAGATGAGTTGAGAAAAAAGAAATATAAGTGAATGGAAGTGAACTCTGTTCTTCACCCGAAGAACAGAGTTCATCCTCCTATTTTCACACTCTGTTTAAAAAGAATAAAATGACTTACCTGGAGAGATGAGTTAAGAAGGGAGAAATATAAGTGAATGGAAGTGAACTCTGTTCTTCGCCCGAAGAACAGAGTTCATCCTCCTATTTTCACACTCTGTTTAAAAAGAATAAAATGACTTACCTGGAGAGATGAGTTGAGAAAAAAGAAATATAAGTGAAATTGATTGAGTGATGTAGGAAGAGAGGAGAAAACGGATATGAGTGAAGAAAAAAAAGAGAGTGACTGAAAAAATATGCGTTTGCTGAAAATATGCGATTTCATTTTTGTTGGCCAGGTGAGAAGTTGAGATTCCAAGGAGTTGATGGCAGTGATACATCGTTTGGTATAAGTGTTAACTGAACCATACCCTAAATCAAAGACATTTTCTAAACGTTTCAAAGCGGCTCCATTACCATTTGAACCCAAACGACATAGTGTGATGGCCAATTGAATTGAAGGATGTCGTTGTTCTTTTTGAGAATTATTGTGAAATATGGGATGATCCTGAATAAGCTCAAGCAATTTAAGGAAACATTCCTGAGAAGTCCTGAACAGCTGTCTAAAACTGGGTGTAGATAGGTTAAGAAGTGTTTGGATGGTGTACTTGGGGGTATGAAGTACTTGAGGCTTTCTGGGAAGAAGGTAACGTTTCGTGGCCATTTTTGATAAAAAGACAAAATCTTCTTCTAGATCAGAATCAGAATCGCAATCAGAGTCCAAGAGCAGTTCAAGAGCCATGAAAGTCATTGCTTTATGTAATTTATCACGATTTGAAAGTGAGGAAGGCATAACTCTTATATGATATGATATGAAGATGTAAGTGATGTACGATGTTTTGAGTTATGAAGTGTTATTCTGCGGAGTGCTGCGTATGAATGGGATGATGCTGACAAATCAGTGAAATGGGACTTGATGGTGAAATCAGCACTTTTGGTTGAGAAAGTGCGGATTTGAGTGAAATAAGTGACTTATTTCATTTTGAAATCCACCAGTATTGGGGCTAGTGTGTTTTGGAAATCCGCACTTATTTAAGTGCGGATTTGGTCAAATTTAAGTGCGGATTTGCCAGAACTGACACCCCCTAATAAGTTGTTTTTGATGCAAAGCAGCACCCATACCAATAAAACTTTCATCTGTATATAATACAAAATGTAATTGGAAATCTGGTAATCCCAAGATAGGAGCTGTCATTAAACATTCTTTCAACTTATCAAAATCCTGTTGTCTTTCATTATTCCAAATGAAAGCTTCTGATTTCTTTATCAGTGTGGTCAATGGTGCAGCAATTGATTGGTAGTTTTTTATATATTGTCTATAATAACCACACATACCAAGAAAAGATTTTACATCCTTTACATTTTGAGCAATGCCAATATTCTTTATTGCAGCCACTTTATTTTGGTCTACACATGTTTATAAGCCAGATACAATATGACCAAGCACTTTTAAAGATTCAAACCCAAATTTACATTTTTTCAATGCAAGGGTCATTTTTATTTCATCCATTTTCTGAAATACATTTTTAAATGGATTAAGTGTTCATCATAAGTTTTAGAGAACACTATGATGTCATCAATGTATACCATTAACCATCCCTCAATCATTTCATTATGGAATGTTATATCCATTAACTTCTGAAATACTGATGGAGCATTTTTTGGTCCAAATGGCATTCTGACATATTTATAAATTCCCATATGTGTTGTTATAAAAAAAAAGTTATGTGAATTCATTTCAACGGGAATTTGATGGTACCCTTTATTTCCATTTAAGCAACTTATATACTTAGCACCTTTGAGGGTATCATGTATAGAGGCAATCCTTGGCAAAGGATAAATATCATCTACTGTAAATGTATTTAATGCTCTATAATTGCCGCACAGTCTTGCTTTATCTTGTTCATAATAAATTAGCACTGGTCATATTACACCATATTTTGGTTTAGTTTCAACCTTTTCAAGAATGTTCATTTTTAATAACATCTTAATATTATCCTCTATGTCTTTCCTCTTCATTTGTGAAGCAGGGTTTGGTTTCTTTTTAAGACTAGCAGGAATATTATCCATATCACAGGTTAAACTGATCTTCATTACATGATCCTTTACAAGGCAAAGTTTATTTTTACCATGTGAAAAAGCCATTGGAAATGCTTTAATTAATTCCAAAATTTTTTTTTTCTCAGCTTCACTTATCTGAGTGCCAAATGATGCTTTAGAAATTTCTGTTTCCAGAAATTTCATCTCATTGGATTCTCTTCCTTTGCACGTAATATTTGTTACTGACTCAATGTGTAAGACTGTGTTAAAAGAATTTATTTTAAATTTCCTTTTACCATTCATGCCAGTTGTAAAATTATTATTAGAAGGGTCTAATTTCACACCAAACTTAGTCAGAATATCATTTCCAATGATAAAACAGTTACTACAGTTAGTATTATCCATTACTAAAAAGTCACAAGTTACTCTTACATAACCATGTTGATGCTTAAAGAAAACAGCAGCTTTGTATCTCCCAATGGGGTGTAGCACTGATCCAAAACCTCTCCAATTTTTACTTTGAAGTGGCTCAAGCTTAGACTTATATTCACTATCAAATTTCTGTAATGTATTAGTAGAAACAACAGATCCAGAAGCTCCTGTGTCAGCCTGTATATCTCCAGGACTGAGAAAAAAGTAATTATAAGTTATGTTAAACACATGAACTTTACATGGGAATAATAAATAAGAGTACACAAATAGTATACATAAGTAAAATTATGATAATACACAAAAAATGCCATTATAACACCTTATATACACGCATATATCCACCATTTATAGGTCTTATGTACTTAATATTAAGTTGGAATATATAAGGGTAATCTTAAGAACCTTAAGTATAAGGCTATATAATTTTTAAGTACACTTAAAGCTGTTATATTCATTGTTTTATGCAAAAAACAAGAAATGCGTGTTATTTCACTTAAAAGTTGACTATATGCGCTATAAAATTGAGAATATCAAAATTGCGCTTTGACAGATCAATTGGGCTCATTTAGAACTATTGATTTGGCTATTTAAATGCATAAAAATAACACTTTTCAAATTTGGTGTTTTTTATGCCAGAAATGGCTTCTGTGTACTGGCCACATACTGCCTGCTTTTTTCCCGCGTGAATAGCTTCATTTTTAGCAAAGTTAGCTTTTTCACACTATAATTACCCCACATTCTACGCCCACTTTGGGGAAACACACTAAAATAGGCGACAGGCGCTTATTTAGTGTCCTAGCTTAATTAATAATGCATTGACCTTGTTTATATGCACTAATTTCATTAATAACCTCACTCTTGGCACTTTATTTCATCACCACGCTTAAATTGGCCTAATTTTAGTCAAGGATTTACCCGTGCAAGCGCCTGCCAAGAACTGCGTGTAGTTACCCCACATCTCACGCTCTTTTTTAAGTTTTTGGGTGGTTTCTCAGTCAATTTTGGTTATTTTTGAATGGGAATTTCACGCAGTATAATGTCAGGATTAGCCCCATTATTTCTACAGGAAATCCCCCTTATTATTAAGCTATTATTAACCTTAAAAAGTCTCCTTTAGTCTTTAATATTATTGTTTTATACGCATATACTCTCTTTTTGTCTTTTTCTTTAATTTTGATGGATTTCCCTTATTATTACAGGATTTTGGCGGTTGTTACTCTTCTAATTATGTCATGGGTTACTGGGAATGTTGATGGGCATGTCTATTAGTTGTTTAGAGGCTTCATTAACTGTGTATTGGGTGGTACATCAAGGGAATCATTGGGGAACTCAGTGTGTATAAAAGGAGGAGGCTTTTGGGTTGTGTTTCTTCATTCTTTATCATTACAATTCAATCAATATAACCAAATAAATTACAATACATATCAATTAGTACTTTTATAAGACTTTTGAATAGTATCTGAATTAAATAATCTATTTTTCTACCAACTACAAAGATTGTAAGCCATATATAAGAATAGTGAGAATTATATTACCGAGACCTTTATATTTGATTATATTTTACAACTTAGTGGATTAAAACTACAGTATTCATATAGGACCATTAAAATCTTCTAGACAACTGACTATTCAAGCTAGTTCACGTCCTTTTTCTTGACCTTAGCCTGACAATTGGGTACCTTTCCTCAAGAATTCTGTTATAATCCAGTAAGTGAAATTTTTAAAGAAGGTACAAGTAAATAATATCCCTATAGAAATATTTGGATAATTACAACAGGTTGGGGTCACTTATATAGTGATTTCAGAAAAAGAAGCCCTGTTATATAATAAAATTTTGATATTGAATCATCAATTTTACCACTAATTTAACATATAATTGTTCTTAGTGGGAGTCTGTCAATAGACCAATTAAATTTGTGATCTTTGCAGATAATAACCAATTAAACTGATTAATTGTTTTCTTTTTACAGGACTCTTAATCCCTTTTTTTTGGTTTGTAAAATTCATTTAATATTTGGAAAGAATCTTACTAAAAAATTTTCTTTTTTAAATATAAATACACGGCTACATATTGTAGACCAGTTAAATCAAGTGACCACATAAAAGCATATTTGACTTTTGGCACTTAAAGATACACTTAATACCAATAAGTAAGCAATAAAATTGTCTTCAGTGGTATTAATAAATACTGATTAAACTCCTTTTTGAAGTTTTTCAAATCTTAACTTTCAATTCTCTATAATTCCACGTAAAAACATGTGACAACAATGACATTGTAAGTAATAAGGCAAAACCTTATAACTTAAGAACTAGAGCTGAAAGACCTGTTACAGGACATCCAAATGGAGGGTCAAGAATCACCAGTAACAATAAACAACACCCCACCAATGTCCATGGAGGAAAAGGAAAAGCTCTTGAAACAAATGTCAATAAAGAAGTCCAAAAACACCTTACAAGAGCAAATTCACTCCCTCTCAACCCTACTGAATACACTAACAATAAGAGTAAACAATATGTTAGACCAGATCAACAATCTGGAGAAAAGGGCGGCACAGGGCTTTATAGAAGTCAACCAGGCTCTAGTGGATATAAGGTCTCATCAACAACCAGTGGCACCAAATACCACAGCAACACCTCCAGTCCCAGAAGAGGACCAAAAGATAACTTTAAGCAAATGGAAGTGGGATTGGTATTCCCAAAACTACAACAGTCCTCCTCAACAGGGATCCAGCAGTTACCCTTACAGGGGAAAGCCAAGGAGAGGCAGGGGAAATGGAATAAGACCGTGGTAAGTCATCCACCTTCTCAAGATCAATTATATAATCCTAACAATGAATTACTTATAGGTAATGAAATTGATAGAGAGTTATTGGATATAATTGATAAGGATTTAAAAAATTATTCATTTGAAAATAACATGTTAGACTTGTCATTACATGAGGACAATGTACATAGTTTTATTGATCACCAGGAAAATACTATTAATATAAAAATGGAATCAAATGAATTAAAAATTGACCCTGATGATGAATCTTCTGAATTGGAAACAGACAAAATTGAATATTTTCTGAAAGAAAATCCAATGGAATCAAAAATAATTAGTAAATTATTATTGAGAATTGAAAAATTGGAAGAATTCTCTAGAGAGTCCAACAATAATACAGAAAGTGTATTATTAAACATCACACAATCATTAATTACAACAGCCAATAAGTTAAAAGTTATTGAGAATTCAAATAATGAATTGATCAATGAAAACAAAAGATTAAATTCTGAGATTAAAAATTTAGAAATTAAATTAGAACATTCTCAGAATATTATGGCCACCATAGAGGGAAGTGTAAAATTGTCTTTTTCAAATGTAAATGATACCTTAACTCATGTACCTGTAATAAAAGATAGGTTACAAAGATTAGAAATTGAAGTAGCTAACATTTTGAAAAATACTGAAACAATAAAGGATAATACCTCTTATGTAGGAAGAGTACCAGTTTTTATGAAACACTCTGATGATAAACCAATGATGGAACATGAACATAGTGTCATGGGCTCTGAGAATATAAAATCAGTAAAAGATGAAATCAATGATCATCTTTCTAAAGTGAGTGAATTACTCAATATTCCTCAGGTTAGGGAAGCTAAAGCTAGCCAAAAGAACTGGCCTAAGTTAGATCAGTACCCTTCTTTTGACGGGGATTCAAAATCTGATTGGCAACAATTCATACAAAGAATTGATAACTTAAAATTTTCATACAAATTACCTGATGAAGAAATTACTTCAAAGTTAATATCTTTATTTACAGATGTGGCCTTATTATGGTTTGAATCTGTATTGAGTGAGGGAATTAATTACTCCTGGAATGAATGGAAGGCACTAATTTAAAGGCAATTTGGTGGCCCAAAATTTAGAATCACTCAACAAAGATTGTATGAAAGGGCCAGATATAATCCAAATTCTGGAGATAAACCCATGGTCTTCTTAATGAATTTAATAAAAATCATGAAAGCTATGGATCCAAAAATGGATTATGAAGAGTGGAAAGAAAAAATAATATACAAGTTGCCTATATCAGTTAGAGACATTATTGTAGCTAGAACTGAAACTATCAGAGACACCTCTTGATTCATTAATATATGCAATGAGATATTATTAAACCACAAGTATGAAACCAAGTATAGTAATTACAGACAAAGTGTTGACGTGGTAAAACCTACTACAAGTAAGTTACCAGTGGAAAAGAAAAAACCTTCAGCTCCCCTTGTCCCTAAGAGACAAGAAAATAACACTTGTTACAAATGTAATGAACCTTGGGTTAAGGGTCACACGTGTAAGAAGAGAATAAATGTTATTGAAACCTCACAGAATTCTGAACCTAGTAATCATGAAGATGAGAACGTGGAATCTAGTGAGGATTGCAAAAGTAACATATCTTACAGTGATGATGAAAATGAGATATTTGTATTAGAACAGGATATAATGTTCCTGAATGATGCTATACCTCATACAGACACATCTTTAACTTCCATAGAGGAAGCTGAAATAATTAAAGATGTATCTCATGACACTTACAAAATAACACCTATCAGAGCACCTATTATCATATGTGGAAAAGAAATGAATGCCATTCTTGACACTGGGGCTGCAGGTAGTGTAGTTTCACTTAATGCATTAATGAAACTTGATGGTAAGTACCAGGAAAAACTAGAACCTGTTCAGACAAGGAACTGGAGGGGTTTTGGTTCAGTATTAAATCCAATTGGCAAATACAAAACTGCTGTATTCTTTAAATATAATAATGGATATGTTAGAGCAGTTTGTGAATTTGTAGTAATGGATAATAATAATTGTAGTGATTGGTTTATTATTGGCAACGATTTATTGACAAAATTTGGCATTAAACTAGATCCTGCAAACAGTTGTTTCACCATAGGCATGAATGGTAAAAGAAAATTCAAAATATGTTCTGAAAATTCAGTATATGCCATTTCTCCTAGAGAAGAACAACTGTAAGGTGGAAGAACCACCAATGAAGTGGGTGAATTGGAAAATGAAATCCAAAAGGCCTCTTTCAGTCCTCAACTCTCAAAAATTGAAGAAGAAAATATTTTGAGATTGATTAAATCATATCCTATGGCATTTGCTCATGGCTCAAATGAACTAGGATTGGTCAAAGACAATGAGATGAAAATCTCTCTAAGCTGTGATCTGGATAATATTCCTGGCAGCTTAAAAAAGAAACCTTACCCAGCATCTCCTGCAAAAAGGAAAGATATTGAAGACAATATAAAATTGTTGTTGGAAATGGGTATTGTTGAAAAAGTGGACACAACACCTAAGTATTGTGTCATTTCACCAGTATTAATCTCTTATGAAAAAGATAAGGCAAGATTATGCGGTGATTATAGAGCTCTGAATACATACACAGTAGATGATATTTACCCTCTACCAAGGATAGCTTCTATCCATGCTACCTTACAAGGAGCAAAATATATTTCCTGTCTGGATGGGAACAAGGGTTACCACCAGATTCCTGTGGAAAGAAATTCTCAAAATTACTTATTGATAACCACACATATGGGTATATATAAGTATGTGAGAATGCCATTTGGCCCAAAGAATGCCCCTTCAGTCTTCCAAAAATTGATGGATAGTGTCTTTCATCAGGAAATGGTTGAAGGATGGCTATTGGTCTATATTGATGACATCATAGTGTTTTCAAAAACATATGATGAACATTTAAATCACCTGAAAAGAGTCTTTCAAAAAATGGATGAAATTAATATGACTATTGCATTAAAGAAATGTAAGTTTGGATTTCAATCCTTGAAAGTACTTGGACATGTTGTATCTGGATTACAAATTTGTGTTGACCAGAATAAGGTGGCAGCAATTAAAAACATTGGGATACCTAAAAATATAAAAGAGGTTCAAAGTTTTTTGGGTATGTGTGGATATTATAGACAATATATTAAAAATTACCAATCCATTGCAGCCCCTTTAACAACATTAATCAGGAAGAATGAAGCTTTCATTTGGAATAATGAAAGACAACACGCCTTTAATAAATTAAAGGAATGTTTAATGTCAGCTCCAATATTGGGACTGCCAGATTTCACCCTACCTTTTATCTTGTACACTGATGCAAGTTTCATAGGTTTGGGTGCTGCTTTACAGCAGAAACAGATAATAAATGGAAAATTATCTGAAGTAGTTATCTGTTATATATCCAGAACCTTAAGAAAAACAGAATTAAGGTATGGTGCCACACAGCTAGAATGTTTAGCCATGGTGTGGGCTTTGGAGAAACTTCATTACTATCTGGAAGACCAGAAGTTTGAACTTATAACAGATTGCAGTGCAGTAAAATCATTACTAAACATGAAAACACCTAATAGGCACATTTTTAGATGGCAACTAGCTGTACAAGAGTACAGAGGAAGAATGACAATCTCTCACAGAGCAGGAACATTGCATTCAAATGTGGATTTATTATCCAGAAGTCCTTTGCCAAATGATGCTGACAACCCAGCTTATGTACCTGAAAATGAGGTTATACATATATTTGGGATTTATATAGTGGATTTAGAAGAAGAGTTTATGCAAACTATATTGGAAAATTATTCATCTGATAAAGATTTGTCTAAACTATCTACCATTCTTAATGATCCAACAAATGCCTCCATGAGTGCATTAATTAAAACCTTGCCTCAAAAGTATAAAAATGCGTTGGAAAAAGGTAAACTATCAATTGAAGATGGATATATATATTACAGGAAAAAGTTACAAAATGTAATAGTAATACCACCTTCTATGAAAGAGTTAATGTTGAGTACTTGTCATGATGACATCTTAGCTGGTCATTTTGACTTTAACAAAACATTAACCAGAGTTAAAAATACAGCCTGGTGGATAAACATGAAAGAGGATGTACAGAAATACATTGAAACATGTGACTCTTGTCAGAAATCTAAGAGATTAACTGGGAAGAGAGCTGGGTTGTTACAACAAATAGAGCAGCCAAAAGCTCCATGGGAAATTATTAACATGGATTTTGTAACTGGCTTGCCATTAGCAGGAAAAGAAAGTTTCAATTCTTGCTGGGTAATAGTGGATACACTACGCAATATAGGGGGTGGACTTGCTAGCAAGTCCTCAACCTGAACTCAGATGGAACTCAGATGGAACTCAGACTGAACTCATACTGAACCCATACTGAACTCTACTTGAACACCCACCTAAAACTGTTCTTCTGAGTGGTGTTCATTCCTGATTGTATGGCTCCTTTATCAATAGCTCAATGTGTGTTCAATCTATGGTGAGTTTGGGTCCAAGGTTGCGGACTTACTAGCAAGTCCGCCCCCCATATTGTGTGGTGATAGATTAACAAAAATGTGTAAGTTTATCCCTACCCATAAGGAGGTATCTGCTAAAGACTTGGCGTTACTATGGTGGACTCAGATGATGAATACTTCTGGGTTCCCCAAAGCCATAATCTCTGACAGAGATCCTAAATTTACTTCAGAGTTCTGGACATCTTTGATGGAAGTATCACCACAGAAAATTTGGGGGGGTATTGCTAGCAATACCCCTCATTTAAAAATGTTGGGAAGTGGTTGGAAAGCTGTTGGAAGGCTGTTGGGAGTTCATTGTGAAACCAGATTTAAATTAATTGGACAAAGATTTGGTAATCAGTTAGACCTAGGTTCAACCAAACTCAATCACAGGTTTCTTGGAGCTTGGTGATTACTTTGATTTTGAGCTGAGCACAGATTGAGCAAAGCTTGAACATATCATTTAACATATCATAATATTCACTTTCCCATCTTGTGGAAAGCAAAATTTGATATTCGTTCTAAGAATATCTACATATATTTTCTTGCCAAGTTGGTAACAGAAGGTTAAACTGTAGTATCTCAATTATTACACTAGACTACATAGATATTTGATAAAACATACAATTCAAATCAATTTTAATATTATTGAGATCACCATAAGTGTCTTTCCAAAGACTTACAAAAAGTATGTTAGTATCAAGATATCGTTCTAGGTAGTAGTTTCAATTTGGATTTTGAACTGACATCTAAAGCATTTTACTATTAGACAGAAACATAAATAAGTGTAATAAGAGTGAAATTATTCTATTTTGTGATTATAATGTAACAATAATGCACATTTTTATTGAGAAAATTTTTCTTCCTCCACAAACCAAAATTTACTCTATAGGCTCAAGATTTATTTTTAAGACATATTATTCATTTCAGTTATCATTGATTTACTTCCAATATTTATTAAAAAGATAATAATAATACATGTGAAAGAATTATGAGCTTAGCATAGCATATGCTAAAAAGTTATTTTGTCGTTTTATTCAAAACTGATTCTTCATTTTTTGCTTCAATTCATCTTTTAACAACCACTATCTTCAGATACTATTCTTACTTAATATGTCAAGTCTCAGATGTGTTGGACAGTTCTCAATAACAATCGATCAAATTTATATGAATGTAATTTCAAGATTTCAAAACTCACCGACCCCCACAATTTTACAGCGAGGCCATTCGAATGTTCATATTTTTGGACTATTTGAAGAAAGAAAACCAACCCTTGTTGGTAATCTTTCTCAAGTGCAGAGTCAGCACATTGGACCACTATTGGGTGACATTGGCTCTGGATCTCACCATTTAAACCAAAGAAGTGCCTTGAATCCTATGAAGCCTTTCTATTTTCATGCTTACTTGGTTCCAGTTTTTGGTAATCAGTATCAACTTTGGGGATGCCTCTTTTCTTCAAGTACACTAATCAGTCTTGCTAAAGAAGCATTTTCTTCTGCACAAATCGATTTATGTCCAATCCTGAACTACGACTCCACTATCTTTTTTAATATCCCGCATGTAATTTTTGAAGGCTCTTTCCAAATATCTCAGAGTACTCAAGATTGGAAAGCTGATCAACTTATCCGAGGAATCAAAACAGTTCTCAAAACACATCAACTTCAAGCAATAAATTTTATGATTGACAATGAACGAATGTTAAAGGAAAAGTTGGATATCATGTGGAGGCACCAGGACAACCATTGGCTTAGAACTGGATTCGATGACTATAAAGATCAGTTTCCTAACAATCAATTGCCGCCTGAAGGAAACGGGTCAATACTTGCTGATGATATGGGTTTGGGAAAGACACTTTCAACTCTTTCTCTTATAAGTGCAACTCAAGGTGAAGCAAGACAATTCCAGGTATCAGAAAATCAAGAAAGTATTAATCGGAGTTCAGCCACACTGATTATATGCCCCCTGGCAACACTATCGAATTGGATCAATGAAATAAGTGTGCACTTTGAAGATAATGCACTTCCTTTCAAGGTTCTTTATGGGAAGGATTGTCAAAATACTAATGTCAATGAGCTACAGGACACTGCTATTGTTTTAACGACCTATGAAATAGCTAGCCCAACGATGTCAAAAAATCAAAGCCAAAAAAAGATACCGGTGACTCAAATGCTCTTTTGGTATAGAGTTGTTTTAGATGAAGCTCAGTTAGTGCCCATTTCTATATCTAAAACTTAAAACTTAATTTTTATTATCAATTTTTATAAATATTCTTTTAGTTACATTAAAAATCCTTACTCGCAGAGGGCTCAAACAATATTTGACTTGGAATCCCAACACCGACTATGCTTGACTGGAACTCCACTTCAGAACAGGCCCACTGACCTTCAAAGTCTCATATTTTTTCTTAGAATCGAAAAGTGGCAAGAAGACTGGTTATGGAAGAATTTCCTTTTTCCAGGTTTGCAAAAAGGAAAGGCTAATTCTATTAAATCAATCAATCACTTAATGAAAGTCATAAGCCTACGTAGAACAAAGGATGCAATTTTGTCTCTTCCAAAAAAGATTCAAAGGGGGATATCGGTTCAATTAGCAGATCCATGGAGGTCTAAACTTGATGTGCTTCAAGAAGGATTCACTGAGCGATATGGGCCCTCCAGAAGCACTGACTTCCCTTGGGACTCATCTGAGTTTCTAAGAGAGCTGATGATTTTAAGAAAATTCTGCAACCATCCAATCTACGAAAATCTGGATGAAACTCCAACTTTTGATTTCACCTCGCAGCATTCCGCAAAGATTTGTCATCTTATAGGCCACTTAAAAAACTTTTTGTCTGGTGAAAGGGATATAAATTTTCCAAAAGCTGTTATATTCTCCAACTTTGCAGACTTTTTGCAGATGTAAGTGATTCTATAATGAATTGTTTTACAAAATTGTGTTGGCTTATTAAAAACAATTTTCTAATATTTCAAAATAGAATAAAAATGGCTTTAGATGACCACAATATTAGGTATACCCAGCTTACGGGTGAACTCAGCCGGACAAAGCGAGACAAAAATATGCATGAATTCCATTTTAATAAAAATTGCCAAGTTTTGGTTGGAACGATTCAGGCTGCAGGAGTGGGTATAGATCTCAGGTGTGCTCAAAATGTATATATAATGGTGAGCTCAATGTCTTTTATTTCATATTAAGAACAAAAATATTAAATTTTTTATATGTTCAATGTTGAAATAGGAGCCAAATTGGAATCCAGCAGTTGAGCAACAGGCTGTTGATCGGCTGTATAGAATGGGGCAGCAAAATGAAGTAAATGTTTTGAATTATTTTGTACAAGGAAGTATAGAATTCAGCATGTATAAGATTCAAAGGAAAAAAATGGAGCTAACAATGTAAGCCAAATTTCATTTCTATAAATTTTAATGATAATAGTAATCATTAAAATTATGTTTTTGTTTTCAAGGCTAAGTGTCCCAAACAGTGGAAATGAGGAGTATGAGTGTGCAAACCTATTATTAAGGGAGTTTGTCAATCACTCACATTAGAGGAACAAAGAATTTCAAGGAGAGCAGGTAAATTTATGGGATTTTGAGGATTTAAAAGTCTGAGTTGTTGAGGATTTAGAGATGCAAGATATAAGGGAGAATAACAGTCATTTGGCAAACCCCGGGGGACATGAGAAGGATTAAGGTTAGGGGATAATGTTGAAACCAAACTGATTCTTTTGTACAAGGCCAAGTCCTTTAGCACACTGCCAGAGTAGGTTGAATTATCTCGAATATCAAAGTGTTGTTGGTCAAGATATTGTGCAACTTTAGAAAAATCTTCAGACCTCCATTGCATTAAGATACGTCTTAACGATCCATCATTATCAATTTCGGTGTCTGAACAACATTTGATGTTTGTGAAAAGGTTGTGATAAGTTTCACAATGTGGAAGTTGTTTAAGAAGTTTAGTTCGGTTAACTGAATTCTAAGAATCTTTGTTATTTGAAATAAAGGTCATAAATAAAAACGGTTGAAAAAAAAGGGATTTTCATACTTTTTTTTTTATTCTATATTTATGCTTTCTCACTTTGATTATTTCTTGAGAGCTATGAGAATCCTTCCCAAGTCTTAATCTATCAGCATGACCTAAAAACCAACGGTGAAGAACTCCTATTTGATTTGAGAAGCTAATTTGAGTTGAGTCAATTGGATATGCAATCAAATTATTGGTTTTTAAGGCATTGTCCCAGTGTTTAATGAGAATATTTGCCAAGACCTGGTTCCATTTGTCAAACCAATCTAGGTTCCAAGCGAAAGTTGATCCTGGGAAACCACACATGCGAAGGTGCTCAATAAAAGATTCACGGAAAATTGGTGGAAACTTTTCTGAAACCGCTGAATTTGATTCTGGATGAGGTAGTTCAAAGGCAATGTTGCAAGAATTCATGTCGAATGATGAAAATCTGTCTAATTGCTCTTCAGTAGGGTTTTGTTTCCATCCATTTGATTCTGGTGACATATCCAAAAGTGAACGACAAAAATTGTGTATAGATCTACAAAAGTGAGAATTGAATGGAGGCAAAGTCTCATTAAAAATTCTATTAAGTGTTCTTGTGTTTGTGGGCAGGTTTCCATGAGGAAAGTAAGAGCTACTAGGGTTCATAAATAATAAGATTAAGAAAGTGTTCAATTAAATTAAACAAAGAGGAAGGATAAATTGTTGAGCTCCAAAACTTTATGATCAAAGTTGATTTAAGGAGAAATATCACAAAAATTAAGAATAAGAAATATTTCGACTTTATGGAATTATAATATGCATAAATTATATTTTTATATGCAACTTGAACTCAAAAGGAATGGTATAAAATAAAGAGAATGATTATGTGATAAAAGCAGACTCATTTAAGAAACGGATTTTTTTTTCTTTTCAAAAAATTCTTCCACAAAAATAATTTGTTAAATGTGAGGCTATGTTCATTTTTTGATTACCAAAAAATTATTTTTGGTCCAATATGATAGTAATACATATTCTTTTGAGTAATTTTTTTCAACCTGAATAAATAGACTAGAGTGTCACTTCATCGCATTTATGTATGAAAAGTTATACAAGGTTTCAGCTTTTATGTAATTCTTTAAGGTTTACACTTTTGTAGCATCTATTATTTGAGTATTTTTGATTTTTTCTTTATAGAAAATTCTACCTAGTACAGACCAATTTTCAAGTTGAAAGAAATATGTTTGTGATTGTTTTTTACAAAATATTAAACTTATTTTTGGGTTTAACTTTGATTTTTGGGGTAATTTTTTAAATAATTATGTTAAAAATATGGATTACTTTTCTTATAGTCCATAACTAAGAATTTTTATCAAAATCAAATAATTATAGGGTAGTTAGATATAACTCAGAAGGCATTTGATAGAAAAATAATTAAGATGCTTGTGCGTACAACAGAATTTTTTCTATGATAGAAAATATTCTGATAAACATGCATGCATTGTTGTACAAATGCAGAGAGTATACAGAATACAAATAAAGTAGACTGCATAACTTTAAATTAATATATAATTTATCCGATTAAAAATTAAACATTTAAACTTAAATAATTTCAACACATATTCCATCATATTCTTTTGATAAAAAAATGTAGCTTATATTAGCTAGTGCCTTTCAAAAAAAGGAATACCTTCAATCGGTAACTTCGAATAGCTAACTTATTCCTACAATCATCACAATTACAATGCCTCCATTTTTTCATGTATGTCAATGTCAAGATCTTGGATGTGTCAATAGAAAGTATCAAACTTCTTCTGGGTCCTTTGAAGTTGGTATGGCTTTCAAAAGCTCTAATTCTTATGCAAAACATCAAGAGGAAAGAAATAGGAAGGCCCAGATGGTTATTTCTTCCAACAATCCACTTAACATTGGAAGTTCCCGCTCCACAGAAACAGTAAGCTGTATATCTATAGTTCAATGTGAAAATTAAAGTCTTTATGATGTTTCAATGATTTATTACATAGGGGCAGTTGCTATTGGGGGCAGAAGTATCTTCAACAGTCTCTAGAAACTCAAATCTCGGGGAACGGTATAGCCAAATAATTATGTGGCAGGCAGCAAAGCTTTCTCTGATTCATCATTTGAGCAAAGAAGGTTGTACTCAATTTTTGGATGAAGAAATTAAGAAGCTCAAACTTCTAGGTGATAGTGGAATACTGGATTCTGATAGCATTGTCCGCCTGGTCCCACGCTCGATAGATACAGTTTTTAGTCAATTAAAGCTCAATCAATCATTTTTCACTAAAACATGCTGTCCTGAATGCTTTGCTCTTTATGAGTATAACTCTGAATCTCAACCATCTATACTATGTTGCAATCAACCGTTTCTTTCATCATCAAAGCGCTATTTAAAAATGTTTGGAGCAGGACAAATTGCAGTTAAATGTGATGAAAGGCTGTATTTGATGGAGGAACATCAAGAACATGTAAAATACTTATCTCTTAAAACATTTCATCACCATTCTTTTATCGACTGGCTTAAGGAAAAGATCAAACTGTTCAAATTTGAGCTTCTGATTGAGAAGAAAACCCCTGTGGCAGAACGTGTAGAGTGTGATTTGATGAAGGATGTTTGTGATGGTTCAATTTGGAAAAACTTTCCCATAACCACTCCAGCTCTGGATAGCAATGATGATGAATATACGATAACTTCAGGCAACTTAATGTTTACTTTATATGTCGACTGGTTTAGGCCTGGTGGCAATAGGATTGGAGGTCATCAGAAGTCTGTAGGCAATATTATGATGGTGTGTATGAACCTACCTCAAGAAGATAGATACAAAATGGAAAATCTTTTTTTGTATTCTATTATACCCGGACCAACAGAACCCACAAGTGAACAGCTTAATCACCTTCTAAAACCACTGGTTAATGATCTACAAACTCTATGGGATGGTATATTGATTGAAAAGACACATCTTTATCCACGAGGCCGGAAATTAAGAGTTGCATTGTTCTCTTTGATAGGTGACATTCCTGCAATACGAAAATTGGCTGGCTTTTCGAGTCACTCTGCAAAAATGTTCTGCTCTTTCTGTAATATCTCTAAAGATGAAATTAGTGAAAAGAATGTGGGAAATTTTTCATTACGGAATCATGAGGATCATATGTGCTGGGCAACAAAGTGGAAAAATTCTAAGTCACATTGGGAGCGTGTATCAATTGTTCAAAATCATGGGGTACGATGGAGTGAGCTGAATAACCTTGAATATTGGCGTCCAACTGAATATTGCTCAATTGATGTTATGCATTCACATATGCTTGGCAACCTAAAAGATCACAGTCTAAGCTATTTTCAAATCCAAAATGCAGCAAAAGATCTAGAAAGAAAGCTGGAAAAGGATAAAAATTGGCATGTAAGAGAAGAAGATGATGATTTCTTTTCTGATACTTCACTGCACAAACATTCGAAAAAACGTAGAAGTAGCTTAAGCACCACGAATAATGATGATGATGATACAGGACACACGAGACAGCACAAGCGGCAAAGACGTACGAGTTCAAGACAGTCATCAAGTCATCATGGACTAGATAATGAAGGATTGGGAACAAATCGATCAAGAAGCCAGAGTAGGTCATCCAGCTCCAAATTTATTCCTCCATATAGCGATGTGGCCTCAGTACAGTCTCAAAGCAGTGACAGTAGGAATTCATTGTATAACTTAAGGCAAAGAAGCATTAGCATATCACAGAGTGAAGGATCTCACTCATCAAATGAGACAGCTAGAGATGAAGAAAATAAAAGGAAAGGTAAGGAGAAAGAAAATGAAGGTAGTAGTAATCCACGAATCACAGCAGCAGAGCTACAGGTTGTATGGAAGATGATTGATCAAGTAAGAAGACCTTCCTGGCTAACACGAGCTCCAAAATCAGTAGGATCTAAAAAGGCAGGATCCCTCAAGGCAGCAGAATGGCACATGCTGTATACTCTCTACTTCCCTTTGTCACTTATACCCCTTTGGTTTGAAAAATTTAAAGAATCTGAATCTTCAGCTTCCTCAGCTGATAAACCAAGAGAATATTATCTTCTCAAGTCACTTGTAACATTATGCTCGATCACCAATTTTTTGACATTAAAAAATATACAGACTAATGAGCTTAAAGATCTAGATCAATTTCTGTTAGAGTATCGTGAGTGCCTTGAAGAGGGTTGGAAGAATATTAATGCAAAGCCAAATCTGCATATCACTCAACATTATCCTGAAATGATAAAGCGTCTTGGTCCACCATCAGGTACAGCTACTTGGTCTGGAGAGCGGGTGAATCATATATTATCTGAAATTCCAAACAATCACCATCCACGTATGTAATGTTTGTAAGAAATGATTTAAAAACTCAGCTGTGCTAATTTATTAATATTTACCACAGGAGAGATACCGCTAACAATGCTCAAACATTGGTATCGGAAGTCTAGGGTATTAGATCTTGGTGAAGCTGAAGATAATGATCAATGTGAGACTAAAAAAATCCATATTGATCTCGATAAACAAAACAAATGGATCCATCTAAGTATGGCATTATTTACTAAATGGGTAAGGGCACGAATGGGAAAAGAAACTTCAAGACGGGCTTTGACACCATCGGAGAAAAGTGGGGATCGGGTAGTTGAAAATGTAGCAAGCATATTGATACATGGAAAGAGGTTTACTAGTTACCATCGACACATTGCTAATTCAACAATTGAATTCTACTATGGAAAAGATAGCCAGTTTGGGCAAATTGATGATCTTTTCAGATCAAAGGAAGAGATTGATCAAATATATTTAATAGTAAGTCCTTTCAAAGAGCTCCGTCCAGAAGAAACATCAAAGGATCCCTATGAGCTTTTCCCACAAGTGCATTGTCGGTTAGTAAGAGTAGCCAAAGCAACTCAAATTGTGATTAAGAAAGATGCAATAATTGGACATGCAGCTACTGTCGAGCACAAAAAAGGAATGTTTGGAATCAAAGACGAGGTTGTCACTGCCATTGGACTGCAGACAGTAGTGAGTGAAAAAATTAATCAAATTTATTTTCTGTTGACTAACATCTTTGTGTTAATTTGGGATTCGGGAAATTTGTAGGATTGGTGATATTTGTAAATGGTGAAAGAAATAATTCAATGCTCGATTAAAAAATGCAATGCATCCAACTTACCTTATCATAAACCAGTGAACAATTACTTTGGTTGCTTTTATTGCGAGAGAACCCATGCTTTCAATGAGTCATTTTTATCTTAAATGTAAGAATGAAAGAAATAAAATCATGATAATGAGAAATATGATAAAATTTTTACTTAATGAATGATCTTCTTGCTCATTCATCTACTATAAATAGTTTGACCTTCCAACTTTAGCTGATAGCTATATATTATTCACTTTATTTTTCGACAAGAGAACATACACGTTTACAAGACTATATACATAGTATCTTTTTTTACTTTAGCTTTGATAGGTATAAATTTTAACAACTGATTATTTTTATTTTATTTTATTTTATTACAGTTCATTATGGATGATAATTTTGAAGGGATGTCTGTTGACCCAACCGATTCTGATTGTTTTCCGCCTCAACATACTAATACTGGAAATACTCCTCCACCACCCTCTGCTGATCCACCTCCAGATGCATCTCAATCTGTACCACCTAATCCTAACCCACCACCTAATCCCAATCCAGGCCAAGAGTCTCATTCAGAACCGAGAAATTTTAATCCCAATCATCCTTCTGCTTCTGAAAGTGCTGATCAGCAAGCTGATCAGCTAGGAAGAGATTGGGCTAGTGAAGTATTGAGGGAATTTTTCGGAGACCAATCATCATCTGCTCAGCCTAACCAAGGAGCAAGCACAAGTGGAGCAGGTAAGTAAAATTTGTAGTGTATTCTTTTATTGAAAAATAACCAATTTAATTAACTTATTTGAATTGTTAGTGAATCCCTCAATCATTATGGGTATCAGTGATTACCACAGACTCAATTCAGCAGAGTCTCATGAGCGAGAACGGGGGTTAAGGGCTGTAAGAGGCTTAGTTAGAAGGAATGATGTTCCCAGGAGCTCGGACAGTCTAAATAGAAATATTTACCACTTTCTGAAGTATTGTCTTGGGGGACCAACACAAATATCAAAATATCCTGCGAGCCCAACACCTTTGGAGATTGAAAATTGGAAAGATTGGAGCCAATTCAAACTAAAAACCATTCAAACTGTCCTAACCCAAGTCCAATCTTCTAACCGTGCCAATTCTGCAGCTGATCGACAATTTCTGATAACCAATTCTATAGCCTTCTTGCGATCCAAAATTCGACTACCCGAATTTTTTCCAGCACCTGAGCCTCGAGGACTAAAAGGAGGAGCACCGATCCCACTTTCTGTCAAAAGAAACTTAGAGCGTGAATTGCAAGAAAAAGGTTTTCGGAAATTCACGTTTGATTGGACTTGCCGTGATTTTTCAGAATCAACTTGGAATCAAGTCATGGGAAGCATAGTATGCGACCACTGTACCAGATGGCTCACCACCTTGAATACAATCGATCAGTCAAAGCTTCAGTTCACTCAATGTGTTATTGAGAAATGGGTAGTTAATAAGGGGAAGGAGATGATAAGGTTGTTTGGGCAAGAAGAGGAAAGGGTAGCAAGAGAAAAGATTGAAAAGAGGGCAAGGGCACAAGTAAAACGTTATCGGACCAAGGTAAGTTTTTAATTTTACTTTGCTTTTTGTTATTATGAAGCTGATTTAGTTGGAATTCAGATTGCTAGTGCACGCTACAAGTTAGCAAGAGATCTCTGCAGTGATGTGCCAGGTTTTGTTGTGCTTTTTCATGATACTAGGTGCATCTCTGATATCGAGGAAGGCCCAGCACCAGCCCCAACTGCACCTATCCAAGCTATTCCTGGATGGCGAAATCCTGAACTCAATGATTTGTTTAAAAAAATGGATAAGATGACAAAGGACTTAGCCCATACACCAGCTCAAAAAAAATCAACATTAAAAACATATTCACGGTCATCAGAAAGGACAGTTGCACAAAATGGTATATTCAATGTTCCCAAATACCTCCCCAAGAATTGCTATTCAGCAACATTTTTGCAAGGATTATCTGTGAATGAACGTGAGTCACTTGGGGTTGGAGCTGATATTGATCTGGTAAAGATTCGGGAATCAATTAATAGAGCATCAACATCATCATAACTTAGGTATAACGGTGATCTTCTGTGTAATATAGCTATCTTATATTGAATTTTATGTATTCTGTTTTTTTTCAAAGCAGCTTGGTAAATGTTATAAAGTGATATTGAGAGAGAGTAACATTTTATTTAAGAAAAACAAATAATGTATGAGATATAAAAATGTATTTTCAACAAATTGATGGTCCATACCTCTTTATGTCACATTTATGTATCCATATTAATTTCAATCGAATTTAATGTTGACCAATACATAGTGAATACACGCTATGCCACTTATACTTGCCAGGCATTGCTACCATTAAATATGCCAGTATCAAAAATTAATTTCGATCGAAATTAATGAGCATGATAATCATGAATTTCTGGAGTCAACTGCTTATTTTTATGCATGGTGCCTTGCCAACATTAATTTCGATCGAAATTACTTTTGATACTGGCATATTGCATGGTGTCTATTCCTGGAAAGTGTAAGTGGCATAGTGTGTATTCATTACGTATTGGTCAACATTAATTTCAATAGAATTTAATATTGACATTTTCATATTGAACCCAAACCAGCAAACGACCCAAAAAATTCTTCATAAAACTGCTCATTAATTTCGATCGAAATTAGTGAGCACCATATACATATTGAATGGTAGTTATATCTGGTGTGTGTAAGTTGTAAAGCTTGTGTTCAATGTTTATTGGTCAACATTAATTTTGATTGAAATTAATATTAATGTGTAAATGATATTTACATGCTCAATATGCATTGTAATGTGTTTACTTAACAATAGAGTGCCCTACTTTTCATCTTACATAAAAATGCTTGGTAGCATGTCAAATTCAATTTTTATTAAAATTAATGTTGACATGTTACCATGCATAACAGTAAGCAACTGACTGAATAAATTGATGATAATCATGAACCTTAATTTCGATCGAAATTAATGTTGCCAAGTGCAGATTGAAAAAAAGCTATGCCACTTACACTAGCCAGGCATATTTACTATTTATTATGTATTGGTCAACATTAATTTTTATAGAAATTAATATGGATATGTAAATTTTATATTTACCCTCAACATGTATAGTAAATTTCAATACTTAAAAATACTTGCCGTCCTTTACATGTCATGCAAAAAAGCATTATATCATTTCAACATTAATTTTGATCAAAATTAATGTTGGAATGCCATTATGCATTGAAACAACTAACTGACTGAAAAAGTTCATGATCAAAATGCTCATTAATTTTGATCAAAATTAATGTTGACCAATAAACATTGAACACAAGCTTTACAACTTACACACACCAGATATAACTACCATTCAATATGTATATGGTGCTCACTAATTTCGATCGAAATTAATGAGCAGTTTTATGAAGAATTTTTTGGGTCGTTTGCTGGTTTGGGTTCAATATGAAAATGTCAATATTAAATTCTATTGAAATTAATGTTGACCAATACATAATGAATACACACTATGCCACTTACACTTTCCAGGCATATATACATGCAATATGCCAGTATCAAAAGTAATTTCGATCGAAATTAATGTTGGCAAGGCACCATGCATAAAAATAAGCAGTTGACTCCAGAAATTCATGATTATCATGCTCATTAATTTCGATCGAAATTAATTTTTGATACTGGCATATTTAATGGTAGCTATGCCTGGAAAGTGTAAGTGGCATAGCATGTATTCATTATGTATTAGTCAACATTAATTTCGATCGAAATTAATATGGACATGGACTATGCATAAAATTCCTATAAGTATAGGTAAGCTAAGCAGTTAGATAAACTGGTTTGATCAAGTACACCATATAAAAATTGATGTTTTAATGCCTTGGTTAATTTCGATCAAAATTAATATTAAGCCATGCATGTTGAATTTTATCTATGTCTGTGTAGTCCATGTGAAATGGCTTGTATTCAATATGCAGGGGTCTATATTAATTTCGATCGAAATTATGAGGTTCATTGCCTCATAAATTTGATGGTTTCTGTCAGTGTTTCATGCATGGTGCCATCTGATACTTGTTGATTCCTATCAAAATTAATTTCAACACCAATATATTGAATACAAACCATGGCACTTACAGTACTTGGTCATAGCTAAAATTTAATATGCTAGTCTCAAAATTAATTTCGATAGAAATTAATCAGGATCCATGAAGTTTATCAATAGTGTATGAGTTAAGTTTCAAGTCATATGTTTCATCATTTTCTTGCACCCATTTCTAGGTTATCTCAACAATTTTTTTCAAGTTTTATTATATTAATCAAAACTGTGGTAAGTTGTGAAAAATTAGCTAATCCAAATCTCAAATTGAATATTAATATTTTAATAATTTTGAATGTTGCTTAAGGTATTTCATTGGGTGATTCATAATAATATTTTATCAACTTAGTAGTCCTATAACTTTTGAAAAGTAACAATTTTGGTATAGTTAGGGACAACAATGCAATATCTTGTGCAGACTAAGATATATTGCAAAATAAAACTATTCAATTTTTTTTTTTCCCTTAGTTGTATCCAAGTTTATCAAAGGTTTGGTCACGGTGCCCACACCCTAGCCTGACACTCCTCCTGTCACTTAAAAAACAAATTCTTATCTTAAATTCTAATGTTACCAATTTTATATTTATAATTCATTTCTTGTTTGATGAGGCATATCAGTATATATGTGAATCTCGCATTGTCATCTGAAATTAAATTTAACAAATATTCATAAAGGATTATCCTTTTTTTTCATATAATATACTAATTAAGTGTATCTCCATTGTTTAGGAGTAAATTCTAATTTAAAAAATTTTGTATTTACCCGTGGCAATTTGAATATGGGATATAAATTTGTTATTATTTGTTTTTCACACTAAAAGTCCCCAAAGAATTACTAGTATTTTCTGTTAGCTACATCAAATTTCGCTTCAATATAAACAGATTGTGATTTAGCATGTTACTCAGTTTACCCCACTATGAATAATACATGTTAAAAAAAGCTCAAATAATATAAAATCCCCCTCTTTATGTTTTCTGTTTCTTTCATCCTCACTTTAATTTTAATCTTATTCAATTTTTTATCCTATTAAAATATCAACTTCAATTTTCTAGAATAGAGTTTCTTATAATTATTCATCATATTACATCATAATTTTTTGATATCGAATACTTTTTTTTAATATTCATTAATCAATATGTCTAGTATACAAAATCCTACACCTCCACTTTGTATGTATATCATGTTCCTCTCTCTTAATTTATATATTTCACTTATGTTCTATATCTTTTTTTTTTCAAAAATTTGATTTTCCAGCACCCAAATGTGTTTCATCCCACTCTCTGATTGATACTCGCTTTGAAGCTTTTGAGCTTGCACCATGTCTGCCACATGGCATGGCACCTAACCCTCCTGTACTTAGCAATGAGAGGCAGGAAATAACGAGAGTTCAGTATCGCAATTTACTTGAATTGGCTAGAGATAAAACAGAAGAGCTTGTCAAGATCCTTAACAATAATCCTTCTCCTTCATATTTATCTAACCCTTGTAATGAATTACTCCAATATGTGAAAAGCCTTGAAAAATGTATGTTCATCACCTTTTTTGTCTCCTTTTAAATTAGTAGATAAGATTATTAATATTTTTTTTTCTTCATATATATTTGTAGCTTATGAGGAGGGTATGATTCCTCCTGATGAAGTCATTGTCATTAGGGATGATGATGAGACAGATGAACCATCAGCTTCAACTCATGCTTCAACTTCTAAGGAAAATCTTGAAACACCTGTTATCCGCTCCAAGAAAAAGAGATTATCCCAAGGCTCCTCTTTTGTTCGACGTATTAAACCAGCTTCTGCTAATGAATTTTCTGATGTATCAAATAATAAATCTCAAAAAAAAAGCAAAGGTTTTGATAATGAGTATATTCTTGTTTCCTTTTTTTTTTATTGTTATTCTTTTATCTTTAAAATTCAATCATATATCTCTTTTATTGCTTACATATTGTACTTTTTATCTTTCTTTTGATATTTTGTACCAGAAACTCACCTGCTGTAGATTGTTCCATCCATAAACGCCCTCTCCCTGATGAAGATGATGAAAAGAGCAATGAAAATAGCGATGATCAACTATCAGAATATGAAGCTATGCTTGTTCATCAAAAAAAGCAAAGTTTAAAATCTTCTTCAAGACATGTTGATATGTTTGATAAAGATGATGATTCAAACAGCTCATCACCGAATTCCTTCATTTCTAAGAAGCAATACCCATCACCTCCTAAATTACCTACTTTGACCTCTTTGAAAGCTTCTCTACCAATGAAATCAACTCCAATCAAGATATCGAAAAAACCTCTAACTTATTCACCCTCAGTTCTAAAAGAATCTGATTTGCAGGAGGAATTCTGTAAAATTCATAATTTTTATAAAGGTAGAATCAGCACGGCAAAGGTCCTAAGGTCGTGGTTGGAAATTGTTACTCTCCTCGAATTACGCTCTTCTACTTATTCCCAAGAACCCATGTCAAATATTCCAATGTTTACTTTTCATTGGGAAAAATCTTGTGGAGAAGATTGGCTTTCAAAACTTACTGAGTTATGTAAGTTACCATAATTTTTAGTCTTGACTTTTGTTCTTTTACTTATTTTTTTTTTCCTTTTGTAGCAAATATTTTTTTAGAGATTGATAGCTCACAGCTATGGGTACTCGATAATATTGATTTCAAAAAAATGGAAGATTTATGTGATCCTGATGGTTTAAATACTGAAATTCTTTCCTCAACAAAGAAAACGGATCACCCTGAATCCAATCTTATCCGAATGCTCATGAGATTAATGATCCCAAGTGACCACTGCCGTTCTTCATGGGTATCTCTTATATCATCTTCACTTTATCTGACCGCACATGAATTCAGCCAGCTTCCATCACATCAAAACATTAACTCAGATTGTCCAATTGAATGTGGTCTTCAGCTTCTAGCTCACCTTTCAAATCTGAAGAGTCCGATTTCTGATGGCTTAGAAGTCGGTCCCACTGCACTTCAAACCCGTGATATATCAATGTCAACTCTTCTTCAAATCAGCAATATTATCATTGATATAATTATGTCAATTATCATTCTTAAATCAAAATATTGTGCTGCAACAATATCAAGTGGCAAGACTAGTGAAGCTCAACAATCAAGTGAGAAAAACGAAAATACTGAACTGACTATAAGGAGAGAGAAACAAAAGGCTGCACTAAACAAAATAAATTCTGAATACTCCCACCACCGATATCAATCTTTCACATTCTATATAATTGATGGTGTCCGTGGTTTATTTCTGAGCTCTCAAGATCATAGATTGGCTTCAGCAGCTGATTGCTTGGAGGTAATATCAGAAGTTAAGTTTCTTAATTTACATGAAAAAAAAAATCATTTGATGGAAGAAATAATTTGGAAAAATTTAAATAACTATATTTTAACATTAATGAAACCTTTTATAGGCAAGTGTGATCCATTTCCTTTAAAATTTGATACCCCAAGTCCTCCGGGAATTGCTAGGGCTATTTCTGCAGATTTTCTTAATCACTGGAGCTCCATTCAGCCAGTATCACCTTTTTTTGCTAAACATAGCCTTTCAATAAATTAATATTCCAACATGTAAATAGATAAAGTTCTTTCTATATGATATATCTTGTATAATTCAAGTTATTTTCCTTCAAATACGTCAAAAATGTGACCATCTTTGAAATTTATTAAGTAACCTTTGACATGATTTTCTAAATTAATTATTAAAAAAAATTATTGTAAGTCCAGCAATAACAAAGATTTTAAAATCTACTTATATGATTTCAAATACTTGTATTAAATTCTTAAATATTTTATTGTTTATATAAAAATATGATAACTGCTCTAGTTTTGTTACTTTACCTTTAATATTATATAATCTATTATTTATTACAAATATTTTCGTTGATTGTAACATTTTTAATCAGAAGTAGAACAATTTAAATAATTAAATGAGTACATTCTTAAAAAAATACAATTTAATCTATCATTGATTCAAAATTCTTTCTTCAACTCTTTATTATTACCTTTTTTATTAATAAGCCTGTTTGACCTAAAATACTATACAGTTAATTTGGTAGCATTAAAAGCACATTTTTATGGCTAATATATTTCAAATTCTTTATTATAGTTTTTTTTATTTTAGAACCTTTGCTACCAATTTAATAAAAATGACATTTAAAGATTTCACAACTTATATATTTCCTCAAAAGTAAATCAAATTTTCTTATAATATTATGAAAAAAAATTATTTTATTTCACAAATAAAAGAAATAGATAATACTATAATTATCAAAACTGAAAATGTTACAGCTACTCCCAGTATTTATCATGTTTAAATTTGCATTAAGTTGTGTATATATAATATAAATTTTTAATATTTATATATCTAGATTTTTTAGATTTGTCTTAACATTAGATAAATAATACTTTGCTGATTCTATTTCTTCCTCTATTAAGTCATCTCTTTTCAAAAAAACTCTCAAAGCACTAATCAAATATTCTAACCTAAAATTTTCTGTTTTAATTTCTAAGTATTCTGAAATATCAATATCAAAAACATTAAGCTTTTCTATAGCATGAAAAAGTCTAGTGCTGATTTGAATAGAAGAACCTATCCTAGTGAAGCCAGGAATTTCATGACATCTTGAGGTAAAATGCCTTAGTTGATTGGCAGGCCATAATGTCACTGTTATTCCATTAGTTGCTTCAAAGTTGATTTTACTTCGAATTTCGGGAAACATAAGTTCTCCACCTATTTGTCGTGGTTGGGTCTTATCATACTTCATATGAATGGTGTTTTTTTCTGTATCTTTAGGAAAAAATATTCCTAAAGTATACTCACTTGCATCCTTATCGAGATGAACCTCATTAGAGAACCCATTACCATTCCCTCCAGATGTCCAAGTTAAATTACTAGCAAATGGTACACCGTCTTCTTCACTAGAAACTTTTGAAAATCCAGGAATACCAAGTTTTGCGCAAAGATTAGTTGCCTCATTGTACTTTACATATGATATTTTTTTAAAAAAATATTCAAAGTACATTGCAATCCTCTTCATTCGTTTTTTATATTCATCCGTTTTTACAATATCATCAGTGTATTCATCTGCAAGGAAAAGCATTCAAAAATTCAGTATTTAAATTAAAAAAAGTGATACTTACGAATATGTAAAGATTTCTTTCTATCTAAAATAAAGCCACCACCAAACATTTTTCCAAAACCACCAGCTCTTTGATGATAACCATTATTTTTAATTTCATGTTCGCAGTAAGAAAGATCCTTAATGCATCGCACCGTAGCTTCTAACATATCTAGTTCTTTGAGCTCATGAATTTCAAAAGTCTGCACAAGAACATTAGGTATTAAGACACCTTTTGGTTTATAAATACTACATCCAGGAAAAAAATTGTAATAATTATTGCAATCTGTCATATTATTTGCATAAGATCGTGCATAGAAATGTGGCTTCTTCCCGTTTGTATCCATTCCAAGAGCGTTTACAAGTTTCATTCCAGTAGCAATGTCTTTCGCCCACCTATTGTTAGAGTTCTTCCCTGGCCGTTTTTTTTTTTCAAATCGTTACTCATTGATGGTTCAATCCTAAGAGAATTCAATTTTGATTTAAAATAGAAAAAAATCAAAAATTAGAAAATAGTAACATAATTTCAATTATCAGTCAATGATACCTTTAACTTTATCATATCTTCAATATTAGAAATACAAAAGTTAGCATATCTACATATTAGTAAATTTATATACTTTTTCTTTATTTCAAATATTAAGAAAGCGTTTCAAAGGTATACTTTATTAAATTATACATATAAAGAGTATAGCTTTATCCTGTATGCATTCAGCAAGTACGAGATTTGGCTCTACACTTAATATTAATAATATAATGAAAGTATAACTCCAATACACTAGTAATATTAAAAAATTTACAGAATTATGATATCCACATATATAAAATGAAAAATCTTGCTCTGATCAATATATTGACTTAGAAAGTTATACTTCAATAAATTATTAATTTTTAAATTGTAGCATTGTCCTGTATGCTTTCAGCAAGTACGAGACTTTGAAACAACTTAAAAATCAATAAATTAAAGGTAAAGTACAAACAATCTAATTATTATTATGAAAAGCAAAACATTATCCTGTATGCTTTCAGCAAGTACGAGATGATGTTTTACTTTTCATATTAATAATATAATGGTTGAGAAAGTATTAAAGAAATATAGAAAAATGATAAGCAAAACATGAACTTACATGTCTATAAAATCTTCTTCCATTTGTAGCTGATTGATCAAAATTAATTATAAAGTTTATTTTATAATCACTGTTTTAAAAAATAAATGGTTAGATAAATAAATTGAACATTTTTGATAAGGAATAAAGAAAAGTAAATTGACAAACAAATAAAAAAACTTTAAGTTAACTGAAAAAGAATTTTTTTATAATGAATCGAAAGGGTACAGTAAAAGATACCATAAAAATAAATTCAGAATTAGAATCATTAGATTAACTTGTCAAAAGTGTAAAAAAGTGTAACAAACCAAAATGATATGAAATGCAATAGCAAGAAAAATTTGCTTACCGGTAATCAGATAAGGTCAAGAAAATAGTACCAATAATTCAAAATGATAAAGCAAAAATATGATTGATAATTTTTGAAAAAGGTAAGTGAGAAAGAGAAAGGAAAAATAAATTGGGTGGCAAACAGATGTATATATCATGAATTTTCACTGATCACATTTTCAAAAAAATGCAGCTCTCCAAGTCATATGATAAACTTCATCTAAATTCCAAGAATGATGTTGCCAAGGCACTTTACACAGCATGATCATTTTTTCCTATGCATATACTAATTCCAGCTAGAATTTACTTGGCTGCATGTTGTACAGATGCACATTTGTGGAACACTGAATTTCACATCTAAAAAAAATTGATGCCACATAATTCTAGCTACCATGTTTCACGTAGCTAAAAAACATACACTCATCACATTTAAATTTACATTGCACCAAAATTAATTCATTTTTGAATTTTTTTAAAGGAAACTATAATGTGCACCACCTATTTCTAAAATATGAACCTCCGCACCATATTAAATTGGGAGACTTTTAATTATGCAATTTTTTTGCCGTGACCTTTTTCCTGATCTTACTTGGTTCAAAATATTGAAACATGGCCAATGTTGATGAAAGAAACATTTGATTTTGTTTCTATGTGTAACAATGGAAGGCTGTTTCTTACTGGCGAAAGAGTGTTGTATATTTTATTTGAACAAATTTTTATTTTTTTATGTATTTTATTTAAAAAATTTACTTTTTATTGCAGCCAGATTTATACTGGCTGCTTTTTAGAAACCTTAATTTATGACCCAAGCCTTTGAAATTGGCTTGGGTCCCTTACATTGCAATTTAGTACTTCCAGCCAGGTTTCCCCTGGCTGGAAGTGTCTCTTTCAAGCAATCGAAGTCGCTAAAAGCGACTTCGATTGCTTGCTGTAATGTTTGCCACCCTCCCAGCTAATTTACTAGGCTGGGAGGTGGCCAAAGCAGTGTGCAACGCGCGTTGCTGCTGCAAGTAACGCGCGTTGCACAATCGCTACCATATTTCATGCAGCTGATATCAAGTCAGCTGCATGAGATATGCGCAGCATGTGCAATGCGCGCTGCATGCAGCAGAAACGCGCGTTGCATGCAGCAGCAATGCAGGCTGCATGTGCTGCATGCAGTGCATTGCACAGCCAGAAAAAAACTGGCTGTGCAATGCACTGCATGCAGCACATGCAGCCTGCATTGCTGCTGCATGCAACGCGCATTTCTGCTGCATGCAATGCGCATTACTTGCAGCAGCAATGCGTGTTGCATGTGCTGCATGCAGTGCATTGCACAGCCAGTTTTTTTCTGGCTGTGCAATGCACACAGAGAAACCAAAGTCCCTGCAAGGGACTTTGGTCTCTAAAATGGAAGCGACTTTCCCTACCAGGTGCAATCTGGTGGGAAAGTGAGAGAAACGTTAGACCGAAGTTGTTTGAAAGCAACTTCGGTCTTAAAAACATTAAAAATCATAAAAAAAAAAATGAGAAATGTAGAAAAAAAAAAAAATTAAAAATTAAAATGTGAGTAAAAGAAAAAAAATAAGTTCTAGTGATACCAAAAATCCAAGCCAATTTCATTTGGCTTGGTTATTTAATAATTAATTTTTAATACATTAAATTTAAAATTCAAACACCATAAAATATATGAATTTTTTTTATATGAATATTATAAATTTAATCTACCTCTTTCTCATAATTATATTTATAATTTTGTTTTTTTAATTTTTGACATTTAAGTTTATTTTTTGGAAATACAAAATTAAATTTTCAGCTAAATTTTTTAGTAAGGTAAAATAAATTATAAATTTGACATTTTGTAATTGAATAATGAAAAAAATTTTAAATTTATTTAAAAAATATTTTTGTTAGAAGAACACAAATATTTTAAGGGTAGAAATATGGTGCAAATTGTAAGTAAAAAAAATTATATTTTTTTTTGTGAGGGGTTATTTCTATTTTTAAAAATATTTTTCAAAAACATTCATTAAATACTGAATTAAATTACTTTGAAACTCAAATTTTTTGTAAAATAATTAAAAATGAAATAATAATATTGTTGTATTTGATATAAAATTTGAATTGGTAATATTAATGTCTCTTTAAGTAAATTTGAAAATCATTTAAAAAGACCATGTTGATAAGTACTTCATTTTTGATATACAATGGTTATATATATATCTTATATATATTTCTTGAGTGTTATTTTTATATACATTCAATAAAATTTGTAATATAAAATGCCATTTAATAATTAATTAATGTTCAACTTAGTTATAACAACTTCATATTTAATACCAGCCACTAGTATTTACTTTTTAATTTAAAACTCCAATATAATATGAGAGTATCCTTATTTTGTCTGTATGTAATGAACAACAATAACAGACCATGAATGAGTGGGTAGTTAATTACAATAAATAGTTGAAGAATAACCTATAAGAAATGATAAGTTTATCAAAAAGAGTACATTAAAAAAATATACTTTTGAATTTTTTTTGATATAATTTGGGTAGTTAAATGAAAATTTAAATTATCAGACATCAAAATGGATAAAATCTAAAAGTAGTGTTTATATAATAAGCCTCATAAAAAAAAAGGATAAAAAATCTACTATGTAACTAAATTATTAAATATTAAGGTATTATTAAAATTATTGAAAAACTTATTTTACAGTTATAATGAAATCTAAATGTGAAAATAATGGTGGGATAATAGTAAGACTATGTGGAAACACTTTAATTTATACATACTTTCAACTATGTTCAGATAAAAAAATTGTTAAAATTGTATAATAACATCTAGTTAATAGTGATGCAATTTTATTTAGATCAAGAATAAATTTTTCTGAGGAAAAACTAATTAAATTGAGATATGGCCATCTCCTTTCAAGAGATAGAATAATAATAAAAATTTAAAAAATTATAATAAGTATTCTTAATCACCATTTTTGAAAAGTCTCTAGTAAAATTCATTATAATATATCATTCATTGATTACATTATATGGAGTTTCATCTTGAAGTAGTGATGTGCAGCTTTGAACTTATGTTATGAAAAACAAAAAAGTTAAAAAATATATAGTTATACTAATGAAAAAGCCAAAAATAAAAATACTATTATAAATTAAAAAAATAAAACTACATAAATTTTATTCTGCTCTAATGATGGAAGGGTACTATGTATGAATTTCCACATGTTAAATCCAAACCTGCTTTAAGGCTAGTTTACAGGTAGAGCTATTAAGTTTCCTTAAATTCTAAAAATAACTTATGCATTTTACTAATTATTTTTTTCTTGTTTCTTTCCAAAGTTGTTAGAGTTGCTTAATTAATACTGTTATCTTGATTGTAAGATATATAATTTTTTTTGAATACATGATTTATTGTTTCAAAAATTATATTATAAATTTAAATCATTTATTTCATTTTCTAAAGCTTCATTGTCAAAGACACAACTCCATTTTCTATTACTTAACAAATATATAAAATGTGATAGTAAAATTTAAGGAATTTTCTTTTTTAGAGGGTCAAACTATATTGTGAAGATTTTTATCTAGAAATTCTTGTACTCTAAAACCAAATAATTTTCTCCCTTAAGTAAGCCATTTCAAAAATATGAGAATATAAACAAGAATATTAACTTATCTTATTTTTATTTTCTTTACTGAAAGTTTTAGTTCAATCCCTTTTTTTATATGACATTAGTATAAAAACATGGTTAAATGCTACTATATAATTAATTTTTATTATATATATATATATATATATATATATATATGAAATATTTAGAACGTCATCCTTTTTTATTTACTTGAATAAATGGCTCAATTATAATACCCAACACTTATTAATGTTTCCCAAACTCAATAACAAATTTCTCATATGAAATATTAGCTTCTAATATAAGAAGTTTATCTATAGATGATATTCAACATGTGATTTTACTTTTTAGATTCAGCTAAAATTAAACAAAAGGAGAAATCATGCATATGTGTATAAATGGTAACCATATGTTACTTAGAGGATTGTGAAATTCACTCATCAGAATGGTTTAAGTATTAAAATAAATTGAGGTCATTATTTTCTAGTATTTGAAACTAATTAGGAAATTATTCTAAAAATATATTTTAATGTGTATCATGTTTAAAAAGTTGGAAATATGATTTTTGAAAATTGTGAGTTTCTTATGAGATACCAAGCTTTAGTTTACATTGTTTCAAGTAGAATAGAATTTTAGTATTAGAAATTGAAAGCAATGTACCATTATCAGATTTTAACTGTGTTCTACTTATAGAATGATTACATAACATTAAACATTATTTAAATCAAAAAGGTTTAAAAGATATTTAGAGTTTTACCAAATTTCACCATTTATTAATCTTTGATTTGAAAACAAACTATGATGTACACTCACTAGAAATAAGCAATCCCAATTTTAACATAATTTATCAATCCAAAAATAATGAGTCAATTAACATGAAAATATATATTATTTCAAAACCAATTCTCTAGATTTAAAATATGATGCTTTAATGAAAAATTATTACAAAACTTTAATGCAATGAAGTCTCTTAAAAAATTCAAAAATAGAATATCAAAACAAGTAATTTCTGCAAAAAAAACTACTAACTATTGTAGATAAAGCATAAAAATAAGTCATATTTTTTAAAAAAATGATCTAACAATATTTATTTTTGTTAAAAAAATCAAAACATTGTTAAGTTTGCTTGTTATAATAATGTTAAAATCCACTAAACATTATCTAAAGGTGGTAAAATATGTTAAAAATAAGTTGAATTTTATGAGATAAAAATCAACAATTTTGTATCATTTCCTGTTGTGCTATGACTTTATTCCACCCTTTTTATCTGATTCTTCCAGTATTACTTTGCTATGATCACTAGTTTTCAAGTTAAAATTTACAAATGTTCATTATACTTGATAATATGAAAAATAACTCAAACTTTTATAACTACAAAATAAGATTTTGTAACTCCTTCTTTCAATCAATATTTGAAGAAATTTTAGTTTATTTGAGTAATGATTTTAAGAATAACAAAAAAATTGAAATTCACAAGGAATTATTTCCAGAGACTATAATTATTTACTTGTGTAATGCATGAGCTACTTATCAATGATGTAAAACATCAGAAAAGTAAGTTATAGTTATAAATCTACAGATTATACTGTTTCTGGTATATATATCTTCAATAAATCTTTTAAACTTATCTTAGCCTACATACCACACAATAGAAAATCATTATATTAAAAAAGGAAAAAATTCTATGATAATATCATAAAGAATGATAACCATGGATTAATATTCCATAAAAATGGTTAATAATATTTTAAGAGAACCTAAATCAGTATTCTTTCATCAAAATATATCCTTTTTGTCTTTGTAATTTATTCCAAACAAATTTTTTGAAAGTTGAATCTATATATCTAATGCCAAAACCACTATTAAGTTCCCTCTTAGACTTTTTAAGAAATTATATATATATATATATGTATATATATATATTATTTATCAAAAATTGAAATAAAGAATAAAAACATAATTTTATTTACCTTTAATTATTTAAATATAGAGTATTTTCAGAATGCATTGTGGTTACTTGTGAAGGTTAGAAGATTTGAAGTTGGATTTATGAGTTTTTAGAAGGGCAAATATTGTAAAATTCTTTCATAAATATTTATTTCATAGTTTCAAATGTTGAAATCTACAAACTAATGGGATTTAAAATTATATTGAGATTTAAAATCTGTTTTCTACTCAAGTAAAATAAAATAAAATGATGATATCAAAATTGAAATTAAGTTTAAACTTTTGATATGCTCTATCTTCAATTTTATTGATAGTGCATCAAAAATTTAATAATATTTTTTTCCTTCATCACTTTTTACATAAAAGATAGTTTTATCATTTTATGAATTAAAGATTGCTTATATAAATTTAACATCTATGTCAACTGTTTATGACTATTAATCTATATAATAAATTTTTTAGAAGAAAAAATAACATCAGTATATACTGACTTTGAAATTATTCAATTTAAAATAGTTTACAGGTAGATAATGAAGGGTGATTTCATTTTTGAATATGAACTATAGAAGTCTTATTTTATCAATTTTAATTCTTTTTGAGCTCAAATGTATCCACCGCAACTTAAGTAAGAATAAAAATTATTTTTATTGAAATTTACATGAGAAAGTATGCCTATTATTCAAAATCAAACTTGCTCTAATGGTGTTTTTCAATCATTATTTCCATTCATAACAATAAAAAACATTTCAATTTGCTGATGTTTTAGTTTTTGATATCCCCAAGTTTATATCTCAGGTGTACTATTCACAAAATTATTAAAAATATAATTTTCGAAATACATGATAAACTTGAAAGTGAGGGGGCATTAAATTTTTAAAAATGAATTCTAAATTCAGGATGGATAGTATTTTTTCTATTTTCACAAATGAACAATTTTTCGTTTCAATTAATCCAGAAAGAAAATTTTGTTGTAAGCATATTATATTATATTTATTATGATTTTAAATACTATATTTTCAAGATTTGTGTTTAATATTTCCTGTGAAAGTTAATGTTAATGTGAATTTAAAGTAAGCTTGAAGAAATTTAATCAATAGGCATATTGGATATTTAAAATAATATTTTGCTCCAATCTTGAATCATCCTGGGCTAAAAAATATCCCAAATAAGGTTTTTGTGGGTCAATTTGGATTTAAGTAGGATTAAGTGAGGTTTAATAAAGGACAGATAAAAGGCTAAATTCATTACTAGTGACTTTTTTCTCAAAATAGTTATAAAATATTTATCATTCTGGACTCAAGCTTCAATAAAGTTGAATTGAAACAGAGATAATTTCTAGGAGCACAACACCATATTTACAAAGGTGTAAAATACCTCAAATATTACTCATAATATAGGAAGGCAAGGAATCTACAAAATTCACATTTCAAACGAGGATTTATATTTTGAATTTGAAATTGAGAAATGGAATATTATTTTCCAATTTAAATATCTATTAGTCATTTTAACAAAAGTTTTCAGTAATCAGATTGAATTTTGATGGTATTTTGTTGTAGATTAATCATTTTGATGAGACATTTACTCAAAATTACTGGTTTCGTTTCTAATATTCCATGTGAAATTCATTATGAATCTTTTTGAAAGTGAATAGTTGACATATTGGATATGCAAAAGCTTATGTTAGATCAAAGTGAGATCAAAGGGAGCTTAACTGATGATCAAATTAGGATTTTACAAGATCAAACGGTGATCAATGTAGGTTCATCTTGAGCTCAATCTGTGACAAATCTCTGACTAAATGTAAGGCCAAACAATTTCCTACATGGTGATGATGTGTGCATAATTCAAGCATAGATTTGTGGCTCAACGGAGCTCAAGCAAGGGGTATTGCTAGCAATACCCCCCCATTTTTTCTGTGGTGTATCAGGTTGTCAATTAAAATTGTCTACAGCACACCATCCACAAACTGATGGGCTGGCTGAGAGGATGATACAAACTCTAGAAGACATGATCAGAAGATATTGTGCCTTTGGATTAGAATACAAAGACAATGAGAAATTCACACATGACTGGGTAACATTAATTCCTGGCCTTGAATTTGCTTATAACAGCACAACTCATTCTGTAACAGAGAGGAAACCATTTGAACTCTGGCTGGGATACGTACCAAATACCCCAGTAAATCATTTAAATAAACTACCAAGGTTGGATATACACCCTGGCACTAAATCCTTTGTTCATATGCAACAAATGTGTAGAAAGCATGCAGAAGAATGCATCCAAAAAGCATTTGAATATGAAAAGAAAAGGTGGGACAAATCTCATAAAGAATTTGAATTTAAAAAGGGAGATGAAGTCCTCATATCAACACTACATTTCAACTTACAAGGTAATGTTAAATTAAAGGATCCCTTTGTAGGACCTTTTTTAGTAAATAAAATGGTTGGGAATAATGCAGTGGAAGTCATATTATATGCTCCATATGATAGGAAACATCCAGTTTTCCCTATCTCATTATTGAAACCTTACCATGCAAATGATACTGACTTATTTCCAAAAAGAAGGGGAGCGCCTAAAAAGCAACCTGAAGAAATTGTGGAAAAAGAAGAGATTGAAAAAATACTCAAGAAAAGAATCCTTACTAAAGAAAAAGGAACTGAGTATTTACTAAGATTTAAAGGGAAATCAAATGAATTTGATAAATGGATACCTGAAAAAGAAATTTCTAATTTATCCACCCTTCTTAAAAAATTTAAACAGAAATAAATTTCTGTTCAACCAGCTGAGGGGTTAAAAAACCAGTACTCATAATATTTTATTATGTTTTATTTCTTTAAAGTTTAATCTTTAATGCTACAGATTTATTCTGAATACCTGAAAATTACAAATTAATAAAATAAAATGTATAACTTATCATTTTTTTTATTGTTTTTTTTGGGTGGGCAAGGGTCAGCCTGTATATCTCCAGGACTGAGTAAAAAGTAATTATAAGTTATGTTAAACAAATGAACTATACATGGGAATAATAAATAAGAGTACACAAATAGTATACATAAGTAAAATTATGATAATACACAAAAAATGCCATTATAACACCTTATATACACGCATATATCCACCTTTTATAGGTCTTATGTACTTAATAATAAGCTGGAATATGTTAGGGTAATCTTAAGAACCTTAAGTATAAGGCTATATAATTTTTAAGTACACTTAAAGCTATTATATTCATTGTTTTATGCAAAAAACAAGAAATGCGCTTTATTTCACTTAAAAGTTGACTATATGCACTATAAAATTGAGAATATCAAAATTGCGCTTTGACAGATCAATTGGGCTCATTTAGAACTATTGATTTGGCTATTTAAATGCATAAAAATAACACTTTTCAAATTTGGTGTTTTTTATGCCAGAAATGGCTTCTGTGTACTGGCCACATACTGCCTGCTTTTTTCCCGTGTGAATAGCTTCATTTTTAGCAAAGTTAGCTTTTTCACACTATAATTACCCCACATTCTACGCCCACTGTGGGGAAACACACTAAAATAGGCGACAGGCGCTTATTTAGTGTCCTAGCTTAATTAATAATGCATTGACCTTGTTTATATGCACTAATTTCATTAATAACCTCACTCTTGGCACTTTATTTCATCACCACGCTTAAATTTGCCTAATTTTAGTCAATGATTTACCCGTGCAAGGGCCTGCCAAGAACTGCATGTAGTTACCCCACATCTCACGCTCTTTTTTAAGTTTTTGGGTGGTTTCTCAGTCAATTTTGGTTATTTTTGAATGGGAATTTCACGTAGTATAATGTCAGGATTAGACCCATTATTTCTACAGGAAATCCCCCTTATTATTAAGCTATTATTAACCTTAAAAAGTCTCCTTTAGTCTTTAATATTATTGTTTTATACGCATATACTCTCTTTTTGTCTTTTTCTTTAATTTTGATGGATTTCCCTTATTATTACAGGATTTTGGCGGTTGTTACTCTTCTAATTATGTCATGGGTTACTGGGAATGTTGATGGGCATGTCTATTAGTTGTTTAGAGGCTTCATTAACTGTGTATTGGGTGGTACATCAAGGGAATCATTGGGGAACTCAGTGTGTATAAAAGGAGGATGTTTTTGGGTTGTGTTTCTTCATTCTTTATCATTACAATTCAATCAATATAACCAAATAAATTACAATACATATCAATTAGTACTTTTATAAGACTTTTGAATAGTATCTGAATTAAATAATCTATTTTTCTACCAACTACAAAGATTGTAAGCCATATATAAGAATAGTGAGAATTATATTACTGAGACCTTTATATTTGATTATATTTTACAACTTAGTGGATTAAAACTACAGTATTCATATAGGACAATTAAAATCTTCTAGACAACTGACTATTCAAGCTAGTTCACGTCCTTGTACTTGACCTTAGCCTGACATCCTGTGTCCAATACTATATTAACATTTTCACCAGAAATGATTGCTGGAACCATGATAGGTGTCATTCTAAAGTTATCAGCTTGTATATCTTTAATGATTTCAGCATCCTCAAAATTCATTAAAGATTCATTTGAGTCCATATTTAATATTGGATTTTCAAAGATGGACAAATCATCTTCCAACATATAGACTTCATTTTCATCACTATATGAGATATTGCTGTCATAATCACTTGATTCTTTACTTTTTTCAGTTTCAGTTTCAGATTCATGTGGATTTTCAACAATATTTATATTTTTCTCACATTTGTGACCTTTAACCCAAGGTTTGTTACACTTATAACAAGTATTTGTTTCATACTTTTTAGGTACTACAGGTGCAGTAGGTTTTTTCTGCTTCTCCTGAAGTGTTTTTGAATTCTGATTTTTTACAGGTTCAACATTTTGTTTATAAGTGGAATACCTTGATTCTTACTTATGTTTAAATAATATTTCATTGAAAATATTAATAAAGTCAGAATATTCAGTAACATTTAGTGTTCTAGCTACAACAATGTCTCTGACAGATATAGGTAATTTATATATTATCTTATCTTTCCATAAGTTAAAATCCATATGAGGCTCAATGGCTTTTAATATTTTATTTAAATTCATTAAAAATACCATAGGTTTGTCACCATTCAACAGATTATACCTAGTTTTCTCATAAAGTCTCTGCTGAGTAAGCCTGAATTTATAACCTCCAAATTGTTTTTCAATACGTTGTTTCCATTCAGCCCAAGAGTAATCTTTACCCTCACTCAAGACAGCTTCAAACCATAATAAAGCAACATCTTTAAATAAAGAAATTAATTTTGATGTTATTTCTTCATCTGGTAACTTATATGAGAATTTCAGGTTGTCAATTCTTTGGATAAAATGTTGCCAATCAGAGCTGGCTTCCCCATCATAAGTTGGGTACTGATCTATCTTAGGCCAGCTTTTCTGATTGGATTTTATTTCACTAATCTTAGGTAAATTCAACAACTCATCTACTCTTGATAAACGGTCTTGTATCTCCTCTTGTACAGATTTGTGACTTACATTTTCAGATTTGACACTACCACCAGATTGGTTTAATTGTGGTGGTATAGGGAAGGAATGAGATTCACTTTTGCCAATGAAAGGATTATTATTAAATTGATTATACTTATGATTATCCTGGTTCATTAGTAGATTGGCAGTTTAATCTCAACTTTAGTTAATCTTTGTAGCAACTCAGAGACACTTTGATTTGTCTGGGCAAAAGATAACTTAGTTCTTGATTCATTTTTCAATAAATGTGTTTCATAAAATTTTTCTAACTCACAGAATTTGTTTGAAAGTTCATTATATTTACTACTCAATGAATCATATTTAAGAGTTAGAGACAAATGTTCTTTCTCTAATTCTTTATTACGTTTTGCTAATTGAGAAATATTTAATGTCAAGGATTAAATTGTATCACTAGTGAGCTTAACTGTCTGCTCCTCACAATCAGTCATTCTATTCCACAATGCTGAAACAACTCTATGGACAGTTGGATTATTGTTAAAATATTCCATGTCTTCCTTTTCGATTCTCTCACTCTCCTGTGAACTTCTCATCTCACTATTAGGTGGTGGCAACTGAGGATTAACTGTATTATCATTATAAATAGTACTGTTATTGTTGAAAAAAGACAAGTCAGGTGTATCTACTCTAAAACCTAAATTTCTTAAATCCTCCTCTATTTACTGCACAGATTTAACATCAATAGGATTACCTATATTGTAATTATCATTATTGTGTTCAATCTGAGAGGGTAATCTACTTACTATGGGATAGATGCCAGTCATGATTTTTGGCGCTTTTTTCCTTTGTAAGGGTGAACTGAGGAAGTCAGATGAGGTGGTTGATCCCTGTTGCAGCTGTGGCTGGTCCATTGTTGATGGAACCAGTCCCACTTCCATTTGTCTACCAGGATTTTCTCCTGGGAGTGAGTTGGCCCTCCTGAGATAGGGGGTTGCTGACTTGGTTGACTTGGCTGGCCTCCCTTTAGCTCTGCCAGTGTCTGATTCATTTGTTGAAACCCTACCTTGAAATTGTTCTGTAATTGCTCTACCTCTTTGAACATGAGTGCCTTGGATTCTTCCAACTTCAAAACCTGTTTGGCCAAGTGGGATAGTTGATCCTGAAGAGGAGGAGACGTCTTTTTTATGGTTATCTTTTTTAAAAGGGCATCTTTTTCTTCTATGCTCGTGTTCTCTTCCTGGGTGTATTGCTGACCCTCCAAGGTTATGTCCTGGATAGTTTTTGTTAGTTTTAGACCTGGTATTATAGGAAGGCTTGTCACTTACACTGTCCTGAGGAGCACTCATATTGTTAATAATGACAATATATCACGTCTACAGAAAGGAAAAACTCTATGGAATTAGTAGACAAAAGTTATTAGCAATGTTATTACTAATAAAAAGCACTGGATCTTACCCTGAATTTATATCTTTATTTATTTAAATAAAATATACAAAAAAATTCAAAAAAATCTGTTAAAAATAGAACAATAAGTTTAACTAGACCTTTATAAGGGTGAATAATTAGCTTACCAAGCTTTAACCAAATATCAGTTTAATTGGGTTTTATATTGGTAACCAAATACCAAGTGAAATTGGGTTTATATTGTGTACAGTTACTACTGTAAATACCTAATTTTTATTATAAAAAATAAGTACAATTATTATAAGGGTTCTTTTCCGCAATCACTGAGTTATGATGACCCACTAATATTCAGAAGACCCAAATATTTGGTTATTTTGAGCTATACTAAAATAAAAATCACGTCCCAAGGCTTATACTAAATTATAAGTAAAAAATAAGGAAAGACCCCCAATTGTCAGTATTGTCTAGTATATAAGTATGATATAATAGTATTTATTTATGGTCCTACTACTTATTGATAAATGATTTAGTGATTAAAACTCAGGGGAAGACTAATAAAATAGTTATACTCAATTTAAACTCACAATACTTGGATTGAAATGCGTGCTTAGTGGTGGAAAATAGATAAATAGAATATAGTTATAGCTTATATAATGATAATATCAACTTATAAAAGGCTTTATAATATATTTATAAATGTTAATAATTTGTATTGAAGTGTTTTATTGAATTTTAGTAAGTAATTGATGATAAATAACAGTCAAAATTCCTCCTTACTTATACCCAAATCCCCTGGAGTGCACAGACCTTCAATCCAGATGATGTCACTGCTATCCCCGGCAATTACAGCACTGTGAGGGCCCATCACCTCCCCATGGTGTCCACTTCAAGCAGATTTAACACCCAGACCTCCAGTAAGAACCCTCCATCACAATTAATGATAACACAGATCTATACCACAAATAGAAAATCCAGATAAAAGCGGATACCATAAAGAAACAGGTAAAATAAGCAATCAAAAAGAGATTTAATGAAACCCAAAGCATATAAAGGAAACAAATAAAATTTCCAAGCCCCCAATAACATCCCCAAGCATCCATATTAACCCAGAAATGACCTCCCAACCCATAAATCCGTGAATATTCATCCAAGGAAGCAGATTAAGTTGTCTAGACTGAATGTATGCGCCTGAAATAGATGTTTATGCTTCTGTAGGCGTTGTGAGTCCACTGGATAGGTCCATATGACCGAAAATAAACAGAAAAACAAAGGTTATAGGCTTGTAAGAGGCTAAAACCCACTTATATACCTAAATATACATAATATACTGCATATTTCACTGAATATGAGATTTATGTATACATATAAGCTTATGCATGTCAATAATTACTTCATATCACTTAAGATAAGTATATTATGACTCCATTAACACCTTAATAAGTATTATTAGGCTATGGATAAGCTATTTAAACTACTATAATTTGTATAATAGAGTAATAATTTTATATATATGTAATATAATCATATATATTATTATTTTAACCTTATTTTTAATATATAAGCTTAATTTACTAAAGGTTATCTTATTTTAAGTATAAGAAATTCTCAGTCCTAGGGATATCTAGGCTGACAGGTATTGTGCCTTTGGCTTTGAGTACAAAGACAATGACAGATTTACTCATGATTGGGTTACCTTACTTCCTGGTTTGGAATTTGCTTATAATAGCACTGTTCATTCTGTTACCCAAAGAAAGCCTTTTGAGCTCTGGCTTGGATATGTTCCAAATACTCCAGCCCAAATTCTCAATAACAAAATACCTAAATTGAATTTACATCCTGGTGTAAAATCTTTTCTTCAAATGCAACAACTTTGCAAAAGTCATGCTCCAAAAAGTTTTGAAAAATCCTTTGCATATGAGAAGAAAAGATGGGACGAATCCCATAAAGAATACATTTTTAAAAAGGGTGATGAAGTACTAATTTCTACAGTCCACTTCAATTTACAAGGTAATAAAAAATTAAAAGACCCATTTGTAGGTCCATTTGGTTTCAGAAGAATGGCTGGTGATAATGCAGTTGAATTTATCTTGTATTCTCCATATGACAGAAAACATCCTGTTTTTCCAATATCTCTTTTGAAACCTTACACATCCAATAGTGATTTATTTCCCAAAAGGAGGGGAAGACCAAAGAAGACCCCTAATGAGATCACTGAGACTGCAGACATTGATAAGATTCTAAATGACAGAATAGTTACTGCTGAAAGAGGTACAGAATACTTATTGAGATTCAAGAATAAATCTTCTGAATATGATTCTTGGATACCTGGGAAGGGGATATCTAATCTTCCTAATCTGCTAAAGAAATATAAAAATAAAAAATCATAGCATTTTTTTATTGTTTTTTTTTTAGAGTGAGGGAGTGTCAGCCAGGCTGCTAGACTTACCCAGTAAAATAATTAATTATTTACTGGGATGAAGCCACACCTTTTTATTTTTATTATTATTATTATTAATTATAATATATTTACTTTAAATTTACCTGTATTAAATTAACTAATTACAAAAAAGTAAAATTAGTAAATAATTAATATTAATATTAATTGTGTCAGGCTAAGGTCAAGTACAAATACGTGAACTAGCTTGAATGCTCAGTTGTCTAGAAGATTTTAATGGTCCTATATGAATACTGTAGTACTAATCCACTAAGTTGTAAAATTTAATCAAAATTAAAGGTCTCAGTAATATAATTCTCACTAATTTTATATATGGCTTACAATCTTTGTAGTTGGTAGAAAAATAGATTTTATAATTCAGATACTAATCAAAAGTCTTATAAAAGTACTAATTGAAGTGTATTGTAATTGATTTGGTTATATGGTGTAAATTGTAATGATAAAGAATGTAGAAACAAGACCCAAAAACCTCCTCCTTTTATACACACTGAGTTCCCCAATAAATCCCTTGATATACCATCCAATACACAGTTAAAGACGCCTCAAATCCACTAATAGACCTGCCCATCAACATCCCTAGTGATCCATGACATAATTAGACAAGTAACAACCGACAAAATCCTGTAATAATAAGGGAAATCCATCAAAATTAAAGAAAAAGACAAAAAGAGAGTATATGCATATAAAACAATAATATAAAAGACTAAAGGAGACTTTTTAAGGTTAATAATAGCTTAAGAATAAGGGGGATTCACTGTAGAAATGGAGGGGCTAATCCTGACATTATACTACGTGAAATTCCCATCCAAAAATAACCAAAATTGACTGAGAAACCACCAAAACTTAAAACAGAGCATGAGATGTGGGGTAACTACATGCAGTCCTTGGCAGGCGCTTGCACGGGTAAATCCTTGACTAAAATTAGGCAAATTTTAAGCGGGATGATGAAATAAGATGCCAAGAATGAGGTTATTAATGAAATTAGTGCATATAAACAAGGTCAATGCACTATTAATTAAGCTAGGACACTAAATAAGCGCCTGTCTATAATGCCGGTACCCAAACCCACGGGTAAGTTAGCCTGGTCTGTTCCACTCTCCGGTAGGAATAATTATTTATTGCTTAGAATATACTAACCTATAATGCCGGTACCCAAACCCACGGGTAAGTTAGCCTGGTCTGTTCCACTCTCCGGTAGGAATGAGGAACAGCCGGGCGAGTACCAGCATTCTATATACATCACTTGCCGTGTAACCTAACTAAACCTAACTATCACCATAACACCCCCCCACACGGCAAGTACCCAAAATCCATATATATAAGGAGAAGAAAGAAAAAAGAAAAAAAATGAAGTGCTATAGAAAACAATTAAGATATACAAAAATCAGCCAATGCTTTCTTTGTATTGATAGGGCCTAGTGGCTTAGTTAAACTATCTGCTATTTGATCAGATGTTCTAATCCAAACTAATGTAATTTCTTTATCAAAAACTAATTGGTTCAAAAAATAGAAATCTCGTTTGCAGTGTCTACTATCTTTATTGGATGACCTATCATTACCATTCCCTACAGTAGTCTGATTGTCGCAAAATAATTCTACTGTACCCATGAAACCAATGAAATCAGAAAGTAAGTTTCTAATCCATAGGCCGCTCTTGACACCAAAAGACAAAGCCATATATTCAGCTGTGGCTGTTGAGGGAGCTACCATGCGTTGCCGTCGAGAACTCCAAGAAATTGGTACACCTAATACTTTGACCACATAGCCATGAGCACTTCTATCATGCTCACCCCCCCAGCTGGCATCAGCATATACTTTTATCGAAACCTCATCATTCAAACATGGAAAAATTTTTAAGGATAGTTCAGCCGTATTCGTGACATATCGAACGAGATGGTGTAAGGCTCCCCAGTGATCAGCAGTAGGGTAGCTAGCAAACCTAGCTAAATAGTTCACCGCAAACGAAATGTCAGGTCTAGTTCCTTGCGCTAGATAGCTAAGTGAGCCAACAATGGATAAGAATTTTGTTGAGTTTAGAGGTGGAGATTTCTTGTCTGCGGATACAAGCTTCACTTTGTACGGTAAAGGGGAAGTGGCCAGTTGTTTTGACGGGTTGTGTTCTTTAATGATTTTATTAGTCAGCGCATGTTGAGATAGAATATAACCCTGATCGCTTTTTTTAACATTGATGCCTACTATTTGATCTACATGATTTTGCCACTTCACATCCATACACGTGTTCAAGTCATGTTTCAATAGTTCTAAAGCTTGTAGAGAAGAAGAGGCTACAATGCCATCATCCACATGCATCCATACTACTGCGCGATCTGAATTTTTTGTTAAAACATACACAGACGAGTCAAACATTGAAGGAACATAACCTAAATGTCTAAGCTTTGATGAAAGGTATTGCCACCAACAGCGTGCTGCTTGTTTAGTGCCGTACAATGCTTTCTTCAACTTGTAAACTTTGTCTTTAGATTGCACAATAAAGCCTTCTGGTTGCTCAATGTAAATATCTTCGTCTATTGGTGCGTTGAGGTATGCTGACACAACATCGAAAGAATGAAGATGCCATTTAAAGCGTGCTGCAAGTGTGAATATTAGACGAAGTGAGGTAAATGTAGCTGTGGGAGCAAAGGTTTCTTCAAAGTTTTTACCATATTCTTGACGGTAACCTTGTGCTACAAAACGGGCTTTATATTTTGTTGGCAGATTAGTTTTAGCATCTTTCTTTACCGCTAGTACCCACCGCCCCCCCAGAACCAATGAGTTCAGTGGTCTGTCAGTCAACTCCCAGACTCCTTTATCAACAAAACTTTGCAGCTCAATGTCACATGCCTTTTTCCATAAATGAGCATCTGGTTGTTTCATGGCCAGACGGATGGATTTTGGGGCATTAGGACATAATTCGTTACATTCGTTTTGTAGAGTGAAGGCCAAAAGTTCCTGTTCTTCTATCAATTCATCTACGGTAGTATCTCCAAGGGTTAGTGCATTGAGAATAAAATCTAACTCTCCTTTTGATTTTTTGTTTTCAGGCATAGAGCTCGGATTTGCTTGCGTATTTTTAATTGAAGGGAAAATAGCCACTGCAGATTGAATTACTTTCTCTCTTGAAGGATCCCAAAAGAGCCACCCTTTACCGCCTGAAACATAACCAATAACAAAACATTTTGTTCCGCGGTCATCGAGTTTTTGTCTATTTTGCTTAGGCACATGTACATAGGCAACATCACCAAAGACTCTTATAATGTCCATTTGTGGCTTGACATCAAACATGAGTTCATATGGAGTTTTATTACCTGTTAGAGAATTTGGGAGACGGTTATGTAAGTAAGCTGCCCAAAGGAAAGCTGCACCCCAAAATTTTTTTCCCAATTTGCTTTCAAATAAGACTGATCGTCCAATATCAGAAATTGTTCTGTTGTATCGCTCAGCCACCCCATTTTGTCGAGATAAGTATGGCATAGAATGTTCAAACACAATGCCCCGTTGTTCCAACAATTTTAGAAAACGAGCATTGACGTATTCAGTGCCATTGTCAGATCTGAAAACTTTTACTTTATATGAAGTCTGCTTTTCCATTGACACCAAAAATCGTACAAAGCAGTCGAAGACATCAGCCTTACTCTTAATGATTTCGCTTACTGAGTATGAGGTATATACATCTCTGAATGACACTAGATATAAAGCTTCATTGAACGTCTCGACTTCAAATGGACCAAGAACATCAGATACCACTAACGACAATGGTTCCAAGATTCGTTCGGTCGGCAATAAAGAACCCGCATTCAAGTTTTTTGTAACCTTACAAGTATTGCAATTAATTTCTCCATCAGGGAGAGAGGCAGGTAGACCGAGACCTGCTCCTGAAGAAATTAATCGACGAATTACACGAAGGCTAACATGCCCAAGAGCACAGTGCCAGTACATCAAGGGATCATCTGCCATTGACGGGAAGGTTTTATTGTCATGAGGAGGATCAAGGCTAAGTGGAGGCTTTGCAGCAGGGGCGGAAGTATACGGTGGTGTAATTTGAAGTGCATTACAATGAACATCATGAGATAGTTCTAGACACCATTTACGTTGATTAGTAAAGTAGGAAATGAATAACAAATTTTCGTGTTTAGAAATATATATGTTATTGTAATTATCAAAATCAAATCTGGCACCCTGTCTTAGCAAAGAAGAAGCTGATATTAAAGTGCCTATTGCAACAGGGCAGAAGAAAACTCGGGAGATTTTAACGTAAGAGTCATTGACACCTTTGACTAAAATTGAGCCTATTCCTGTCAGTTTCGCAGGTTCCAGAGTTTTCGTTGCCACAATAAGAGGGATAGGATTGATCAGTTCACGAAAATCAAGAAACAAAGCACGGACACCACTTACATGTTCAGTCGCACCTGTGTCAAACAGGCCATGAGCACCATCTGAGGTCCAGGATGTAGATTGAACAGCAAGGGCAGTCGGCAAAGTATCATTGGTTGACGCATCGTCCAGTGAGAGATCTGTGAACTTCGCTCGCACTTTGGGATTGCCGCTGGAGGGAGGACCTCGCGGAGGAAGAGGTTGGCGTGAAGGGTAGACAGGACGGTAAGAATCCATCTGTTGTGGTTGTTGAGCAGTGGACGACTGTTGTTGGTTTTGTAGATGTGAAAACAATGGACCATACGCCAGCCATGGATCAAAATGAACATGGAAATCTCGAATATTGCTTTTTCCAGTTCGGGGAAAATTTTGACGCATTGGAGGAGGGTTACTGGGACGCGGTGGAAGCGGGCACGAAGATTTCCAGTGATTAGGATTACCACAACGGAAACATCCGGAACCCTTATAATTTACCCACGCTGCATTTGTTTCAGCTACTTCTTCAATGGCTGGATCCGGCATGCCATGGAGAAAAGAAGACGCATCCGACGCCAATGCCAATGGTTCGTGAGCTATTACATTTGACTTTTTCATATTAGTCGCTTGAAAAAGATTTGTGACTAATGTTTCCACCTCACGTGACGTCAAGTCGGCAGGGTCATTTCGTAAACGTAGATCAACTTGATTGATCATTGAGATAGCAAGCGGAGAACCTGGCTCAATGGAGGACAAGAAGTAAGCAGCGAGTTGGTGATCGTTGCTGCCCTTATAACCTTTTCTACCCATAGTTTCATATACAGTTCGGATCTTCCCAAAATGAGCTGTAATATCCGTGGATGAGGGGGTGAAGACAATAGAACCCAGTTCTAGAATCCCAGTCACAATGGATCCGCACGAGACAATATTGAATTTGTCGGTGAGAAAAACATAGGCTTCATAAGTCGGTCGAATACGGGCAATCGACTCCTTATGAATATCAGCTACCGAATGCAAGAGGATTTCGAAGGCCAATTTGTCAATCGTTGCGTCAAAGATCGCTTCCGGTATTGGGAAATGAAGATATTGCTCGGTCAGGAGGAAAGTCCCAAGTGTACGTTCAAGAGTTAAATTCCACATGTTGAAGTTAGATCCATCTTCTGACAGAATGACGCTATTTTTGCAGAAGATTTGGATTTCTTTGACCGTTTTGTAGAAAGGATCCCCTTGGAGTATGGATCGAAGGAGTTCAGGTTGACCAGGAGAAGCATGAGGAGGAGGATCTTTTCCTTTACCCTTCGTATCCGTATCGCGGGTAGAGGGTTCAGCGGAAGGCGAAGGCATGTTGGGTTGCACAGGAGATGGTGGAGGTGTTATTTCGGAAGGAGTTTCAGAAGGTGATGGAGATGGAGAAGATTTTGAACGAGTAAGAACCATACAGGAGAGAGCGTCGAAGGAAAGACTAGGCAACAATAAAAAAAAATCGGCAGAAACACTGGTTACAGCTGGTGCGCAAGGACTGGATTAAAAGCCCATAACCTATAATGCCGGTACCCAAACCCACGGGTAAGTTAGCCTGGTCTGTTCCACTCTCCGGTAGGAATAATTATTTATTGCTTAGAATATACTAACCTATAATGCCGGTACCCAAACCCACGGGTAAGTTAGCCTGGTCTGTTCCACTCTCCGGTAGGAATGAGGAACAGCCGGGCGAGTACCAGCATTCTATATACATCACTTGCCGTGTAACCTAACTAAACCTAACTATCACCATAACACTGTCGCCTATTTTAGTGTGTTTCCCCACAGTGGGCGTAGAATGTGGGGTAATTATAGTGTGAAAAAGCTAACTTTGCTAAAAATGAAGCTATTCACATGGGAAAAAAGCAGGCAGTATGTGGCCAGTACACAGAAGCCATTTCTGGCATAAAAAACACCAAATTTGAAAAGTGTTATTTTTATGCTTTTAAATAGCCAAATCAATTGTCCTAAATGAGCTCAATTGATCTGTCAAAGCGCATTTTTGATATTCTCAATTTTATAGCGCATATAGTCAACTTTTAAGTGAAATAAAGCACATTTCTTGTTTTTTGCGTAAAACAATGAATATAACAGCTTTAAGTGTACTTAAAAATTATGTAGCCTTATACTTAAGGTTCTTAAGATTACCCTAACATATTCCAACTTAATATTAAGTACATAAGACCTATAAAAGGTGGATATATGCGTGTATATAAGGTGCTATAATGGCATTTTTTTGTGTATTATCATAATTTTACTTATGTATACTGTTTGTGTACTCTCATTTATTGTTCCCATGTATAGTTCATGTGTTTAACTTAACTTATAAGCACTTTTTACTCAGTCCTGGGGATATACAGGCTGACAAATTGTCCCTTATATTTTTATTTCTTAACACCATGCTCAATGACAGGTTAAGAGAAATAAAAATTAATATTAAAATAAAAATTTAATATTGAAATAAAAGTTAATACTAAACATAAAAATAAATCTATACAAGAAATTCAAATTACTGATTTAAAAATGACACTTACAATAATTTTTAAAATAAATCAATTTATTTCTGACATTTACAGTAAATACACATTTTAAACACCTTCTTTCTAGAACAATCTTATTCTTTGGAAATATTCTGATGGAATATTCTTTTTCTTCTCTCATACTCCTGTATATAGGACTTTTTACCCCCAGGCTTTTTCTCTCTTTTGCCTATATAAGGCCTCCCTTTTCTGGTTGTTTTGAACATCTATTTACTTACTTATTATTTTATTACATTCATTACTACAATCAAATATTTATTACTATTACTTATTGTTTTTAGTATTTACAAACACGTAATTCTAAATCATTAAATATAATAATATTTATAAATTTTTTACCCCTTTAAATTGAGTAACCTAAAAGAAAGATAAATTATACGTACCATTGACTTTGAAACCTTCAAAACCCACCTATCACCGCCGTTGGACCTCCGTTAAATCTTCTAGACCATCAGGACCCTTCGACACACACTCTCTCTCTATCTCTCTCTCTCTTTCTCAAAAAAAAAAATTAAATTTAAATTTAAAATTATAAAAAAATCACTAAAAATAGCAAAAAAAAAAATTAAATTAAATTAAATTAAAAAACATCCCAATAAATTGTTTATTAGCTCATGTAACATTCATGAATTAGGCAACCAATAATTTGTTTCAAAATTTAAAAGAATAATACTATTGTGATCAAGCCCTGAGGCCACTGAATTCTAAACTTTATTGCACTCCGCAGTCATGGTAAATATTATTAAGCGTAAGATAGAATTGATGAGGGGCAATTGTTCAACTCCAGAAAAAGGGATAGAGAGTTATTGAAAAAGCAAACAAACAAGTTGGAGGAAGGGGAAAACAGCAAAGCATTTCTTTTTACATCGCCATTTACACATAGACCTATAATTCTCTAAATGCTTGATCAGTCAAGTTTTGAAGAAAAAAAAAATGGTGAAAATAAATCTAGCGTAATTAGGAAACAAAAAGTCTTAAAAATTTTGAAGATTTTAAATGGTCTACAAAAAACTTTGACCAAATTATAACGCTGTTACGAAGTGTTATATTATTTATGGGTACGAACAATATGTTTAACCGTTTAAAAAAAAAAGCGGGAAAACTTGACTTTCAGATAATTCAAAGGCAAGAAAGCCGTAGATATATAAAATGTGAAAGAAAAGGATGTATATGATTGTATGTTAAAATCGTTCAATAACCCTAATCTGAGACAAGAAATGTCGAAACTTCGAATCAAAACCTGTGGGTTCTTTGGCCCTTTCGTTCTCATTCAATTCATATCCAAATTGCCAAGTTTGCGCCCAACTGCATACATGGCCGCAAACTAACGCTCTCCGCCGGTTTGAATTTGAACAAAACTACAAAATTTCTTCATCCTCGTCCTTGATTTCACTGGGCTTTATCATGCCCGGCACAGTCGCTTGTTCTTGAAGCTTTGCCATAGCTGCGGCTTCTTTGTCATCTTGGAAAAGGTCTTGATTTTGACCATCACTAATTCCAGAGTGTTCTCGCAGTGAAATCAAAAAGTCACGAAGATTGCTTTTAAATTTTGTTGGGTCAGAGAAGGTTTCTGAACATCCTTTAATGAAAAGTTCAACAAGGGCTCTGTTACACAATTGAAATGACAAAAAATAGAAAATATAAATCAATTATTCCTATCTGCAGAAAGTTAAAGAAAGAATCCGCCAATAAAAGCACTGACGGTTGAACATGTGGAAAAGCGGCAGTCAGCAGGTTGAAAGTATATTCTTTCACAAACTGAGAATTCGTCATTGATGGGTCCTGCTCGGCAGGATTAAACAATGGTCCATTGATCATGTTTGTTTCCACGCAAGACCACAATTTCGCCAACACTTGGGACTGAACTTTGAAGCCTATTTAATTCACACGATAAATTGGTTGTCAAGATAGAAAGAAAAGGAACAGGGAAATGAAAATAGATATATAAAACAACAGACCAGATTTGTGATCCGCATCTGTCAAAACAAAAAATAAATCTTGCAGTACCCCAAGGTAATACTGCTGAAAAAAGGCCGTAGCGGTTCCTTGGTCTGTTAATTCCGACACATTTTTCAGCAGTTCAGACAGAATCCTGTGAGCGGCAATGCAATTTTTTAGCCACAGCTTTCCATTATAAACGTCTCAAGTGAGAAATGAACGCGTACATGAGACCTGTGTCCGCAATGTCTCGAGTAATATGTTTAATGGCCCAGATCACACTGTCCATCATTAATTTGAAGCGGGTAGGCTCCAATGCAAGAAGGGCTATATTTACAAAAAGTAAAGAAGCAGAAACAAACAAACAAACAAACAAACAAAAAAAAAAAAAAAAAAAAAAAAAAAAAAAAAAAAGAGGCATAGATCATAGATCAGATACGGACGAGACATATAATCTTGTCAAGCAATTGGATTTACCGTTGAAGCAGTTGGCATTAATGGCCCGCAAAAGTTTGAAGAATCCGACACGGTGTTCAGGAAATTCTGAAAAATCTTGATTGATCATCGTCAAGGTCGGTTCAAAAACAAACTCTAATATCGCGGCAATCTTGCTTGTCAATAATTGCTAGAGTAAAAGTCATGATTTTGAAAATAAATTAAATAAGACCATGTTTGGGATGAGTTATTTATTTTAAGCTTCACTTACTCCTAGCCGAGTGACAATAGTGGAAACCACGTTCAGGACCTCTGCATCTCGGGCTGCAGGTATATTTCTGTTATAATCTCCAAGAACTGCTTCTAATAAGGGTGGTAGGAGTGAATCGTTAAGGGTACTTAAGCTTAATTCATCAGCTCGTTTTATGTAAGTATCCACCAATTTTAATATTTCTTTTTTGATTGTCCTCAGCCCTCTGACTTTTGGAGTCTTGGTGGCGATCGTTCCTTCTGCCGCCACAATTTCAGAAATTATCCCAGAAACGGCTTTGTACATCGCGAGCATATCCATATATATCCGCACAATTTGGGGTTGGAAAAACGGACCCGTTGATTGGCAAGCTGCGACATTGCACTTGAGCACATTAGACAAAAGCTTGGCATTTTCTGGGTTGCTCAGTATCTCCAAGCTAGATGCTGACTGTTGCATCATGTTGTCCCACTAAGCAAGAAATAATTATTTCCCCCAGCTTGTTAATGTACTAAAGTAAAAATATACTTGAAACTGCATGATGGGATAAATTAAGGAAAGGCTCCGGCCATAAATACTTACGACCTCATTGGGTGTCCTCATAAGTCCAGCCAATAAGCGCTCCTGGATGGGCCGATTGGGTTGAGAAGCAATCATGTGCCCTACCGCCTCATAAAATGTATGAACCTGAGGGAAATTGATAAATAGTGAAATGATTGATATAAATTCACGCATGTTTCGCTATGGTACTCACTTGTTGTGGGGACAAATCTTCGGTAATTTTATCCAGATTCCGAATGATTTCATCCACAAACGGCTCAACTTCACCGGTCTGTTGGGCGACAAAGTGTCGACGACATTTTTGTGCAATTTTGATGAAAGTATCACACGCCATGTCTTGGACACCTATTGGTTAACAACAAGAAAAAAGAAAAAAAAATCAATGAACACAATTAAATTCAAGTATTTAAATGGATTGTTAAAACTAAGAAGTGAGCTAGATCACCTTCATGAGTCTCGTGCATAAATTCAAATAGTTTGTTGACGACCGTTTTTAAAAATTTCCAATGGGCTTTTAAAAATCTAGGATATTGTCCGACAATATACATTATATCTGAGGCCACAATAGCTTTATTGTCTTTGCCTCTTTTCATTTCAGTTAACCCCAACAAGTCTTTGATAACCGTCACTAAAAATCGTTTTTCGGCATCTTCATCTAAGTGGGGAGTAATCTAGTAAGAGATGAAGAACGCCGACAGAGTCTATGATTCAATTGATCTTACTCATTGCCCCAGAAATAGATCCGATCGCCCAGCATAAAGTGTTGCAATTATTCCATGACCATTCGCTTCCATCAACTTGCCTGGCTAACTTAGTTAACATAATCTCTTCTGTATCAGGAACCTGAGCAATCAAATAAGTAAATTAGCAATTTTGATGTCGGATGATCTTCATAAAAAACATGCTAACGTCGAGATTGGTGAGATAAACTAAAACCTCTCTCATAGCTTTGTATAAAACAATTGTATCAGTTTCTTTAAGAAACTCTCGCACAACTTCACCTTCGTCGTTCTCTACTACAAGTACCTATATTGATTAAATAAGAATAAGAATGGGCAAAGAATATCGTGTGCATAAATAATAATAATAATAATAACTTACTTCTTCTGGTTTTACCATTTTCTCAATAAAAACCAGTCTTAAATTGCTACATATTTCTTTATATAATGCTCTTCTACTGCCTGGCAGATCATTCATGGATCCAGTACCAAACCCAGGAACAACTCCTCCTCCTAAATTCAATCCCATCCCCATTAAAGGGCCCATCTCTGAAGGGACAGCTTTAAGTTCATCATAAAGCTCCTGAACTAGTTTTGTCCAGTATTCTAAGCAGACTTTGAATAACTCCCGATCATCGACTTGGGAGATTTTGATAAGATACAAATGAACGTTGACCCTGATCACGTCCAAAAAGTATTAAAATGTGATATGTCAACTGGATAGATCCAAATATGATAGATAAAGTAAAAGTCCTTTACATCAGTTCGTGATTTTGCGGGAGTTCGAGCAACCTAGCATTTTTGTGTAAAAAGCTACACAAAAAGACAGCCAAGGCCATCACAAATTCTTGTTCGTATTGAGGCTGATTGTCCCAAATCTGCCGCAGTTCAGTGTTGGGTGGCAAGATACGATTGACGGACGACATAACCATGGTGAGAAGAAGTACGAATTTTGTATCGTATTCGGGACCTGCATCTCGAATAGATCCTATTTCGGCCAAACAACGCAACGTGACATTTCGATATTGGCGTTCTTCAAGATACTGCACAAGGCTTGGTCAGTTAAAGACAGTTGCGGTTTAGAGAAATGAGAAAGTTTACCTTGCTAATTAAATGATCAATAAGACTTGTCTCAAAGATATAACCCAAAGGTATCCAGTTCAAAAACCGTAACAGCGTATTCAAAGTTGCAGAAATCAGACTAGGTTTGTGAGCCTTGTCTAAAATTTCACTGAAAACATGCAAAGGAGAAGAATGAAATTATAAGAGACAGTTTTGAACGCGTTAGTGGCGATTCAGAAAGGCAACCACTTACTTGCATAACTGAAAAACTTCGGAAAATTCAGCACACATCTGAGTTTTTAAGGCTTTGATTTTCGCCTGAGTCATTTGCTCAGCGCTATAATCAAAAATTTCTTCTGACAAAAGCTTAAGAATGACCATATTATTTTCACAAAGCGAAAGACTAGTTCGAGAAGATGCAACGATTTCGGGAATAAAGCCTGGCCAGTTGTGTGGCCATTCTTGTTTGAGAATCTACCATTGGAACAAAGGGATGAGTAAGATCCATCAAATGAATTTATTGAGAGCAAATGATACCTGGACTAAGGTCAAGTTCATTTTGTTAATGAAGCCCTTATCCTTTCGCATGACAGTATCATCGCTGGTAACTTTAACGATATAGCCAATAATAAAATTCTGCCAAATCAGACAGGAAGAAAGACACATGAATGAGATAGGAGGTATACGAAACAAGGACAGAAGACCCAGAGAGACAGACCTTGATACCAGATTGCTGAGCCTCTGGAAGTGCTTTCCATCGAGTGGTGATTAACTGAGATCAAAGGAAAGGGCCGATCAATCGCTATATGACGGTTGAGACAAAGGGAAAGAACGACGCACCCTATCCATAATTTGGAGGGCAATGTACTAAAAGAAGACAGACAGATGGAAAAAAGGAAGATAAATAAGCAAGACCAAATGAGTTGAGGATGCAAGTGAATAATAATAATAAAGAAAAAGAAAAGATCACGCCACCGACGCGTGACCAAACAAGATGAAAGAGCGAAAGGAGAGACCTTTGCCTGCTGAGAAGTACCACTCTCGAGAATAGCGGGAACCCGCTGCCAAGCCTCAGGCTGTTCCTGGAACTGGGTGAGGAGAACCATAGCCTGCTTCTGGGCATCGCCCTGGGTGTTGAAGGCGGTCTCGACGACACGGTCGATTAAGGAGGGATCGGAGGCAGGATTAAGTAGATCTTCCATGGAGATGGTTGAGAGAATAAAGGGAAGAGCTGGAGAGAAATGCTGTGGTCAGAGGAGAGAACAAGCGAAGGATGAAGAAGGCAAGTGGGCAGACTTAAAGGCAGATTTGGCAGGTGGGCAGCAGCCTGGATGCATATTCAATATCCAAAACACTCCCAACAACATCCGCCCGGACTTCACAACAGACATCCATCTGCCAGTCAGCAGTCACATATCACTGCAAGTTGCCCATATTCCTGGGTGTGGACAGCTAACCTATACTTATATTCTGGCGCAGGTATTCCCAATGAGAAAACATTTGATCAATTATCTATCACTACTCCCAACTCCGAAAACATTCACTCAAACATCTAACTTTTCTAAAATTCATTCACTGCCCAAAAGTTGAGCTGCAGTATTAATTTGTCATCTTCTGTTGATTTGCTTTTTCTCTCAATCTTTTCCCATCTCGCTGTATCTTGCACTACGACCAATGTCCGCTTTGCCCTGCGAAACAACAATGGCACAACAATCACGCAGCAGTGATGGGGATAGTTTTCTCTGCACTTAGGAGTCTTATGTGCGGTTTAAGTGCAAAAAATATTGGTTACCAAACTCTGTTGTACAACTCACTACACACCACATTTTTGTCTTGTCATGGGGCACAACAATCATGCAAAAGTTGTGCTACAATTACGAAACATTTGTTTTTGGAACTTATGACCTTTAAGTGCTTAAAAAAATCGTTACTTACCTGTTGCGCCATTGTTTGTGCCCCAAGACGAAACAAACATTTATTGCAGTGACTGTTGCGTTTTCGTGGCGCCACATGAAGAAACAAACTTGTGTCGTAGAATGACTTGTTGCATAGTGTTATCATAACAAAAAAAATGCTTAATGGCATCTCATTTTTTTTGCTTTATAATTTCTTTTTTAAATATCAACACACTTTACTCTTTCTTTCTAATAGTGCCAGTTTCTTTATGCTATATTCACCAGTTTCAATGCTCAAATTTCAACTTTTTATATATAATCTTACCACTAAAAAAACATCTGGCACTTGCTAGCAGATGTCATTCCCTCAATCCATGTGTGACTCAGGAATAACTCAGCTTTGACGCCATGCAAGCTGGCATGGTCAGTGTTCAGTGTGCTGTCTTCTTAGAAGAATTACAGCTGACACCATTTGCAAACTGCTGAGGATTCGGAAAAACTCATCACTCGCACGATTCCAACGGGATTCTGAATCCCACCTCAATCCTTTTTTTCAGATTAAGGAAAAATTTCCTCTCGCATTTGAATTCATCCCTCAAAAAAAAATTTAAAAAAATCTCATCGTCTGATAACTTATCATCCCCCTTAACTGTAGTTATTGGGGAGCTGAATTCTAAAAAAAGGTGGGGGGGGAGGGGGGGGGGGGGGAGGGGGGGGGGGGAGGAATTGAAAAATCCAGGTGAAGCTTCAATTGGTTCCTCAGTAAGATTTCGCGTCTCCTCCAAATCCTCTGGCTGATGAATTCGCAAAATCCTCTGCGGTTTGCAAGTGGTGCGAGCTAAAACTGAATCAAATCAAATCAAAAATGGTGACTGTCACCTGCTATCAGATATCCACATTTTTTTTTTTTTTGTTCTGGTCGATCTAATACCATGAGAAAATCACTCTTTAGGATATATATTTTTGATACGATGTTATGATTCTGCATTTCTGAACTAATCATAATGAAGAATTTCAGTTCATTTGTGTGATGATGTTGAGATCAATCAAATGTTTTAAAAATTTATGAGGATTTATTTCTTGGGAGTGTATATTCTGTAGGGCTCTCATCATCCTGTTTCTTTATGTAAGAAACGAGTGATTATGGATTTATTTTTATTTTATTTTTATATTCTATTTTCATATATATTATAAGTAGATGTTACACACACTTATGTATGTTGTGGCGTTCTTTTTATGCTCTTCATTCATACCTTTCTGTATTGAGCAAAACTCTAATATAAATACTGGCCTTCTTCCTTTACTTTTGCCCGTCTCTTTCTATTCTCTCAATCCTATTTTTTTATTTATTCAATAGGTCAGAATTAGTCATTCTAGTTTCCTTTAATTTTTTCTTATTTTTGATTTATTGTGTTTAGGTAACAGCGGCACAAGACCACTTCTAAGGGCAGTTCGTTTTATTGACACAACTGCATTATTTTATTATATAGGAACTCAGAGTGTTTTACTTTAGCTGTTTTCTAGATTGCCTTCACTCATACCCAAGACTTCTATAGATTAAAAATTAAAAAAAAGTGGCTATTAAAGCTTTTAAAAGAATATTTCTGTGTGTTTATAATGTACATTTACACCTATTCAACACAAAGTAACACTTGGAACCTTTCAACAGGTCCCTATCCCTATCTTTCTCTTAAATTGAGGAAAAAGTATGACTTGATGCTGTACAAAATTTTGCCTTTCCTTACAATAAACTTAACCTAAGAGAAATTATTTTCATAATTTCCTAGTCCGATTTCACTGACTGCACGTCTTCAAAATTTCCATCTATTGTAGGTGCCCATTGTGCAATATAATACTCCATTTTATCAAGGGTTTTGGTTTCAAAATGAAAATTTCCCTTTCCAATGTGACTTTGATAAAATTCATCAAAAAAACTTGACAAGCGGTGGTATTTTGACTAAAAACATAGGTAAACGAAAGCTAATATTAAAAAAAAAAATGCCTTAAAGTATATAGAAACAGAGAGAAATAATTACCAGGCTCAACAATGTTGGTTCATGCATTTCGATTTGTAATATCAATTCATCAGCTCTATTCCTACATTGTAATATCCAGTGGTTTTGATTTTTTCGGTAGTGAAATTTAAGCCGTTTCTCTGAATTGTCATAGACTACCCTTTTCAAACAGTTGAGTGAAACAACCTATTGCAGAATTTTCAGATTTCCAATTTTTTAAACCGTGATCATTTTTTTTCTTCTTACCATTGGGAAAATATTGTGTCCAAGCTCTAATGTTATTGAGGACTCATCTGGAGTAAGGTGGACAGATTTAATGTATTTCTTGGAAACATATACATTGAATTTAGTACTGATAAAATCTTACATGAAAGATATTTCATATATTTATAAAAATCTTCAAGTGTGTCCAACCATTCATACTGAGGTTTCATTCATTAGCCCTTTGAATCCTCTCCAGAACATTAATTAACTTACTTCATTGTTGCTGAAATATTCTTCAATCCTGAGTTGTAAAATACTATTATTTTCAATTTTTGTTGACTCAACAGTAATATATTTTGGTGAAAATATTGTACGGAATGAAATTCTTTCATTGCGATAATCTTTAGCAATGGACTGCACATATTTAAAAAATTCCACGTTTTCTAACTAGGGATTTTTTTTTTATGAGACATATTCATACCCCATTTAAATCTATCAATTAAACAGGAGAAAATGAACAACAGACCTTATTGGACTTACCATTTGGTTATCCTTAGTAGCCAGGATGCTGAAAATTAGTTTCCATTTTTAAGTGCAGAAGGCTTGTATAAAAAATACTTAACTGTATTACCATCACGAAAATCAAGATCTATATTAAAATTTAAACCATTTGCTACAGAAACAGAGCCTTACATTAGCTACTCTTAAACCAAATTTAATGGGAATACCTACCTTCAGCATCAGATGAGATAAAACTTGAAAGATGATCATTAATGATTTTGAATAAATGCTGTGAATGGTTGGTCATGAATATGCACCAACTCTCTCATCTACGCACAAAAGTCCACTCACTGGATAACCTGATTTCGGACCAAATTTAATAGAGTAGCTGATTGAAGGACATGCGTTTTTTAAAATTAATGTTGAAAATTCAGATTCAAGATAAAATTTTGCTACCCCAAAGAGTTCTTTATTGGCGACAGCTTCTTGAATATCGCTAAATATTGGCCTATATGCTTCCTAGGGAATAAATTGCTTGAATTAGCCTATAAATAAATAAAAAAACAGAAAGGTGGAACGGATGAATACTTGAAATTTCTCAAAGTTTTCCGGCTAACTTGGATCATCAGCTGTTGTTCTTAATAACACATTAAAATAAAAATAAAAATAAAATAAAATAAAATAAAAAGAAGCCAAGCTCTGCTATCAAGTCACTCTCCCTAATTGAATCAACATACTTTGATTAAAGAGTAGTAACCTGACAGTAGACCATAACCAATACTTTTTGGTGATTCATGAAATGAAGAGGGCCACTCACATTTTGGTAGTCCTGAATGGTGAACTTCATTCCTTCTAGAAAAAAATTACTACAATTTTTTTTGACAATTTGTGAAAAATTAGATAATGAATCCATTATTGTGAAAGGACCCTTCATTAATTTGACAAAATTAGTTTGTTCCTGTATCTTTTACCTAAGCCTGGGACCTTACCTTGATTGATTGATATTGTGCAACTTGAAAAGGAAATTTCACCATAGGTTTTTTTTGTGAAAAAATAAAAGTAGCATCGCTGTTCCCAAGAAAAACACTCAAATTTTTAAAAGATGATTTCAAAAGAGAGATACAACTTTTTTCTATAATCTGATGTATGCTGCCATCCAGGTGGGTAGCAAAAATTTCTAAACCATTTGAGATTCCTTGTACATATAATTTAATTGAAAGCTCATTGTTAGACGTCTTTAAATCTAGATGTGCATTTGTATTTCTTAGTTCCTGAGAATTGTGAAGAGCGATTATCAATGGCCAGTATACAAGCTGGAAGCACTCGCATGTAGGTAAACATGACAGTTAGTTTACTTCACTTTTATAACTTGATTATTTGGTACTTTTTTATTAAAAATAACTAACAATATTCTGAAATTTTTCTCCAAAAATTCCCAGGCTTATTTTATTATTATCAAAAGAAAAAGTTTCCATTTGTATATTTGACCTGTCAAATAAAACAATTACAATTTATTACCTAAAATACTCATAAAACCACCTACTTTTTTCTGTCATTTGCTTGATTACTCTTTCTGTATCGCCGTGAATTATTATTTAACAGTTTAAACTTGTGGTGCGGAAAAGAGCTATAACCACCAGAACCTTCTTTATAAGAAGAAAACTGAGAGAAGATCTCATTCTTTTGAAATGGATGCTTTCCATCTAAATAAGTCTTTTTCCGCTTTGAATCAGTTTCTTTCCAACCAAAAAAGTCGTTTTCAGCAGCGTCCAAGGGACTGTTCATTTCTCCCACCCTTAATTTACCATTGCTTGACATATTTTCTAGTAATTCTCTCAAGTTACGTATTAGTATGTGGTCACAAGCTTCTCTTTCCACTGATAGACGAAGTGGTTGGATTATTTTCAGCAAGTTATTTAAAAAGTCAATCTCAATCTGATAGTTATCTTGGGAAGGAGTGCGTGGGATTTTGTTGAGAAACTCCCATAGTTGATCTTTCTAAAAGCATTATGAGTGAAGAATTTTGATGAGTGAACTATTTTTCGGGGAGAAAGAGAAATAAAAATAACAATTCACATACGTTGAAACCCCAATCATGATCACAATTTTTAAAAATAATCGTTTCTGAAGAAAGCCCAGCCTTTGAGGATATCAATTGCAATCCATCTTTATTTTTCTTGAGTACAAGATTACATGCATCCCATCTTAAAGTATCTGGAAGTTCAACCTTTGAAAAGCTTTCCAAAACCCATTCTTCCGACTTGTTTTTAAAATGCATTTTTTTTTTTTTTTTTTTTGTGAAGATATTTTATTTGAAAAAGATATAAAACAAATTTACAAACATATATATTTTAGAAATCAAACTTACCTTGGAGAAAGTATTCAAGTTTTCTACTTGTAACTGATAGTATATTTTGTTATATGAAGTATCAAGTTGATATGTCATTAAAAATGAGTTTTTTTCAATTGGACTGAGCTCTACTAAAAGTTTGGAATAATATTCGATCTTCTTCATCTCGATTTGTAAAAGTGACACGTAAGGAATGGTCTGTCATTTGCTAGATGTAATCAGTCTTTACAGCTAAATTTAATGATAGGTTTCATAAATTTACCCATATATCGTTGGAAGGATCATTTATGATTAAATTTACTGCCTTTGCTAGAGACATATTTGAACTTGATTTCAACTGCAGGGCTCCATCGCCTAAATGTATCCAATTTGATTTCCAATTTTCTTCAGAGTGCAAATCCGTGTCATTTCGAATATTGTGGTACATACAGTGTAAAAAGTGAAAGGTAAAAAAAGCCTTGTTTTAGAGCATGGCAAAATATTTTAAAAGAACTGGAAATTTACTTAATCAAGTTTTGTGTTTTCAGTTAATTTAATCTCTGTCAATATATTTTATCTATTTAATCTTTTGGATAGTTTTACAAGAAGCTACCTGAGGTTTGTACTTCAGTGTCAACAAATGTTTTTGATTGTTGGTTATCCTTTCTATATGCTTTATGTCTCCTTGTAAATATACAGCATCTGAAATTTAATATTGAGACACTTACGATCAAGAAGCGCAGGTGTCATAGAATGTTTTGCTGTCTTGGGTATCGGAAAATCTTTGGATTTTGAAGAGTTATAGGTGTTCATAAAATTTTATGCACACAAAAACAAGCTTGGTACTAAGACGGCATGACTGGTGCAAACTATATAAATTTTTTTTTACATACCTTGCGGGATTTCTGAATCTACTAATGTAATTATAGCACAGGCAAAAAATAGAAAAATATAATAAGCCAAACTCACTAGTTTTATAGAAAATATAATGAGAAATTTACATTCTTTTCTTTTTTTTCCTTGCCGTGTCGCTGGTGAAGCACAGTCATTCAAAACATCGCTATCTATCGTTTGAATGATTTTCCCACTTTCGATATTCTTCATATCAAAAGAAAAAATCATTCTATAATATAAAAGAATTAAAAATAGGGTGCCTAAGAAATTTATGGGGGTATGCTTAGCTAACAAATAAATATACATTTTAACTCTTAATGCAAAAAAATTATTGCAAAGAACGAAAAGGAGAATCAGGAGAGAGAATTTCTGCACCGAGATCCTGGTCTTATGATGAGGATTTGTGAAACACATCCAAAAAAAAAAAAATCTTGTGAAAGGTGAATCTTGTATGAAGGGGGGAAATGAAACCCAAGTATGAAATCAAAATACGGATAATCAAACTTGACTCTTCAGATCGATGAGTATTGAAGCTTACTCGGACTCATTGTGAAATGTACTCTCACAGCAAAAATAGACGTCTGGAACAATGAAACCAATATTATAAAGAATTTGCCAAAAAGTTTAGTTATTCCGAAAAAGAGCGTGAAACAGGGTAACTTACATTATATGACACCTGAAAAAAATGTGGGAACCTTATAGCAGGTGCCAATTCCTATCTTTGATTTGATTCAGTTCTAGCTCACCTGTGATTCTTCTGAGACGACCGCGCACTGGACGCTGAGCATGCTAGCACGCGTGCCATCAAATCTGAGTTACAGGGAAATCTGAAATAATTGAAGCAAAAGAGCAGTTATCCGGCGACAGCCCCTACTGCTAAACTGGAAAAGCTTGCGGGTTTATTGCCACTCATACTCTGCCAAAAGCGACCTTAACTCATAGTTTTGGCGGGGGATCGGAGAGGAAAACCCTGCAAGGTTGTCAGGTTTTGCTGTACAGTACAGCTATTGGGACATCCATAAAGGATGAAACAAAAATGAGAAATTTTCAAAAACTTTTTGTCAGCTTCAAAAACTGAGCTGTAGATTTTGTTGACAGGTGCATGCAAATTTGTTGAGACTGGGGCAATTTTTGCTTGCTTTTCTTCTTTTTTCCATTTCCCCCCATCAATTCTTTTATCCCTCCGTACTTGTCAGCCTAGATATCCCTAGGACTGAGTATTTCTGTAGCACGGTGTCAGCCTGTAGAACTCCGGAAAGAACCGGTAACTTCATTACTTTACCTGTAGCACGGTGTCAGCCTGTAGAACTCCGGAAAGAACCGGAGAACAGGGGACGCCGCGACTACAGTCTATATACATTCACACACATAACTAAGTACATAGTCCTAGTGACTTAACATCCCCCCCACTTAGTTATGAAAAATATTACTGATATCCCCCCCATGCAAACATAACCAACTCCAAAATGAAAAGAGAAATAATAAAAAAAAAAAAGGAAAAGGAAAAAATAAGATAAAAGAAATATAACCCCATCACCATACACACACATCCTTTCTTCTCAGCATTGTTAGAGATGGGCCCAGTGATTTTGTAAGTATATCAGCCCGCATTTGAGCAGTAGGAACCCATTCCAACGTTGCTTTCTTCAGAAAGAGTTGTTCATTTACAATATAGAAACACCTATCCACATGCCGTGTCCGCTTGTTGCCAGGGTTATCTTTTGCATTGGCAATTGCTCCTTTGTTGTCGCAGAAAATCTTGATAGGGGGAATATCAGGGAAGATATCTTTGAGCAAGTTTGAGATCCAAATTGCGTCTTTCATACCACCACCAAGTGCCACATACTCAGCTGTGCATGATGAATCACTGACTGTCAACTGGCGCCTTGATGTCCAAACAATTGGGCAGGAATTAAGGAGTAGTAGATGTCCACTTTGAGCTCTTGAGAATTCCTTGTTGTTCCAAGTGGAATCAGAAAAAGATAGGAGTTCAAGTGGTGAGTTACGGTCAGGGTGGATGTGAAGACAAAGGGTGGCGGTGTGCTGGACATATCTAAGAAGGTGATTGAGAGCAATCCAGTGGGTGGCATTGGGTTTGGAGGAGAAGCGTGCTAAAAAATTGACTGGGAAAGATAGATCTGGTCTAGTTGCAACTGCCACATAACTGAGAGCACCTAGAATGGAGAGATATTTAGTTGTCTCTATAGCTACCTCTTCGTCCTTAGCCGTGGTGATTTCCAAATTGTTTGGTAAGGGTGATCTTGTGGTCAATCCAGATGGGTTATGAGTCCGGAGGATCTTGTCAATGAGCTGAAAATTGTGTAGATCAAAACCTTCTGGGACCTCTTTGATAGAAACACCTACTATACCATCAACACTATCATTCCATTTTAGCTTCAAACTACCATCCAAACCATCTTCCAAACACTTTAACACCTCCTCACTACTACCAGTAACTATACCATCATCAACATGTATCCATATAACACCCAAACAATCCTTCTTCCTAAGAACATAGAAACTCTTATCATACTGACTTGCTTTATACCCCAGAGCATCCAATTTGCTGGCTATATGAAGCCACCAGCATCTTGCTGCTTGCTTGGTACCATAGAGGGCTTTCTTTAAGCGTAACGCATTGCCAACTTCTCGTAGCTGGTAACCTTCAGGAGGTCGCACCCAAATTGCTTCATCAATTGGACTGTGAAGGTAAGCAGCAGTGACATCAAAAGATTTGACAGGCCATTTGTGATAAGCTGCCAAAGTGAGGAGAATGCGTTGTGAAGCAAAAGTAGCAGTTGGGGCAAAGGTGTCAGTAAAATCAATACCATACTGTTGTAAAAAACCTTTAGCTACATATCGTGCCTTGTAGATCGGAGTTTTGGAAGAAGGATTTTTGATTGTGAAGACCCATTTTGCATTGGTGAGTTTGGCACCAGGGGGGAGTTTTTCCTCATACCATACATCCATATCTTTCATGTTTAGCAGTTCCCTTTTGCAAGCTTGGTCCCACTTGCGACTGTCAGGTGAGATCATAGCTTGCAGATGTGTTCTGGGAATAATGGATGATTGGGACAAACCTTTTTTAACAGTTTCATGTACAGCTTTTTCCTGAGAGATAAGAGTTTCCTCATCCTTGAAATCACCTAGCTTCATATTATTGAGGATATGACCTAGAGAGCCCTTAGATGGTGGTGGTTGATAAGCAGCTTTGTGAGCCGGAAGTTGGTCACCAGGGAAAACAGCCATAGCAGATTCAAAAAAGGAGTTCGATTCTGGGTGCCAAAAAATCCAACCTGCATTATTCATAGAATAACCTATACACTTACAAATCAAAGCTCGTTGGTCCAGTTTACGTCTAGTTTCTTTGTGGATATGGACAAAAGCTGTTTCACCAAATATTCTGAGGTTTGAGTAAGTTGGGTCACAATTGTACATGAGCTTCAGAGGAGTTTTGTCACCAGTCTTGACATTTGGGAGCCGGTTGTGAACATGGGCTGCCCATTTGTAAGCAAGGCCCCAGAAACATTCAGGTAGTTCACTCGCCAGTAAGATTGTCCTGGCAATGTCACCGACAGTTCTGTTGAAACGTTCAGCTGATCCATTTTGTTCATGGTGGTGAGGACAAGTGATTTCATGAATAGCGCCAATGTCAGCCAGGATCTGAGCCATCTTTTTACTGTGCATTTCCCCCCCATCGGTTCTTAATGCTTGTAATTTCTTACCAGTAACATTTTCTAGCTTTTTATAAAAGGTAACAAAAGCAGTCGTGGCCTCAGATTTGGAGTTGAGTAAAAATACCTCACCATAGGAAGTTGAACTTTCTCTAAACATTGCTGCCCATCTTGCTCCATTAACAGTGGGATCCATTGGACCAACCAGGTCTCCAACGATAAGGCTCATCATTGATTCTGGTCTTGATTCCCGTGTTGCTGATGGTTTTCTTGTACTTTTGGCTATTAAGCAATCTTCACAGTCAATCTTACCTGGTGGCATATAGATGGGCAAGCCAGAACCAATCCCAGATCTGATGATAGTTCTGATTGTGTTTTCACTGGTATGGCCAAGCCTTCTATGCCAGTCCATGAGGGAACCTTTTGCAGCAGGCGGTCGATTGATGATTTCATTCTTTTTAACAGTACGTAGGAGGGAAGGATTCAAGGGAAAATGATAAGAGGAAACATTTTGATTGCAGTCACTAGACCTAATTACATCTAAAATCCATCTTCTCCTTGTACTTTCCAACCGCCCTGTCATAATCAGTTCATCTTTAAAATAAATCCCTAAATTTTTGTCTTCAGAGCATAAATCAAAACAAAAACCATTGTCCACTAAATCAAAAAGTGAAATAAGAGTAGTTCTAACTTCTGGACAGTAAAAAACATTGGTAATAGTAACAACTTTCCCATCTCCTTTAATTTTTAGGTCCCCTATTCCAGTGATAAATGAGGAAGGGCAGTTAGTTGCTACTTTGATAGGGATTTGATTTTTAAGAGGTCTGAAATTGTTGAGAAGGCTCACATTGCCAGTGACATGATGGGTAGCACCAGAGTCCAATATTGCCACATTCCCAGTGAGCGCTTCAAGTGACCATTCTGCACTGTTCAGATCAATTTGTTCCAACTGTTCATACAGAGCCTCTACATTTTCTTCAAAGATGGTGACTTCATTCGCTTCAATTTGTACATCTCTTGCTCTAATTTGTCTGCGCTGTGGTCTTTTGTAAGGGATGTATACTGGTTTGCTTTTGGCATTTGGGTCAGAGGCGAGGTTTGCAGCACGTTCTCTCATGAGGTAGAGCCTTGCAGAAAAGGTGGAAGAGTTAAGGTTGTAGGGACAGTGGGTAAAGAAATGAGCAGTTGATTTACATTCGTGGCATTGTCTTTGAGCACCTGGGGGTCTGTAAGAGTCTGTATGACGTTGATGATGAGCTGCCACACTAAAGATGGGTTCAGATGACAATGAAGCAGCAGGGGTTGTTGAAACAGATTCTCTATCTACCCTATTTTGAGTCAAAGATGGCATCAGTTGGCAGAAATCTTCAAAAGTGACCGCATTTGAGTCAGCACGATTGTCTAAAGCAACACAGAGATCAACATATAGATCCTTAAGTGACAAAGGTAATAAGGCATGAGACATTAGCACTTTGAATAATTTATGATCAAAATTGATTCCTTGGCGTTCAATTGCTTCAAAATATTTGTTGAATGCCTCTAGATACTCGCTGTGGGATGTGAACTGTGTTTGCTTTAAATTGATGAAATTGCAAATGGCTGTCATTTTGGAAGTATGATTAGATCTGGAGAATTTGTTGATGATATGAAGATAGGTTGGGCGTGCTCTCCAGTCTGTAGATATCTCATGGCGCAAGTTAGGAGAAATGGAGTGTAAGAGGATTAGGTGCGTCACTCTGTCTTCATAGTCATCAGGGCCAGTGCCATCATTCAATGCATATGCCCTTGTTCCTACAAAGTCCTTGATTAAAGCCAATACATTACTGTGCCATTCAGAGAAATTGCCTCCAGAAATGTCAAGAGTTGGGATGGATTTAGTAAATTCTATAACATTCCTTAAAGTTCTTTGTCTCTCAGTCATGCTAATTTGTTGTGTAGTTTGTGGAAGGTGAGGTGGCACACTCCTTCGGAAAGGAGAAGTAGAGCGATTAAAAGGTTGGGTTTGTGCCATTGTATTTGAGCTTAGAGAAAGATCCCCAATCGCGTGAGTAAGATCGTCGATTGGGTTAGGCACAGGGGTAGGGTTATTTGCTATAGCTCTATGTGATAAGAGGGTAGGGGTGAGGGTAGCGGTGGTAGGTTCAGATGCTAAGGTAGGGGAGATAGTAGTGCTAGCGCTATTATAGGGGGTAGTGGTGGCAGTGCTAGATAATATAGATAGGGCAGGTAGGTGGGAGGAGGGGGTAGCGGTAGCGGTAGTGTTAGATGCCGAAGGGGTAGGGGTAAGGGAGGAGGGGGTAGTGGTAGGTGAGGGAGGGGCCTCGCTATTCGTCGTTCGTTTAGCGAGGTTTGAGGAGGGAGCGACGGGGGTGCCGGGAATAGGGGTGAGGTTAGGGGCAGGGGTAGGGGAAGAGTCGCGTTTTGAGGAACGTTGATGGGGAGGTTCGATACCGATGCTTCTTAGCTCTCGGTTTGAGATGGTTCGGGTAATTCTTTTACCAGCGCGGGAAGATGATGGTAAGTCTTTTTCAGACATGCGCTGAGGGTTTTTTCGGTTACTAGCGCTCCTAGTGTCGCTAACGCTAGTGGAGTTTCTTTTTGGCTAACGTTTCAGTGCCCGCGAGTACAGCCCATAACCTGTAGCACGGTGTCAGCCTGTAGAACTCCGGAAAGAACCGGAGAACAGGGGACGCCGCGACTAAAGTCTATATACATTCACACACATAACTAAGTACATAGTCCTAGTGACTTAACAATTTCTTATACTTAAAATAAGATAACCTTAAGTAAATTAAGCTTATATATTAAAAATAAGGTTAAAATAATAATATATATGATTATATTACATATATATATAATTATTACTCTATTATATAAATTATAGTAGTTTAAATAGCTTATCCATAGCCTAATAATACTTATTAAGGTGTTAATGGAGTCATAATATACTTATCTTAAGTGATACTAAGTAATTATTGACATACATAAGCTTATATGTATACATAAATCTCATATTCAGTGAAATATGCAGTATATTATGTATATTTAGGTATATAAGTGGGTTTTAGCCTCTAAATAGCCTATAACCTTTGTTTTTCTGCTTATTTTAGGTCATATGGACGTATCCAGTGGACTCACAACGCCTACAGAAGCATAAACATCTATTTCAGGCGCATACACTCAGTCTGGACAACTTAATCTGCTTCCTTGGATGGATATTCACAGATTTATGGGTTGGGAGGTCATTGCTGGGTTAATATGGATGCTTGGGGATGTTATTGGGGGCTTGGACATTTCATTTGTTTCCTTTATATGCTTTGGGTTTCATTATATTCTCTTTGGATGAGTTATTTTACCTGTTTCTTTATGGTATCCGCTTTTATCTGGATTTTCTATTTATGGTATAGGTCTGTGTTATCATTAATTGTGATGGAGGGTCCTTACTGGAGGTCTGGGTGTTGAATCTTCTTGAAGTGGACGCCATGGGGAGGTGATGGGCCCTCACAGTGCTGTAATTGCCAGGGATAGCAGTGACATCATCTGGATTGAAGGTCTGTGCACTCCAGTGGATTTTGGTATAAGTAAGGGAGGATTTTGACGGTTATTAGACATCATTCACTTACTACAATTCAAACAAACATTATAACACCATTATTATTATTCAAAGATATATTATAAAGCCATTATAAATTGATATTATCTTTATATAAGCTATAACTATATTATATTCATCTATTTTCCACCACTAGCACACATTTAAATCCAAGTATTAGGGGGTGTCAGTTCTGGCAAATCCGCACTTACAAATCCACACTTAAATAAGTGCGGATTTCCAAAACACACTAGCCCCAATACTGGTGGATTTCAAAATGAAATAAGTCACTTATTTCACTCAAATCCGCACTTTCTCAACCAAAAGTGCTGATTTCACCATCAAGTCCCATTTCACTGATTTTTCAGCATCATCCCATTCATACGCAGCACTCCGCAGCATAACACTTCATAACTCAAAACATCGTACATCACTTACATCTTCATATCATATCATATAAGAGTTATGCCTTCCTAACTTTCAAATCGTGATAAATTACATAAAGCAATGACTTTCATGGCTCTTGAAGTGCTCTTGAACTCTGATTGCAATTCTGATTCTGATCTAGAAGAAGATTTTGTCTTTTTATCAAAAATGGCCATGAAACGTTACCTTCTTCCCAGAAAGCCTCAAGTACTTCAAACCCCCAAGTACACCATCCAAACACTTCTTAAACTATCTACACCCAGTTTTAGACAGCTGTTCAGGACTTCTCAGGAATTTTTCCTTAAATTGCTTGAGCTTATTCAGGATCATCCAATATTTCACAATAATTCTAAAAAGGAACAACAACATCCTTCAATTCAATTGGCCATCACACTATGTCATTTGGGTTCAAATGGTAATGGAGCTGCTTTGAAACGTTTAGAAAATGTCTTTGATTTAGGGTATGGTTCAGTTAACACTTATACCAAACAATGTATCACTGCCATCAACTCCTTGTAATCTCAACTTCTCACCTGGCCAACAAAAGAAGAGCGACTTGAATCATCTCAGGTTATGCAAGCAGAGGGCTTCCCAGGATGTGTTGGTTTTGTTGATGGTACTGCTATTCCTTTGAGCCAGAAACCTGCTCAAGGTGGAAACAATTACTTTCACATTCTCGTCAAAAATTTTCACCAAAATATTTACAAGTCAAAAAAATCCTATATCTGTTTTAAAAAATTGGCAATACTCTCCCCTGCATTTTATTGAAGCAAGGGGTGGATATCACCAAAATTTTTCTAAGTCATCAATTTCACATGTCAGATTTGAAAATTTGGCAATACCCCCCCTGCATTTTATTGAAGTAAGTGGTGGAAGTCATCTAAATTTAATATAATTACGTAAATTATTAAATAAATATCTAATATATATCACTTTCCCTAGTTTAAAGTAATGACAATCCCTCAAGCCAAAATGCAGATCAAATCTAGAAACAAAAGTTTGGGACTTTCCACAGGTATAGGCTAGAGGAACCCCATGAAACAAATAAATGTTATCATGATTACCATTTATACAACACAAGGTCATGGGCCCATTACTTTAGTTGAGGAAATTGATACATAAAAAATATTTATTAAAAATTTACGAAAAAATATAAAATTTTTGATGACAACTCTAATTCCCATACTTTTTGGATCTAAATAAAGTTTTTTTAAATCAATTAACTTTACCTTCTTTCATTACCTTATTGATTCTTTGAATCAACTTATGACTGATTTGAAATGAGCAACCAAAATGTGTTAAATCTTGACAGGATTCCAAACCAGGAGGAGCTTTGGTCGTTTGATGATTATCCTTAGAAGAATTCCAAATAGTTTTGATGATACCATTTCCCAAACCAAAATCAATGATGCACCGGTGGTCTGGAAGATATAAACCATTTCATTTGATTTTAGCTGGAGATGGTATTGGTTGGCCAGTAATTGGTTTGATATATGAGAATATACCAAAAGTAAGAAAATTGGTGTCCTTGGTATCGGTGTGAATTTTATTGTGAAATCCAGAATGAGTGATAATAACATTAGAAAATAAAAGATATTTGTGGCTGATATCTTCCCATTTGGAGTCACACCAATTTGGTATTCCAACTTTGGTTGCAAGTTCATGATTTTTTTCAAATGCTTTATTACAGTGCTTTTTGAGTCGAAGAGCAAGAAAAGAGTTAAAGGAAAGTAGAGTGTCCCATAAGCAAAAATCTTCATCTTTTTGAGCTTTAGTGATATTCTTGAGCAACGAATATACACCTAGATAATAATCATATAAGATTTTCAGAATCCTTATCCTCTAAATATGCAATATAAAAATGTGAAATAAGACAAGTGAAATTTGGGAAAAAGGCTCAACTTCAAAGGTCAAAATCTCAGCAACCACTGAACCTAATTCAAACCTGTTTGAGGGAAATGAAATATATGCTTTAGTAGAATCTTCAGTTAAAGGACATGTGATTTAAATAAACCTAGCCCTAATTTGTTACATAAAAAAATGAAATAAAAATTTAAATTGGGAAAAAAAAGGCTCAACTTTAACGGTCAATATCATACATATATTTAAGTATGAACTTTTCATAAAAGGAATAAGATATCACATAGGCATGAAAAAAAGGAGATGAAACTTACCTTGATTGAAAAGTAGGAAAAATAGAGTGAGAAAGATTGATGTTGGAATTGTTGGGAAATTGAATATGGAGTAAGTGAAATGCATAAAGAATGTGCAATGTATGTGTTTCAATGAAATGGAGCCAAAAAAATGTGAAATAAGGGAAAGGGGGGATAATGACCATGCCAAGGAGGGATGAAGAGTAGGGTGATGGAGCTAAAAAAGAAAGTAAAGAGGGAGAGAAAAAAAAGGTTAATTATACCATTGAAATCCAAAATAACCAATTACAAAAAAAATTTAGATAAAAAAATAAAATAAACAGAAAAAAACAAAAAAAATTATAATTAGTAATCAAAAAATCAAAAAAAAAAGAATAAAGTGACTTACCTGGATAGATGAGATGACAAAATGAATCAAACCAAATTGTTTGAGGGATGTTGGAGGAGAATAGGAAAAGGATATGAGGGATGAATGAAAAAAAAAATCACTGAAAAAATATGTGATTTCAGAAAATATGCAATTTCATGTTGAGCTGGTGAAAGAAAACCGATGAGCCATCCAAAAAAAAAATTTCACCATAAATTCCAAAAAAAAAATGAATATGCAACAAACCAAAATACCAACCCAAGTGAATGAAGTACACAAAGAGGACATTTGGAGAGTACAAAATGGTATGGGAAAGAAAGGGATGATGTGGCCAACATGTGGTTTTGAAAAAAAAATCACCAAAAAAGTGCTGATTTGAGGTCAGAACTGACACCCATAGAAAAAAGATTAAGAAGTAGAAGAAATAAGTAAAAAAGAATGTAAACATGCCTGGTCAAAATATTGAAAATGTCAGGAAGGGGTGTGTGCCAAGGATTGATGGGTAGGTAGCGAGGAAGGTCAGTGTGTCACATGTGACAGGGATGTTTTGTGGCCAAAATGTGGTTGTGAAAAAAAACGTGAAAAAAGTGCTGATTTGAGGTCATAACTGACACCCTTTTTTGAAATAAGTGACTTTTTTGCAAAATTTAAGTGCTGATTTGTAAGTGCTGATTTGGTTTGAAATCCGCACTTAAGTTAAGTGCGGATTTGCCAGAACTGACACCCCCTATTGTGAGTTTTATTTGAGTATAACTATTTTATTAGTCTTCCCCTGAGGTTTAATCACTAAATCATTTATCAATAAGTAGTAGGACCATAAATAAATACTTTTATATCATACTTAAACACTAGATACACTGACAGTACTCGTCCACATCCAAAATCCTGGGCCTCGCTGGCAATTTTTTCTCATTTTTTCTTTTCTTTCTTACTTTTTTTTGTCTCACTTTCTTCTTTTTTTCACCAGGCCATTCCATCTCTCTTCATCCACATCCAAAATCATTGGCCATCCCTTTCATTGGCCTTGCTGATAAGTTTCTTTCATTTTTTTTGTCATTCCTTTTTCTTTTTTTCCAATGCCACTCCATCTCTCTCTATCATGATACAAAAATTGTTAGCCATCTCTTTCCTTGGCTAACTTGAAGTCAGATGAAACTCAGATGGAACTCAGACTGAACCCATACTGAACTCATAGTGAGCTTTACTTTGAACTCATCTTGCGCTCTTTTCAAAGGATGGATGGACCTTTACTGAAAGGATATTGAGATTTTGATGCACAATCAATAGAAATAAAATAAGGAGAGCTTAAAAATCAGATTAAGTCACAGCATTTTTTAATGAAACATAATCCAATGTTAATTTTGAATTGAAATTGATCACTAAAAGGATGGAAAATTGTATTATTCATTAAAAACATAACACTTTTAACCTGCTTGATTATTTCATTAATTTTTTTGGAAAACCTATAAAACACAATCACCAACTGATTTTGTTGAAAATTTCTGTCAACTCAGAATTTGAAACTTTTATTTTTAAGTTTGGACTGTATAAACTGATTTTTTCTTTGATTTAAATTTATAATTTTTGATTATGCATTATAATTATTTTCAGTTAAATTAATTTATCTAAAAAACCCATTGAACCATCAAAATTCTTAAATTTTATATCCTATAATTCAGTGGAAAACAGACACAACTAGAAAGTTCAAATACAGGAATGTGTTTTTTCCTTATTTCTGACTCAATAAAAGAGTCTCACACCTTCTTTATACTAAGAACTATTATTTTAAATAATAATTGTATATATTTCTTAAAGGAAGTCCATTTCTTATGATAGTAGAGTTTAATCCAGTTTTTGAGATTTTCAAATTCAAAAGGATGATTAAAAGTAAAATAAAATTAATTTCTGCCTTTTACAGTTCTATATATTCCTCAAATACTAAGAATTTCATATTATAACCTTATTAAAAGAAATATATAGCTGAGATTATGAAAATTTTTGTAATATATTTTTTCACCATTTCATAAGAATATTATGAGTTGGTAGAGTAATTTCATGAATTGAAAAATTAATCACTACTGAGTAAATCTTTAATGTGACAAAAATTCATATAAACTAAAATAAATCTTAAAGATAAAATAAATATAAAAATATAAAATTCTTCAAAATGTAATTTTAAATCTAAAGTGTGCTTAAATATTATTTTTTGGGATAATAAAAGTGCTCACCAGGCAATATAAACCACACATTTAGAAAAAATATTTTGGTGTGAAAAGAGGTGTTTAAAATTTAATTTTAGACTTTGAAATTTTTCAAGGGCTCTCTGTAGTAGGTGGAAGTGGTGTTTTTTATCATTCTATCAGTTTCTCATTGAAGATCTACTATATGATGTTTATTTTGTACAGGATATGCAATAGGTATTTTTAAATACCACTATGGGAAAAGAATAGCATTAAAAAGATTAAATTTTGGTTAATAAAAATCTTACTTCATATTCTAAATTAATAGATGTAATTCCTCAATTTCATGGTGTTCAAATATAGATAAATAAACTGGCTCAGGTACACACTTGTAATTTCAGAAAACTAAATTATCAGAATTAATTTACAACTCAAAATTAAAAACTTATTCTCAAGTAAAAGTATATGGCTTAATGATTTATTGATTCATTTATTAGAAATATGATACTTACAATGATAGTTTAACATTATATTAGGGGGTATCAAAGTTAGAAATCTTCAATTTCAAAATACCTCTTTTCTCCACCAAATTAGCCATGATTATTTTTTAAAATATGCCATATTGTGTCCCAAAAACACCTTTTTACTGAGAATTAATGTCATGTTTGCAGCTTTCTTTTTGTGTTGTGAAATACCTTTCAATTAATTACAAATTTCCAACTTTGATACCCCGTATTATGGTGCTATCCAGTGTAAAAGTATATAATATAAAATCAATATGAAATTTTATTAGAAAAAAGACAATATTAATATTTATAGTAATTGCATTATGGAAAATATATAACATTATTAATTTATATTCATGAAAATTAATTTAAAAAAAGAATCTTTCATCTCTTCAGTAACTATTTTAACTAAAATTAGTTTCATACTTTTCTTGTATAAAAATATCAATTTATGTAATTATATTTATTCCCTTTTACAAAAAACTACCCAGGCTATATTTTTAGGCTTCACTTGAGCTTATATATATAAATCCAAAAAAAAAGAAGATAATAAGAAGCACCTAAATAATTTGTATTTAAAAAAAATTTACATTATTAAATTTTTATTAAATTAAACAGAAGATCTGCTGCCTTTTATAAATCTTATCATTTTTGAGTCTTGATCTAATTAATTTTGTTAACATATACAGAAAAAAAAGTCATATCATAATAATAGAAAATTGAATTACAATCAATTTTTATATAATATTTTTTCAAAATGATCAGTAACCTCTATTTATTTTTGGGACTGAAAATTATTTAATTTATAGCTTTTTGATATAAAAATACACTTAATTTTTAAATTAGAAAATCTAATATAAATTTTTTAAAAATTAAATTTTTTTCTCATAGTTTAAATTCATGTTAAACACAGTTGTACAACAGATCTCATTGGTAGTTCAATCCTATTTCAAAAAATAAGAATTTATATATTGATGTTGTGGTCTTCCAACATTGGCAGAGGCCTTTGTTGGTCTGTTTGGCATTGTTTTGGTATGTCTTAATTGACATTGGTTGAATAATTGGGTGTTTTTCTGGTTTTATTCAGTGAATATTGGGACTATGGGTATGTGGGTACTACCATTGGATAGCCTCAGTCTTTCTATATATTTCATGTATTGCTGACATTTTTCATATTCTAAGTTTTAAGGGGTCATTTTCTCATTTTTCATTTCTAAAAGACAGCTGTTTAATTTTGTTTTTTGTGTTTTACGGTATGGTAAGGTAAACTCTTACAGTCGCCTTGCTGTAAGCAGAATCCGGAGGAGATATGTGGATTTAGCTTAAAACCCCGTCCTTCCAATAAAATAACAAAATGGGAATTCTAAATCACTAAGCTAACCAGTCTACTTGGATCTGATTGATAAAAATAATGAAACTCTAAAATAATTAATGCTTATTGAGATTTAAGTAAAAGTGGCTGTTGAGGAAGAAATACTGATAACAACAATTAAGGTGTACCAGTGAAAGATCTGAAAAGATTGACTTTTATGTTTTTATAATAATTTAAATTTTTATGAGACAGCAATAATAAAGTCCCAGTGAGGAAGACCTTTCTAAAGATACCCTGTATGAAGTGTGATTTAAATTGTTGAGTAGTATTTCTAAAATGTTATATATAAAATATAAAGTTATAAGGGTATTACAAATTTATTTAATTTGTTGAGTAATAAAAAAATGAGACTGTGGTGGTTAATGATTAAGCTGTATGATGTATCCCCCCCTCTCAATTTCGAGTTTGAGAGGCGCTTAAGTATTCCTAGTCACGTTCCTAAGTTTTCCCCTCCAGAGCTCTCCCAGAGTCAATCCAGAGCCCGTACGGAGTCCGTCCGGACTTCCGGACTCAATTAGAACCTTAAAAACTATAATAAAAAATCTAGAAAAATTACACATAATAGAGCTACTTCCCCTTTATATTCCAAACTAATTTTCGTAGTCTGCGCAGCTCTAATTACCCCGTGAAAATTCATCAAAGTTAAGTAATTTTCTGAAAACGTAAATATTTCTATAAAACTTTAAAATTCATTTAAAAATATAAGAAAAATAGTAAAAATTCTGGAAAAATTTCCTAAGGTTCTTGAGTGACTCGACTTGATAATAATAAACTTTTCAGACCGTAAAAATAAGTTTTCTCCGTAAAATAAATTGTTTTTGTGTAGGCATTCGCTCGTGACCAATTTCTTCATATTTAAAACTCAAATGAATTAAATAAAACCCTTTTATATATAAAAAAAATAATAACGCCAATCTTGCACGCCATAATAACTCCATTTACGTACTTAGGTGCCATACTAAACTTTAGGCTACCACATCCTCCCTCCAATCGAGAATGTCCCCATTCTTAAAACTTTGCATAAGTGGCCGGACACAATATTCATCTTTAACCTTCAACCACCATCTTCTTTAATCAACTATAAAATTCATCTTCATCAATATGTCTTCCAAAGAACTTGTCTCTCCATGTGAACTCTGTGCTCGATACCAGGTACCTTGTTTAATGTCCAACCCTAATCTTCCTGGCAGGACAGCTTGCGACTTATGCCGTGTGAAAAAAGTCAAATGTAACCGGCCATTAGTTCCTTCTAAAACAAACGTATATTTAGGACCAGCAGCTCTCCCTGATCCCTCAACTTCTAAAAAGAGATCAAAAATTCCTGTCTTCTTAAAACGAATAAGATCAAAAGCAGCTTCAAAAGTTCAATCTTCATCAGCGGATCCCGGCCTTATTTTGCCTTCACAAGATCCTAATCCTATAACCCCAGTGCCCCCAACTAACTTTGCTGAGACTATGTTTCCTGGCTCTAAATGTAAGACCCTATTTATCTTACTAAAAAAAAAAACTTTTAATCGAAATTGACTAAACCTATGACTTAATAACATATTTGAACTTCTAGCTGTCGAAATAACCAACACTGATGATGTTGGTAGAGTGAAGACGGACTATATCAATCATTATCCAAATTTTCATCGCTATCTTTTTCTTGACTTTACTAACGAGTTGAAACAAAAAATGCTGGCCTATTTTCAAGAAACTCCAGCTAATAACCATGAAGACCTCATGAAAAGAAGAATTTTAATGCAAAGCTTTGATAATGATGTTGAACAATTTCAAAGAAATTATCTTTTCTAACAGTATAACTTGATAAAATTTTGTTTTTGCTTGGTCTTCTTAAACTTTCAACATAAATGATGTTTTCTTTCTTCTCTGGCTTGATATAACATAAAATAAAATAAAATAAATCTTGTGATGATTCCACTACTGAGAGAAAGGTTTGAATCCCTTCAGACTCCCATATACCAGTCTTCCTTCTTGTCACAGCATTGAGAGAGTGGATCTTCCTATGAGCCGAATACTCCTGATTCCAACCTCATAGGGCCCCCCACTGAGCCGAATTCTATGATTCCAATCTCTCCATAAGGTCCTCCAAGCTTCACACCAAAAATGGCCTAACACTGAGGCACTAAAAATCATTCCCTAAAATCCAACTACCATCCTAACTTCTGATTCCTTCATCACAATTTTCAAACTTTGCTATACAGCTAACCCATAAAATACTTTTGCCAGGCTTCCAATAATAATATTAACTTTAGACCATGTTAAAGCGCCACAAATTTCACCTAATTAACCATTATGCTTTCCTTAGCATCATCACCACCTAAAATTTTAACCTCCTAAAGCTTATCAGCACCCAATTCCAGAAATGATTGAATAACCAGTTTAGAGTCTTAGTGGACAGTGATAAATTAAAAGATTGAATTGAGTTATCCAAACAAGATTGACATTCCAGTTTAAAGTCTTGGTGGACCAAACATATAATCGATTGCCAGTTTATGGTCTTGGTGGACCAAAGATTGTTTAGGTGCATAAATAACTTGATATATTCCTAAGTAAGGCCTAGGCTTGACCAAAGATTGAATAAATTTGATAATCCAGTTTAATGTCATAGTGGACCAAACATTTGATCGACAAGTAATCCAGTATAAGGCCATAGTGGACTAATGAATGTTGAATTATCCTGCAGATATTAATTTTCCAGTTTAAAGTCATAGTGGACTAAACAATGAATGAACTACCATTTTAAAGTCATGGTGGACCAAACATTTAATCGATAAGAAATCCAGTTTAAGGTCATGGTGGACCCAAAAACTTGATAACAGCCCAGTTTAGGGTCTTGGTGGACCTAACAACTTCTCTATCCTTGAACCCAGATTTTGCCACCAGCTTTCTTCATCCTAGTTTCAAGTTTTCTTCTTCAAAAAATATCTCCTAACAAGATGAAACCTTCTGACTTCATTGCTTCAGCTGATCAATCTTGCAAATATTGTGCTTTCACCCATAGGGAATGTATCTTCACTTTCAACTGGCAAAAGCACACTTATAACAGGGCCTGTTTATCCTGCTATGAGAAGAAAAGAAAATGTTCTGGCTTGAACTGTGGTTCTTTCCCCATTACTGCTACTAGCTTTGCTGCCTTCTGCAATCCTCCTCCTTCTTCTTCACCTTCTACTCCACCCCCTATTCCATCAACCTCTAAAGATCCCATACCTTTTTCTCCATCAGCCTATTTAAATCTTTCTCCATCACCTAATCCTCTGGGTCCTTCTCTCCAATCTAGAATTGCTGCTACTCCCCCAAGAACTCTTGCTTCTCCCAGGGCCATGCTTCAACCTTCTAACAATTCTTCTCCTACTTCCAACATCTTGAAGCACAAAAGGTCCTATAATAGCCAGCAATCTTCATCTTCTCTTGTTTCATCCAAAAGGCCCAGAACATCTACTTTAAACACCAAATCCAACACCAGTCCTCCTCATCTATCAAAAATAAAAAATCCTTTTCTAATCATAAAAAATCCCACTCCATTACCAAGTAAGCCGTTTATCTATGATCATGATTGTGTTGACACAGGTTAGTTGTCTCTTTTTATTTTCTTAATCTTCAGGTTTTAATTTGCTGATATTTTAATTTGATAAGCGTCCACCGGTTCTCCAATTTCATATTCAGCTTATGAACTACCAGAACCTAATCCAAGCTTCCCTAGAGTTCCAATTCACCTAGTGTCTGAAAAGCTTTTTGCTAATTTTAATAACCTTATTGCTTATTTCCAACAATACCCGCCCTCTGATAGATCAGAATCTTGGATGAGAGAGCAACTGTTAAGAGACCTTTTCAAAATAGCCAACTGGCTTCAACACTATCGTGACCGTGAAATAAGATTCGAATCCCAGGAAATCGATCAAGGTCCTTCTAAATTTTCTAATTTCAATTCTTCAAAAGATAACAACCCTTGATGGTGTTCTTCCTGGTATGTAGCTTTCATGAATAATTTTTGAAAAATAAAATATAAACATCTAAACTACCTAAAACTAAAATACCTTTTTTTTTTTATTTTTTTTATTTTTTTTATTTATATTTATTTTATTTTATTTTATTTATTTATTTTTTATTATTATTATTATTATTTTTTTATATTTTTAGTTATTTTATTATTTATTTTATTATTTTTATTATTATTATTATTATTATTATTATTTTTTTTTTTTTTATTTTACCATTTAAAATAAAAGTTTTTTTTTTTAAAAAAAAAGATAGTTTTGAAATAAAAGTTAAAATTTAATTTTTAAAGAAAGATAAACAAATGTGAAAAGAAAGATAAAAAAAAGTAAAAAAAATTTTTTTAAAATAAAATTTTAAAAGATGCCCCCCGGCCATTTGATGAGCCGTACCCTTGACATCATACCCACATCCAAGTGCAACTTGATGTGGTTACACAATTTTGAGAAATTGAAAAGAAAAGAAAATAAATGAAAGTTTTTAGAAGATAATTTTTATAATGATGATCAGTGGGTGGGCTCCCTCCAATTTATAAAAATGATTAGAGACCACCAGTGAGCATCACCTTTACAATAATTCATAATATATATTAAAGAAAATAAATCACAATCTGACATAAAAAAAATCAAAAACAAAATAAAATAAAAAGAATCTTGAATCCCGCTTTGAGAGCAGTGTCTCTTGATTCGTTCCAGTTTATAGTCTTAGTGGACTTCCTAAAATTAAAAGACAAAGCCAGGATTCAACTAGAAACAGGGAAAATTTTGGAAATGAACATTATGGGGTAATTGTGTATAGAGCAGCCAGCCCATCAATTACTCCCACACTTGCCAATATTAAATTAAGAAGGTTCCCCTGTGAATACTTCTTCCAATAAATTTTAAAATTTTTCCAACACTATCTTCACCCATATTTTAAGAATTTTAAGTTTTTGAAAATTTCAAAGAAGGTCTTTTTGAATTTCATTAAGTTTCATCATAGTTTCGTCGACCATATGCAGTGTAACAATAGTAAAGTATTTTTTTATAAAAAAAGAAGATAGTTTATCCTCATTGCGGAGGTATTCATAAAATTTTGTCGATATCATAGTTTATCCTCATTGCGGAGGAAGACTTCGGCACTCCTGGTGCCTCTAGGATAGAACCGTTTCACTTGATCGGCCGCTACCCTCTTCTTCAATACTACTCCATCCAACTCTTCTAACACATATGAACCGCCGGAAACTTGCTCCTTGATTTTATACGGTCCATTCCACCTATCTGCAAGCATCTTTCCCCACTGACTTTCCAAACTCCTATTATACACCAGAACCATATCACCTGGGTTCAAAGGTTTCCTTAATCGATGTGCCAACCGCTCATCCCAATATCTGACTGATTGATTTCAGATCTTCATCATACGTGAATATGCCTTTTCTAAATATTCTTCTTTCTTTTCTAGCTGCATCATTCTTGCACACAATAATTCTTCAGTAGTTTTGACCGTGTCCCAGTCAACTCCAAGATATGATTCAGCTTCTAAATCAACCGGTAAAACTGCTTTCTGTCCAAAAACAAGTTCATAAGGTGAAAATCCGGTCGTCCTTTTGGAAGTGATTCGATCAGCAAATAAAACTAAAGGTAAATAGTGCCTCCACTTTTCAGCACTTGTCCCACACATTTTAACTAAAGCATCCTTGATAACTTGATGCCCTCTTTCAACCATGCCTTCAGCTTCAGGATAATATGGGGTTGCTACCCTAACCTTTGATCCAGCTTTCAATATGGCCTCTTTAAACTCTGTCCCAAATTCGGAACCTCCATCTACCGTTACCAACTTCATCACCCCATACCTATATACCCAATTATTCAAAAAAAATTCTGCCACATTTTTGGCAGTTAAACTAATAAGAGGCGCTGCCTCTACCCAACCAGATAAATCATCTCTGGCCACAATTAAATATTTATACCGTCCCTCTTTTATATGAACGGCATCTAAACTAACTCTTCCAAAGAGCGTATATTCACCGGTCGCGCGTCCAGGTTCTTTTGGCCTTAAATAACTTTGTCTTTGACATTCTTTGCATGACTGAACCCACTGTTTAACATCCATCTTCATTCCAGGCCACCAAAATCGATCAGAAATTCTTCTAAACGTTTCTCCAACGCCTCTATGCCCGAGATCTTCATGCAGTGATTTCAAAACTAATTCTTGCCCCTTTTCTTGAGTTATAACTACTTGAGGATTTGGATACCTTCTCCTCATTAAACATCGACCAGATAAATAAAATGTAGATGAATTCCTCTTGATAGCCACCCATTCATCGTCTTCACACTCTTCTGGCCTCTCTAAAGTCAACAAATATTTGACTAACAAAAAATAAAAACCAGTCTGACCCCAGACTTCATCTTGAAAATCGATTAATATAACATCAATAGGGACTTCTCTATCACCAATATCACCTGCACATGAATGAGCCAATAATCGTTGACCCCTAAATAAATCTTTAATCGAGCTATGTCGTCGTTTTTCTTCTGAACCTTTGGATCCTTCGTAAGCCGTATTTGAAAATACCTCTTTCTCTTTATCCACCCTTTTATTTAAATTCTCTTATTTTTCAACATATACACCATTCCTTAATTTACTACTATCCCACACTACCAATCCATCTTCCTCTACATACACCACATCTTCTTCTACCTCCTTTCTACCGAATTTATCTACACCTTTTCCAACACCTTTATTAACATAAAAACTATTTTCCAGTTTATCCTCTTGGTGGAGGTCATAATCACCATAATCTAAACACAATAATCCTGCCAGTTTAACCTCATGGGGGAGGTATGGAAAGTCTTCAGCTCCTTTAGTGCTGGCTTTGATAATAGGTATATCTTCATCGAACTCTTCTGAGTCTGAATCTTCTTTGGTGGGTGGTCTACTTGATAAACCATCTGGCATAGTAAAAGTTTTGCCAGGCTTATGAACTAAATCAAATGAAAAATGTTGAATAAAAGCTACCCATCTTGTCATGGGTGCATTCGGTAAACTTGGGGAATTAATCATCTGGATTAATGATTTCGCATCCACTTGCAACTCAAAATGTTGCCCCCACAAAATATGCTGAAGTTTCTTCAGTATTTTTGCCACACCACATAATTCCAATTTCAGTTGAGAATATCTTGATTCGACCTCAGTAAATACTACAGATTCATACCTAACTGGCCTGATGTAACCAGCTTTATCCATCTGAGACAAAACCTCCCCAGCTGCAACCTGACTTGAATCAACTGCTAAATAAATTCTGCCAGCTTTTTTTCCATAATCCAACTTGTGCAGGACTAAATCCTTCCCCACAACCTCCTTCAACTTCACAAACGCCTTCTCACACTCTTCATCCCACTCCCAGTCTGCATCCTTTCTCGTTAACCGTCTCAATGGAGCTGCCAATGAAGAAAAGTCCTTGATAAACATTCTAACATATACGCAAACGCCTAAAAACCCTCTGACTTCGGTCGTATTCTTGGGTCTTGGCCAGGACTGAATTTTGTTAACTTTCTTCTTGGACATAATCCTACCCTCTCTACATACCACATGGCCTAATATTTCTAAGGCTGGCACACAACATGAAAATTTTGAACCTGAAATAGTTAAACCAGCCTCTTCAATTCAAAACAAGATTCTTTCTAATGTAATTTCAAACTCCCAAATGAATTTGCGTATCCCCGGATTCTCTTCCAACACCTGGTTTTCATAGTTGGTTGTTGGTCCCTTAATTCCTCCATCATCTATAAAGATTCCAGCATATTGTGGAATTTCGTCTTGAAGGATCCAAGCCATCTGAGCTTGATAAACTGCAACCGAATTTGTTGCTCCTTGAGGTAATCTTGTTAACTGTAAACGTCCTAGTGGTGTATCGAATGTAGTGAGAGGCCTTGAGTCCGGATGTAACTCTCTCTCATCATATCCACCCATAATATCTCCCAAACTATAACACACTCTCCCTGCAAACGCTTCAACAAACTCCTCAGCACTAGGTGGTATCCCAGCATCCTTTATTGTAACCCTATTTTATTCCCTTAGATCATGAACAACTCTAAGCTTGCCATTCGGTTTCTTGATACAAAATACCGGACTAGAATAACTTGACGTTGATTGCTCATACAGTCCAGTGCGTATCCGTTCTCTGACAACTTCAATATAGGCTTCTTTTAATGCAGCTGGAATAGGAATCAGTTTCCGCTGCCACGGTTCATGACATACCACAGGAATCTTGTAAGGCTCCCCATAGGAATGCTTCAACACACCCCTCTCTTCTTCTACAAAAGCAATGGCCTTCTCTCGCTTGACCATCACATCCAACAACAACTTCTTCTCTTCTCCAGAAAACCAACCATCAGGTCCAAAATTAACAACACCCAGTCTCTCAAAAGTGATTCTTGAAGTCTCAGAAAATTCAGGTGGTTTCTTTACCAAGGGACTTTCATAAGGATTTCTTGATAACCTTGGTCTTCTCAAAGGTGGATTTAATTCAGCAGGTAGCGGTTCATTAATAGGTTGAACTTTATTTGCTACTTTCTTATATTTGGCTGCGTCCACATCTAAATAAACTTGAGGTAAAACATTTTCTTTTGATTCGCCATTAAAAATTTCATCAAATGAATTTTCTTCATTGCCAGAATCGGAATAAGAAAAATTAGAAAAATATTTTATTTCATTTTTAAATTTTACCCTTTTTTCCTTTCCTTCGTCTAATTTATAAGCAGACTTTCCAACACCTTTTCTTCCCTTATCCAACAGTAAATCACCCATAAAGAAAGTTGGCAGTTTATGCTCTTGCTGGAGGACCGGAATTGAATTTTCACAAAAATTATTTTTTTGAGTTTTAATTATACTGAGATTTTTTATTGGATTTTGATAAGATTTTCACAGTTTACCCTCTTGCTGGAGGTCCATAATAGAAGGAGATACTTGCAGTTTAACCTCTTGCTGGAGGTCCGGAATAACATTTTCACAAAAATTATTTTTTTGTGTTTTAATTATACTGAGATTTTTTATTGGATTTTGATAAGATTTTCGCAGTTTACCCTCTTGCTGGAGGTCCGGAATAGAAGGAGATAATTGCAGTTTAACCTCTTGCTGGAGGTCATAAAACATACCCTTCCAATTTTTATCCAACCTAATTTGGCCCATTTTGCCTTTTTCACCATTTTTAAATTTAATAGAAAAACCGGGTAAATCCAATAAACATATAGAAAAGTCCAAAACGTATTTGCACTCCAAAGTGATATTAACAGAAAATAATTGAGAATCCACTTGAATTATCTCCAAGTGAGCTGACCTATTGCAATCCGGGATCTCATCCTGAGGAGAGATTACAACATTAGAGTGATCAGCCCCTGCTACCCCAAAAAATGAGGGCATTCATCCCTTTCCAACAAACATAATTCACCAGAAGCCGTCCGTTTTATATGCCGCTTCTTGGTGCATACACAACACTGGCACAGAGTAGTAATCCCTGGCCGTGTTTCCCAACCTTCATCTCCAGGAGGCGCTAACCGCATATGTAACCTCCGCATATCTTCACCAGTGATCTCCAAACTAATCCCCATGCCAGCTTGATACCCTATCCTGGCCTCAAAATCCATCAAAAAAGGACCACCAAGAACAGTTTTTATTGAAGACCCAGTGTCTTTTAATTTATTAATTGTAATCCGACTGTTAGTAATATTTCCACGCTGCTAGAATATTTATCAATCACCTTTTAATTTATTAATTGTAAGCCAACTGTTAGTAATATTTCCACACTGCTAGAATATTTATCAATCACCTGTCCCCAGTGATTGATGAATGGGCAGAGATATTAACGTAAGACGAATAATAATTAAATGAATTAAAAGAGAGAGAAAAAATGATTTATTATGATCAATCAGTTTTCAGTGGAAAGAAAAGAAATACAAGATTGGATTGCATTGACATAGAACAGAAAGTAAACTATAACAAATTATATACCTTTTAATTTATTAATTGTAATCTGACTGTTAGTAATATTTCCACGCTGCTAGAATATTTATCAATCACCTAAAATCATACCATGATTAGTTATCAGTGAAAACAAATATAGTACACCAATAATACCTGTCCCCAGTGATTGATGAATGGGCAGCGATATTAACGTAAGACGAATAATAATTAAATGAATTAAAAGAGAGAGAAAAAATGATTTATTATGATCAATCAGGTTTCAGTGGAAAGAAAAGAAATACGAGATTGGATAGGTAACAAGTACAAACTCTATCAACTATATATAATCTCATACTATAACTATTCACCCTTACTAACAGATCACAACATAAATCTATACTCGTACTAAATCTAGCATTGTGTTGAGCATGTGTAGAAGATGTAGGAACTTGACCACCTATCCAGACGCATTCTTCAAATCTAGTATTGTGTTGAGCATGTGTAGAAGATGTAGGAACTTGACAGCCTATCCAGGCGCATTCTTCAATACCCCCCCTGCTTCACACATGATAAGATTTAATTGTCTTTTGTCATTTTCATATTGTATGCGAGGTTGTTGTTTAGTAAACATGTCTGCCAACATATCAAGAGTTGGACAATAGACAATATGAAGTTCATTTCGTTTTACCTTTTGCCTTAACCAGTGATAGCAAACATCAATATGTTTGGACCGCTCATTAATTTGAGCTTCTTTAGATAGAAATATTGCACCGCTATTATCACAAAACAACTCAGGAGCATTGATACTACTTAGAATTTGAGGAGTGAGAAAAGAAGTATTTAGTGAGAGAAACAGCTTTGAGATCCAAATGAGCGTTTTTGCACAATCACACATGGCAATATATTCCGCTTCTGTAACAGAAAGGGTGACTACTTTCTGACGTCGACTTCGCCAGGAAATAGGACTATTGTTCAAAAGAATGACATAACCCATGATAGAACATCTTGTAGATTTGCAATTGGCATAATCAGCATCACTGTACGATTGGAATAAAATGTTTTCTTCGTTTCTTTTATACTTTAGACCAACAGACTTATTGGTAACTACATACTGAAGAAGTTTAAGAGCAAGCTTCTAATGAGTCGGTGAGTGATTAGCATTAAACTTTGACAGGGCATTCAGTGCCTGACAAATATCAGGTCTAGTTGAGACAGCTAGATAATTGAGTGAGCCAATTAATTCTTGGTACGGGCATTCATTCCATCTTGAGTTTCCTGGGGTGATGGATCAAGCAAAACACAGCCAACAGGAAGAGGTGTTGACAATTTTTTACAGTCACCAAGATCAAAACGTCTTGCTAACTCATCAACATACGATTCTTGACTAAGGGTAATAAAGTCATCAAGATAAGTAATTTTGATACCTAGATGATGTGTTGGCTTGTCCATCCATTTCACTTTAAAATGTTCAATTAAATCATTCTGAAGTTTTTTAACGAGACAAGGATTGTTTGAGAAGACTAAACCATCATCCACATGAAGATGTATAAAAATGAATTTATCATTCTTCTGAAATATAAAAAGTGACTCATCACCCTCAGCTTCGGTAAAATTTAGTTGATTCATGACAGAAACAAATTTTTCTTTCCATTGCCGAGGTGCCTGCCGGGTGCCATACAAAGATTTACGGAGTTTCCATACTTTATCCTTCCCTCCTTTTTCATAACCCTTCACTTGAGTAACATACACATCATCTTTCATGACACCATGCAAGAAGGCCGTTGAGATATCAAACTGAGAAACAGACCAGTTCCTAGCAGCAGCAAGAGACAGTAACAATCTGAAAGTTTCAGTGCGTCCAACAGAGGCATAGGTCTCCCCATAGTCAATACCCTCCTTCTGAAGATTACCAAGTGCTACCCAACGAGCTTTATATCTAATGACCCTAACAAGTTCATCCTTCTTTTTTGAAAGAACCCATGTACCCCCTATAACTTTCATGCCCTGTTTCTTTGTGACTAGATCACCCACATGATGTTCACAGAGAGATTCATACTCGGAATCCATGGCTTCTTTCCATAACTCAGCTTTGGGACTACACAAAGCTTGTTTATAGGTAGGATTATCTGGTGAGAAGCTGGCAGCAAAGCCATAGTAAGATGGAGGCCTTCGTTGTCTAACTGGTCTCCCTTGAGTTGGCAAGGACTTGTTAAGAGTTGAATCCTTATCTTTGATATCAACAGAGTTGGAAAGTGGAGATTCTTCTTCTGATGAAAATTCAGGTGTAACCCGTTGCATGATTACTTTTAGTCATTGAGGATTTTTGGAAGATTCCTCAACAGCATCACTCTCTGATAACTCCAAAGCATCTCCTGGGACAAAGATTTGCTCAGGAGTTATAGAATTTGATTCTGACGGTAAACTAATAGGTACATTGACACTTGTAGAGGTAGGAATTTTAGTAGTATTAACTCCATTAGATGGAAGAAGAACATAATCTGGTACCTGCAGTATTGAACCCTTCTCATTGAAATAATTTCTTGATTCAAACACATCAACATTCCGAGAGATAAAAATTTTCCTAAGCTTTTGATCATATAGCCTATAACTTTTAGAGTTCTGTTCATATCCAACAATAGCACACTCGATACCTCTTGGTTGAAACTTCTGTGTTCGATCTTCTTTGGAAACATATCTTATAGCCAGTGAACCAAATCGTTTAATAAAGCTATAATCAGCTGTATGACCTCCTTCACAAGGCATATACTCATTAAGAACTTCTTGAGGAGTTCGTGATTTCAATTTAGAATGCGGAAGAAGATTCAACAAGTAATTGCAACTTATTGCACATTCACCCCAGATGTAGGATGGACAGGCTGAGTCAATAAGCATAGTACAGATTTTATCAATCAGAGTTTTATTAAATTGTTCAGCAACTGAGTTATGCTGAGGTGTTTGGGCTGGTGCCTGTTCACGAGTAATACCACTTTTGTTCAAATGATCAATAAAATTATTGCTACCGTACTCTCCACCCCTATCACATTTCAAGAATTTAATTTTTCGTTCAAGTTTATTCTCAACATCAGCTTGATATTTCAAAAACTTGGAAAAAACCTCAGATTTGCATTTCATAAGAAAAATAGTAGAAAAACGTGTGCAATCATCAATAAAGGTCACAATAAATCTATGGCCACCAATAGAGGGAGGGTCAATCGGTCCTATAACATCAGAATGAATTCGAAACAACGGGACAGAGGCTCTCGGAAAGGTAGAAAGAAAAGGTATCTTCACTATTTTTCCTTTTGAACATGTCACACAACTGAATTTTTCATCAACAAAATCAATATCTTTTGACCTAAGAAATGTCCTAGTAGATTTGACATTAAGATGTCCTAGCCGTTGATGCCATTGATACAAGGTTAGAGTCGTGGTTGTGATCATTAAAGCTTGATTATTTAAATACCATAAGTTGTGTTTTTGGCCTTTCCAAGTGAGTTTTACAACAAGCTGACCGCTGGAATTAATAACTTGTGTCTCATTAGGCTCAAAAATCACACTGTAGCCCATATGATTCAACTTATTAACTGAGATTAAATTTGCCGAAATATCATTGACAACAAGCACATTCTTGAGTGTTAGATGAGGACTGATAGAAAAATCACCCGCGTAGTCAGCAGTCAACACCTGAGATCCAGCCGTGTCGATATTGATAGTAGAGGCTAGTTTTGTGACATTTGACAGCAGTCGTTTTTCTTTGACCATATGGGAAGTTGCGCCTGAATCAAGAATGAAACATGTGGTATTCTCCTTCAATCCTGCCAAATATGCCGGCTCTTTGTGTTCTTGTTCAGTAACTAAAGAGACAGACTCAGTAGTTTCGTTGGCAGTCTTTGCTTTATCATTTTTTGAGTGAGATGGAATTTTCAGCTTCTTCAACTCTTCACGCAATTGAGTGATACAGTTTTCATCACTATGGCCAGTGTGACCCAAACGACACTTTAGATTTTTCTTATTCTTTTTATCAGGTGAAGTTTGTTGTGAGTTTTTCTTTTTAGACTGAGCCTTAAGAGCATTAGCATTATCTGTTACATCGGTGTCACGCAATTGTCGATTTGCTTCAGACTTAAGGCTATCATAGACTTGCTCAAGAGTAAGATTTTTAAAATTTTGAAAAAGATTTTGAGTGATTCCCAGCATAGATTCGTGTTGAACACTCTTGATCAGAATCATCGCAATTATTTTTGAGGAAATAATTAGCTCCGAATCACTGGATGCGCTATCTACTAATAAGCTTTCTATTTCTTCAAACTTTCCAAGATGTTCTCTTAGAGAAGAAACACCATCCCACTTAAGATAAACCAACTGGTCTAAGAGATCAGACACTGTTGATGCGTTTCCTTCACCATAATCTGACAAAATTTTTTGATACGCAAGATAGGTAGATTTTGCCTTGGAGATGAGTAAAGAATCCCTAGGACTGACTGCATTGATAAGAATAAGTTGGGATTTGGATTCGCCCTTACGCCAATCATTGGAGTCAACATCAGTGGGTTTACTGGCACACTTTATATGATGTGTTAAGTTGGTAGAATCAAAGTAAAACTCTATCATTGATTTCCACAGTGACACATTACCAGAGGTGAGAACCGGTACTCTCAATAATTTATCATTTGACTGATCAGACATATTTGAGAAAACGTAGGGCTGTATTGGATCAGGCAGAGATGTAGACGCAGGTCGATATGTAGAGGTTGATGATGTACTATCGGAAGCAGCAGAGGGAGAATTAGGTAGGTCGTCACTCAAAGAGCTCATAAAGCTGTTTTCAGACTTTTAATCTATTGAAGACCCAGTGTCTTTTAATTCATTAATTGTAATCCGACTGTTAGTAATATTTCCACGCTTCTAGAATATTTATCAATCACCTGTCCCCAGTGATTGATGAATGGGCAGCAATATTAACGTAAGACGAATAATAATTAAATGAATTAAAAGAGAGAGAAAAAATGATTTATTATGATCAATCAGTTTTCAGTGGAAAGAAAAGAAATACAAGATTGGATAGGTAACAAGTACAAACTCTATCAACTATATATAATCTCATACTATAACTATTCACCCTTACTAACAGATCACAACATAAATCTATACTCGTACTAAATCTAGCATTGTGTTGAGCATGTGTAGAAGATGTAGGAACTTGACCACCTATCCAGACGCATTCTTCAAATCTAGTATTGTGTTGAGCATGTGTAGAAGATGTAGGAACTTGACAGCCTATCCAGGCGCATTCTTCAATAGTTTTTACTGCTCCTCTGGCCACATAAAAGAGAACCTTACCAAAAGATCCACCAATGCCTAACCTGAAATGCTCAGCTGTGCCCATCAGCTCTGTTGCATGCCCTCCAATGCCTCTGAGGTTTCCCCCAGTTCCACTTTTAATTGGCAAGCCTATACTCGTCGCTTGCTCCAATGAAATTAAATTAATTTGAGACCCTGAATCGACCAAGGCCTTTACTTCTTTACCATTAAGAGTTACCACCAGGTAACCCAGGGGAGCGGAAAAATGCGTATCTACATCTTCCCCAAACTTTTCAGCATTTTCACAAATATATTCCACCTCTCCAGTGGAAACCCGAAGCCTTGTCAAATGCTTCTTTTGCTTTTCAGCAAGCGCCGGACTAATCGTAAATAACTCCCCTAAAGATAAGGGAATCTGCAGTTGATTCACCCTATTCAAAACTGCGTCCATCGCATTAGTTTGACCAGAAACTACTGGCCGCTCATACTGGACCTTTGATTTAACAACCTTGGCCCTGGGTACCTCTTGAGGTCCAACCAAGCCATCTTCACCCCCCATTATAACATCTTCACTTTCTATAACCCTAACTCCGTCACCAGCTTCTTGCACTAATCCTGATCCATTGCTAGTCCTTCTTACTCCCTCCATTGGGATGGGACCACTAAAACTTGGTCTGGGTAGAGACGCCAACGGTACGTCCTCCTCAGAATCCAAATCATCCTCTGGCATAAGCTCACCATTTAAATCAAACTTGCCATAACTAGGGGGCCCCATATCAGCAATCCCCTTCTGCATTTTATATAATTCGTCCTTAGAGTAAGGGTTCAATTTGTTGGCAGCAGTTTGAGCACTAGAATTCTTGTCCTTAGAGTAAGGGTTCACTTTGTTATTGGCCTTGCCAGGATTAGCCCTCAATTGGCTCTGAATGCTTCTTTTCGCCTTAGTAGCAGCTGCTCTTCTAGCAGCATTAACATCGTATTTGCCAGCCATACAGCTACCCTCTACCTGGGAAACCGTCGCCAGCTCTAAACCACCAAAAGAAGTAGAAAATGTGGCTTTACTGACCTCTTTCTCTTTACCCTTGTCAGATTTTCCACCATTACCATTACCATTTTTGCCATCCCTGGCATTAACATCTTTATCCTTCACCTCTTCAAATCTGGCTCTCCTTTCAGCCGTTAAACTTCTTCTGACCAAATCAGAAGGAGACTGTCCATCACTGGGCTTGATGAACGAACCATCAGGAAATTTATAAACTTTACCATCAAATAAAACTTGCCCAGCATCCATATCCTTATCAAGAGCAAAACAAACTGTTGCTCTGTGCCCTCTCCTATTACAATAGGAGCACACCTTTGGCTCATCATAGCCACCTCTATAATTACTACCACCATTCCCACCATTTCTCCCATTGCCTGGGAAGCGGTTACCGTTGTTATTGCCATTATAATTTCGACATTCATAACCTCTGGACTGATAAGAAGTCGACGTCGACAAAGAAGCGATTGGGGCCTTGTTAGCCTTCTGGGTTTCTTGAACAAATATTTTTAATTGTTTTGTTAAATCAGCCAAATGATCGACCATCTTATTATCTACATTGCCCTCCACTTTAGCAGCAGGTAATCCCATTTGTGCCTTCTTGGCCTCCTGGGCTTTGACCATAATATCGTTGTTTTTGGCCAAAACTTTGCTAACCTTGCTAACATATTGAGTGCAGGACTCTTGATATTTGTCCAATGCTAACAACTTGAGATGGGCCTGAATGTTCTCTTTGATAACCTCCAGAGCCGGCAGTTTCTGCTCACCATTAGGCAGTTCCTTCATCAAATCTTTTCTTGAAAGATCCTTCAAGACGTCCATTCAAATATCCCTGCTGCATGCTGTCCAAAACAAATCTTTTGCCTGGTTCTCATGCACTAACTCGTCCACCAATATGAGATATTCCACCACTTCATCAAACTGAACACACAGCTTTTTGAAGTCTGCCATAGAAGAAACACCACCTTTTGCTTGCCAGTCTCCAACGATTTTATTGAGGTCCATCATAGTAAACCTAAAACCCCATCTATCAACCATAGCTTTAGAAAGCTTAACCCAATCCTTGTCCTTGAATGCCTGCATAGCAATAACCTCTTTTTCCACCTCCCTATCAGCAATAAAAAACCTAACTTGCTTCACCATATCCACATGAGAAGCACCATCAACAGCAGCAGCAGCTTCATACCTGCTAATGAACCATTTAACCTCCTCCCCATCAAACTTTGGGCCATCCCAAGAAACAATCCTAACAGAGGGAGTAAGAGTTTGAGGAGATCCAGAAGCAACAGCAGAAGAAGACATCCCAATAAGTTATGAAAAGCGTTAACAATTGATAAAATATCAAGCCTCTTGCAGGCCAATAACAAAAATCCAATTAGAGTTCCAGAAAATAAGCCTCTTGCAGGCTAATAACGTTCTTGATCCAAATAAGTCTTTTAAAGAAAGCTAGAGAAATCAAACCCCACGTTGGGCGCCAACTATGGTAAGGTAAACTCTTACAGTCGCCTTGCTGTAAGCAGAATCCGGAGGAGATATGTGGATTTAGCTTAAAACCCCGTCCTTCCAATAAAATAACAAAATGGGAATTCTAAATCACTAAGCTAACCAGTCTACTTGGATCTGATTGATAAAAATAATGAAACTCTGATATGTTTAATGCTTATTGAGATTTACTGATTGTGGCTGTTGAGAAAAGAAATACTGATAACAACAATTAAGGTGTACCAGTGAAAGATCTGAAAAGATTGACTTTATGTTTTTATAATAATTTAAATTTTTATGAGACAGCAATAATCAAGTCCCAGTGAGGAAGACCTTTCTAAAGATACCCTGTATGAAGTGTGATTTAAATTGTTGAGTAGTATTTCTAAAATGTTATATATAAAATATAAAGTTATAAGGGTATTACAAATTTATTTAATTTGTTGAGTAATAAAAAAATGAGACTGTGGTGGTTAATGATTAAGCTGTATGATGTATCCCCCCCTCTCAATTTCGAGTTTGAGAGGCGCTTAAGTATTCCTAGTCACGTGCCTAAGTTTTCCCCTCCAGAGCTCTCCCAGAGTCAATCCGAAGCCCGTACGGAGTCCGTACGGAGTCGAAACGGAGTCGAAACAAAGTCCGTACGGAGTCTGTCCGGACTTCCGGACTCAATTAGAACCTTAAAAACTATAATAAAAAATCTAGAAAAGTTACACATAATAGAGCTACTTCCCCTTTATATTCCAAACTAATTTTTGTAGTCTGCGCAGCTCTAATTACCCCGTGAAAATTCATCAAAGTTAAGTAATTTTCTGAAAACATAAATATTTCTATAAAACTTTAAAATTCATTTAAAAATATAAGAAAAATAGTAAAAATTCTGGAAAAATTTCCCAAGGTTCTTGAGTGACTCGACTTAATACTAATAAACTTTTCAGACCGTAAAAATAAGTTTTCTCCGTAAAATAAATTGTTTTTGTGTAGGCATTCGCTCGTGACCAATTTCTTCATATTTAAAACTCAAATGAATTAAATAAAACCCTTTTATATATAAAAAAAATAATAACGCCAATCTTGCACGCCATAATAACTCCATTTACGTACTTAGGTGCCATACTAAACTTTAGGCTACCACAACAGGCTAACCTTAAGTCTTAGGGTTAAGTTCTTAGTACCATTAAGTAGAGCTAATTTGGCTCTATATTTTATGTCTCAAAGTTGTCATAGCTTAATTTTGTGTTTTAAGGGTTTTAGTAGTTGTGGTGGATTTTTACAAGGTTTTTATTCAATTTGGTTGCCAAAAGCACCAAATTCGTTGCTGTGCATGGATTTTTTAGATGGTGGTCTGTGTGTACATACTGAATAAGACATTTTGGGGCAACTTTAATTATCATACAACCATCCAGAGGTGATATCCTTGTTCCTCATTCAGTTTTCACTGTTTTTTGGCCACAATTAGCTGTGTTTGTTGCAAGGTTAGTTCTTCATTTAACTCAACTTGGGCAACTGGTTTCTCTGGTGTAGCTTTGCAACCTGCATCAAGTATTATTGCTGTTTTCTGTGCAACAAGTGCACAGTGTTTTGGTTTTCTAGTGTGGATATTTCTGCATTTCAGGTTTCTGGTTCTTTGGTTCTCAGCCGTCTGCTATTGGCTACTGTCTTGACTTGTTAAGCAGTCAAGAAGTGTGTTGGAAGGGGTATAGTAACAGTCTCTAATTTGCTGTAGCAAATAAATCTCACATGGTATTTCTCAAAAGGACAGGGGTTTTTCTATCCAGTTTTACTCAAACTCCCTTGGTCAAGGCCTATAGCTTGTACTATAGGATTGTCTACAAGGTAAAAACTTGTATAGTCATTGGAGTTAAAATAGTGTAGTTAAATTAAGGACTCAAAAGGTTTATTTTTTTTACTGAATTGATAATGGTACATAAGTTAAGAAATCTTACTTATTTTATTTTCTCAAATTCATAGTTATTACAGGTACTTATTAATGTATTTATAGTATTCATAAAAAAATATCAAGCAAAAATTTGAAACATTAAAATGTATTTTTTGTTAAATCTTTATTTTGATTAAATAATTTAATTCAAAGATTTTTTAGTCTCTTCAAAAGAATTAATCATTAAGTTTAAATTCAAATACATTCATCTCATGAAATCAATTAGAGCATTAATTGAAAATTTTGACATAGTTTATGTTCATTTTTTCAAATTTTTTATAAAAACATTCCTAATGTTTTTTCTATCTAATTTGTAGTTTTCAGAAGCATTTTGTAAAATAATTTCTAAGAAAGTGAAATAGTATTTTATGGATAATATCTGTACATTAATAAATATTCTGTCATAAATTGAAGCCTTTAATGCCATCATCCAATAAAGCTTTATTGTTAGTGGATGGAGGTGTGCATATAGCAAGGCAGTAAAGGTATTGATTGTTTTATGAGATGGAATAAAAGTTCTGAAAACTGACAGGGTGGACTCTGTTGTTTAGCCAAGGAATAGAGTCCACTTTCAGTTTTTTTCTGCCTCCTTTGACACACTTTTTACCTTTTCTCACCTTTTGCTGCTTTTTCACCCCTCCCCTTTCAAAAACTATTCTTATAATCTTGTTGCATTCTCCACCCCTCCCACAATATTTTATAACACTTCTCACACCTCTCCTCCCCTCTCCATTCACCTTTCAACCCAACCAACCCCTTTTTCTTTCCTTCTCATCCTTCCTATCCCCTTTCAAATGCCTCTCTACCCCAAAACATTCCTTTTTCCTTGTTTCTCACCCTTTTATTAACTCCTTTACCCCAAAATACCCCTTTTGTATCCCATCTCATTCTTCTTGCTTGCATATGCACTTTTTATACTCCACACCCAAACCATTTCTTCCCCACCACAATCAAGCCTTTTTTAGTCTGACCCCACCCCTTTTCCTTTCTAAATAAGTATTTTTGCACCATATGGAGTAAAACAGGTGGAAAGGAGAGATAACAAAGTGAGGTTTAGTGAGATAGGATAGAGAGGGGAGTAGAGGGTAGAATGGGGTGAAAAGCACAAGGTTGGGTGAGTTAGGATTGAGAGGGGTGGAGGAAGAGGGCACAAGGGTAAGGGAGGGGAGAGGAATGGGGAGAGTAAATATGGATTTTAAAGAGGTAGGGGGTTCTAGAGGGTAGGAGCATGGGATGCACAAGAGCAGAAAAGAAAGTGATGAGAAGAATAATCTTAAAAAAATAAAAAAATATAAATATATACTTTATTATAAGGAATGGAAAGTGAAATGGTGTGAAAACAAAAAAGAAACCCATATGTGTTTCACACTTTTTAATAGCCATATTTTTTATTCCAATAAATGTTTTACACTTACTTGTTTGATATAATGAAAATAATGGTAAGTTATTTTTCCCAAAAAATAGTACTCATATATTTTTATTAGTTGGGAAGTATGTATAATAATAGATTTTATAACTTATAAATCTAACTGAATCTGTTTTAAATACATATTAAGGAGCTCTGCATCTCCCACAAATATTTTCAAGCTTGAAAAATCTTCAAGAATATCTATTCATCCAATAAGAACAAATATGTATTTTTGAAAACATTTACTGATAAAAATTTGATTAAAATCATCAATTCAATATTTTTTTCTTGGATAATTTTTTATAATATTGGATAATTTCTATATATAATTCACCACGGGAAATTTGGGGGTGAATTGCTAGCAGTTCTCACTCTTTGAACTCCATGGTGACCCTAATTTATGGCATGTATCAGACCTTCCATAAATGTCACATTGAGAATAAATTGGAGTCACATTTAGTCTGAGATTTGTCCTTGATAAAGGTCCAGTGTGCCCTACATTCAGCACAAGTTGATCCAACAAAACTGTAATTTGATCCTTAGTTTAGCAACAATTGAGCACACATTGATCTAACATACACATTATGCATGTGTACTGAAAATACATTATTGATGCATATTGAAAATTCATACATATTCATTACCAATTATGCATGCATACTCAATATGCAATTTTCATTATGCATAATGCATAATGCATATTAAATATTGAATAATTCATGTTGCATATTGCATAAATCATAATGCATAATGCATAATGGATATTGCATAATGCATATTGCATATTGCATATTTCATATTTCATATTGCATATTGCATATTGCATATTGCATGTGGATGCATAATGCATATGCAACATGAAATATTCATGCATACAGAATGTGAAAATTAACCTTCTAGCGAGAAAAGTGAAAAATAAGTCATGTGACCTATAATTTTGAAAACGGAAAAGAGGAATGATGATTTGAGCTTTTTTTACAATAGCCTTAGTTTTCATTATATTGTTAGAAAATATGCCTTGAAAAACTATATTGAAAAAACCCATATCCTTGGTGAGAAATTCTTCATCAAGTTTAAAAAGCAAATTTTAACTGTTAGCATTATCTATATAGCTTCAAATATGGAAGACTCTATGTAAAAAATTAATATCCTCAGTAGTTTACTTATTTACTGTCCATCTCATTTTTATTCTCTGCATAAATCTTTTGAGGAAAAAAATATATAAGAGATATGTATATTTTATCATGTCTATGTGCCAAATTGTGTTGAATAATCATTTGTTGTATTTGATTTGTGTATTTCGGGTTGAATGCAAAATGAGATTGCCAAATGGGATGCGAAAAAGGTGGCATGCAATATGAAAATGAATATTGCATAGTTAACAGTGTCATTCTAAACTTACAATTTCACTGATAGATTTTCATACTTGGCTAGTAGTGTGGGGGAACTAGGATGCAAAGAAGTTGGCATGCAATATGAAATGAATATTGCATATGAAAACAGTGGCAAGCAAAATTTGCAATTCCACTCATGGATTTTCATTATTGACTAGTAGTATGGGGGTTGGTAGCAGTGGTCAAGCAACCACTAAAATTTGTGCACTCATTTTTGAACAAAGGGTATCATGAGTGTAAAATTATGGAAGGTGACCATAATTTATTATTATTCCTTAATTTTATTGAATAACTTTGAATATTGAAAATGACTTTGTCACGCGCCACATGACACTCAAGGCAAAAGCAGCTCATTAAATCAATAATAAAGAGGTCTAAATCCATATTCGAAGCGCAGAAGCGATTCTACATAGCAACTGCAACTTTCCTTTGTGTACTCACCATTCAACTGTGCTAATCTAAAACTTTAAATCTAAATTAGTTAATATCTCAATAGTGTGTTCAGTCTTTTCTTCAATAGGCAACACACAGCGCAATGGCCAATGCAATATTCTGCTAAAGGTTTATTGTGTGTCTGCGGGCTATTAACAGGGGTAATAAGCATGGACAGGATGGTTAGTGGAGGGTCAAAGGGTTAACAGATGTTAGTGAGGAGGGTCCAGGTGTAATGGGTGTTTTTTCGGAGGTCTGTGGTGTGCAGAATGATGGATGGGCATGAGGTCAATGCAAGGAGTAGTAGTGGATATAAGAGGGATTGGATTTTGGTTTGACATTCTTTAGAATTAAATTATAAAACGTATATATAGCTAATAGTGGTAAAGCCTCAGGTTTAATCATTATTATTGTACATTTCCTTATTAACTCAGTAATCATTTCTAAAAACTTAAATATTTGATTATTGAGTTTACAACCCTTTGTGATATCCTAAGAATATTAATATTACCCTTAAGTTATATTGAGATTCTTATTGAACATATCTCAAAGAAGCAGCTCTTCCTTCAACTCATCTTTGAATCACTTCCTCAAATATTTCTTCTGTACTTCAAAGAAGTCTCTAAACTCCTCTATCCATCTCACTTTCTAGGAACACCCTCAAACTTGTGCGTAGGTCGTCCGGTGACAGTATAATTTAATTCTCCGTAGTTCTCATTCTTTTGCACTACTATGTCCTTTTTCAGGTGTTTTTAAATTCTTTAAAAATGGCACCTGTTCAATGCACTCCTCCTACGGGCGCTACTACTAGGGCTTGCTCCAGAGGCAGGCCAACAGCCACACAGGCTGTTTCCCGCACTCACTCTCTGGAACCTCTCGATATTAGGGAATGGGAAAACTCAGTCCAATCTGTGGAAGGCATCCCCCAGGATTTTGATGATTGTAGCAATGAAGCAGAAGGAGAGGATACAATGCATGAGGCACCATCTTCCCCTGCTTCTCACCCTTCTGGTCAACCTTTGGAACCTGGAACATCTAATCTTTCAAATCCAACGTCTTCAGAGGGATCTAAATTCAAAACTCCTTCCATGAAATCTCCTGATAAATTTGATGGAGAACATCCAGACAGATCGCGCCCCTTCTTGCAAACCTGCAAGCTCCTGTTCCATAATGACCCTCGAACCTTCAATAAAAACCAATTGAAGGTTATTTACACTTCTTCATTCCTAGCCAGGAAAGCAGCAAGATGGTTTGAGCCTTATCTTCTCATGCTCTCTTCAACAGAAACCCACTTACTTATTAATAACTGGGAAAAGTTTGAAGACCAACTCTTTGCGTTGTTTGGTGACCCTAATGAAACTGACAATGCAGAAATTGAACTTGATTTTCTTTGCATGAGTGATAATGGTAAAGCCTCTGAATATATTTTGAACTTCAGAGCACTTCAAACTCGAGTAGGTTGGAATGATGCTGCTCTCAAGTATCATTTCAAAAAGGGACTTCCTTCAAGGATTCTGGATCAGTTAAATCTTCACGGTCAGAAGATGACTACCTTAACGGATTTAATGGATCGAACCCTTAAACTAGACGGCGTTTACCAAGGACAACTTCAACATTGTCAATATGCCAACAAATCTCAAGGCCTAAATTTTAAATCGGGACCTTCGTCACACCCACGAACAACTCAATCCTCCTCAACTCAATCCAAACCTAATAAGGAAAAGACAAACCTTGACCAAAAAGCTCAACCCCAGGCAATATCAGTAAAGTACTGGATCCTAAAGGGGAACTTAAAGAAGCTGAGAGGAAGAGGCGAGCAGATAATGGGTTATGTATCTATTGTGGGGGTAAGCACAAGCTGGAAGATTGTGTAAAGTTGAAGGAAAGAGAAGGTACTAGTTTGAAGTCAAAAAACTAGTAGATAGTTTACTTGTGTGCAAAGCAAACTATCTTATCTGGCCCAGTGCACAGAACATCCATGTCTTAAGGACTGGAGTTGCCTTAAACCGCTTGAGATTCATTTTTTAAGGAGGATACCTACTTCAGTTGTCTTATAGACTCTGGAGCTTCAATTTCTTTTGTTAGTTTATCTTTTGCCAAGAAGTTACAACTGACATTTACAGATATCTATCAAACTCCAATTTACTTGGTCAAATCAGAGGAACCCAAATATTGGGTAAGTAAGAAAGTTTTATGGGTTTTCAACTTTCCGAACTTTCCCCCCTTCAAGTGGGAATTATCAGTCTTGGAGGCCCCAAGGTTGGATGATACCATTCTTGGCCATGACTTTTTAACGCATTGGAATCCTGAAATTGATTGGACACAGGGATTGATCACCCCACAAACTAAGTATATTTCTGATTCTTCAATGCAGGTCAATAGGGAGTTGAACAGCCCACCTGACAATGTCCTGCTAGAGGACAAATCTCTGCCAGATGACTTGCAAGCATCTGATCTTTCTCTAAATGAGAAATTGGCTAACCCTTTTAGCTCGATCACTTCACTCGAAGAGGATTTAAATTGCCTCAAAGTAATCGAATTATGCTCTCTCAATTCTGGTCTTCCCTCCACAGATTCTCTCAAAGATGATGAGGACAACCAAATCAACGTTGAAGCCATTAAATCAACTCTACCGGAAATCTATCATGATTTCCCACAATGTTTTCTCAATCTGCAAGGCCAATAAGTTACCACCTCATCAACCCTACGACCATCAAATATAGTTAATAGGTCCAGTACCTCCGGCAGGTCCTGTCTATTCTTTGTCGAAGGACAAATCTCAAGTTCTTCAAGACTACATTGCAGAGAATGTAGCCAAAGGTTTCATCAGATCCAGTAAATCCCCTACCGGCTCCCCTGTTCTTTTTGTAAAGAAGAAGGATGGTAGTCTTAGGTTGTGTGTTGACTATAGAAAGCTCAACACAGTCACTAAGAAGAATGCATATCCTGTTCCTCCTATGTCATTACTTCTCACCCTTTTCAATGGTGCAAATTTCTTTTCTAAAATTGTTCTTAGAGGCGCTTATAATCTTATTCGCATTGCGGAAGGTCATGAACCACTGACTGCAATGCGCACTAGATTTGGTAGTTTTGAATATTTAGTTATGCCTTTTGAATTGTGTAACGCACCATCAACTTTTCAAACTTTTGTCAATGACATCTTTTAAGATGTTGTCAAACAATTTGTTGTCGTCTATTTAGATGATATTATAATTTTCTCAAAGACACTGGATGAACATATTCATCATGTTTGACAGGTTCTAAATCGACTTTGAGATCACGGTCTCTACGCCAAGCACAATAAATGCAAATCCCATCTTAAATCAATTGATTTTTTGGGGTTTACGTTATCCACTGATGGTTTAGTCATGGACAACAAAAAGGTCCAAAAAGTACTGGAATGGCCTGAGCCCAAAACCGTTAAATCCCTCCAAGGATTTTTGGGTTTTGCAAATTTCTATAGATGATTTATTAAAGATTAATCTAAAACTATTTCCAATCTTACTTCTCTTCTTAGAAAAGATATTCCTTTTGTTTTTATTTCTACAGCACAAAAGGAATTTGAAGCATTGAAGACTGCGTTTACCACAGCTCCAATTCTTTGACACTTTGATCCTACTGCTTTGACAATAGTTGAGACAGATGCTAGCAATTATGCTATTGCAGGAGTCATTTCTCAATTCAACCCTGAAACAAAATTGTTTCATCCTGTTGCTTTTGAGTCACTCAAATTCATTGCGGCAGAATTAAATTATGAAATTCATGACAAGGAGCTTTTAGCTATTATTCATTGTCTTAAAAAATGGCGCTCTTTTCTTCTCAGCCTAAATAGTCCTTTTTAAATCCTGAATGACCATAATTCTTTGAAATACTTTATGTTTTCCAAAGCGTTAACCAGGAATCAAGCCATGTGGGCTGATTTTCTGTCTGAATTTCGTTTTTCTATTTCCTATCGCCCAGGTAAGAGCTGCATTGTCCCAAATATCCTGTCACGTCGGGAAGAAGTTTACCCACAGCGGGGGGACACATTTGCTGACAAGAACACAGAAAATGTGAAATAAATTTTCAACGAATCAATGTTAACAACTCATCAACTTAATTTGATGACAATTCAATCTTTTCAAAATCCACTATCCAACATCCTCAAAGCTCAGTAGAAGGACAATTATTATTTACGGATAAATGACAAAATACTCTCGAAGCAAGGGGCCTAAAGATTTAGTATTGAATCAGGTCTATTAGTTTTCCAAGGTAGAGTAGTCATACCCAAAAAAATGAAATAAAATTATGGATTTTCATTAGTCGACATGATTCTCCATTAGCTGGTCATTTTGGGGTTGATAAAACCTACCATTTAATAGCGAGGGATTTCTTCTGGCCAGGAATGACCAGAGAAATCAAGGCCTATATAAGATCTTGTTACGAATGTAATAGGAATAAGGCTCCCATCACCAGAAGCATGGGTTGCTTCAACCACTTCCTATTACTTCTAAACCTTGGGAATCTTTATCGATGGATTTTATTTCTCAAATTCCTCTTTCTAATAATTTTGATGCTATATTAGTAATAGTAGATAGATTTTCAAAAATGTCTATTTTCATTAAAACTGTCACGGGCCACGTGACACTCAATGCAAAAGCAGATCATCAAATCAATAATACAGAGGTCTGAATCCATACTTGAAGCGCAGAAAGAAATTCTACATAGCAACTGCGACTTTCCTTTGTGTACTCACTATTCAACCGCGCTAGTCTAAACTTTAAATCTAAATTATTCAATCTCTTAATAGTGTGTTTTAGTCTTTTCCTCAATAAGCGACACACAGCACAATAGTTAATGAAATAGTCTGCTAAAAGTTTTATTAAGTATCTGTGGGTTATTAAAAAGGGTAGTGAGCATGGAAAGTGTGGTTAGTGGAGGATTAAAGGGTTAACAGATGTTAGTGAGGAGGGTCCAGGTGTAATGGGTGTAATTTTGGTGGTCTGTGGTGTGCGGAATAATGGATGGGTATGAGGTCAATGCGAGGAGGAGTAATGGATATAAAAGGTGTTGGATTCTGGTTCAATATTCCTTTAGAATTAAATTATAAAACGTATATATAGTTAATAGTGGTAAAGCTTCAGGTTAAATCATTATTATTGTATCTTTCCTTATTTTTCTCAGTAATCATTTCTAAATCCTAAATATTTGATTATTGAGTTTTCAACCCTTTGTGAGATCTTAAGAATATTAATATTACCTTTAAATTATATTAGAATTCTTATCAAACATATCTTGAAGTAGTAGTTCTTCCTTCGAATCATCTTCAAATCACTTCCTCAAAAATTTCCTCTGTGCTTTGAGGAAGTTTCTAAAACTACTTCCTCCATCTAACTTCCAGGAACACCCTCAACCTTGTGCGTAGGTTGTCCAGTGACAAAAACCACTACTACTGCTACAGCAGAAGATTTGTCGAAATTGTTTCTAGAATATGTATTTTCCAAACATGGATTACCTAATGATATTACTTCAGATAGAGGCTCATTGATTGTATCGACATTCTGGACTCAATTGTGTCAACAACTCAATATCATGAGGAATCTCTCCACAGCCTATCATCCTGAAACCAATGGGCAAATGGAAAGGGTCAACCAAATCCTCTAACAATACCTTCGAATGTATTTCAGTTACCAACAAGAAAATTGGACCACATGGTTACCATTGGACAAATTTGCTTATAATAACTTGACCCATTCTTTGACCCCACAATCTCCTTTCAAAACTGTTTATGGAAGACATCCTCGATTCAACTCAATCCATGTAGGAACTAGTCATCCTGCGGAAAATTATCTTGAAACATATCATGACTCCAAGAAGGACTTAAATCAAACTTGGAATTAGTGATTTGAAGGTACAAGGAACAGGCCAATAAACATCGACAATCTGCTCCTTCCTTTAAACCAGGCGACAAAGTATGGCTCAAGGCACAAAACATTTGAACAACTCAACCATCAAAAAAACTGGCCAAAAGGCCCTTGGGACCATTTGAAATCGACTCCGAAGTCTCTAAAACTGCATTTTGACTCAAACTACCTCCTAAATGGCAGGCTATTCACCTTGTTTTCCACGTATCTCTCCTGGAACTGGCACGAGAAATATAAACAGGCAGGAACCAACCTCCTCCGGAACCGGTCAAAGTAGAAGACCATCTAGAGTGGGAAGTAAGCGGTATCCTTGATTCAAGAATGGGTAAGGGGAAACTTCAATACCTCGTGGAATGGGAAGGCTTCCTTGATGACTCAGAAAAAACATCCTGGGAACCAGCCATCAATGTTTCTAACGCCCCTGAACTCCTGAAATCTTTTCATCTTAAATATCCTTTAAAACCAAAACCTTAGAACTTTCTTTTATTTTTCTCTTCTCTTCTCTTTTCTCATTTCTTTCTCATTTCATTTCATTTCTTAAAATTCTAAAACTTCTTCTCTTCTAAAAAATCCTTACTCTGTTTTCTCTTTTCTTCTTTCTTCTTTTCAAAAGTTTTTTTTCAACCTTCTTTCAAAATAAATAAATAAACTAAATAAAATAAAATAAAATAAACAAAAATAAAATTAAATTAAATTAAAAAATAAAATAAAATAAAATAATAAAAAAATAAAGTCTTAAAATTCATTAAAAGAAAATCTTAAAAATCAAAAATTCTTTTAATTTTCTTTCTTTTCTCCTTTCAAACTTTTCTTCTTTTCCCTTATTTCTTTTTCTTTGAACTATCAAAATTTTTCACAAACTCAATATGACAATCTTTCTCAAAATTCACTTCAACCTTTAAATCTCTCTTTTAAAATTCTTCAAAAAAATTACTTCTTTCTTTCAAATTCTTTTTCAAAAACTATTTTATTTCTTTCTTTCCAAATAACCAGAATTCCTCAAAACTTCAATAAGTAAACTTTCACAAATAACAAATTTCTCTCTCATTAAATTTTCATTTCAAACAAAATTGTTTCAATCAACTATTTTTTCTTCATACTTAAGTTTTTTTCAAAACTTGAACTAAAATTTTCTCAGTTAAATATTTTTTCTTTTCTTCTTTTAAAATTTAAAAACAAAATTTTATTCAAATTTTTTTTTTCCTTTTATTTTTCTTTTTCAAAATCTTATAAAATATATATTAAAATTTCAATTAAAACAAGAAAGTAAAATAAATAAATAAATACACAAATCACTTTCTACTTTTTTTTTCCTTCCTTTCTTTTTTCTTTCCATTTCAAATTTTCTCCTGTATTTTTTCCTGAACCAATTTCTTCATTTTTTCCAATACCACCTTTATTTCCTTCCTGCATTCCACAAATACCACCTTCTCTCCTACCGGTACCACTTCCCTAATCTCTATTAATTCTTCAACCACGTCCAAGGAGGCAGAATTAATAACCTTGTTGACCTCACCACTTAAATCTTCGATGAATTGAGCTTGTTGACCCTGCCGAGGTTTCTTTGACCATACCATCAACTTAATTTGATTAAAATTCAATCTTTTCAAAATCCACTATCCAAAATCCTCAAAGCTCAATCAAAGGACAATTATTGTTTAGGGTTAAAAGACAAAATACTCTCGGAGCAACGGGCCAAAATATTTAGTATTGAATCAGGTCTGTTAGTTTTCAAAGGTAGAGTAGTCATACCCGCAACAATGAAATAAAATTATGGATTTTCAATAGTCGACATGATTCTCCATTAGCTGGTCATTTTGGGGTTGATAAAACCTACCAGTTAATAGCGAGGGATTTCTTCTAGCCAGGAATGACCAGAGAAATCAACGCCTATATAAGAGCTTGTTACAAATGTAATAGGAATAAGGCTCGCCGTCACCGGAAGCATGGGTTGCTTCAACTGCTTCCTATTCCCTCCAAACCTTAAGAATCTTTATCGATGGATTTCATTTCTCAACTTCTTCTTTCTAATAATTTTGATGCTATATTAGTAATAGTAGATAGATTTTCAAAGATGTCTACTTTTATTAAAACCACTACTACTGCTACAGCAGAAGATTTGTCAAAAAAAATTCGAGAATATGTATTTTCCAAACATGGCTTACCTAATGATATTATTTCAGATAGAGGCTCATTGTTTGTATCCACATTCTGGACTCAACTGTGTCGACAACTCAATATTACAAGGAATCTCTCCACGGCCTATCATCCTGAAACCAATGGGCAAACGGAAAGGGTCAACCAAATCCTCGAACAACACCTTCGAATGTATGTCAGTTACCAACAAGACAATTGGACCACATGGTTACCATTGGCCCAATTTGCTTATAATTACTTGTCTCATTCTTTGACACAACAATCTCCCTTCAAAACTGTTTATGGAAGACATCCTGGATTCAACTCAATCCATGTAGGAACTAATCATCCTGCTGAACATTATCTTTGAACCATATCACGACTCCAAGAGGAACTTAAAACAAATTTGGAATTATTGGTTTGAAGGTACAAGGAACAGGCCAACAAACATTGACAATCTGCTCGTTCTTTTAAACCAGGTGACAAAGTATGGCTCGATGCACAAAACATTTGAACAACTCGACCATCAAAGAAACTGGCTGAAAAACGCTTGGGACCATTTGAAATAGACTCTGAAGTCTCTAAAACTGCATTTCTACTCAAGCTACCTCCTAAATGGCAGGCTATTCACCCTGTTTTCCACGTATCTCTCCTGGAACTGGCTCGAGAAACATACCCAGGCAAGAACCAACCTCCTCTGGAACCAGTCAAAGTAGAAGACCATCTAGAGTGGGAAGTAAGTCGTATCCTTGATTCAAGAATGTGCAAGGGGGAACTTCAATACCTTGTGGAATGGGAAGGCTTCCTCAATGATTCAGACAAAACATCCTGGGAACCAGCCATCAATTTTTCTAACGCCCCTGAACTCCTAAAATCTTTTCATCTTAAATATCCTTTAAAACCAAAACCTTAAAACTCTCTTTTTTTTCTTCTCTTTTTCCTTCTTGTCTTTAAAATCTAAAACATCTCTACCTCTAAAATTTCCTTATTCTTTGTTTTCTTTTTCTTCTTTCTTCTTTTTTTTCAACCTTTGTTAAAATAAATAAAATTAAATTAAATTAAAATTAAATTAAATTAAAAATTAAAACAAAATAAATAAAAAATTTATAAAACCTTCTAAAATTTTCTTTAAATTTTCTTTTCTTTTCTTTCTTTTCTTTTCAAATTTTCTATATACATTCTTTCCTTAAAAAATTCTTTTCCTCGAACTATCAAAATTTTTTCACAAACACAACACAACAATCCTTCTTGAATTTTACTTCAACCTCTAAATCTCTCTTTTAAAATTTCTATGAACAATTACTTCTTTCTTTCAAATTCTTTTAAAAATGATTTTTTCTCTTCTTTTCTTTCTTTTTTTTCAAATAACTAAAATTCCTCAAAACTTCAATAAATAAACTTTCACAAATAAAAAAATTTTCTTTTATTAAATTTTCATTTCCAAAAAAATTATTTCAATCAACTATTTCTTTTTTTTTCATACTTAAATTTATTTTTTCAAATTTAAACTAAAATTTCTTCAATTAAATATTCTTTCTTTTCTTCTTTCATTCAAATTTTTTCTTCTTACAAAATTTAAAACAAAAAATTTTTTTATTCAAATATTTTTCTTTCTTCTTTTTTTTTTCTTTTTCTCTCAAAATCTTATAAAATAAATATTAAAATTTTAATTAAAACAACAAAATAAAATAAATAAATATACAAATTGTTTCTTCTTTTCTTTTCCTCTTTCTTTCTTTTCTTTTTTCCTTCCATTTTAAATTTTCTCCTTTATTTTCTCTCAAACCAATCCCTTCATCTTCACCAAAACCAACCTTATTTCCTTCCTACATTTCTCAAAAACCTCCTCCTCTCCTACTGGTACCACTTCCCAGATTTCCAGTAATTCTTTGGCCACGTCAAAGGAGGCAGCATTGACAATCTTATTGACTTCACTGCTTAACTCTTTGATGAATCTAGTTTGTTGACCTTGGCGAGGTTTCTTCGACCATACCTGGTTGAGGGTCTCTTTGTTGTCCTCCCTCAAATCAACCACTGGTTGATCTGCCTCAACTGGAAGCAATGGTGCAGCTTCCGCAATCCGAACTTCTGCAATGACATCTGAATTCTAAAACAAGATCATCAGTAACAAAGTTTCTAAAATAACAGAAGAATGGACTTACTTCAAATAATGGGTCAGCTTCTTGAAATAACTTTGATGTGGCTTCCACCACCACTTCTTTTTCTTCTTTGTCATCTTCGATGACCATCCACCGCTTCTTCGGTGTCCGCCTTGAAATGGGGACTTCCTCCTCATCTTCCTCCACCAATTCATCCACCTCCTCTTCTACCCTTCACTTTTCACCAGTGGCTTGGGTTACCCAGGTTGCCATGGTGTCCTCAGTTTCCTCCTCAACTGCTTCTGATTGATCATCACCGATCAACACATCCCATATATCTTTGACCACTTCTTTGGTCTTTGGTATTACCCAATATTTGATCTTGGTAAACCTTTGTTCGATGTCAGAGTTTTTTGCTAAAGCATCGCACACCACCCGTCTCCATTGGCAAAACTCACATTTCTGGCAAGGACCTCAAGTAGCCTTGCTTTCAACACAGAAGTATTCCATTGTTTCACAAGCCGTGCATGCTTGGGAATAATTTTGGGTGACAAGCCCACCGTCCGCTTTGGGGTGAGGAGGCATGGGAGCTGGAGTTGGAAAAGTTGACATAATAATAAAAATAAACAAGAATTAAATAAAAGGGAAAATAGTGTGGGAAGTATATGTCTCACGCTCAACAGAGCTCGCGTTTTTATACCCCGGCATCTGTCACACACCACATGACACTTGAGGCAAAAGCAGCTCATTAAATCAATAATACAGAGGTCTAAATCCATACTTGAAGCGCAGAAAGAAATTCTACATAGCAACTGCAACTTTCCTTTGTGTACTCACTATTCAACCGTGCTAGTCTAAACTCTAAATCTAAATTAGTCAATCTCTCAATAGTGTGTCTCAGTCTTTTCCTCAATAAGTGATGCACAGTGCAATAGTCAATGTAATAGTACGCTAAAAGGTTTATTAAATGTCTGTGGATTATTAAAAGGGGTAGTGAGCATGGAAGGAATGGTTAGTGGAGGATTAAAGGGTTGACGGATGTTAGTGAGGAGGGTCCAGGTGTAACAGGTGTATTTTTTAATGGTCTGTGGTGTGCAGAATAGTGGATGGGTATGAGGTCAATGCGAGGAGGAGTAAAGGATATAAAAGGGGTTGGGTTTTCGATTTGACATTCTTTAGAATTAAATTATAAAACGTATATGTAGTTAATAGTGGTAAAACTTAGGTTAAATCATTATTATTGTATCTTTCCTTATTTTCTCAGTAATCATTTCTAAATCCTAAATCTTTGATTATTGAGTTTCCAACCCTTTGTGAGATTTTAAGAATTTTAACATTACCTTTAAATTATATTAGAATTCTTCTTGAACATATCTCGAAGCAGTAGCTCTTCCTTTGAGTCATCTTCGAATCACTTCCTCAAACATTTCCTCTGTGCATCAAAGAAGTTTCTAAACTCCTCCCTCCATCTCACTTCCAGGAACACCCTTGACCTTGTGCATAGGTCGTCCGGTGACAAATATTCACTCTACAGACATGAGCTTGTACATTTTTAACTCATACAACCAAGTAGAATAGGACTGTAACAAAATAAATTCAGCCAGACACCATTTCGTAGAAAGATTAGATTTTTTGGAAAAACATCATTCTTGAAATTGATAACAACCAAGCTGAAAAGTCTGTTCTTTTCATTAATGAAAGGGATTGTGTTGGTATGAGCATTGAGAAAAAAAGATTAGTGAAAAGTGGACAAAATTGGCCAAGAAAAGCGTCACCAAGATGTAGCTTCACTGTTAGCTTACCTGGCAGCTTGCACCTTTGAAAGCAAAGATGCAATCAAGTTTCTAAAGTATGGTTGGAAAATCCATCCCAAGCCTACTTAAAGGCATTTGACATAGCAGGAACTCTCATTGGATGATAAAATTACAAAACCATATTTTTGAGATGTTTTCATGTGTTTGCAGCAAGGCTTGAATAATGTGATTGGATTGTACCAGGAGCACAGATTGTGTATTCATTGGAATAGTATGTAGATGGTTTGACTATTGTGATCTTCATTTCATGGATGAGATGTCGTTTGCGAGCTGAGGACCCTGTTGTAGTTTGAGTGAAAAGCGGAAAAAAAGGTAAATATTGGATAAGAGACTAATGAGTCAGTTTGTCAGGAAATGAGAAAGAAAGGACAAATTCCCAAAATGTGAAAGGTAAATCATAAAATTAGTATGATCATGAGGCGTGAATAGCAATGGTGGTGGTGTTAGGAAGAGAGAAAAAAAGGCCGATAACCTGGATTATGCATGCACCAGGTGAAAATTATTGGCTAGGCAATGTACGTAACTAATAAGCATCTTGTCAAAATAATGATACATTAAAAAAGGTGTTTTATGAGAACCACAATTTTTCATTTTCCATTTTAACCCTTGAGCTTTTAGAATCATGAATTCTTTTTTATAGACATAATTTATCTCAACCTAAACATAGACTAGGTACTCAGCAGACAACTCATCATCATTGAGAACCATGGAAAATAAGACAACAAATTTAAAATAAACATCAAAAAGAGTGACTATCGCTATGGCTAGATTAAGGTAAAATTAGTGATTATGTGTTATGTACATAGTTCTGGTATAAAACCTATGGTGCAGCCGACGCCTCTAACTCCGGTTCACTCCGGACGAAGCGCTGACACTGCTACCATAACTATATACAGCTTTTTTCCCCATATACAGTCAAGAGGTGTTATGGACCTAGATCCTTATGTACTTAGCTATCAACTATATCTACCAGGAGACACGTCATCACTGGTTCCTCTGGTTCTATCCGGAGTCTAGCTGATGCCGTGTCAACAAGAGGGACCTGGCCTGGGAGATGGAATTTGCCACGGGCATGACACACAGCTGGGAAAGCATTGCAAAGTAATGATGCAGTTCTAATGTAACTAAAAAGTATCATGGAAGCGATTAGAGGTTGCAGATTGAAGTGAGCACCGTATTGTGGTGGTGAGGATTGAGAGTCTTTAAAAAGAGATTATTGTCAGATAAAAAAAAGAGAATTTAAAGGTTAAGGGAGGGATTTAAGCTGATAGGGAGAGTTGCAAGGTGAACATGATGGCATCAAACTAAGAGGTAAAAGATAAAAGTGAAAAAAAAAAAAAAGACTTGATCCTTGTGAGTGAGAGCCAAAGATGCTTGAAGATTGAAATAGTCATGGTAACTTGGAGGAAAACATCCTTTCTGAGTTTAAATAATTAAAAGTGGCAGCAGGAGGCAGAGAAGTGTTGCACGCCCCAAAGGTGATTAGCAACTGAAATGATGTCTTGAACAACCGAGTGGCTAGAAACCACCCCATCTGATGAGCGGAGATGAGATGAGAAAGGCCGGAGTTGGGCTAAAGTCTGGCGGCAGAAAACAGACCGACGTTTATAATCCAAGCCCCCGTTAAAGCTGCGTGGATTTTATCTTTCTTCAACTTTGACACCACCCAAGCTCGAGATGACTGCTTCAGTGGTCCGACATTCTTGCCCCCTTGTCCCTTTTGAAACTCGTCCCGAGGACCCGGTTGACGATGATCCGCCTGTGAGTTGACCTCCTTATTCGCTGTTTCATCCACTATTTTATTCTCTTGGCCCTCGTCCTTGCTATTGTGATTTGAATTGGGCGTCTGCTCATTGAAGTGCTTCGTGTTTTTTTCAGCCAGCTTATACTCCAAGTGATCCTTCAGCTACAATCGCTGCTGGACCTTCACTTCCATATGGTGAAACTACTTTCCAGCCACCGCCCCTCCCGCCACGACATGTTGAGCAGCCCTTCCGACCAAGGGAACATCAGCACCATCTTCACCACCCTGTCTCTTCGGCTCCTCATCAGGCACCACCGTCTGCCTGGCATGGTCCACAAGAGCCAACCTCTATTCCTGTTGCTGGAAGACCTCTGATGAATGGCGGCAAAGTTCTCGTCTATCCAATCGGCGTGTCCTGTCCTAAGTGTCTTAATACGGGCTACAAAGGCTTTGACCCAACTCATCCCTGCCGAAAAGTACGTGCCTAAGCTAACCTTGTTTTGATCTTACCTTGTCTATCAGGGCTATCACTCAGGTTTTCGGGGTTTTTTTTTGTTCCGGTGTTTTTTTTTTATAAATCAAAACCTATCTCTGGGCTTTCTTTGATCGTTTTCTCCCCTCATTCTGGTTTTGTTCAAGTGCTGGGAAAAATACGGCAAACCTTATTTGGCCGTGCGGATGGCCCCTGGCTCGAACTCCATTCCAACCAACCATCAACGTCCACTTCCACCTTACCCGATGCCTCTTCATTCTCCGCAGTCGGCCCATGATTTCCCCCCTCAGATAGCTCATTCTTTCACCCCCTCACAATCCTCACCTTCTACATCACCCATCATGTATGCATATGGTCCTCCACCGCCAGGCGCTCTAGTCGTAAGACCTGGAGATCCTCGAATCGGCGGAAGATTATGTCTTCGATGTAATGGAGAGGGCAAGGTTGCTGCCTTGCCACTGGCCGGCTTCTTGTTTTTTGATCTAGGTGGAACTGAACAATGTCAAGCTTGTAAAGGAAGTGGACGAGTGTTTTATTAATGTGCCAAGTCTCAAGCGGTGAACTTTTCAAGCCTTCGCTTGTTGTTTTTCTCGGCATTTTCGCTTTTTATTGCTATTAAAACCAAGACTTGTATTTTAACTGAGAAGACTTCTTTTCTTTTTCCCATTCACAGGAAAGAAGTTTCTCTTTTTTAATTATTTGGTTTAGATACTTAAACTTTGATCATTTGTCTAACTAGTATATCCATGTTTACTTTTTATAAAATTTACCGCAAAAGCCATACATAAAGTAGTGAAACGATCTGGTGACATGCTTTGGCTACGGTGTTTCTTGCTCGGTTGTTACATTAGTCCATTGATTAATTTTATATTTTATATTCTCATTTAAATCAATGGTCCTTGAAGATCAAAGCAGAAGCTTTGTTATGAAAATTTGAAAGGAAAAAAAAATATATATATATATATATTTGATTGCTCATCATGTAAGGCTCTACAAATGGGAAGACCTTGAGAAATGATTAAAAATTTGAAAAATAATGAGCCCAAGAAACCGACTAAAGAAAGGGAGGGCATCAATAAAAAAACAGTGAAATAAATTTAAAGCAATCAAATCTAACAATTTGTTAGTTGAAAAGTGGTAAAAGTACGAGGTTTATGGGGGTCCACAAGTCTGTTATGCTAAAAATGGAGGGGAAAATCTGGATCCTAGGCTAAGATTGAGAACTAATTGACGTCGATTTTTAAGGAAGCTGGTTCCTCAAACTTGTTCAGTTTTCCTTGCCAACATATATACATACATATACAGCCAGACTCAAATACCTTGGTAGGAAATGCAAAACCTTTTTTGAAACTTTTTTGCATTTTGCCCAAAATAATAATAATAATAAATAAATAAATTTAAAAAAACATTTTTTTTGGGACAAAGCTTGCAGTATGCAATCAACCAGATTCAATAAGCTAATGGTCAAATGTTCAGCTTGATATTGATATTGTCATTCCACCTTGCATGCCAGCATGGAGAATCTATATATATATATATGTTTACAACTGACTCAATCAAGTACTCTCAGCTCACCTACCTATCTTAATTAATCAGCTTTTCCCTTTCCCCACCCTCCTTGCTCTTCTTTCTTAAAGTCTTTTTTTTTTTTTTTTTAATTTTTAATTTTTTTTTTTTTTAAATTTTTTGGCTTGGCTTGCAATTGTTTTTGAGGTAAGCAATTTTTTGGTTTTATTTACCATTACCCACTTTTTTTTTTTTTTTTTTTTTTTTTTTTTTTCTTTTTCTTTTGAAAGTTATTTATCTTCCACTAACACTTAATTTACAGATTAACCTACTCCCACAATAACATATATTAAATATGATCCACCATTTAAAGTAACTGTTGTAATGGAAGCTTTCAATAAGAAATCTCTGAAAGAAATAAAGGAGAAGCATGTCTGTCAAGTTCATGAAAACTCACTTCACCATTGGCTTAAACTGTACCAAGAAACTAAGGCTGTGATAATGTCATCAGACAACATATGCACCAATGCATCAAGGGATCTCAAAGAAAATGAGAGAATAGATTTAGAGTTTAGATATCTGCTTCAAGACCAAGAAGAGAACCTTAAAGAAGAAAATCATAATTGTCATCATGTTTATGTCAGTTGATGCTAGTACTTAAGTATAATTTAATAGTAAATATTAATGGTCCAACTACTTATTAATAAATGATTTAGTGGTTAAACCTCAGGGGAAGACTAATAAAATAGTTATACTCAATTTAAACTCACAATACTTGGATGTTATGTGTGCTAGTGGTGGAAAAGAATAATAAAATATAGTTATAGCTTATATAAAGATAATATCAATTTATAAAGGCTTTATGATATATTTCTATACAATAATAATTGAGTTGTAGTAAGTAAGTGATGTCTATAATCCGTCAAAATCCTCCCTTACTTATACCAAAATCCACTGGAGTGCACAGACCTTCAATCCAGATGATGTCACTGCTATCCCTGGCAATTACAGCACTGTGAGGACCCATCACCTCCCCATGGCTTCCACTTCAAGCAGTTTCAATACCCAGACCTCCAGTAAGGACCCTCCATCACAATTAATGATACCACAGACCCATACCATAAATGGAATAAGCAGATAAAAGCGGATACCATAAAGAAACAGGTAAAATAACTCATCCAAAGAGGATAAAATGAAACCCAAAGCATATAAAGGAACCAAATAAACTGTCCAAGCTCCCAATAACATCCCCAAGCATCCACATTAACCCAGTAATCATATCCCAACTCATAAATCCATGAATATCCATCCAAGGAAGCAGATTAAGTTGTCCAAACTGGATATATGCGCCTGAAATAGGTGTGTATGCATGTGTAGGCATTGTGAGTCCACTGGTAACGTCCATATGACCTAAAATAAACAGAAAGATAAAGGTTATAGGCTATTAAGAGGTTAAAACCCACTTATAGACCTAAATATACATAATACACCACAGAAAAAATGGGGGGGGTATTGCTAGCAATACCCCTTTCTTGAACTCCGTTGAGCCACAAATCTATGCCTGAATTATGCACACATCATCGCCATGTAGGAAATTTTTTGTCCTTACATTTAGTCAGAGATTGGTCACAAATTGAGCTCAAGATGAACCTACATTGATCACCGTTTGATCTTGCAAAATACTAATTTGATCATGAGTTGAACTCCCTTTGATCTCACTTTGATCTAACATAAGCTTTTGCATATCCAATATGTCAACTATTCACTTTCAAAAAGATTCGTAATGGATTTCACATGGGATATTAGAACCAAAACCAGTAATTTTGAGTATATGGCTCATCAAAATGATTAATCTACAATAAAATACCATCAAAATTCAATCTGATTACTGAAAACTTTTGGTAAAATGACTAATAGATATTTAAATTGGAAAATAATATTCCATTTCTCAATTTCAAATTCAAAATATAAATCCTCATTTCAAATGTGAATTTTGTAGATTCCTTGCCTTCCTATATTATGAGTAATATTTGAGGTATTGTACACCTTTGTAAATATGGTGTTGTGCTGTTAGAAATTATCTCTGTTTGAAGTCAACTTTATTGATGCTTGATTCCAGAATGATACATATTTTATAACTATTTTGAGAAAAAAGTCACTAGCAATGAATTTAGCCTTTTATCTGTCCTTTATTAAACCTCACTTAATCCTACTTAAATCCAAATTGACCCACAAAAACCTTATTCGGGATATTTTTTAGCCCAGGATGATTCAAGATTGGAGCAAAATATTATTTTACATATCCAATATGCCTATTAATTAAATTTCTTCAAGCTTACTTAAAATTCACATTAACATTAACTTTCACAGGAAATATTAAACACAAATCTTGAAGATATAGTATTTAAAATCAAAATAAATATAATAGGGGGTGTCAGTTCTGGCAAATCCGCACTTAACTTAAGTGCGGATTTCAAACCAAATCAGCACTTAAATTTTGCAAAAAATTCACTTATTTCAAAAAAGGGTGTCAGTTATGACCTCAAATCAGCACTTTTTTCCCGTTTTTTTTCACAACCACATTTTGGCCACAAAACATCCCTTCCTTTCTTACCCCATCCCTGTCACATGTGACACACTGACCTTCCTCGCTACCTACCTGTCAGCCTGTATATCCCCAGGACTGAGTAAAAAGTGCTTATAAGTTATGTTAAACACATGAACTATACATGGGAACAATAAATGAGAGTACACAAACAGTATACATAAGTAAAATTATGATAATACACATAAAATGCCATTATAACACCTTATATACACGCATATATCCACCTTTTATAAGTCTTATGTACTTAATATTAAGTTGGAATATGTTAGGGTAATCTTAAGAACCTTAAGTATAAGGCTACATAATTTTTAAGTACACTTAAAGCTGGTATATTCATTGTTTTATGCAAAAAACAAGAAATGCGCTTTATTTCACTTAAAAGTTGACTATATGCGCTATAAAATTGAGAATATCAAAATTGCGCTTTGACAGATCAATTGGGCTCAATTAGAACTATTGATTTGGCTATTTAAATGCATAAAAATAACACTTTTCAAATTTGGTGTTTTTTTATGCCAGAAATGGCTTCTGTGTACTGGCCACATACTACCTGCTTTTTCCCGTGTGAATAGCTTCATTTTTAGAAAATTTAGCTTTTTAACACTATTATTACCCCACATTCTACGCCCACTGTGGGGAAACACACTAAAATAGGCGACAGGCGCTTATTTAGTGTCCTAGCTTAATTAATAATGCATTGACCTTGTTTATATGCACTAATTTCATTAATAACCTCACTCTTGGCACTTTATTTCATCACCACGCTTAAATTCGCCTAATTTTAGTCAAGGATTTACCCGTGCAAGCGCCTGCCAAGAACTGCATGTAGTTACCCCACATCTCACGCTCTTTTTTGAGTTTTTGGGTGGTTTCTCAGTCAATTTTGGTTATTTTTGAATGGGAATTTCACGTAGTATAATGTCAGGATTAGCCCCATTATTTCTACAGTAAATCCCCCTTATTATTAAGCTATTATTAACCTTAAAAAGTCTCCTTTAGTCTTTAATATTATTGTTTTATACTCATATACTCTCTTTTTGTCTTTTTCTTTAATTTTGATGGATTTCCCTTATTATTATAGGATTTTGGCAGTTGTTACTCTTCTAATTATGTCATGGGTTACTGGGAATGATGATGGGCATGTCTATTAGTTGTTTAGAGGCGTCATTAACTGTGTATTTGGTGGTATATCAGGGGAATCATTGGGGAACTCAGTGTGTATAAAAGGAGGGGGTTTTTGGGTTGTATTTCTTCATTCTTTATCATTACAATTCAACCAATATAACCAAATAAATTACAATACATATCAATTAGTACTTTTATAAGACTTTTGAATAGTATCTGAATTAAATAATCTATTTTTCTACCAACTACAAAGATTGTAAGCCATATATAAGGATAGTGAGAAATATATTACTGAGACTTTTATATTTGATTATATTTTACAACTTAGTGGGTTAAAACTACAGTATTCATATAGGACCATTAAAATCTTCTAGACAACTGACTATTCAAGCTAGTTCACGTCCTTGTACTTGACCTTAGCCTGACACTACCCATCAATCCTCGGCACACACCCCTTCCTGACATTTTCAATATTTTGACCAGGCATGTTTACATTCTTTTTTACTTATTTCTTCTACTTCTTAATCTTTTTTCTATGGGTGTCAGTTCTGACCTCAAATCAGCACTTTTTTCGTGATTTTTTTTTCAAAACCACATGTTGGCCACATCATCCCTTTCTTTCCCATACCATTTTGTACTCTCCAAATGTCCTCTTTGTGTACTTCATTCACTTGGGTTGGTATTTTGGTTTGTTGCATATTCATTTTTTTTGGAATTTACGGTGATTTTTTTTTTGGATGGCTCATTGGTTTTCCTTCACCAGCTCAACATGAAATCGCATATTTTGTCAGTGATTTTTTTTTTCATTCATCCCTCATATCCTTTTCCTATTCTCCTCCAACATCCCTCAAACAATGTGGTTTCATTCATTTTGTCATCTCATCTCTCCAGGTAAGTCACTTTATTCTTTTTTTTTTGATTTTTTGATTACTAATTATAATTTTTTTTGTTTTTTTCTGTTTATTTTATTTTTTTTATCTAAATTTTTTTTGTAAGTGGTTATTTTGGATTTCAATGTTATAATTAACCTTTTTTTTCTCTCCCTCTTTACTTTCTTTTTTAGCTCCATCACCCTACTCTTCATCCCTCCTTGGCATGGTCATTATCCCCCCTTTCCCTTATTTCACTTTTTTTTGGCTCCATTTCATTGAAACACATACATTGCACATTCTTTATGCATTTCACTTACTCCATATTCAATTTCCCCACAATTCCAACATCAATCTTTCTCACTCTATTTTTCATAATTTTCAATCAAGGTAAGTTTCATCTCCTTTTTTTCATGCCTATATGATATCTCATTCCATTTATAAAAAGTTCATACTTAAATATATGTATGACTCTTATCTGGATAACAGTGAACTTATAAAACTCCTTTTGATCTCATCTTCATTACCACTTTTCAAGTTTTTGTGAAATTTTGAAAATCAGACTCGGTATTAGGGTTAGGTTTATTCAAATCTAATGTTATTTTTACTGAAGATTCTCCTGAAGGCTACCTTTCATTTCCCACAAACAGATTTGAATTTGATTCAGTGGTTGCTGAGATATTGACCATTAAAGTTGAGCCTTTTTTTTCCCAATTTAAATTTTTATTTCATTTTTTTATGTAACAAATTAGGGTTAGGTTTATTTAAATCACATGTCCTTTAACTGAAGATTCTACTAAAGCATATCTTTCATTTCCCTCAAACAGGTTTGAATTAGGTTCAGTGGTTGCTGAGATTTTGACCTTTGAAGTTGAGCCTTTTTTCCGAATTTCACTTGTCTTATTTCACATTTTTATATTGCATATTTAGAGGATAAGGATTCTGAAACTCTTATATGATTATTATATAGGCATTTCAATTATATAGGCATGTATTCGTTGCTCAAGAATATCACTAAAGCTCAAAAAGATGAAGATTTTTGCTTATGGGACACTCTACCTTCCTTTAACTCTTTTCTTGCTCTTCGACTCAAAAAGCACTGTAATAAAGCATTTGAAAAAAATCATGAACTTGCAACCAAAGTTGGAATACCGAATTGGTGTGACTCCAAATGGGAAGATATCAGCCACGAATATCTTTTATTTTCTAATTTTATTATCACTCATTCTGGATTTCACAATAAATTTCACACTGATACCAAGGACACCAATTTTCTTACTTTTGGTATATTCTCATATATCAAACCGATTACTGGCCAACCAATACCATCTCCAGCTAAAATCAAATGAAATGGTTTATATTTTCCAGACCACCGGTGCATCATTGATTTTGGTTTGGGAAATGGTATCATCGAAACTATTTGGAATTCTTCTAAGGATAATCATCAAATGACCAAAGCTCTTCCTGGTTTGGAATCCTGTCAACGTTAAACACATTTTGGTTGCTCATTTCAAATCAGTCATAAGTTGATTCAAAGAATCAATAAGGTAATGAAAGAAGGTAAAGTTATTCGATTTAAAAAAACTTTATTTAGATCCAAAAAGTATGGGGATTAGAGTTGTCATCGAAAATTTTATATTTTTCGTAAATTTTTAATAAATATTTTTTATGTATCAATTTCCTCAACTAAAGTAATGGGCCCATGACCTTGTGTTGTATAAATGGTAATCATGATAACATTTATTTGTTTCATGGGGTTCCTCTAGCCTATACTTGTGGAAAGTCCCAAACTTTTGTTTCTAGATTTGATCTGCATTTTGGCTTAAGGGATTGTCATTACTTTAAACTAGGGAAATTGATATATATTAGATATTTATTTAATAATTTACGTAATTATATTAAATTTAGATGACTTCCACCACTTACTTCAATAAAATGCAGGGGGGGGGTATTGCCAAATTTTCAAATCTGACATGTGAAATTGATGACTTAGAAAAATTTTGGTGATATCCACCCCTTGCTTCAATAAAATGCAGGGGAGAGTATTGCCAATTTTTTAAAACAGATATAGAATTTTTTTGACTTGTAAATATTTTGGTGAAAATTTTTGACGAGAATGTGAAAGTAATTGTTTCCACCATGAGCAGGTTTCTGGCTCAAAGGAATAGCAGTACCATAAACAAAACCAATACATCCTGGGAAGCCCTCTGCTTGCATAACCTGAGATGATTCAAGTCGCTCTTCTTTTGTTGGCCAGGTGAGAAGTTGAGATTACAAGGAGTTGATGGCAGTGATACATTGTTTGGTATAAGTGTTAACTGAAACATACCCTAAATCAAAGACATTTTCTAAACGTTTCAAAGCGGCTCCATTACCATTTGAACCCAAATGACATAGTGTGATGGCCAATTGAATTGAAGGATGTTGTTGTTCTTTTTGAGAATTATTGTGAAATATGGGATGATCCTGAATAAGCTCAAGCAATTTAAGGAAACATTCCTGAGAAGTCCTGAACAGCTCTCTAAAACTGGGTGTAGATAGTTTAAGAAGTGTTTGGATGGTGTACTTGGGGGTATGAAGTACTTGAGGCTTTCTGGGAAGAAGGTAACGTTTCGTGGCCATTTTTGATAAAAAGACAAAATCTTCTTCTAGATCAGAATCAGAATCGCAATCAGAGTCCAAGAGCAGTTCAAGAGCCATGAAAGTCATTGCTTTATGTAATTTATCACAATTTGAAAGTGAGGAAGGCATAACTCTTATATGATATGATATGAAGATGTAAGTGATGTACGATGTTTTGAGTTATGAAGTGTTATGCTGCGGAGTGCTGCGTATGAATGGGATGATGCTGACAAATCAGTGAAATGGGACTTGATGGTGAAATCAGCACTTTTGGTTGAGAAAGTGCGGATTTGAGTGAAATAAGTGACTTATTTCATTTTGAAATCCACCAGTATTGGGGCTAGTGTGTTTTGGAAATCCGCACTTATTTAAGTGCGGATTTGGTCAAATTTAAGTGCGGATTTTTAAGTGCGGATTTGCCAGAACTGACACCCCCTAATATAATATGCTTACAACAAAATTTTTTTTCTGGATTAATTGAAACAAAAAATTGTTCATTTGTGAAAATAGAAAAAATACTATCCATTGTGAATTTAGAATTCATTTTTAAAAATTTAATGCCCCCTCACTTTCAAGTTTATCATGTATTTCAAAAATTATATTTTTAATAATTTTGTGAATAGTACACCTGAGATATAAACTTGGGGATATCAAAAACTAAAACATCAGCAAATTGAAATGTTTTTTATTGTTATGAATGGAAATAAGGATTAAAAAAACACCATTAGAGCAAGTTTGATTGTGAATAATAGGCATACTTTCTCATGTAAATTTCAATAAAAAGCTTTTTTATTCTTACATATGTTGCAGTGGATACATTTGAGCTCAAAAAGAATTAAAATTGACAAAATAAGACTTCTAAAATTCATGTTCAAAAATGAAATCACCTGTCATTATCTACCTGTAAACTATTTTAAATTAAATAATTTCAAAGTCAGTATATATTGATGTTATTTTTTCTTCTAAAAAATTTATTATATAGATTAATAGTCATAAACAGTTGACATAGATGTTAACTTTATATAAGCAATCTTTAATGCATAAAATGATAAAACTATCTTTTATGTAAAAAGTGATGAAAGAAAAAAATATTATTAAATTTTTGATGCACTATCAATAAAATTAAAGATAGAGCATATCAAAAGTTTAAACTTAATTTCAATTTTGATATCATCATTTTATTTTATTTTACTTGAGTAGAAAACATATTTTAAATCTCAATATAATTTTAAATCCCATTAGTTTGTAGATTTCAACATTTGGAACTATGAAATAAATATTTATGAAAGAATTTTACAATATTTGCCCTTCTAAAAACTCATAAATCCAACTTCAAATCTTCTAACCTTCACAAGTAACCACAATGCATTCTGAAAATATTCTATATTTAAATAATTAAAGGTAAATAAAATTATGTTTATATTCTTTATTTCAATTTTTGATAAATAATATATATATATATATATATATAATTTCTTAAAAAGTCTAAGAGGGAGCTTAATAGTGGTTTTGGCATTAGATATATAGATTCAACTTTGAAAAAATTGGTTTGGAATAAATTACAAAGACAAAAAGAATATATTTTGATGAAAGAATACTGATTTAGGTTCTCTTAAAATTTTATTAACCAATTTTATGGAATATCAATCCATGGTTATCATTCTTTATGATATTATCATAGAATTTTTTCCTTTTTTAATATAATGATTTTCTATTGTGTGGTATGTAGGTTAAGATAAGTTTAAAAGATTTATTGAAGATATATATACCAGACACAGTATAATCTGTAGATTTATAACTATAACATACTTTTCTGATGTTTTACATCATTGATAAGTAGCTCATGCATTACACAAGTAAATAATTATAGTCTCTGGAAATAAGTCCTTGTGAATTTCAAATTTTTTGTTATTCTTAAAATCATTACTCAAATAAACTAAAAATTTCTTCAAATATTGATTGAAAGAAGGAGTTTCAAAATCTTATTTTGTAGTTATAAAAGTTTGAGTTATTTTTCATATTATCAAGTATAATGAACATTTGTAAATTTTAACTTAAAAACTAGTGATCATACTAAAGTAATACTGGAAGAATCAGATAAAAAGGGTGGAATAAAGTCATAGCACAACAGGAAATGATACAAAATTGTTAATTTTTGGCTCACAAAATTTAACATATTTTTGACATATTTTGCCACCTTTAGATAATGTTTAGTGGATTTTAACATTATTATAAAAAGAAAACTTAACAATGTTTTTGATTTTTTAACAAAAATAAACATTTTAAGATCATTTTTTTTAAAATATGACTTATTTTTATGCTTTATCTGCAATATTTAGTAGTTTTTTTAGAAGAAATAACTTGTTTTGATATTTATTTTTGAATCTTTTAAGAGAGTTCATTGCATTAAATTTTTGTATAAATTTTTCATTAAAGCATCATATTTTAAATCTAGAGATTTGGTTTTGAAATAATATATATTTTCATGTTAATTGACTCATTATTTTTGGATTGATAAATTATGTTAAAATTGGGATTGCTTATTTCTAGTGAGTGTACATCATAGTTGGTTTTCAAATCAAAGATTAATAAATGGTGAAATTTTGTAAAATTCTAAATATCTTTTAAACCTTTTGGATTTAAATAATGTTTAATGTTATGTAATCATTCTATAAGTAGAACACAGTTTAAATCTGATAATTTTACATTGCTTTCAATTTCTAATACTAAAATTCTATTCTACTTGAAACAATGTAAACTAAAGCTTGGTATCTCATAAGAAACTCACAATTTTCAAAAATCATATTTCCAACTTTTTAAACATGATACACATTAAAATATATTTTTAAAAATAATTTCCTAATTAGTTTCAAATACTAGAAAAAAATGACCTCAATTTATTTTAATACTTAAACCATTCTGATGAGTGAATTTCACAATCCTCTAAAAAACATATGGTTACCATTTATACACATATGCATGATTTCTCTTTTTGTTTAATTTTAGCTGAATATAAAAAGAAAATCACATGTTGAATATCATCTAGAGATAAACTTCTTATATTAGAAGCTAATATTTCATATGAGAAATTTTTTATTGAGTTTGGGAAAGATTAATAAGTGTTGGGCATTATAATTGAGCCATTTATTTAATTAAATAAAAAGTATGACCTTCTAAATATTTCATATATATATATATACATATATATAATAAAAATTAATTATATAGTAGCATTTAACCATGGTTTTATACTAATGTCATATAAAAAAAGGGATTGAACTAAAAATTTCAGTAAAGAAAATAAAAATAAGATAAGTTAATATTCTTGTTTATATTTTCATATTTTTGAAATGGCTTACTTAAGGGAGAAAATTATTTGGTTTTAGAGTACAAGAATTTCTAGATAAAAATCTTCACAATATAGTTTGACACTCTCAAAAAGAAAATTCTAAAATTTTTACTATCACATTTTATATATTTGTTAAGTAATAGAAAATGGAGTTGTGTCTTTGACAATGAAGCTTTAGGAAATGAAATAAATGATTTAATTTTATAATATAATTTTTGAAACAATAAATCATGTATTCAAAAAAAAATTATATATCTTACAATCAAGATAACAGTATTAATTAAGCAACTCTAACAACTTTGGAAAGAAAACAAGAAAAAAATATTTAGTAAAATGCATAAGTTATTTTTAGAATTTAAGGAAACTTAATAGCTCTATCTGTAAACTAGCCTTAAAGCAGGTTTAGATTTAACATGTGGAAATTCATACATAGTACCCTTCCATCATTAGAGCAGAATAAAATTTATGTAGTTTTATTTTATTAATTTATAATAGTATTTTTATTTTTGGCTTTTTCATTAGTATAACTATATATTTTTTAACTTTTTTGTTTTTCATAACATAAGTTCAAAGTTTCCCATCACTACTTAAAGATGAAACTCCATATAATGTAATAAATGAATGATATATTATAATGAATTTTACTAGAGACTTCTCAAAAATGGTGATTAAGAATACTTATTATAATTTTTTTTAATTTTTATTATTATTCTATCTCTTGAAAGGAGATGGCCATATCTCAATTTAATTAGTTTTTTGTCAGAAAAATTTATTCTTGATCTAAATAAAATTGAATCACTATTAACTAGATGTTATTATACAATTTTACCAATTTTTTTATCTGAACATAGTTGAAAGTATGTATAAATTAAAGTGTTTCCACATAGTCTTACTAATATCCCACCATTATTTTCACATTTAGATTTCATTATAACTGTAAAATAAGTTTTTCAATAATTTTAATAATAACTTAATATTTAATAATTTAGTTACATAGTAGATTTTTTATCCTTTTTTTTATATGAGGCTTATTATATAAACACCACTTTTAGATTTTTTCCATTTTGAAGTCTGATAATTTAAATTTTCATTTAACTACCCAAATTATATCAAAAAATATTCAAAAGTATATTTTTTTAATGTACTCTTTTTGATAAACTTATCATTTCTTATAGGTTATTCTTCAACTATTTATTGTAATTAATTACCCACTCATTTATGGTCTGTTATTGTTGTTAATTACATACAGACAAAATAAGGATACTGTCAAATTATATTGGAGTTTTAAATTAAAAAGTAAATACTAGTGGCTGGTATTAAATATGAAGTTGTTATAACTAAGTTGAACAATAATTAATGATTAAATGGCATTGTATATTACAAATTTTATTGAATGTATATAAAAATAACACTCAAGAAATATATATAAGATATAAATATAACCATTGTATATCAAAAATGAAGTACTTATCAACATGGTCTTTTTTAATGATTTTCAAATTTACTTAAAGAGACATTAATATTACCAATTTAAATTTTATATCAAATATAACAATATTATTATTTTAATTTTAATTATTTTACAAAAAATTTGAGTTAAAAAGTAATTAAATTCAGTATTTAATGAATGTTTTTGAAAAATATTTACAAAAATAGAAATAACCCCTCACAAAAAAAAATATAATTTTTTTTACTTACAATTTGCACCATATTTCTACCCTTAAAATATTGGTATTCTTCTAACAAAAATATTTTTTAAATAAATTTAAATTTTTTTCATTACTCAATTACAAAATGTCAAATTTATAATTTATTTTACCTTACTAAAAAATTTAGTTGAAAATTTAATTTTGTATTTTCAAAAAATTAACTTAAAAGTCAAAAATTAAAAAAAACAAAATTATAAATATAATTATGAGAAAGAGGTAAATTAAATTTATAATATTCATATAAAAAAATTTCATATATCTCATGGTGTTTGAATTTTAATTTAATGTATTAAAAAATAATTATTAAATAACCAAGCCAAATGAAATCGGCTTGGGTTTTTGGTATCACTAGCACTTATTTTTTTTCTTATACTCACATTTTAATTTTTTTTTTCTAGCTTTCTCATATTTTTTATGATTTTTAATGTTTTTAAGACTGAAGTTGCTTTCAAACAACTTCAGTCTAACTTGTCTCTCACTTTCCCACCAGATTGCACCTTGTATGGAAAGTCGCTTCCATTTAAGAGACCAAAGTCCCTTGCAAGGACTTTGGCTTCTCTGTGTGCATTGCACAGCCAGAAAAAGACTGGCTGTGCAATGCACTGCATGCTGCACATGCAACGCGCATTTCTGCTGCATGCAGCGCACATTGCATGTGCTGCCCATATCTCATGCAGCTGATATCAAGTCAGCTGCATGAGATATGGAAGCGATTGTGCAACACGCGTTGCACAAAGCTTTGGCCACCTCCCAGCCTAGTAAATTGGCTGGGAGGGTGGAAAATGATACAGCAAGTAATCAAAGTTGCTTTTAGCAACTTTGATTGCCTGAAAGAGACACTTCCAGCCAGGTTTCCCCTGGCTGGAAGTACTAAATTGCAATGTAAGGGACCCAAGCCAATTTCAAAGGCTTGGGTCATAAATTAAGGTTTTCAAAAAGCAGCCAGTATAAATCTGGCTGCAATAAAAAGTAAATTATCTAATTAAAATACATAAATAAAAAAAATTTGTTCAAAAAGATATACAACGCTCTGCAGCCGGTTATAAACGGCCTTCCATTGATACACACAGATACAAAATCAAATGTTTCTTTCAGCAACATTGGCCATGTTTTGATATTTTGAGCCAAGTAAGATCAGGAAAAAGGCCAAGGCATAAAAATTGCACAATTAAAAATCTACCAATTTTATATGGTGGGGAGGTTCATATTTTAGAAATAGGTGGTGCACATTATAGTTCCCTTTAAAAAAATTTGAAAATGAAATAATTTTGACGCAATGTAAATTTAAATGTGATGAGTGTATGTTTTTTAGCTACGTGAAACATGGTAGCTAGAATTATGTGGCGTCAATTTTTTTTAGATGTGAATCTCAGTGTTCCACAATCATTCATCTGTACAACATGCAGCCAAGTAAATTCTAGCTAGAATTAGTATATGCATAGGAAAAAATGATCATGCTGCGTACAGTGCCTTGGAAACATTATTCTTGGAATTTAGATGAAGTTTATCATATGACTTGGAGAGCTGCATTTTTTTGAAAATGAGATCAGTGAAAATTCATGTTATCTACATCTGTTTGCCAACCAATTTATTTTTCCTTTCTCTGTCTCACTTACCTTTTTCAAAAATTATCAATCATATTTTTGCTTTATAATTTTGAATTAATGGTACTATTTTCTTGACCTTATCTGATTACCGGTATGCAAATTTTTCTTGCTATTGCATTTCATATCATTTTGGTTTGTTACTCTTTTTTACACTTTTGACAAGTTAATCTAATGATTCTAATTCTGAATTTATTTTTAGGGTATATTTTACTGTACCCTTTTGATTGATTATAAAAAAATTCTTTTTCTTTTAACTTAAAGTTTTTTTATTTGTTTGTCAATTTACTTTTCTTTATTCCTTATCAAAAATGCTCAATTTATTTATCTAACCATTTAATTTTTAAAACAGTAATTATAAAATAAACTTTATAATTAATTTTAATCAATCAGCTACAAATGGAAGAAGATTTTATAGACACATAAGTTCATGTTTTGCTTATCATTTTTCTATATTTCTTTAATAGTTTCTCAACCATTATATTATTAATATGAAAAGTAAAAAATCATCTCGTACTTGCTGAAAGCATACAGGATAATGTTTTGCTTTTAATAATAATAATTAGATTGTTTGTAATTTACCTTTAGTTTATTGATTTTTAAGTTGTTTCAAAGTCTCGTACTTGCTGAAAGCATACAGGACAATGCTACAATTTAAAAATTAATAATTTATTGAAGTATAACTTTCTAAGTCAATATATTTGTCAGAGCAAGATTTTTCATTTTATATATGTGGATATGATAATTCTGTAAATTTTTTAATATTACTAGTGTATTGGAGTTATACTTTCATTATATTATTAATATTAAGTGTAGAGCCAAATCTTGTACTTGCCGAATGCATACAAAATAAAGCTATACTCTTTATATGTATAATTTAATAAAGTATACCTTTGAAACACTTTCTTAATATTTGAAATAAATAAAAATTTTATAAATTTACTAATATGTAGATATGCTAACTTTTGTATTTCTAATATTGAAGATATGATAAAGTTAAAGGTATCATTGACTGATAATTGAAATTATGTTACTATTTTTTAATTTTTGATTTTTTTCTATTTTAAATCAAAACTGAATTCTCTTAGAATTGAACCATCAATGAGTAACAATCTGAAAAAAAAAACGGCCAGGGAAGAACTCTAAAAATAGGTGAGGGAAAGACATTGCTACTGGAATGAAACTTGTAAACGCTCTTGGAATGGATACAAATGGGAATAAGCCACATTTCTATGCACAATCTTATGCAAAAAATATGACAGATTGCAATAATTATTACAATTTTTTTCCTGGTTGTAGTATTTATAAACCAAAAGGTGTCTTAATACCTAATGTTCTTGTGCAGACTTTTGAAATTCATGAGCTGAAAGAACTAGATATTTTAGAAGGTACAGTGCAATGCATTAAGGATCTTTCTTACTGCGAACATGAAATTAAAAAAAATGGTTATCATCAAAGAGCTGGTGGTTTTGGAAAAATGTTTGGTGGTGGCTTTATTTTAGATAGGAAGAAATCTTTATATATTTGTAAGTATCACTTTTTTAATTTAAATACTGAATTTTTGAATGCTTTTCCTTGCAGATGAATACACTGATGATATTGTACAAACGGATGAATATAAAAAATGAATGAAGAGGATTGCAATGTACTTTGAATATTAATTAAAAAAAATATCATATGTAAAGTACAACGAGGCAACTAATCTTTGTGCAAAACTTGGTATTCCTGGATTTTCAAAAGTTTCTAGTGAAGAATAGGGTGTACTGATTGCTAGTAGTTTTACTTGGACATCTGGAGCAAATGGTAATGGGTTCTCCAATAAGGTTCATCGTGATAAGGATGAAAGTGAGTATACTTTAGGAATATTTTTTTGTAAAGATACAGAAAACAATACCATTCATATGAAGTATGATAAGACCCAACCACGACAAACAGGTGGAGAACTTATGTTTCCCGAAATTCAAAGTAAAGTCAAATTTGAAGCAACTAATGGAATAACAGTGACATTATGGCCTGCCAATAAACTAAGGCATTTTACCTCAAGATTTCACGAAATTCCTGGCTTCACTAGGATACAACTTTGTGAAATACCTTTTAAAAATAATTAAAATTTTCTAACTTTGATACCACCTATTAAGACACAACCTTTTCAAAAGAGCTTTAAAAACAAAAGAGTCTAATGAATAGACCAAAATCAAAAAAATCAGACCAAATGAGAGAAAAATGGATCCTGAAGAGCCAAAAACAGAAAGTAAAAACAAATTAAGTGTTAATGCTTATTTCAGAAGAATTAGATTATTGAAATACCATGGTTGAAACAAATATGATTTTTTCCAAGGCTAAAACCAACTAAGACCCTCTTACAGTTCTGATATTTCATAATCAGCACACAAAAAAAAACCCCCCAAAACTTCTCCATACACTGACTTCACTCCTAAATTCATCTCCAGTTTCCATCAACTTTACATCTTTTTAATTTGGATAAAACATTACCAAATCTTTATTTTACCTCCACTAAGAATACAAAATGACCTACTTTATACCAGTGCAATCCAAAACATCAAGAAAATCTTCCTAAACCTTCCAAACATCCAATTTAAATACTCTCTCACCACAGAAAATTTGGGGGGGTATTGCTAGCAATACCCCTCATTTAAAAATGTTGGGAAGTGGTTGGAAAGCTGTTGGAAGGCTGTTGGGAGTTCATTGTGAAACCAGATTTAAATTAATTGGACAAAGATTTGGTAATCAGTTAGAGCTAAGTTCAACCGAACTCAATCACAGGTTTCCTGGAGCTTGGTGATTACTTTGATTTTGAGCTGAGCACAGATTGAGCAAAGCTTGAACATATCACTTAACATATCATAATATTCACTTTCCCATCTTGTGGAAAGCAAAATTTGATATTTGTTCTAAGAATATCTACATATATTTTCTTGCCAAGTTGGTAACAGAAGGTTAAACTGTAGTATCTCAATTATTAAACTAGACTACATAGATATTTGATAAAACATAAAATTCAAATCAATTTTAATATTATTGAGATCACCATAAGTGTCTGTCCAAAGACTTACAAAAAGTATGTTAGTATCAAGACATCATTCTAGGTAGTAGTTTCAATTTGGATTTTGAACTGACATCTAAAGCATTTTACTATTAGACAGAAACATAAATAAGTGTAATAAAAGTGAAATTATTCTATTTTGTGATTATAATGTAATAATAAAGCACATTTTTATTGAGAAACTTTTTCTTCCTCCACAAACCAAAATTTACTCTATAGGCTCAAGATTTATTTTTAAGCCATATTATTCATTTCAGTTATCATTGATTTACTTCCAATATTTATTAAAAAGATAATAATAATACACATGAAAGAATTATGAGCTTAGCATAGCATATGCTAAAAAGTTATTTTGTCATTTTATTCAAAACTGATTATTCATTTTTTGCTTCAATTCATCTTTTAACAACCACTATCTTCAGATACTATTCTTACTTAATATGTCAAGTCTCAGATGTGTTGTAAAGTTCTCAATAACAATTGATCAAATTTATATTAATTTAATTTCAAGATTTCAAAACTCACCAACCCCCACAATTTTACAGCGAGGCCATTTGAATGTTCATATTTTTGGACTATTTGAAGAAAGAAAACCAACCCTTGTTGGTAATCTTTCTCAAGTGCAGAGTCAGCACATTGGACCACTATTGGGTGACATTGGCTCTGGATCTCACCATTTAAACCAAAGAAGTGCCTTGAATCCTATGAAGCCTTTCTATTTTCATGCTTACTTGGTTCCAGTTTTTGGTAATCAGTATCAACTTTGGGGATACCTCTTTTCTTCAAGTACACTAATAAGTCTTACTAAAGTAGCATTTTCTTCTGCTCAAATCAATTTATGTCTTATCCTGAACTACGACTCCACTATCTTTTTTAATATCCCGCATGTAATATTTGAAGGCTCTTTCCAAATATCTCAGAGTACTCAAGATTGGAAAGCTGATCAACTTATCCGAGGAACCAAAACAGTTCTCAAAACACATTGTGGTAGCCTAAAGTTTAGTACGGCACCTAAATATGTAAATGGAGTTATTACGGCGTGCAAGATTGGCGTTATTATTTTTTTTATAAAAGGGTTTTATTTAATTTATTGGAGTTCAAAATATGAAGAAATTGGTCACGAGCGAATGCCTACACAAATACAATTTACTTTACGGAGAAAACTTATTTTTACGGTCTGAAAAATTTATAAGTATCAAGTCAAGTCACTTAAGAACCTTGGGAAATTTTCCCAGAATTTTTACTATTTTTCTTATATTTTTAAATGAATTTTAAAGTTTTATAGAAATATTTACGTTTTCAAAAATTACTTAACTTTGATGAATTTTCACGGGGTAATTAGAGCTGCGCAGACTACGAAAATTAGTTTGGTATGTAAAGGGAAAGTAGCTCTATTATGTGTAATTTTTCTAGATTTTTTATTATAGTTTTAAGGTTCTAATTGAGTCCGGAAGTCCGGACGGACTCCGTACGGACTCCGTACGGGCTCCGGATTGACTCTGGAAGAGCTCTGGAGGGGAAAACTTAGGCACGTGACTAGGAATACTTAAGCACTTCTCAAACTCGAAATTGAGAGGGGGGGACACATCATACAGCTTAATCATTAACCACCACAGTCTCATTTTTTATTACTCAACAAATTAAATAAATTGTAATACCCTTATAACTTTATATTTTATATATAACATTTTAGAAATACTACTCAACAATTTAAATCACACTTCATACAGGGTATCTTTAGAAAGTTCTTCATCACTGGGACTTGATTATTGCTGTCTCATAAAAACTTAAATTATTATAAAAACATAAAAGTCAATCTTTTCAGATCTTTCACTGGTACACCTTAATTGTTGTTATCAGTATTTCTTTATCAACAGCCACATTCTTTAAATCTCAATAAGCGTTAAATATTTTAGAGTTTCATTATTTTCATCAATCAGATCCAAGTAGATTGGTTAGCTTAGTGATTTAGAATTCCCATTTTGTTATTTTTATTGGAAGGACGGGGTTTTCAGCTAAATCCACATATCTCCTCCGGATTCTGCTTACAGCAAGGCGACTGTAAGAGTTTACCTTACCATAGTTGGCGCCCAACGTGGGGTTTGATTTCTCTAGCTTTCTTTAAAGACTTACTTGGATCAAGAACGTTATTAGCCTGCAAGAGGCTTATTTTCTGGAACTCTAATTGGATTTTTGTTATTGGCCTGCAAGAGGCTTGTTATTTTATTGATTGTTAACGCTTTTCTTTACTTATTGGGATGTCTTCTTCTGCTGTTGCTTCTGGATCTTCTAACCCTCTTACTCCCTCAGTTAGAATTGTTTCTTGGGATGGCCCAAAGTTTGATGGGGAGGAGGTTAAATGGTTCATTAGCAGGTATGAAGCTGCTGCTGCTGTTGATGGTGCTTCTCATGTGGATATGGTGAAGCAAGTTAGGTTTTTTATTGCTGATAGGGAGGTGGAAAAAGAGGTTATTGCTATGCAGGCATTCAAGGACAAGGATTGGGTTAAGCTTTCTAAAGCTATGGTTGATAGATGGGGTGTTAGGTTTACTATGATGGACCTCAATAAAATTGTTGGAGACTGGCAAGCAAAAGGTGGAGTTTCTTCTATGGCTGACTTCAAAAAGCTCTGTGTTCAGTTTGATGAAGTGGTGGAATATCTCATACTGGTGGATGAGTTAGTGCATGAGAATCAAGCAAAAGATTTGTTTTGGACAGCATGCAGCAGGGATATTCGAATGGAAGTCTTGAAGGATCTTTCAAGAAAAGATTTGATGAAGGAACTGCCTAATGGTGAGCAGAAACTGCCGGCTCTGGAGGTTATCAAGGACAACATTCAAGCCCATCTAAAGTTATTGGCGTTGGACAAATATCAAGAGTCATGCACTCAATATGTTAGCAAGGTTAGCGAAGTTTTGGCCGAAAACAACAATATTATGGTCAAAGCCCAGGAGGCCAAGAAGGCTCAAATCGGATTACCTTCTGCTAAAGTTGAGGGTAATGTAGATAATAAGATGGTCGATCACTTGGCCGATTTAACGAAACAATTAAAAATATTTGTTCAAGAAACCCAGAAGGCCAATAAGGCCCCAATTGCTTCTTCGTTGACGTCAACTTCTTATCAGTCCAGAGGGTATGAACGTCGAAATTACAATGGCAATAATAACGGTAACCGCTTCCCAGGCAATAGGAGAAATGGTGGGAATGGTGGTAGTAATTATAGAGGTGGCTATGATGAGCCAAAGGTGTGCTCCTATTGTAATAGGAGAGGGCACAGAGCAACAGTTTGTTTTGCTCTTGATAAGGATATGGATGCTGGGCGAGTTTTATTTGATGGTAAAGTTTATAAATTTCCCGATGGTTCGTTCATCAAGCCCAGTGATGGACAGTCTCCTTCTGATTTGGTCAGAAGAAGTTTAACGGCTGAAGGAAGAGCCAGATTTGAAGAGGTGACGGATGAAGATGTTAATGCCAAGGGTGGCAAAAATGGTAACGGTAATGGTGGAAAAGCTGACAAAGGTAAAGAGAAAGAGGTCAGTAAAGCCACATTTTCTACTTCTTTTGGTGGTTTAGAGCTGGCGACGGTTGCCCAGGTGGAGGGTTGCTGTATGGCTGGCAAATACGATGTTAATGCTGCTAGAAGAGCAGCTGCTACTAAGGCAAAAAGTAGCATTCAGAGCCAATTGAGGGCTAATCCTGGCAAGGCCAATAACAAAGTGAACCCTTACTCTAAGGACAAGAATTCTAGTGCTCAAACTGCCGCCAACAAATTGAACCCTTACTCTAAGGACGAATTATATAAAATGCAGAAGGGGATTGCTGATATGGGGCCCCCTAGTTATGGCAAGTTTGATTTAAATGGTGAGCCTATGCCAGAGGATGATTCAGATTCTGAGGAGGACGTACCGTTGGCGTCTCTACCCAGACCAAGTTTTAGCGGTCCCATCCCAATGGAGGGTGTAAGAAGGACTAGCAATGGATCAGGATTAGTGCAAGAAGCTGGTGACGGAGTTAGGGTTATAGAAAGTGAAGATGTTATAATGGGGGGTGAAGATGGCTCGGTTGGACCTCAAGAGGTACCCAGGGCCAAGATTGTTAAATCAAAGGTCCAGTATGAGCGGCCAGTAGTTTCTGGTCAAGCTAATGCGATGGATGCAGTTTTGAATAGGGTGAATCAACTGCAGATTCCCTTATCTTTAGGGGAGTTATTTACGATTAGTCCGGCGCTTGCTGAAAAGCAAAAGAAGCATTTGACGAGGCGTTGGGTTTCCACTGGAGAGGTGGAATATATTTGTGAAAATGCTGAAAAGTTTGGGGAAGATGTAGATACGCATTTTTCCGCTCCCCTGGGTTACCTGGTGGTAACTATTAATGGAAAAGAAGTAAAGGCCTTGATCGATTCAGGGTCTCAAATTAATTTAATTTCATTGGAGCAAGCGACGAGTATAGGCTTGCCAATTAAAAGTGGAACTGGGGGAAACCTCAGAGGCATTGGAGGGCATGCAACCGAGCTGATGGGTACAGCTGAGCATGTCAGGTTAGGCATTGGTGGATCTGTTGCTAAGGTTCACTTTTATGTGGCCAGAGGAGCAGTCAAAACTGTTCTTGGTGGTCCTTTTTTGATGGATTTTGAGGCCAGGATAGGGTATCAAGCTGGCATGGGGATTAGTTTGGAGATCACTGGTGAAGATATGCGGAGGTTACATATGCGGTTAGCGCCTCCTGGAGATGAAGGTTGGGAAACACGGCCAGGGATTACTACTCTGTGCCAGTGTTGTGTTTGCACCAAGAAGCGGCATATAAAACGGACGGCTTCTGGTGAATTATGTTTGTTGGAAAGGGATGAAGGCCCTCATTTTTTGGGGTAGCAGGGGCTGATCGCTCTAATGTTGTAATCTCTCCTCATAATGAGATCCCGGATTGCAATAGGTCAGCTCACTTGGAGATAATTCAAGTGGATTCTCAATTATTTTCTGTTAATATTACTTTGGAGTGCAAATACGTTTTGGACTTTTCTATATGTTTATTGGATTTACCTGGTTTTTCTATTAAATTTAAAAACGGTGAAAAAGGCAAAATGGGCCAAATTAGGTTGGATAAAAATTGGAAGGGTATGTTTGATTACCTCCAGCAAGAGGTTAAACTGCAATTATCTCCTTCTATTTTGGACCTCCAGCAAGAGGTTAAACTGCAATTATCTCCTTCTATTTTGGACCTCCAGCAAGAGAGTAAACTGCAATTATCTCATCAAAATCAAATAAAAAATCTTTTGTGAAAATTCAATTCCGGTTCTCCAGCAAGAGGTTAAACTGCCAACTTTCTTTACGGGTGATTTACTGTTGGATAAGGGAAGCAAAGGTGTTGGAAAATCTGTTTATAAATTAGACGAGGGAAAGGAGAAAAGGGTAAAATTTAAAAATGAAATAAAATATTTTTCTAATTTTTCTTATTCTGATTCTGGCGATGAAGAAGATTCATTTGATGAAAGTTTTAATGGCGATACAAAAGTAAAAGTTTTACCTCAAGTTAATTTAGATGTGGACGCAGCCAAATATAAGAAAGTAGCAAATAAAGTTCGACCTATTAATGAACCTCTACCTGCTGAATTAAATCCACCTTTGAGAAGACCAAGGTTATCAAGAGATCCTTATGAAAGTCCCTTGGTAAAGAATCCGCCTGAATTTTCTGAGACGTCAAGAATCACTTTTGAGAGACTGGGTGTTGTTAATTTTGGACCTGATGGTTGGTTGTCTGGAGAAGAGAAGAAGTTGTTGTTGGATGTGATGGTCAAGCGAGAGAAGGCCATTGCTTTTGTAGAAGAGGAGAGGGGTGTGTTGAAGCATTCCTATGGGGAGACTTACAAGATTCCTGTGGTATGTCATGAACCGTGGCAGCAGAAACCGATTCCTATTCCGGCTGCATTGAAAGAAGCTTATATCGAAGTTGTCAGAGAACGGATACGCACTGGACTTTATGAGCAATCAACGTCAAGTTACTCTAGTTCGGTATTTTGTATCAAGAAACCAAATGGCAAGCTTAGAGTTGTTCATGATCTTAGGGAATTAAATAGGGTTACAATAAAGGATGCTGGAATACCACCTAGTGCTGAGGAGTTTGTTGAAGCGTTTGCAGGGAGAGTGTGTTATGGTTTGGGAGATATTATGGGTGGATATGATGAGAGAGAGTTACATCCGGACTCAAGGCCTCTCACTACATTTGATACGCCACTTGGACGTTTACAGTTAACAAGATTACCTCAAGGAGCAACAAATTCGGTTGCAGTTTATCAAGCTCAGATGGCTTGGATCATTCAAGACGAAATTCCACAATATGCTGGAATCTTTATAGATGATGGAGGAATTAAGGGACCAACAACCGACTATGATAACCAGGTGTTGGAAGAGAATCCCGGGATACGCAAATTCATTTGGGAGTTTGCAATTACTTTAGAAAGAATCTTGTTTCAAATTGAAGAGGCTGGCTTAACTATTTCAGGTTCAAAATTTTCTTGTTGTGTGCCAGCCTTAGAAATATTAGGCCATGTGGTATGTAGAGAGGGTAGGATTATGTCCAAGAAGAAAGTTAACAAAATTCAGTCCTGGCCAAGACCCAAGAATACGACCGAAGTCAGAGGGTTTTTAGGCGTTTGCGTATATGTTAGAATGTTTATCAAGGACTTTTCTTCATTGGCAGCTCCATTGAGGCTGTTAACGAGAAAGGATGCAGACTGGGAGTGGGATGAAGAGTGTGAGAAGGCGTTTGTGAAGTTGAAGGAGGTTGTGGGGAAGGATTTAGTCCTGCACAAGTTGGATTATGGAAAAGATGCTGGCAGAATTTATTTAGCAGTTGATTCAAGTCAGGTTGCAGCTGGGGCGGTTTTGTCTCAGATGGATAAAGCTGGTTACATCAGGCCAGTTAGGTATGAATCTGTAGTATTTACTGAGGTCAAATCAAGATATTCTCAACCGAAATTGGAATTATGTGGTGTGGCGAAAATACTGAAGAAACTTCAGCATATTTTGTGGGGGCAACATTTTGAGTTGCAAGTGGATGCGAAATCGTTAATCCAGATGATTAATTCCCCAAGTTTACCAAATGCACCCATGACAAGATGGGTAGCTTTTATTCAACATTTTTCGTTTGATTTAGTTCATAAGCCTGGCAAAACTTTTACTATGCCAGATGGTTTATCAAGGAGACCACCCACTGAAGAAGATTCAGACTCAGAAGAGTTCGATGAAGATATACCTATTATCAAAGCCAGCACTAAAGGAGCTGAAGACTTTCCATACCTCCCCCATGAGGTTAAACTGGCAGGACTATTGTGTTTAGATTATGGTGTTGATTACCTCCACCAAGAGGATAAACTGGAAAATAGTTTTTATGTTAATAAAGGTGTTGGAAAAGGTGTAGATAAATTCGGCAGAGAGGAGGTAGAAGAAGATGTGGTGTATGTAGAGGAAGATGGATTGGTAGTGTGGGATAGTAGTAAATTAAGGAATGGTGTATATGTTGGAGAATTAGAGAATTTAAATAAAAAGGTGGATAAAGAGAAAGAGGTATTTTCAAATACGGTTTACAAAGGATCCAAAGGTTCAGAAGAAAAACGACAACATAGCTCGATTAAAGATTAATTTAGGGTCAACGATTATTGGCTCATTCATGTGCAGGTGATATTGGTGATAGAGAAGTCCCTATTGATGTTATATTAATCGATTTTCAAGATGAAGTCTGGGGTCAGACTGGTTTTTATTTTTTGTTAGTCAAATATTTGTTGACTTTAGAAAGGCCAGAAGATTGTGAAGACGATGAATGGGTGGCTATCAAGAGGAAGTCATCTACGTTTTACCTATCTGGTCGACGTTTAATGAGGAGGAGGTATCCAAATCCTCAAGTAGTTATAACTCAACAGAAGGGGCAAGAATTAGTTTTGAAATCACTGCATGAAGATCTTGGGCATAGAGGCGTTGGAGAAACATTTAGAAGAATTTCTGATCGATTTTGGTGGCCTGGCATGAAGATGGCTGTTAAACAGTGGGTTCAGTCATGCGAAGAATGTCAAAGATGAAGTTATTTAAGGCCAAAAGAACCTGGACGCGCGACTGGTGAATATACGCTCTTTGGGAGAGTTAGTTTAGATGCCGTTCATATAAAAGAGGGACGGTATAAATACTTAATTGTGGCCAGAGATGATTTATCTGGTTGGGTAGAGGCAGCGCCTCTTATTAATTTAACTGCCAAAAATGTGGCAGAATTTTTTTTGAATAATTGGGTATATAGGTATGGGGTGATGAAGTTGGTAACGGTAGATGGAGGTCCTGAATTTGGGACAGAGTTTAAAGAGGCTGTATTGAAAGTTGGATCAAAGGTTAGGGTAGCAACCCCATATTATCCTGAAGCTGAAGGCATGGTTGAAAGAGGGCATCAAGTTATTAAGGATGCTTTAGTTAAAATGTGTGGGACAAGTGCTGAAAAGTGGAGGCACTATTTACCTTTAGTTTTATTTGCCGATCGAATCACTGCCAAAACGACTACCGGATTTTCACCTTATGAACTTGTTTTTGGACAGAAAGCAGTTTTACCGGTTGATTTAGAAGCTGAATCATATCTTGGAGTTGACTGGGACACGGTCAAAACTACTGAAGAATTATTGTGTGCAAGAATGATGCAGCTAGAAAAGAAAGAAGAATATTTAGAAAAGGCATATTCGCGGATGATGAAGATCCAAAATCAATCAGTCAGATATTGGGATGAGCGGTTGGCACATCGATTAAGGAAACCTTTGAACCCAGGTGATATGGTCCTGGTGTATAATAGGAGTTTGGAAAGTCAGTGGGGAAAGATGTTTGCAGATAGGTGGAATGGACCGTATAAAATCAAGGAGCAAGTTTCCGGCGGTTCATATGTGCTAGAAGAGTTGGATGGAGTAGTATTAAAGAAGAGGGTAGCAGCCGATCAAGTGAAACGGTTCTATCCTAGAGGCACCAGGAGTGCCGAAGTCTTCCTCCGCAATGAGGATAAACTATGATATCAATGAAACTTTATGAATTCCTCTGCAATGAGGATAAACTATGATATCAACGAAATTTTATGGATTCCTCCGCAACGAGGATAAACTATCTTCTTTTTTTATCAAAATACTTTACTATCGTTACACTGTATATGGACAACGAAACTGTGATGAAACATAACGAAATACGAGAAAACCTTCATTGAAAATTTTCAAAATTTAAAATTCTTAAAATATGGGTGAAGATAGTGTTGGAAAAATTTTAAAATTTATTGGAAGAAGTGTTCACAGGGGAACCTTCTTAATTAAATATTGGCAAGTGTGGGGGTAATTGATGGGCTGGCTGCTCTATACACAATTACCCCATAATTTTCGTTTCCAAAATTTTCCCTGTTTCTAGTTGAATCCTGGCTTTGTCTTTTAATTTTAGGAAGTCCACTAAGACTATAAACTGGAACGAATCAAGAGACACCGCTCTCAACGCCGGATTCAAGATTTTTTTTATTTTGTTTTTGATTTTTTATGTTAGATTGTGATTTCTTTTCTTTAATATATATTATGAGTTAATGTAAAGGTGATGCTCACTGGTGGTCTCTAATCATTTTTATAAATTGGAGGGAGCCCACCCAGTGATCATCATTATAAAAATTATCTTCTAAAAACTTTCATTTATTTTCTTTTCTTTTCAATTACTCAAAATTGTGTAACCACATCAAGTTGCACTTGGATGTGGGTATGATGTCGAGGGTACGGCTCATCAAATGGCCGGGGGGCATCTTTTAAAATTTTATTTTAAAAAAAAAAAAAAAAAAAATTTTATTATTACTTTTTTTATTTTTCTTTTCACATTCGTTTATCTTTCTTTAAAAATTAAATTTTAAATTTTATTTCAAAACTATCTATTCTAAAATCTTTTATTTTAAATTTAAAAAAAAAAAAAAAAAAAAAATTAAAATTAAAAAAAAAAAAAAAATAAAAATAAAAATAAAATAAATAATAAAAATAAAAAATAATAATAATAAAAAAAAAAAAAAAAAAAAAAATTAAAATTAAAATTAATTAATTAAATCAAAATTATTATTATATTTCTAAGTTTTATTTTTTTTAGTTTTCATTCTTTTTAGCTTTATTCATTTAGTTTAGTCAGGAAACAGGGTCTAGGAGAAATCAATACCTATGGGATTTTACTTCAAGACAGCTGTTAGTCCTCCAAGACTTTAAACTGGCTATTTTTCAAGACTTTCATTAAGGATAATTTTCTTTATCTTGACATCTGTTAGTCCTCCAAGACTTTAAACTGGCTACTGTTCAAGACTTTCCTTAAGGTTTTTATACGAATTTTGGAGCTGTTAGTCCTCCAAGACTTTAAACTGGCTACTGTTCAAGACGTTCTTTAAGGTTTTTTTTTATATATACGAATTTTGGAGGTCCACCAAGACCTTAAACTGGACTATTATCAAGTGTTGGGTCCACCATGACCTTAAACTGGATTTCTTATCGATTAAATGTTTGGTCCACCATGACTTTAAACTGGTAGTTCATTCATTGTTTAGTCCACTATGACTTTAAACTGGAAAATTAATATCTGCAGGATAATTCAACATTCATTGGACCACTATGGCCTTATACTGGATTACTTGTCGATCAAATGTTTGGTCCACTATGACATTAAACTGGATTATCAAATTTATTCAATCTTTGGTCAAGCCTAGGCCTTACTTAGGAATATATCAAGATATTTATGCACTTAAACGATCTTTGGTCCACCAAGACCATAAACTGGCAATCAATTATATGTTTGGTCCACCAAGACTTTAAACTGGAATGTCAATCTTGTTTGGATAACTCAATTCAATCTTTTAATTTATCACTGTCCACTAAGACTCTAAACTGGTTATTCAATTATTTCTGGAATTGGGTGTTGATAAGCTTTAGGAGGCTAAAATTTTAGGTGGTGATGATGCTAAGGAAAGCATAATGGTTAATTAGGTAAAATTTGTGGCGCTTTAACATGGTCTAAAGTTAATATTATTATTGGAAGCCTGGCAAAAGTATTTTATGGGTTTGCTGTATAGCAAAGTTTGAAAATTGTGATGAAGGAATCAGAAGTTAGAATGGTAGTTGGATTTCAGGGAATGATTTTTTAGTGCCTCATAGTTAGGCCATTTTTTTTTGGTGTGAAGCTTGGAGGACCTTATGGCGAGATTGGAATCATAGAATTCGGCTCAGTGGGGGGCCCTATGAGGTTGGAATCAGGAGTATTCGGCTCATAGGAAGATCCACTCTCTCAATGCTGTGACAAGAAGGAAGACTGGTATATGGGAGTCTGAAGGGATTCAAACCTTGCTCTCAGTAGTGGAATCATCACAAGATTTATATTATTTTATTTTATGTTATATCAAGCCAGAGAAGAAAGAAAACATCATTTATGTTGAAAGTTTAAGAAGACCAAGCAAAAACAAAATTTTATCAAGTTATACTGTTAGAAAAGATAATTTCTTTGAAATTGTTCAACATCATTATCAAAGCTTTGCATTAAAATTCTTCTTTTCATGAGGTCTTCATGGTTATTAGCTGGAGTTTCTTGAAGATAGGCCAGCATTTTTCGTTTCAACTCGTTAGTAAAGTCAAGAAAAAGATAGCGATGAAAATTTGGGTAATGATTGATATAGTCCGTCTTCACTCTACCAACATCATCAGTGTTGGTTATTTCGACAGCTAGAAGTTCAAATATGTTATTAAGTTATAGGTTTAGTCAATTTTGATTAAAAGTTTTTTTTAGTAAGATAAATAGGGTCTTACATTTAGAGCCAGGAAACATAGTCTCAGCAAAGTTAGTTGGGGGTACTGGCATTATAGGATTAGGATCTTGTGAAGGCAAAATTAGGCCGGGATCCGTTGATGAAGATTGAACTTTTGAAGCTGTTTTTGATCTTATTTGTTTTAAGAAGACAGGAATTTTGGATCGCTTTTTAGAAGTTGAGGGATCAGGGAGAGCTGCTGGTCCTAAATATACATTTGTTTTAGAAGGAACTATTGGCCGGTTGCATTTGACTTTTTTCACACGGCATAAGTCGCAAGCTGTTCTGCCAGGAAGATTAGGGTTGGACATTAAACAAGGTACCTGGTGTCGAGCGCAGAGTTCACATGGAGCGACAAGTTCTTTGGAAGACATATTGATGAAGATGAATTTTATAGTTGATTAAAGAAGATGGTGGTTGAAGGTTAAAGATGAATATTGTGTTCGACCACTTATGCAAAGTTTTAAGAATGGGGACATTCTCGATTGGAGGGAGGATGTGGTAGCCTAAAGTTTAGTACGGCACCTAAATATGTAAATGGAGTTATTACGGCGTGCAAGATTGGCGTTATTATTTTTTTTATAAAAGGGTTTTATTTAATTTATTGGAGTTTAAAATATGAAGAAATTGGTCACGAGCGAATGCCTACACAAATACAATTTATTTTACAGAGAAAACTTATTTTTACGGTCTGAAAAATTTATAAGTATCAAGTCAAGTCACTTAAGAACCTTGGGAAATTTTCCCAGAATTTTTACTATTTTTCTTATATTTTTAAATGAATTTTAAAGTTTTATAGAAATATTTACGTTTTCAAAAATTACTTAACTTTGATGAATTTTCACGGGGTAATTAGAGCTGCGCAGACTACGAAAATTAGTTTGGTATGTAAAGGGGAAGTAGTTCTATTATGTGTAATTTTTCTAGATTTTTTATTATAGTGTTAAGGTTCTAATTGAGTCCGGAAGTCCGGACGGACTCCGTACGGGCTCCGGATTGACTCTGGAAGAGCTCTGGAGGGGAAAACTTAGGCACGTGACTAGGAATACTTAAGCGCTTCTCAAACTCGAAATTGAGAGGGGGGGAAACATCATACAGCTTAATCATTAACCACCACGGTCTCATTTTTTATTACTCAACAAATTAAATAAATTGTAATACCCTTATAACTTTATATTTTATATATAACATTTTAGAAATACTACTCAACAATTTAAATCACACTTCATACAGGGTATCTTTAGAAAGGTCTTCATCACTGGGACTTGATTATTGCTGTCTCATAAAAACTTAAATTATTATAAAAACATAAAAGTCAATCTTTTCAGATCTTTCACTGGTACACCTTAATTGTTGTTATCAGTATTTCTTTATCAACAGCCACATTCTTTAAATCTCAATAAGCGTTAAATATTTTAGAGTTTCATTATTTTCATCAATCAGATCCAAGTAGATTGGTTAGCTTAGTGATTTAGAATTCCCATTTTGTTATTTTTATTGGAAGGACGGGGTTTTCAGCTAAATCCACATATCTCCTCCAGATTCTGCTTACAGCAAGGCGACTGTAAGAGTTTACCTTACCATAACATAAACTTCAAGCAATAAATTTTATGATTGACAATGAACAAATGTTAAAGGAAAAGTTGGATATCATGTGGAGGCACCAGGACAAACATTCGCTTAGAACTGGATTCGATGACTATAAAGATCAGTTTCCTAACAATCAATTAACCCCTGAAGGAAACGGGTCAATACTTGCTGATGATATGGGTTTGGGAAAGACTCTTTCAACTCTTTCTCTTATAAGTACAACTCAAAGTGAAGCAAGACAATTCCAGGTATTGAAAAATCAAGAAGGTATTAATCGGAGTTCAGCCACACTGATTATATGCCCCATGGCAACACTATCAAATTGGATCAATGAAATAAGTGTGCACTTTGAAGATAATGCGCTTCCTTTCAAGGTTCTTTATGGGAAGGATTGTCAAAATACTAACGTTGTGGTCTTCCAACATTGGCAGGGGCCTTTGTTGTGTGATTTGGCGCGGTTTGTGCATGTCTTAATTGACATCTGTTAAAGAATTGGGTATTTTTCTGGGTTTATTCCGTGTATATTGGGTCTGCAGGTATGTGGGTACTATCATTGGATAGCCCTGGTTTTTCTCTATATTTTATGTCTTGTAGACATTTTTCATATTCTGAGTTTTAAGGGGTCATTTCCTCATTTTTCATTTAAAAAAGATTGCTGTTTAATTTTGTTTTTCGTGTTTTACGGGCTAACTTTAAGTCTTAGGGTTAAGTACTTAGTACCATTGGATAGAGCTAATTTTTCTCTATATTTCATGTCTCAATGTTGTTATAGTGAAATTCTGTGTTTTAAAGGTTTTAGTAGTTGTAGCTAATTTTTCTAAGTAGATTAGTGGTTTTTATTTGTTTTCTGGCTTCAGGGAGGCCGGGCCGCTTCAGGCGGCATCTCTGACGTGGGGCGGCCGGCCCGCCTCTGTTTTAGGAGGTTGGGGAGCGCTCCAGGAGGGTTTTTTATGCAATTTGGCGGGTACAGGCGCCAGATTGGTGGGTGCGCATGGGCTCTTAGTTAGTGGTCTGTGTGTACATAGTGAATAAGAGAGTTTGGGGCAACCTTAATCATCATACAACCATCCAGAGGTGATATCATTGTTCCTCACTCAGTTTTCACTGTTTTCTGGCCACAATTGGCTGTGTTTGTTGCAAGTGAGTTCTTCATTTAACTTAACTTTGGCAACTGTTTTCTCTGTTATAGTCTTGCAAGCTATAGCAAGTATTATTGCTGTCTCTGGTGTGGATTTGCAGCCTACATCAAGTATCTTTGCTGTCTCTGGTGTGGACATTGATCTACATTTCAGTTCTTTAGTCTGGTAGTCTATCTGGAGACTACTTTCTTGGCTCATCAAGCAGTCAAGTGTGTTAAACAGGAGCTTTAGCAAAACAGGAACCAACTTACTTTAGCAAGTAAATCTCACTCTATTTTTCTAAGGGGACAGGGGATTTTCTCTCTGGTTTTTCTCCAACTCCCTTGGTCAAGGCCTATAGCTAGTACTATAGGATTATCTACATTTCTGGTTCCCAACGTGGGGTGAAACTTGCTAGTTCTTTGGAATCTCTGTTTTCTTTGGTTGGCTCTTTTTGGGTGTTTTGGTCTGGAGGAATGGCTTCTGGTTCTGCTATTCCTGTGGTGACTGTCAGTGGGGGGGATGGTCCTCCTTCTGTGATGGTTAGGGAGTGTGTTAGAATTAAAACTTGGGATGGTACCAAGTTTAATGGGGAGGATGTCAAGTAGTTTCTAGAGAAGTATGAAACTGCTGCTGGAGTGGATGGTGCTTCCTACCTGGACATGGTGAAGCAGATTATCTTCTTCATTGGTGATAGGTCAGTGGAGAAGGAGATTGTGGCCATGTCTGGCTACAAGAAGAGGGATTGGAAATTGTTGTGTAGGGAGATGGTGGATAGATGGGGTGTCAGGTTCACTATGGTGGATCTGAACAAGGTTGTCAGTGAATGGAAATCTTATGGTGGTGTTGGTAACTTACATAGTTACAGGAAGTTTCTGCTACAGTTTGATCCTGTGGTGGAATATTTGGTGGAAGTGGAGGAGCTGGCACATGAAAATGCTGCCAAGGATGTTTTTTGGTCTTCCCTGGTCTGCCCTGGCTAGAGATGTCAGGATGGATGTGTTGAAGGAGTTGTCAAGAAAAGAATTGATGAAGACTCTTTCTAATGGGGACCAGAAGTTGCCTGCCTTGGATAAGGTGAAGGAGGCTGTTGAGGCCCATTTGAAGTTATTGGCTGTTGACACCTATCAGGAGGGGTGTGCAAAGTATGTCAGCAAAGTCAGTGAGGCTTTGGCTGAAGAGGAAGTTAGGGAGAAGAAGGAGGAGAAGAATTTGGTGCAGGTTCCCAAACAGGAGAGGGACCCAATGGTGGAGCAGCTGGCTGATCTGACAAAACAGCTGCACATTTTTGTCCAGGAGGCCAAGAAGGTTAATAAGGCACCTTCTCAGCCAAGAGATTTTGAAAGGAGGGCTGGTAGGAGTGATCCTTGGGTTTGCTCTTATTGCAGTAGGAGGGGGCACAGGTCCAATGATTGTTGGGCACTGAACAGAGATGTGTCTGAAGGAAAAGTGGAGTTTGATGGCAGGGTTTTTAAGTTCCCTGACGGTTCTTTTGTGAAGCCCTGTCAGGCTAAGGTCAAGTACAAGGACGAGAACTAGCTTGAATGGTCAGTTGTCTAGAAGATTTTAATGGTCCTATATGAATACTGTAATCTAAATCCAATAAGTAGTAATATAATCAAAATTAAAGGTCTCAGTAATATAACTCTCACTATTTTTATATATGGCTTACACTCTTTGTAGTCGGTAGACTAATAGATTTTATAATTCAGATACTATTCAAAAGTCTTATAAAAGTACTAATTGATATGTATTGTAATTTATTTGGTTATATTGGTAAATTGTAAATGATAAAGAATGCAGAAAACAAGACAAAAAACCCCCTCCTTTTATACACACTAAGTTTCCCCAATAACCTTCTTGATGTACCATCCAATAAAATGTTAATGACGCCTTCAAACAAGTAATAGACCTCTCCATCAACGCCCCTAGTGACCAATAACATAATTAAACAAACAACAACCACTAAAATCCTATTAATAATAAGGGAGATCCATCAAAATTAAAGAAAAGACAAAAAGAGAGTATATGCGTGGAAAACAATATTATAACAAGGTGGAAGGAGAATTTTTTAAGGTTAATTATAGCTTAATAATAAGGGGAATCTACAGTAGAAATGGGGGGGCTAATCCTGACATTTGACTACGTGAAATTCCCATCCAAAAATAACCAAAATTGACTGAGAAACCACCCAAAAACTTAAAAAAGAGTGTGAGATGTGGGGTAACTACATGCAGTCCTTGGCAGGCGCTTTCATGGGTAAATCCTTGACTAAAATTAGGCGAATTTAAGCGTGGTGATGAAATAAGGTGCCAAGAGTGAGGTTATTAATGAAATTAGTGCATATAAACAAGGTCAATGCCTTATTAATTAAGCTAGGACACTAAATAAGCGCCTGTCGCCTATTTTAGTGTGTTTCCCCACAGTGGGCGTAGAATGTGGGGTAATTATAGTGTGAAAAAGCTAACTTTGCTAAAAATGAAGCTATTCACACGGGAAAAAAGCAGGTAGTATGTGGCCAGTACACAGAAGCCATTTCTGGCATAAAAAACACCAAATTTGAAAAGTGTTATTTTTATGCATTTAAATAGCCAAATCAATAGTTCTAATTGAGCCCAATTGATCTGTCAAAGCGCAATTTTGATATTCTCAATTTTATAGCGCATATAGTCAGCTTTTAAGTGAAATAAAGCGCATTTCTTGTTTTTTGTGTAAAACAATGAATATAACAGCTTTAAGTGTACTTAAAAATTATGTAGCCTTATACTTAAGGTTTTTAAGATTACCCTAACATATTCCAACTTAATATTAAGTACATAAGACTTATAAAAGGTGGATATATGCCTGTATATAAGGTGTTATAATGGCATTTTTTGTGTATTATCATAATTTTACTTATGTATACTGTTTGTGTACTCTCATTTATTGTTCCCATGTATAGTTCATGTGTTTAACATAACTTATAAGCACTTTTTACTCAGTCCTGGGGATATACAGGCTGACAAGCCCAGTGAGGGGCAGGCTCCTGTGGATTTGGTCAGGAGAAGGAGTGGCCTTAATCAAAGGAGGCCAAGGTTTGAGGAGATTCCTGATCAGGGGAAGTCTTCTGTTAAGGTAGATGATGACGTCAAGGGAAAGGGGAAGGAGGTCAATAAGTTCTCTTTTTCTACTTCCTTTGGTGGTTTGGAGTTGTATTCTTGTGGTGGACAGTCAAGTGGTGAATGCTTGGCTGGTGTATATGATGTGGAAGCAGGGAAGGTGGGAAGGCCTAAGAGCAGTTCTCAGGCCCAACCAAAGCCAAATGCTTCAAAGGGGGATCCTAAGCTGAGTGCAGCTAGGAAGAGGTATAGCAAAGAGGAGCTGTACAAGATGCAGAAGGGTATGGCTGACATGGGCCCCCCTAGTTTTGGTGCATTGGACCTGAATGGTGAGCCAATGCCAATGGAGTTGGATTCTGACTCTGAGGAGGATGTCCCTTTGGCTTCATTGCCAAAGCCTGTTGGAGTCAGAGGTTCTGGTGAGGGATCTGGTTTGGTTCCTGTTACTGGTAAATCTTTTGGTGGTGCTGGTCCTCAAGAATCTTCTAGGACCAAGGTGGTGAAGCAAAGAGCTCACTTTGAGAGGCCAGTAGTGTCTGCTCAAGTTAATTTTATGGACTCTGTCCTGGAAAGGATGAATCAGGGTCAGGTTTCCCTATCTTATGGGGAATTGTATGCTATCAGTCCAGGGTTGGCTGATAGGCAGAAAAAGTTGTTGACCAGGAGAAGGGTTTCTTCTGGTGAGGTAGAATACATTTGTGATTCTGCTGAAAAGTTTGGTGAGGGGTTGGAAACTCATTTTTCTGCTCCTCTGGGATATGTCAATGTCACTCTGAATGGCAGGGAGGCAAGGGCATTGGTGGATTCAGCTTCTCAGATAAACCTGATTTCTTTATTTGAGGCAACTCATATGGGCCTCCCCATCAAAACTGGTATTGGTGGGAATTTGAGAGGGATCGGTGGCCATGTCACTGAATTGGTTGGAACTTCAGAGTTTGTGAAGTTAGATGTTGGCAGAGCCTCAGGGAAGGTTCATTTTTACATTGCTAAAGGTAATGTAAAAGAAGTTTTGGGTGGGCCATTCTTGATGGATTTTCAGGCAAGAATTGGTTATCAATTTGATTTGGGAATCAGTTTGGAATTGACTGGTGAAGACAAAAGGAGACTTCACATGAGGTTGTCATCCCCTGGAGAGGATGGTTGGGAGACTAGGCCTGGTTTATCTTCAATGTGCCAGTGCATGGACTGCTGCAGGAGAAGGAAGGAAGTAGGTGCTGCCTCTGGTTTTTTGGAGTGCTGCTCAGGCTCTATTGAGAGTCTGTCTTTTTTAGAGTAATGAGGGCTGATCACCATAATGCTACAACCTCTCCCCAAGATGAGGAAATCCCTGGTTGTAGTAGGTCAGCTCCCTTGGAGATATACCAAGTGGATTTTCAACTTTCTCTTTTTAATGTTTCTCTTCTCTGCAAGTATTCATCAAGTTTTTTATCAAGTCTCTGTTCTCTCTCAAGATTCTTAATTATTTTTAATTCAAGTTCAAGGAAGAAGATTGGTTATATATCCTTATTGAAAGATACACGGAAAAGTTTTGGGGAGGTGAGATTGGGGTCTAAAAGTAAGTCCTACCAATTGTGCACCGCTAGGGTTTCTTCTACACTTTCAAAAACATTACCTGGGCCACACCTGTGAGCATTGGGGAAACCCCTGGTTATTTTTGTAGGACAGAAGAAAACTCAAGAAAAGAAGATTAAAATTTCAAGATAATTCATGAAAATCAAGAAAAAAATCTGAAGATAATGAAGAAAGAAGATGCAAAATATTTTTTTGAAGATCGTCTAGTTCTATTTTTGGGCCTCCAGCATGAGGTTAAACTGCAGAAAATTATGAAGAGAGAAGATCATCAAGATCTATTTTTAGACCTCCAGCATGAGGATAAACTGCACAATTTTAGAAGATATGATTCAGAAGATGAATCAAGATTTGAAGATTTGGAAGTTGGAAGTGAGGATGAAGATGTGGAATTGTGGAAAAGTTTTGGGGCGGTGAGATTGGGGTCTAAAAGTAAGTCCTCCCAATTGTGCACCGCTAGGGTTTCTTCTACACACCACGCAATATGGGGGGCGGACTTGCTAGCAAGTCCGCAACCTTGAACCCTAATTCATATCTTTTTGAGCACACATTGAAGGAGTGATGAAACCATCATGAAGAAGTATTGAATTTACTTTGAACACAAATGGGGCTACAAGGGCTGGAAAGGCTGGAGAGAGGGGTGAGGAAGGGTGTATGGGGTAGCGAAAAGGTTGGGAAAGAGTTGGAAGGGAAGATTAAGGGTTCCGAGGAATTTTAAATGAAGAAAAGGGTCTGGGAGAGGTTGAGAGGGGTGAAATGGGGATCAAAAGAGGATGGCATACAATGGGGCTGGGAGGATAGCGAAAGGCATGGGAAGGGAAGACAAGCATGTGTTGATAGAATTGAAAGGGATGGAGATTGGTTCAAACAGAGTGTGAAAATAGGAGGATGAACTCTGTTCTTCGGGCGAAGAACAGAGTTCACTTCCATAAAATATTAGCTGAAACAAAACAGAGTGTGAAAATAGGAGGATGAACTCTGTTCTTCGGGCGAAGAACAGAGTTCACTTCCATAAAATAGTAGCTGAAACATAGTTTTCAATTCTGTAAAAACAGTTGTAGGTAATAGAAAAAGTCACTGATCTTCAAAAAATACTTTGCATTGAGTAGACTCATGGAATGATTTTTTCTGGCTTCCATTCAGTTATCCTCACACTTTCACTATGTTTTCAATATAGATCCATTGTTATTTGTGTGATACTTCAAGTGAAAGTTCAGTATTACTTCAGTCTGAGTTCCATCTGATTTCCATCTGACTTCAAGTTGCGGACTTGCTAGCAAGTCCTCCCCCTATATTGCGTGGTGACACCTTTCAAAAACATTACCTGGGCCACACATGTGGGAAATGGGGAAACCCTTAGTTTTTGTTCCAGGTCTGGTGGTGAAGATTTCCTGAAGATCCCTCAAGTTGAAGGTGGAGCATCAAAGTATAAGAAGGTAGCGCAGAAGATTAGGCCTGTCAATGAGCCTATGCCTGTGGGTTTGAATCCGCCTTTGAAGAGACCTCCTTTGTCAAGAGATCCGTACTGTACTCCTTTGGTGAAGAATCCTCCAGAATTTGTAGAGACGGCTAGGGTGACCGCGAAAAGATTGAAAGTTGTTAATTTTGGTCCTGATGGGTGGTTGTCTGAGGAAGAAAAAAAGTTATTGTTGCACGTTATTGTGCTAAGGGAAAAAGCTGTGGCGTTTGTTGAGGAGGAAAGGGGTGTATTGAAGCACTCTTATGGGGAACCTTACTTGATTCCTGTTTTTTGTCATGAACCTTGGCAAATCAAACCTATTCCGATTCCAGCCGCTATTAGAGAGGATTTTGTGGAGATTGTTAGGGAAAGAGTCAGGACTGGGTTATATGAACAATCAACATCCAGTTACTCAAGTCCGGTGTTCTGTGTAAAGAAGCAGAATGGAAAGTTGAGGGTGGTTCATGATCTTAGAGCCTTGAAAAGAGTCACTTACAAGGACGCTGGTATGCCACCAAGTGCAGAGGATTTTGTTGAAGCTTTTGCTGGAAGGGTGTGTTATGGTTTGGGTGATATTATGGGTGGTTATGATGAGAGGGAACTACATACGGATTCAAGGCCTCTCACAACTTTTGAGATTCCTTTGGGAAGATTTAATCTCACTAGGTTGCCTCAAGGAGCAACTAATTCAGTGGCAGTTTATCAAGCACAGATGGATTGGATTTTTCAGGATGAGGTTCCTACTCATGCTGGTACTTTTATTGATGATGGTGGAATTAAAGGACCATCCACCAATTATGGTAATGAGGTGTTAGCGGAGAACCCTGGCATAAGGAGGTTTGTGTGGGAATATGCAATAATTCTAGAGAGAGTGTTGTTTAGGATTGAAGAGGCTGGTTTGACCATTTCAGGGTCAAAATTCTGTTGTTGTGTTCCTGCTTTGGAAATTCTGGGTCATGTGGTATGTAAAGAGGGAAGGATTATGGCGAAGAAGAAGATTAATAAAATTCAGTCATGGCCAAGGCCTAAAAATACTACTGAAGTCAGGGGATTTTTGGGTGTATGTGTATATGTCAGGATTTTTATTAGGGATTTTTCTTTGTTGGCTTCACCTTTAAGGAGGTTGACCAGAAAAGATGCAGATTGGGAATGGACTGAAGAGTGTGAAGAGGCTTTTCAGAAATTGAAAAAGGTTGTTGGTGAAGATATTGTTCTTCACAAGTTGGATTATGGTGTTGGTGCTGGAAAAATTTATCTGGCAGTGGACTCAAGTTATATTGCTGCTGGTGCTGTTTTGTCTCAGGAGGATAATACTGGGAGGGTCAGGCCAGTAAGGCATGAGTCTGTGGTGTTTAATGAGGTGGAATCTAGGTATTCTCAACCTAAGTTGGAATTGTGTGGCATAGCTAAAATTTTAAAGAAGCTACAGACGGTTTTGTGGGGGCAGCATTTTGAGCTGCAGGTGGATGCAAAATCTTTGGTTCAGATGATCAATACACCTAGTCTTACAAATGCTCCAATGACTATGTGGGTGACATTTATTCAACATTTTTCTTATGACCTGGTACACAAACCAGGCAAAACTTTTACGATGCCTGATGGATTATCAAGGTGGCCACCTACAGATGAGGATTCTGATTCTGAAGAGTTTGAAAAAGATGTTCCAGTGATTAGGGCCAGCACAAATGGTGCTGAGAATTTTTCTCTTCTCCCCCATGAGGCTAAACTGGATGATTGTTCTGACCTCCCCCAAGAGGCTAAACTGGCTGGATCTGATCTTGATTATGGTGATCAGGATGTTTTTGTTGATGAAGATGGAGTTGTTGTTTGGGACAGCTCAAAATTAGAAAAGGGTGTTTTTGTTAGTGAACTGGATTCTCACAAGGTTCAGTGGAAAGAGAAAGATGTGCCAAAATTTAAGGATTGGTGTCCTGGTTGGGCTGCTCAATTGGCTCATGTTCACACTGGTGATTTTGATGACAGAGTTGTACCCTTGGATGTTGTTTTGTTGGATTTTGAAGATGAGACCTGGGGTCAATCTGGGTTTTATTTTTTTTTGGTGGAATATCTGTTGACCTTGGAGAGGCCAGATAGTTGTGATGATGATACTTGGTTGGCAATCAAGAAGAGAAGTCCTGGATTTTATGTGTCAGGAAGGCGGTTGATGAGAAGGAGACATCCTAATCCTCAAGTGGTGGTGACTCAGAAGAAGGGTCAAGAATTGGTTTTGAAGTCTTTGAATGAAGACCTTGGTCATAGAGGCTTTGGGGAGACTTATAGAAGAGTAGCAGACAGATTTTGGTGGCCAGGTATGAAGTTGGCTGTGCAGGGTTGGGTTCAATCTTGTGAAGAATGTCAAAGAAGAAGTCACATGAAACCTAAAGAGGTGGGCCGTGCTACTGGTGAATCAACTGTTTTTGGAAGGGTCAGTCTGGATACTGTCCATATTAAAGAGGGCAGGTATAAATACTTGATTGTTGCTAGGGATGATTTGTCTGGTTGGGTTGAGGCAGTGCCTCTGGTTAATTTGACTTCCAAGAATGTGGAAGAGTTTTTGAAGAAGGAGTGGATTTATAGGTATGGGTTGATGAAGTTGGTGACTGTCGATGGCGGGCCAGAGTTTGGTGCCGAATTTAAAGAAGCTGTGGCTAGTGTTGGTTCTAAAGTTAGAGTGTCTACACCGTATTATCCTGAAGCTGAAGGCATGGTTGAAAGAGGCCATCAATTTATCAAGAATGCTTTGGTGAAGATTTGCGGAGATAGTGCCTAAAAGTGGAGGCATTATTTACCCTTGGTGTTATTTGCTGATAGGGTCACTGTGAAGAGGACAACTGGCTATTCCACCAGGTCAAAATTTAGACGACTTGCAGTCAAGTGGTTTTTCAGGTATCTTAAAGTAACATCAGAAGTAACCTTTGAATGAATTTCAGTGCTTAAATTACTTACAATACAGACCAAAACTCTGAGTGTCTCTGTACCAAATAGAAAATTAGAGAAAGTTTATTTCACTGCTTATTGTTAAAACGTTCTATCTTATTTGATCTTGAGTGGCTTCCAAAAATTGTGTCTCAGCGTTACATTACCTTTTTTTCCTGGAAATAAGTCATCCATGATAACTACTCTTGCACCATTTATTCCAGGCCCATGAAATAACTTGTCATAATTTTCTTTCTGTAGGTTAGCATTGTAGACTTTACCAGAACAAGCATCAATGAAAGCACATTGAAAAGTCTCATACCCTTTTTTTGTTAGGTAAATGTGGGTTAATTTCACTCATTGAAAATTTTTTACATGAACTCATATGATATCTTTAATTTTAGGTGACATGTCACCTCATGTATGCATGCAAGCAACTTGCTTGCTTTTTTACCTCTGTATTTTTTTGAGCTTCATGATATATTGCTTTCATGAGGCAACATGTCGCCTCATGGATGCATGCAAGCAACTTTCTTTTTGTTTTACTTCTGTATTTTTTTGAACTTAAGGATATATTGCATACATGAGGAAACATGTCACCTCATCTATGCAATAACAAGATCACTGATAAAAAATAGTGCAATACATTTTTTAATCAGCACTCTTGTTATTGCATACATGAGGTGACATGTCTCCTCATGTATGCAATAACATTCTTTGAAATCCTTCATTTAGGTGAGCAATGCATTGGTGCATACCTACCATACCAAAGAAAATACAAATCATGGAACCTTTTTACATGCATACATGAGGCTACATGTCGCCTCATGTATGCAATTTTTTTTTTGAAGTTTAACTTATATAGGTAAGAAATGCACTTGTGCATGCCTACCATACCAAGTGAGTTCCCCAGAATGTGACTTGTTTACATGCATACATGAGGCGACATGTTGCCTCATGTATGCATGTAAACAAGTTGCATGATGTGGATTTTCTTTGGTATGGTAGGCATTCACCAATGCATTTCTCACCATAATGAAGACGTTCAAAGAATTTTATTACATATATGAGGTGACATGTCACCTCATGTATGCAATAACAAGAGTGCTGATAAAAAAAATCTTTTGCACTATTTTTTATCAGTGCTCTTGTTATTGCATACATGAGGGGACAAGTCACCTCATGTATGCAATATATCCTTAAGTTTAAAACCATGCAGAAGTAAAAAAGCAAGCAAGTTGCTTGCATGCATACATGAGGCAACATGTCTCCTCATGTATGCAATATACCCTTGATCTCAAAAACATACATAAGTGAAACAGAAAGCAAGTGGCTTGCATGCATACATGAGGCAACATGTCGCCTCATGTATGCAATATATCCTCAAGGTTAAAACAATACAGAAGTCAAAAAGGAAGCAAGTATCTAACATGCATACATGAGGCAACATGTCGCCACATGTATGCATGTAGGCAAGCTCCCTACCCCTTTCTCATATGACTTTCCACAAAGCATAAGATGAGGCAAATTGTTGCCTCATCCTTATGCAGTTGCACCATTTTCTGATGACATGAGGAAATTCTTTGCCTCATGTAATTGGGATATGGTGTATACTTTGTATGTAGTTCTGTGTGCCAACATAGAAAAATGATTTTATTTTGGATTTGAGATCTTTGCTGAGCACATTTGGGGAAACATGGGGCCATATGTCACCACAATTTTTCCTGCATTTCAGATTTAGTATGAAGTAAAATTATATCAAATATTTGAGATAAAATATTACCTCTTGTATCATAAGAACCTTGTGCCAGTAAGTGTAAGTAATGCACTGCACTGGGTAATGTATTTACTAATGTAGCTGAAACATTTAATTTTCTTCAAAGGCAGTGCATAGAGAAATATATTTCCAAATTCAGTTCTACTTCAGTTGAAAAATATCTACACTTTCTTTCTACAAATATATGAGCTATGTGTCATGATGAAAAATTGTCTCACCAAAGTTCCAACACAGGTTTGACTCAGGTTAGACCACAGGTACTAAAAAACCACTTTACTGCAAGTCGTCTAACTTTTGACCTGGTGTTCTCCTTATGAGTTAATGTTTGGTCAGAAAGCCGTTCTAACAGTGGACTTGGAAGCTTTCTCTTATCTTGGAATTTATTGGGATGACGTGCACTCAACAGAAGATTTTCTCTGTTCCAGGATGCAACAGTTGGAATGTAGAGAGGAATGTCAGGAGAAGGCATACTCTAGAATGATGAAGATTAGGAATCAATCAGTCAGGTACTGGGACAAGAAGTTGGCTCATAGACTCAGGAATCCCTTGAAACCTGGTTGTTTGGTTTTGGTATATAATAGAAGTTTGGAGAGTCAGTGGGGGAAAATGTTTGCTGACAGATGGAATGGACCTTACAGAGTCAGATCTCAGGCGCCTGGAGGTTCTTATGTTTTGGAAGAGTTGGATGGTGCAGTCTCGAAAAAGAGGGTGGCTGCAGACCAAGTGAAGAGGTTTTATCCCAGAGACACTAGGTATGAAGAAGATTGACTCCGCAATGAGGATAAACTACAGACCATTCTTTAATTTTGGTTTTTTGTGGTGATGCTATGCATCTGTTTTTTGGAAAATTTTGTTAGAGGGTACCCATGGGTGGGGCTTCTAGATTTGATATTGGCAAGTGTAGGGGTGACTGATGGGCTGGCTGCTCTATCAACAGTTACCCCAGATTGTCTGTTTCCAACCCTTTTTCTTAATTTGGTTCAACCCTAGTATTGCTTTTTTTTCTTTAACAGGTTTTTAGTCCTCTATGACTTTAAACTGGAATTTCCTCTGGTTTTCATGTGCTGGACTCTTCACTGTTTATTGGTTTTGGTATATCGTGTTGGATGTTATGTTTTGTTGGTTAGAAGGTACCCAGGGGGGGCTTCTAGATTTTATTTTGGCAAGTGTGGGGGTAACTGATGAGCTGGCTTCTCTGTAGAACAGTTACCCCAGAATGTCTGTCTCAAGTCTTTTGTTTTTCTTAGTTGAATTCTAGTTCTGTTGTTTATTATTCAGGTTTCAAGTGCACTATGACTTTAAACTGGTTTGGGACTGGCTTCTTTATCTTTGGTTCTTTCAGATTGGTGGTGGATCACTGGTGGTCTCCCATCATTTTTACTTATTGGAGGGAGCCCACCCAGTGATCATTTCTATGGACCGGACTTTCTCTTATTGGACCATCTATGGAGCTGGACTTTCTTTGATTTTGCAGTTATGTTTTTGCTAGATAGCAGTTTTAGATTATTTTCTTTTTTCTCTTTTTTTCTTTTAATTTTTTTATGGGGGTTGTTTAAAATTATAAAATCAAAAATATAGGGTGTTACCACATCAGGGTCACCGGGATGTGGGCAAGCATTGGTGGGGAAAGGCTCATCAATTGGCCGGGCAATGCTATTTTATTTTTATTTATTATTTATTTCATGTGTTTCTGTGTTTCATTATTTTTTATTATTTTCTGAATTTCTAAATTTTTTTGAATTTTGTTTTCTGTTAATCATTTAAAAGAATTAATTGTGTATCCACATCAAGGTGCACTTGGATGTGGGTAAGGTATCAGGGGATCAGCTCATCAATTGGCTGGGGGATACCATTTGTATTATTTTTTATATTATATTTTATTTCATTTATTTTATTTCATTTTATTTATAAATTTTTAATTTAATATATTAGTACCTTAAAAAAAAAAAAAAAAATTCTGAAATTATTTTTATTAATTGTTTTATATTATTATTATGTTTCTAATATTTTTGCAGGAGCTCATTGTCTGTATGATGAAGCTTCTGGAGGCTGGTCTGGATTGTGATGACGTTTTTGTTTTTTGTTGGGATTGTGGGAAGCACTGTGTTCTTTGAAGTGCATCCTGCTGGAGAGATTATAGGGATTGGATTAGGGGGAAGTTGAGAGGAGGAAGAAGAAGAGGCAGGAATGGAGTGCTGGAGGGTGTGCTTAATGATCCTAGACATTTTCCAGTGGTCGTCCAACAGGCGTATTCTCAGGGATTTTTCAAAGTCATTCAAAGGTCCATGGAGGGCAAAGGCTTTTAGCATGTTGGAACACATGGTGCTTAGGTGTTTCTTCATGTCTCCATAATCCAGGGTCAAAGAAGTTTCAAGAGTTTGGCCAGCTATAATAATAGATTCAGGAGGAGGGGTGCCAACTAGACAAGAAGAATTGGATCAGTAATTATTTTTGTTGAAGAAAAGGAATAATTAATTTGGTACTTACAGATTGGAAGCTCATCAAATCTGTAAGCAGCTGGGATTTGGATCTCTGACAATTTTTTAATGGTCATAGTGGGTGGATCAACTAGGGAAAGATATGGATTTTCATGGTCTTCCTCTGAAGGATCCTGAGAAGGTGAACTGGGATGCTGAGGTTCCTGGGGCCTAGTTGTAGCAGTGAGATTGTTGTTGTTGTTGTGGTTGTTATTTCTGTTGGATTCAGCTGGAGGAGGTGCTGGTGATGGAGTACCAGGGTTGTTAAAGGATGGAGCAGGAGAGGGGGATTTGGAAGCAGACTGCTCTCTTCTGGATGAATAATTTGAAGAGATGGAACTGTCAGAAGAGTAGTTGTCTGACAGAGGAGAGGTGTAGTTTCTTTATCTTAGTTGGGGACGAAGTTGTTGTTGTGGAGCAGTGTGTGGTGTTCTGGTTTCTTCTTGAGGTTCTCTGGCAGGCCTCTTAGAAATTTGGTAAATTTTGGTGTTTTTGGACTTTGGAAGGGTGGATTGCATTGCTCTGGGAGCAGTAGGAGGTAGTTGGGTTGAGTTGTTATTGTTGTATGGATGAATTTGGCTGTTTTCTGGCCGTTTTTGGAGGTTTTGGCCCTGATTTTCACTTTTTGGTGAGGCGGGCAGGCCGCCCGACGTCGGCTGGGCCGCCTGGACGCGGTCTAGAAGCCTGGGAGTTGATCTTGAAGCTTTTGGAGCTAATTTGGTGGAGATAAAAGCAGTTTCTTAGGAAGATAAGGCTGGTCTTTTGGGAAGAGTGTGGGAAGCTGAGCTTCTGGATCTTCTGGAAGGAGCAGAAAATAGAGAGGAAGAGGAAGGACCAAGCTCTGGGGATCTTTTAGGGGATCTGGAGATGTATTTGTGAGAAGGAGAAGGCAGAGGAATAGGTTGGTTGGCGTCTCTGTCATATCTTTTCTTTTTGGAATAGCAAGAGTCACAAGCCCTGTTGTAGAATTTGGATTCAGGATTTGGAAGAGTGAATGTGAAAGGTCTGCACATGTGGATGCACTGTTTGCAGGAATAGTCCTTGGGAGCAGTGAAGCAAGGGAGAGTAGAAGGGTTAACATCAGGAGATCCAGCCATGATCTGTGGTGAGAAAAGATGATGAAAAGGGATAGGAAGAGATTTTTGTCAGTGATGGGTAGATGATGAAGTGAAGGTGGAAGTTAAGCAGTTTGGCTGTAGAGGTGTGCTGCTTGAAATTGGCTGCGTCCATTTTATGCAAATTTCCGTCAGTCCATCAAGACTCTAAACTGAAAATGCTATGTTATCAAGACAGTCCATCAAGACTCTAAACTGAAAAAGCTATGGTATCAAGTCAGTCCATCAAGACTTTAAACTGAAATCTGATTTCTGTTAGTCCTCCAAGACTTTAAACTGGCTGGTTTCAATATTTTATCAAGACTAGTCCGTCAAGACTTTAAACTGAACACTGTGTTAGTCCCCCAAGACTTTAAACTGAGGGTTGTAAGTCCCCCAAGACTATAACCTGAGGGAAAAGTTTTTTGTTGTTGGAGTTGATTTTGAAATATTGGTGGAGGGTATCCACAGGGGGAGCCTCCGAATTCAGCAAAGGCAAGTTTGGGGGTAATTGATGGGCTGGCAGCTCTATTCACAATTACCCCAGAATGTTAGTTTTTTCTCTGTGTCTTAATGTGGTTGATCTCTGGTTCTGGGTTTATGATTTAGGTTTTTGAGTCCCCCAAGACTTTAAACTGAGGGTTTTTGAGTCTTCCAAGACTATAAAATGAGGATGGTCCCCAAGACTTAAAACTGAGGGTTGTTTGTGGTTACATCCTATAGAGGGTGTGGTCAATTTTTCTTTTCTGAATCAGACTCAAGTACTAGTGGAATTACAGAGGGAATCAAGAGATGAAATGAAGTGTTCAGAATTAGCCTTGAACTGGTGAATGAGGTGTCTTCTGTTCTCAATGTCCTGTGGATCTCTAGCAGGAGTGGATTGGAAGTAGTGAAGCAGAAGATGTTTCTGTTGAGATGTGTGTTGTTGGAACTTGGCCTTGATAGTGGGCAAGTGCGTTGGTGTTGGTGGTGCAATGGATCCTACATTGTTATCATCACTATCAGAAGAGGGAGGAACTGAGAAGTTATCAGTTTTAAAGTTGAAGGAAGGAATGAATGTTCTTTACCATCAGATGGACCAGGGATGGGGGAACTAGTTGTTCTATGGCTTGTGGCACTCTTCTGGGAAGGGTGGAGCTTTTTGATTAATCTGGGTATCAGGATGGATGGCCTAGATCTTTTGGTGCTGGCAGAAGAAGGACCAGGTTGAGGTGGAGGTGAATCTGTTGTGGAAGAAAGTGGACCAGGTCTGTGGCAGGTCTTCTTTCTGGATTTGCAGACATCGCAGGACGTTCTGTATGGATGAACAGGTGGTGTCATGGCGTAGATTAAATTATTGTCGATGCAGTATTGGCAGGGGCCCATTTCAGAGGCAGATTTGGGAAGAAGTTTAAACATGGTGGTTGGATGAAGAAAGAATGCGGACATTCTCAATTGGAGGGAGGATGTGGTCTTCCAACATTGGCAGGGGCCTTTGTTGTGTGATTTGGCGCGGTTTGTGCATGTCTTAATTGACATCTGTTAAAGAATTGGGTATTTTTCTGGGTTTATTCCATGGATATTGGGTCTGCGGGTATGTGGGTACTATCATTGGATAGCCCTGGTTTTTCTCTATATTTTATGTCTTGAAGAAATTTTTCATATTCTGAGTTTTAAGGGGTCATTTCCTCATTTTTCATTTATAAAAGATTGCTGTTTAATTTTGTTTTTCATGTTTTACGGGCTAACCTTAAGTATTAAGGTTAAGTACTTAGTACCATTGGATAGAGCTAATTTTTCTCTATATTAAATGTCTCAATGTTGTTATAGTGAAATTCCGTGTTTTAAAGGTTTTAGTAGTAGCTAATTTTTCTAAGTAGATTAGTGGTTTTTATTGGTTTTCTGGCTTCAGGGAGGCCGGGCCGCTTCAGCCGGCATCTCTGACGTTGGGCGGCCCGCCCGCCTGTGTTTTAGGAGGTTGGGGAGCGCTACAGGAGGGTTTTTATGCAATTTGGCGGGTACAGGCGCCAGATTGGTGGGTGCGCATGGGCTCTTAGTTAGTGGTCTGTGTGTACATAGTGAATAAGACAGTTTGGGGCAACCTTAATTATCATACAACCATCCGGAGGTGATATCATTGTTCCTCACTCAGTTTTCACTGTTTTCTGGCCACAATTGGCTGTGTTTGTTGCAAGTGAGTTCTTTGTTTAACTTACCTTTGGCAACTGTTTTCTCTGTTATAGTCTTGCAAGCTATAGCAAGTATTATTACTGTCTCTGGTGTGGATTTGCAGCCTACATCAAGTATCTTTGATGTCTCTGGTGTGGACATTGTTTTAAATTTCAGTTCTTTGGTCTGGTAGTCTATCTGGTGACTTCTTTCTTGGCTCATCAAGCAGTCAAGTGTGTTGAAAAGGAGCTTTAGAAAAACAGGAACCAACTTACTTTAGCAAGTAAATCTCACTCTATTTTTCTAAAGGGACAGGGGATTTTCTCTCTGGTTTTTCTCCAACTCCCTTGGTCAAGGCCTATAGCTAGTACTATAGGATTGTCTACAACGTCAATGAGCTACAGGACACTGCTATTGTTTTAATGACCTATGAAACAGCTAGCCCAAAAATGTCAAAAAATCAAAGCCAAAAAATGATACCAGTGACTCAAAAGCTCTTTTGGTATAGAGTTGTTTTAGATGAAGCTCAGTTAGTGCCCATTTCTATATCTAAAACTTAAAACTTAATTTTTATAATCAATTTTTATAAATATTCTTTTAGTTAAATTTAAAATCCTTACTCGCAGAGGGCTCAAACAATATTTGACTTGGAATCCGTTTGGGGCAACCTTAATCATCATAAAACCATCCGGAGGTGATATCATTGTTCCTCACTCAGTTTTCACTGTTTTCTGGCCACAATTAGCTGTCACCACAGAAAAAATGGGGGGGTATTGCTAGCAATACCCCTTGCTTGAGCTCCGTTGAGCCACAAATCTATGCTTGAATTATGCACACATCATCACCATGTAGGAAATTGTTTGGCCTTACATTTAGTCAGAGATTTGTCACAAATTGAGCTCAAGATGAACCTACAATGATCACCGTTTGATCTTGTAAAATCCTAATTTGATCATCAGTTAAGCTCCCTTTGATCTCACTTTGATCTAACATAAGCTTTTGCATATCCAATATGTCAACTATTCACTTTCAAAAAGATTCGTAATGAATTTCACATGGAATATTAGAAACGAAACCAGTAATTTTGAGTAAATGTCTCATCAAAATGATTAATCTACAACAAAATACCATCAAAATTCAATCTGATTACTGAAAAATTTTGTTAAAATGACTAATAGATATTTAAATTGGAAAATAATATTCCATTTCTCAATTTCAAATTCAAAATATAAATCCTCGTTTGAAATGTGAATTTTGTAGATTCCTTGCCTTCCTATATTATGAGTAATATTTGAGGTATTTTACACCTTTGTAAATATGGTGTTGTGCTGCTAGAACTTATCTCTGTTTCAATTCAACTTTATTGAAGCTTGATTCCAGAATGATACATATTTTATAACTATTTTGAGAAAAAAGTCACTAGTAATGAATTTAGCCTTTTATCTGTCCTTTATTAAACCTCACTTAATCCTACTTAAATCCAAATTGACCCACAAAAACCTTATTTGGGATATTTTTTAGCCCAGGATGATTCAAGATTGGAGCAAAATATTATTTTAAATATCCAATATGCCTATTGATTAAATTTCTTCAAGCTTACTTTAAATTCACATTAACATTAACTTTCACAGGAAATATTAAACACAAATCTTGAAAATATAGTATTTAAAATCATAATAAATATAATATAATATGCTTACAACAGAATTTTCTTTCTGGATTAATTGAAACAAAAAATTGTTCATTTGTGAAAATAGAAAAAATACTATCCATCCTGAATTTAGAATTCATTTTTAAAAATTTAATGTCCCCTCACCTTCAAGTTTATCATGTATTTCGAAAATTATATTTTTAATAATTTTGTGAATAGTACACCTGAGATATAAACTTGGGGATATCAAAAACTAAAACATCAGCAAATTGAAATGTTTTTTATTGTTATGAATGGAAATAATGATTGAAAAACACCATTAGAGCAAGTTTGATTTTGAATAATAGGCATACTTTCTCATGTAAATTTCAATAAAAATAATTTTTATTCTTACTTAAGTTGCGGTGGATACATTTGAGCTCAAAAAGAATTAAAATTGATAAAATAAGACTTCTATAGTTCATATTCAAAAATGAAATCACCCTTCATTATCTACCTGTAAACTATTTTAAATTGAATAATTTCAAAGTCAGTATATACTGATGTTATTTTTTCTTCTAAAAAATTTATTATATAGATTAATAGTCATAAACAGTTGACATAGATGTTAAATTTATATAAGCAATCTTTAATTCATAAAATGATAAAACTATCTTTTATGTAAAAAGTGATGAAGGAAAAAAATATTATTAAATTTTTGATGCACTATCAATAAAATTGAAGATAGAGCATATCAAAAGTTTAAACTTAATTTCAATTTTGATATCATCATTTTATTTTATTTTACTTGAGTAGAAAACAGATTTTAAATCTCAATATAATTTTAAATCCCATTAGTTTGTGGATTTCAACATTTGAAACTATGAAATAAATATTTATGAAAGAATTTTACAATATTTGCCCTTCTAAAAACTCATAAATCCAACTTCAAATCTTCTAACCTTCACAAGTAACCACAATGCATTCTGAAAATACTCTATATTTAAATAATTAAAGGTAAATAAAATTATGTTTTTATTCTTTATTTCAATTTTTGATAAATAATATATATATATACATATATATATATATATAATTTCTTAAAAAGTCTAAGAGGGAACTTAATAGTGGTTTTGGCATTAGATATATAGATTCAACTTTCAAAAAATTTGTTTGGAATAAATTACAAAGACAAAAAGGATATATTTTGATGAAAGAATACTGATTTAGGTTCTCTTAAAATATTATTAACCATTTTTATGGAATATTAATCCATGGTTATCATTCTTTATGATATTATCATAGAATTTTTTCCTTTTTTAATATAATGATTTTCTATTGTGTGGTATGTAGGCTAAGATAAGTTTAAAAGATTTATTGAAGATATATATACCAGAAACAGTATAATCTGTAGATTTATAACTATAACTTACTTTTCTGATGTTTTACATCATTGATAAGTAGCTCATGCATTACACAAGTAAATAATTATAGTCTCTGGAAATAAGTCCTTGTGAATTTCAAATTTTTTGTTATTCTTAAAATCATTACTCAAATAAACTAAAATTTCTTCAAATATTGATTGAAAGAAGGAGTTACAAAATCTTATTTTGTAGTTATAAAAGTTTGAGTTATTTTTCATATTATCAAGTATAATGAACATTTGTAAATTTTAACTTGAAAACTAGTGATCATAGCAAAGTAATACTGGAAGAATCAGATAAAAAGGGTGGAATAAAGTCATAGCACAACAGGAAATGATACAAAATTGTTGATTTTTATCTCATAAAATTCAACTTATTTTTAACATATTTTACCACCTTTAGATAATGTTTAGTGGATTTTAACATTATTATAACAAGCAAACTTAACAATGTTTTGATTTTTTTAACAAAAATTAATATTGTTAGATCATTTTTTTAAAAAATATGACTTATTTTTATGCTTTATCTACAATAGTTAGTAGTTTTTTTTGCAGAAATTACTTGTTTTGATATTCTATTTTTGAATTTTTTAAGAGACTTCATTGCATTAAAGTTTTGTAATAATTTTTCATTAAAGCATCATATTTTAAATCTAGAGATTTGGTTTTGAAATAATATATATTTTCATGTTAATTGACTCATTATTTTTGGATTGATAAATTATGTTAAAATTGGGATTGCTTATTTCTAGTGAGTGTACATCATAGTTTGTTTTCAAATCAAAGATTAATAAATGGTGAAATTTGGTAAAATTCTAAATATCTTTTAAACCTTTTTGATTTAAATAATGTTTAATTTTATGTAATCATTCTATAAGTAGAACACAGTTAAAATCTGATAATGTTACATTGCTTTCAATTTCTAATACTAAAATTCTATTCTACTTGAAACAATGTAAACTAAAGCTTGGTATCTCATAAGAAACTCACAATTTTCAAAAATCATATTTCCAACTTTTTAAACATGATACACATTAAAATATATTTTTAGAATAATTTCCTAATTAGTTTGAAATACTAGAAAATAATGAACTCAATTTATTTTAATACTTAAACCATTCTGATGAGTGAATTTCACAATCCTCTAAGTAACATATAGTTACCATTTATACACATATGCATGATTTCTCCTTTTGTTTAATTTTAGCTGAATCTAAAAAGTAAAATCACATGTTGAATATCATCTATAGATAAACTTCTTATATTAGAAGCTAATATTTCATATGAGAAATTTGTTATTGAGTTTGGGAAACATTAATAAGTGTTGGGTATTATAATTGAGCCATTTATTCAAGTAAATAAAAAAGGATGACATTCTAAATATTTTATATATATATATTTATATATATATATATATAATAAAAATTAATTATATAGTAGCATTTAACCATGTTTTTATACTAATGTCATATAAAAAAAGGGATTGAACTAAAACTTTCAGTAAAGAAAATAAAAATAAGATAAGTTAATATTCTTGTTTATATTCTCATATTTTTGAAATGGCTTACTTAAGGGAGAAAATTATTTGGTTTTAGAGTACAAGAATTTCTAGATAAAAATCTTCACAATATAGTTTGACCCTCTCAAAAAGAAAATTCCTCAAATTTTACTATCACATTTTATATATTTGTTAAGTAATAGAAAATGGAGTTGTGTCTTTGACAATGAAGCTTTAGAAAATGAAATAAATGATTTAAATTTATAATATAATTTTTGAAACAATAAATCATGTATTCAAAAAAATTATATATCTTACAATCAAGATAACAGTATTAATTAAGCAACTCTAACAACTTTGGAAGGAAACAAGAAAAAAATATTTAGTAAAATGCATAAGTTATTTTTAGAATTTAAGGAAACTTAATAGCTCTACCTGTAAACTAGCCTTAAAGCAGGTTTGGATTTAACATGTGGAAATTCATACATAGTACCCTTCCATCATTAGAGCAGAATAAAATTTATGTAGTTTTATTTTTTTAATTTATAATAGTATTTTTATTTTTGGCTTTTTCATTAGTATAACTATATATTTTTTAACTTTTTTGTTTTTCATAACATAAGTTCAAAGCTGCACATCACTACTTCAAGATGAAACTCCATATAATTTAATCAATGAATGATATATTATAATGAATTTTACTAGAGACTTTTCAAAAATGGTGATTAAGAATACTTATTATAATTTTTTAAATTTTTATTATTATTCTATCTCTTGAAAGGAGATGGCAATATCTCAATTTAATTAGTTTTTCCTCAGAAAAATTTATTCTTGATCTAAATAAAATTGCATCACTATTAACTAGATGTTATTATACAATTTTAACAATTTTTTTATCTGAAAGTAGTTGAAAGTATGTATAAATTAAAGTGTTTCCACATAGTCTTACTATTATCCCACCATTATTTTCACATTTAGATTTCATTATAACTGTAAAATAAGTTTTTCAATAATTTTAATAATACCTTAATATTTAATAATTTAGTTACATAGTAGATTTTTTATCCTTTTTTTATATGAGGCTTATTATATAAACAATACTTTTAGATTTTATCCATTTTGATGTCTGATAATTTAAATTTTCATTTAACTACCCAAATTATATCAAAAAAAATTCAAAAGTATATTTTTTTAATGTACTCTTTTTGATAAACTTATCATTTCTTATAGGTTATTCTTCAACTATTTATTGTAATTAACTACCCACTCATTTATTGTCTGTTATTGTTGTTCATTACATACAGACAAAATAAGGATACTCTCATATTATATTGGAGTTTTAAATTAAAAAGTAAATACTAGTGGCTGGTATTAAATATGAAGTTGTTATAACTAAGTTGAACATTAATTAATTATTAAATGGCATTTTATATTACAAATTTTATTGAATGTATATAAAAATAACACTCAAGAAATATATATAAGATATATATATAACCATTGTATATCAAAAATGAAGTACTTATCAACATGGTCTTTTTAAATGATTTTCAAATTTACTTAAAGAGACATTAATATTACCAATTCAAATTTTATATCAAATACAACAATATTATTATTTCATTTTTAATTATTTTACAAAAAATTTGAGTTTCAAAGTAATTTAATTCAGTATTTAATGAATGTTTTTGAAAAATATTTTTAAAAATAGAAATAACCCCTCACAAAAAAAATATAATTTTTTTTACTTACAATTTGCACCATATTTCTACCCTTAAAATATTTGTATTCTTCTAACAAAAATATTTTTTAAATAAATTTAAAATTTTTTTCATTATTCAATTACAAAATGTCAAATTTATAATTTATTTTACCTTACTAAAAAATTTAATTGAAAATTTAATTTTGTATTTCCAAAAAATAAACTTAAATGTCAAAAATTAAAAAAACAAAATTATAAATATAATTATGAGAAAGAGTTAGATTAAATTTATAATATTCATATAAAGAAAATTCATATATTTTATGGTGTTTGAATTTTAAATTTAATGTATTAAAAAATAATTATTAAATAACCAAGCCAAATGAAATTGGCTTGGATTTTTGGTATCACTAGAACTTATTTTTTTTCTTATACTCACATTTTAATTTTTAATTTTTTTTTTTCTACATTTCTCATTTTTTTTAAAATGATTTTTAATGTTTTTAAGACCAAAGTTGCTTTCAAACAACTTCGGTCTAACGTTTCTCTCACTTTCCCACCAGATTGCACCTGGTAGGGAAAGTAGCTTCCATTTTAGAGACCAAAGTCCCTTGCAGGGACTTTGGTTTCTCTCTGTGCATTGCACAGCCAGAAAAAAACTGGCTGTGCAATGCACTGCATGCAGCACATGCAACACACATTGCTGCTGCAAGTAATGTGCATTGCTGCTGCATGCAACGCGCGTTTCTGCTGCATGCAGCGCGCATTGCACATGCTGCGCATATCTCATGCAGCTGACTTGATATCGGCTGCATGAAATATGGTAGCGATTGTGCAACGCGCGTTGCACACTGCTTTGGCCACCTCCCAGCCTAGTAAATTAGCTGGGAGGGTGGCAAACATTACAGCAAGCAATCGAAGTCACTTTTAGCGACTTCGATTTCTTGAAAGAGACACTTCCAGCCAGGTTTCCCCTGGCTGGAAGTACTAAATTTCAATGTAAGGGACCCAAGCCAATTTCAAAGGCTTGGGTCATAAATTGAGGTTTCTAAAAAGCAGTAAGTATAAATCTGGCTGCAATAAAAAGTAAATTTTTTAAATAAAATACATAAAAAAATAAAAATTTGTTCAAATAAAATATACAACACTCTTCAGCCAGTAAGAAACAGCCTTCCATTGTTACACATAGAAACAATCAAATGTTTCTTTCATCAACATTGGCCATGTTTCAATATTTTGAACCAAGTAAGATTAGGAAAAAGGTCACGGCAAAAAAATTGCATAATTAAAAGTCTCCCAATTTAATATGGTGCGGAGGTTCATATTTTAGAAATAGGTGGTGCACATTATAGTTTCCTTTAAAAAAATTCAAAAATGAATTTATTTTGGCGCAATGTAAATTTAAATGTGATGAGTGTATGTTTTTTAGCTACGTGAAACATGGTAGCTAGAATTATGTGGCGTCAATTTTTTTTAGATGTGAAATTCAGTGTTCCACAAATGTGCATCTGTACAACATGCAGCCAAGTAAATTCTAGCTGTAATTAGTATATGCATAGGAAAAAATGATCATGCTGTGTACAGTGCCTTGGCAACATCATTCTTGGAATTTAGATGAAGTTTATCATATGACTTGGAGAGCTGCATTTTTTTGAAAATGTGATCAGTGAAAATTCATGATATATACATCTGTTTGCCACCCAATTTATTTTTCCTTTCTCTTTCTCACTTACCTTTTTCAAAAATTATCAATCATATTTTTGCTTTATCATTTTGAATTATTGGTACTATTTTCTTGACCTTATCTGATTACCAGTAAGCAAATTTTTCTTGCTATTGCATTTCATATAATTTTGGTTTGTTACACTTTTTTACACTTTTGACAAGTTAATCTAATGATTCTAATTCTGAATTTATTTTTATGGTATCTTTTACTGTACCCTTTCGATTCATTATAAAATAATTCTTTTTCAGTTAACTTAAAGTTTTTTTATTTGTTTGTCAATTTACTTTTCTTTATTCCTTATCAAAAATGTTCAATTTATTTATCTAACCATTTATTTTTTAAAACAGTGATTATAAAATAAACTTTATAATTAATTTTGATCAATCAGCTACAAATGGAAGAAGATTTTATAGACATGTAAGTTCATGTTTTGCTTATCATTTTTCTATATTTCTTTAATACTTTCTCAACCATTATATTATTAATATGAAAAGTAAAACATCATCTCGTACTTGCTGAAAGCATACAGGATAATGTTTTGCTTTTCATAATAATAATTAGATTGTTTGTACTTTACCTTTAATTTATTGATTTTTAAGTTGTTTCAAAGTCTCGTACTTGCTGAAAGCATACAGGACAATGCTACAATTTAAAAATTAATAATTTATTGAAGTATAACTTTCTAAGTCAATATATTGATCAGAGCAAGATTTTTCATTTTATATATGTGGATATGATAATTCTGTAAATTTTTTAATATTACTAGTGTATTGGAGTTATACTTTCATTATATTATTAATATTAAGTGTAGAGCCAAATCTCGTACTTGCTGAATGCATACAGGATAAAGCTATACTCTTTATATGTATAATTTAATAAAGTATACCTTTGAAACGCTTTCTTAATATTTGAAATAAAGAAAAAGTATATAAATTTACTAATATGTAGATATGCTAACTTTTGCATTTCTAATATTGAAGATATGATAAAGTTAAAGGTATCATTGACTGATAATTGAAATTATGTTACTATTTTCTAATTTTTGATTTTTTTCTATTTTAAATCAAAATTGAATTCTCTTAGGATTGAACCATCAATGAGTAACGATTTGAAAAAAAAAACGGCCAGGGAAGAACTCTAACAATAGGTGGGCGAAAGACATTGCTACTGGAATTAAACTTGTAAACGCTCTTGGAATGGATACAAACGGGAAGAAGCCACATTTCTATGCACGATCTTATGCAAATAATATGACAGATTGCAATAATTATTACAATTTTTTTCCTGGATGTAGTATTTATAAACCAAAAGGTGTCTTAATACCTAATGTTCTTGTGCAGACTTTTGAAATTCATGAGCTCAAAGAAATAGATATGTTAGAAGCTACGGTGCGATGCATTAAGGATCTTTCTTACTGCGAACATGAAATTAAAAATAATGGTTATCATCAAAGAGCTGGTGGTTTTGGAAAAATGTTTGGTGGTGGCTTTATTTTAGATAGAAAGAAATCTTTACATATTCGTAAGTATCACTTTTTTTAATTTAAATACTGAATTTTTGAATGCTTTTCCTTGCAGATGAATACACTGATGATATTGTAAAAATGGATGAATATAAAAAACGAATGAAGAGGATTGCAATGTACTTTGAATATTTTTTTAAAAAAATATCATATGTAAAGTACAATGAGGCAACTAATCTTTGCGCAAAACTTGGTATTCCTGGATTTTCAAAAGTTTCTAGTGAAGAAGAGGGTGTACCGTTTGCTAGTAATTTAACTTGGACATCTGGAGGGAATGGTAATGGGTTCTCTAATGAGGTTCATCTCGATAAGGATGCAAGTGAGTATACTTTAGGAATATTTTTTCCTAAAGATACAGAAAAAAACACCATTCATATGAAGTATGATAAGACCCAACCACGACAAATAGGTGGAGAACTTATGTTTCCCGAAATTCGAAGTAAAATCAACTTTGAAGCAACTAATGGAATAACAGTGACATTATGGCCTGCCAATCAGCTAAGGCATTTTACCTCAAGATGTCATGAAATTCCTGGCTTCACTAGGATAGGTTCTTCTATTCAAATCAGCACTAGACTTTTTCATGCTATAGAAAAGCTTAATGTTTTTGATATTGATATTTCAGAATACTTAGAAATTAAAAAAGAAAAATTTAGGTTAGAATATTTGATTAGTGCTTTGAGAGTTTTTTTGAAAAGAGATGACTTAATAGAGGAAGAAATAGAATCAGCAAAGTATTATTTATCTAATGTTAAGACAAATCTAAAAAATCTAGATATATAAATATTAAAAATTTATATTATATATACACAACTTAATGCAAATTTAAACATGATAAACACTGGGAGTAGCTGTAACATTTTCAGTTTTGATAATTATAGTATTATCTATTTTTTTTATTTGTGAAATAAAATAATTTTTTTTCATAATATTATAAGAAAATTTGATTTACTTTTGAGGAAATATATAAGTTGTGAAATCTTTAAATGTCATTTTTATTAAATTGGTAGCAAAGGTTCTAAAATAAAAAAAACTATAATAAAGAATTTGAAATATATTAGCCATAAAAATGTGCTTTTAATGCTACCAAATTAACTGTATAGTATTTTAGGTCAAACAGGCTTATTAATAAAAAAGGTAATAATAAAGAGTTGAAGAAAGAATTTTGAATCAATAATAGATTAAATTGTATTTTTTTAAGAATGTACTCATTTAATTATTTAAATTGTTCTACTTCTGATTAAAAATGTTACAATCAACGAAAATATTTGTAATAATTAATAGATTATATAATATTAAAGGTAAAGTAACAAAACTAGAGCAGTTATCATATTTTTATATAAACAATAAAATATTTAAGAATTTAATACAAGTATTTGAAATCATATAAGTAGATTTTAAAATCTTTGTTATTGCTGGACTTACAATAATTTTTTTTAATAATTAATTTAGAAAATCATGTCAAAGGTTACTTAATAAATTTCAAAGATGGTCACATTTTTGACGTATTTGAAGGAAAATAACTTGAATTATACAAGATATATCATATAGACAGAACTTTATCTATTTACATGTTGGAATATTAATTTATTGAAAGGCTATGTTTAGCAAAAAAAGGTGATACTGGCTGAATGGAGCTCCAGTGATTAAGAAAATCTGCAGAAATAGCCCTAGCAATTCCCAGAGGACTTGGGGTATCAAATTTTAAAGGAAATGGATCACACTTGCCTATAAAAGGTTTTATTAATGTTAAAGTATAGTTATTTAAATTTTTCCAAATTATTTCTTCCATCAAATGATTTTTTTTTTCATGTAAATTAAGAAACTTAACTTCTGATATTACCTCCAAGCAATCAGCTGCTGAAGCCAATCTATGATCTTGAGAGCTCAGAAATAAACCACGGACACCATCAATTATATAGAATGTGAAAGATTGATATCGGTGGTGGGAGTATTCAGAATTTATTTTGTTTAGTGCAGCCTTTTGTTTCTCTCTCATTATAGTCAGTTCAGTATTTTCGTTTTTCTCACTTGATTGCTGAGCTTCACTAGTCTTGCCACTTGATATTGTTGCAGCACAATATTTTGATTTAAGAATGATAATTGACATAATTATATCAATGATAATATTGCTGATTTGAAGAAGAGTTGACATTGATATATCACGGGTTTGAAGTGCAGTGGGACCAACTTCTAAGCCATCAGAAATCGGACTCTTCAGATTTGAAAGGTGAGCTAGAAGCTGAAGACCACGTTCAATTGGACAATCTGAGTTAATGTTTTGATGTGATGGAAGCTGGCTGAATTCATGTGCGGTCAGATAAAGTGAAGATGATATAAGAGATACCCATGAAGAACGGCAGTGGTCACTTGGGATCATTAATCTCATGAGCATTCGGATAAGATTGGATTCAGGGTGGTCCGTTTTCTTTGTTGAGGAAAGAATTTCAGTATTTAAAACATCAGGATCACATAAATCTTCCATATTTTTGAAATCAATATTATCGAGTACCCATAGCTGTGAGCTATCAATCTCTAAAACAATATTTGCTACAAAAGGAAAAAAAAATAAGTAAAAGAACAAAAGTCAAGACTAAAAATTATGGTAACTTACATAACTCAGTAAGTTTTGAAAGCCAATCTTCTCCACAAGATTTTTCCCAATGAAAAGTAAACATTGGAATATTTGACATGGGTTCTTGGGAAGAAGTAGAAGAGCGTAATTCGAGGAGAGTAACAATTTCCAACCACGACCTGAGGACCTTTGCCATGCTGATTCTACCTTTATAAAAATTATGAATTTTACAGAATTCCTCCTGCAAATCAGATTCTTTTAGAAGTGAGGGTGAATAAGTTAGAGGTTTTTTCGATATCTTGATTGGAGTTGATTTCATTGGTAGAGAAGCTTTCAAAGAGGTCAAAGTAGGTAATTTAGGAGGTGATGGGTATTGCTTCTTAGAAATGAAGGAATTTGGTGATGAGCTGTTTGAATCATCATCTTTATCAAACATATCAACATGTCTTGAAGAAGATTTTAAACTTTGCTTTTTTTGATGAACAAGCATAGCTTCATATTCTGATAGTTGATCATTGCTATTTTCATTGCTCTTTTCATCATCTTCATCAGGGAGAGGGCGTTTATGGATGGAACAATCTACAGCAGGTGAGTTTCTGGTACAAAATATCAAAAGAAAGATAAAAAGTAAAATATGTAAGCAATAAAAGAGATATATGATTGAATTTTAAAGATAAAAGAATAACAATAAAAAAAAAGGAAACAAGAATATACTCATTATCAAAACCTTTGCTTTTTTTTTGAGATTTATTATTTGATACATCAGAAAATTCATTAGCAGAAGCCGGTTTAATACGTCGAACAAAAGAGGAGCCTTGGGATAATCTCTTTTTCTTGGAGCGGATAACAGGTGTTTCAAGATTTTCCTTAGAAGTTGAAGCATGAGTTGAAGCTGATGGTTCATCTGTCTCATCATCATCCCTAATGACAATGACTTCATCAGGAGGAATCATACCCTCCTCATAAGCTACAAATATATATGAAGAAAAAAAAATATTAATAATCTTATCTACTAATTTAAAAGGAGACAAAAAAGGTGATGAACATACATTTTTCAAGGCTTTTCACATATTGGAGTAATTCATTACAAGGGTTAGATAAATATGAAGGAGAAGGATTATTGTTAAGGATCTTGACAAGCTCTTCTGCTTTATCTCTAGCCAATTCAAGTAAATTGTGATACTGAACTCTTGTTATTTCCTGCCTCTCATTGCTAAGTACAGGAGGGTTAGGTGCCATGCCATGTGGCAGACATGGTGCAAGCTCAAAAGCTTCAAAGCAAGTATCAATCAGAGAGTGGGATGAAACACATTTGGGTGCTGGAAAATCAAATTTTTGAAAAAAAAAGATATAGAACATAAGTGAAATATATAAATTAAGAGAGAGGAACATGATAGACATACAAAGTGGAGGTGTAGGATTTTGTATACTAGACATATTGATTAATGAATATTAAAAAAAAGTATTCGATATCAAAAAATTATGATGTAATATGATGAATAATTATAAGAAACTCTATTCTAGAAAATTGAAGTTGATATTTTAATAGGATAAAAAATTGAATAAGATTAAAATTAAAGTGAGGATGAAAGAAACAGAAAACATAAAGAGGGGGATTTTATATTATTTGAGCTTTTTTTAACATGTATTATTCATAGTGGGGTAAACTGAGTAACATGCTAAATCACAATCTGTTTATATTGAAGCGAAATTTGATGTAGCTAACAGAAAATACTAGTAATTCTTTGGGCACTTTTAGTGTGAAAAACAAATAATAACAAATTTATATCCCATATTCAAATTGCCACAGGTAAATACAAAATTTTTTAAATTAGAATTTACTCCTAAACAATGGAGATACACTTAATTAGTATATTATATGAAAAAAAAAGGATAATCCTTTATGAATATTTGTTAAATTTAATTTCAGATGACAATGCGAGATTCACATATATACTGATATGCCTCATCAAACAAGAAATGAATTATAAATATAAAATTGGTAACATTAGAATTTAAGATAAGAATTTGTTTTTTAAGTGATAGGAGGAGTGTCAGGCTAGGGTGTGGGCACCGTGACCAAACCTTTGATAAACTTGGATACAACTAAGGGAAAAAAAAAATTTGAATAGTTTTATTTTGCAATATATCTTAGTCTGCACAAGATATTGCATTGTTGTCCCTAACTATACCAAAATTGTTACTTTTCAAAAGTTATAGGACTACTAAGTTGATAAAATATTATTATGAATCACCCAATTAAATACCTTAAGCAACATTCAAAATTATTAAAATATTAATATTCAATTTGAGATTTGGATTAGCTAATTTTTCACAACTTACCACAGTTTTGATTAATATAATAAAACTTGAAAAAAATTGTTGAGATAACCTAGAAATGGGTGCAAGAAAATGATGAAACATATGACTTGAAACTTAACTCATACACTATTGATAAACTTCATGGATCCTGATTAATTTCTATCGAAATTAATTTTGAGACTAGCATATTGAATTTTAGCTATGACCAAGTACTGTAAGTGCCATGGTTTGTATTCAATATATTGGTGTTAAAATTAATTTTGATAGGAATCAACAAGTATCAGATGGCACCATGCATGAAAAACTGACAGAAACCATCAAATTTTTGAGGCAATGAACCTCATAATTTTGATCGAAATTAATATAGACCCCTGCATATTGAATACAAGCCATTTCACATGGACTACACAGACATAGATAAAATTCAACATGCATGGCTTAAAATTAATTTTGATCGAAATTAACCAAGGCATTAAAACATCAATTTTTATATGGTGTACTTGATCAAACCAGTTTATCTAACTGCTTAGCTTACCTATACTTATAGGAATTTTATGCATAGTCCATGTCCATATTAATTTCAATCGAAATTAATGTTGAATAATACATAATGAATACATGCTATGCCACTTACACTTGCCAGGCATAGGTACCATTAAATATGCCAGTATCAAAAATTAATTTTGATCGAAATTAATGAGCATGATAATCATGAATTTCTGGAGTCAACTGCTTATTTTTATGCATGGTGCCTTGCCAACATTAATTTCGATCAAAATTACTTTTGATACTGGCATATTGCATGTATATATGCCTGGAAAGTGTAAGTGGCATAGTGTGTATTCATTATGTATTGGTCAACATTAATTTTGATCGAATTTAATGTTGACATTTGCATATTGAACCCAAGCCAGAAAACAACCCAGAAGATTCTTCATAAAACTTCCCATTAATTTCGATCGAAATTAAGGCTGACCATATACATATTGAATGGTAGTTATATCTAGTCTGAGTAAGTGGAGATTACTTATATTCAATATGTATTGGTCAACATTAATTTTGATCAAAATTAATGAGCATTTTGATCATGGAATTTTTCAGTCAGTTAGTTGTTTCAATGCATAATGGCATTCCAACATTAATTTTGATCAAAATTAATGTTGAAATGATATCATGCTTTTTTGCATGACATGTAAAGGACGGCAAGTATTTTTAAGTATTGAAATTTACTATACATGTTGAGGGTAAATATAAAATTTACATATCCATATTAATTTCTATAAAAATTAATGTTGACCAATACATAATAAATAGTAAATATGCCTGGCTAGTGTAAGTGGCATAGCTTTTTTTCAATCTACACTTGGCAACATTAATTTCGATCAAAATTAAGGTTCATGATTATCATCAATTTATTCAGTCAGTTGCTTACTGTTATGCATGGTAACATGTCAACATTAATTTTAATAAAAATTGAATTTGACATGCTACCAAGCATTTTTATGTAAGATGAAAAGTAGGGCACTCTATTGTTAAGTAAACACATTACAATGCATATTGAGCATGTAAATATCATTTACACATTAATATTAATTTCAATCAAAATTAATGTTGACCAATAAACATTGAACACAAGCTTTACAACTTACACACACCAGATATAACTACCATTCAATATGTATATGGTGCTCACTAATTTCGATCGAAATTAATGAGCAGTTTTATGAAGAATTTTTTGGGTCGTTTGCTGGTTTGGGTTCAATATGAAAATGTCAATATTAAATTCTATTGAAATTAATGTTGACCAATACGTAATGAATACACACTATGCCACTTACACTTTCCAGGAATAGACACCATGCAATATGCCAGTATCAAAAGTAATTTCGATCGAAATTAATGTTGGCAAGGCACCATGCATAAAAATAAGCAGTTGACTCCAGAAATTCATGATTATCATGCTCATTAATTTCGATCGAAATTAATTTTTGATACTGGCATATTTAATGGTAGCAATTCCTGGCAAGTATAAGTGGCATAGCGTGTATTCACTATGTATTGGTCAACATTAAATTCAATTGAAATTAATATGGATACATAAATGTGACATAAAGAGGTATGGACCATCAATTTGTTGAAAATACATTTTTATATCTCATACATTATTTGTTTTTCTTAAATAAAATGTTACTCTCTCTCAATATCACTATATAACATTTACCAAGCTGCTTTGAAAAAAAACAGAATACATAAAATTCAATATAAGATAGCTATATTACACAGAAGATCACCGTTATACCTAAGTTATGATGATGTTGATGCTCTATTAATTGATTCCCGAATCTTTACCAGATCAATATCAGCTCCAACCCCAAGTGACTCACGTTCATTCACAGATAATCCTTGCAAAAATGTTGCTGAATAGCAATTCTTGGGGAGGTATTTGGGAACATTGAATATACCATTTTGTGCAACTGTCCTTTCTGATGACCGTGAATATGTTTTTAATGCTGATTTTTTTTGAGCTGGTGTATGGGCTAAGTCCTTTGTCATCTTATCCATTTTTTTAAACAAATCATTGAGTTCAGGATTTCGCCATCCAGGAATAGCTCGGATAGGTGCAGTTGGGGCTGGTTCTGGGCCTTCCTCGATATCAGAGATGCACCTAGTATCATGAAAAAGCACAACAAAACCTGGCACATCACTGCAGAGATCTCTTGCTAACTTGTAGCGTGCACTAGCAATCTGAATTCCAACTAAATCAGCTTCATAATAACAAAAAGCAAAGTAAAATAAAAAACTTACCTTGGTCCGATAACGTTTTACTTGTGCCCTTGCCCTCTTTTCAATCTTTTCTCTTGCTACCCTTTCCTCTTCTTGCCCAAACAACCTTATTATCTCCTTCCCCTTATTAACTACCCATTTCTCAATAACACATTGAGTGAGCTGAAGCTTTGACTGATCGATTGTATTCAAGGTGGTGAGCCATCTGGTACAGTGGTCGCATACTATGCTTCCCATGACTTGATTCCAAGTTGATTCTGAAAAATCACGGCAAGTCCAATCAAACGCAAATTTCCGAAAACCTTTTTCTTGCAATTCACGCTCTAAGTTTCTTTTGACAGAAAGTGGGATCGGTGCTCCTCCTTTTAGTCCTCGAGGCTCAGGTGCTGGAAAAAATTCGGGTAGTCGAATTTTGGATCGCAAGAAGGCTATAGAATTGGTTATCAGAAATTGTCTATCAGCTGCAGAATTGGCACGGTTAGAAGATTGGACTTGGGTTAGGAAAGTTTGAATGGTTTTTAGTTTTTATTGGCTCCAATCTTTCCAATTTTCAATCTCCAAAGGTGTTGGGCTCGCAGGATATTTTGATATTTGTGTTGGTCCCCCAAGACAATACTTCAGAAAGTGGTAAATATTTCTATTTAGACTGTCCGAGCTCCTGGGAACATCATTCCTTCTAACTAAGCCTCTTACAGCCCTTAACCCCCGTTCTCGCTCATGAGACTCTGCTGAATTGAGTCTGTGGTAATCACTGATACCCATAATGATTGAGGGATTCACTAACAATTCAAATAAGTTAATTAAATTGGTTATTTTTCAATAAAAGAATACAGTACAAATTTAACTTTCCTGCTCCACTTGTGCTTGCTCCTTGGTTAGGCTGAGAAGATGATGATTGGTCTCCAAAAAATTCCCTCAATACTTCACTAGCCCAATCTCTTCCTAGCTGATCAGCTTCCTGATCAGCACTTTCAGAAGCAGAAGGATGATTGGGATTAAAATTTCTCGGTTCTGAGTGAGACTCTTGGCCTGGATTGGGATTAGGTGGTGGGTTAGGATTAGGTGGTACAGATTGAGATGCATCTGGAGGTGGATCAGCAGAGGGTGGTGGAGGAGTATTTCCAGTATTAGTATGTTGAGGCGGAAAACAATCAGAATCGGTTGGGTCAACAGACATCCCTTCAAAATTATCATCCATAATGAACTGTAATAAAATAAAATAAAATAAAAATAATCAGTTGTTAAAATTTATACCTATCAAAGCTAAAGTAAAAAAAGATACTATGTATATAGTCTTGTAAACGTGTATGTTATCTTGTCGAAAAATAAAGTGAATAATATATAGCTATCAGCTAAAGTTGGAAGGTCAAACTATTTATAGTAGATGATTGAGCAAGAAGATCATTCATTAAGTAAAAATTTTATCATATTTCTCATTATCATGATTTTATTTCTTTCATTCTTACATTTAAGATAAAAATGACTCATTGAAAGCATGGGTTCTCTCGCAATAAAAGCAACCAAAGTAATTGTTCACTGGTTTATGATAAGGTAAGTTGGATGCATTGCATTTTTTAATCGAGCATTGAATTATTTCTTTCACCATTTACAAATATCACCAATCCTACAAATTTCCCCAATCCCAAATTAACACAAAGATGTTAGTCAACAGAAAATAAATTTGATTAATTTTTTCACTCACTACTGTCTGCAGTCCAATGGCAGTGACAACCTCGTCTTTGATTCCAAACATTCCTTTTTTGTGCTCGACAGTAGCTGCATGTCCAATTATTGCATCTTTCTTAATCACAATTTGAGTTGCTTTGGCTACTCTTACTAACCGACAATGCACTTGTGGGAAAAGCTCATAGGGATCCTTTGATGTTTCTTCTGGACGGAGCTCTTTGAAAGGACTTACTATTAAATATATTTGATCAATCTCTTCCTTTGATCTGAAAAGATAATCAATTTGCCCAAACTGGCTATCTTTTCCATAGTAGAATTCAATTGTTGAATTAGCAATGTGTCGATGGTAACTAGTAAACCTCTTTCCATGTATCAATATGCTTGCTACATTTTCAACTACCCGATCCACACTTTTCTCCGATGGTGTCAAAGCCCGTCTTGAAGTTTCTTTTCCCATTTGTGCCCTTACCCATTTAGTAAATAATGCCATACTTAGATGGATCCATTTGTTTTGTTTATCGAGATCAATATGGATTTTTTTAGTCTCACATTGATCATTATCTTCAGCTTCACCAAGATCTAATACCCTAGACTTCCGATACCAATGTTTGAGCATTGTTAGCTGTATCTCTCCTGTGGTAAATATTAATAAATTAGCACAGCTGAGTTTTTAAATCATTGCTTACAAACATTACATACGTGGATGGTGATTGTTTGGAATTTCAGATAATATATGATTCACCCGCTCTCCAGACCAAGTAGCTGTACCTGATGGTGGACCAAGACGCTTTATCATTTCAGGATAATGTTGAGTGATATGCAGATTTGGCTTTGCATTAATATTCTTCCAACCCTCTTCAAGGCACTCACGATACTCTAACAGAAATTGATCTAGATCTTTAAGCTCATTAGTCTGTATATTTTTTAATGTAAAAAAATTGGTGATCGAGCATAATGTTTTAAGTGACTTGAGAAGATAATATTCTCTTGGTTTATCAGCTGAGGAAGCTGAAGATTCAGATTCTTTAAATTTTTCAAACCAAAGGGGTATAAGTGACAAAGGGAAGTAGAGAGTATACAGCATGTGCCATTCTGCTGCCTTGAGGGATCCTGCCTTTTTAGATCCTACTGATTTTGGAACTCGTGTTAGCCAGGAAGGTCTTCTTACTTGATCAATCATCTTCCATACAACCTGTAGCTCTGCTGCTGTGATTCGTGGATTACTACTACCTTCATTTTCTTTCTCCTTACCTTTCTTTTTATTTTCTTCATCTCTAGCTGTCTCATTTGATGAGTGAGATCCTTCACTCTGTGATATGCTAATGCTTCTTTGCCTTAAGTTATACAATGAATTCCTACTGTCACTGCTGTGAGACTGTATTGAGGCCACATCGCTATATGGAGGAATAAATTTGGAGCTGGATGACCTACTCTGGCTTCTTGATCGATTTTGTTCCCAATCCTTCATTATCTAGTCCATGATGACTTGATGACTGTCTTGAACTCGTACGTCTTTGCCGCTTGTGCTGTCTCGTGTGTCCTGTATCATCATCATCATTATTCGTGGTGCTTAAGCTACTTCTATGTTTTTTCGAATGTTTGTGCAGTGAAGTATCAGAAAAGAAATCATCATCTTCTTCTCTTACATGCCAATTTTTATCCTTTTCCAGCTTTCTTTCTAGATCTTTTGCTGCATTTTGGATTTGAAAATAGCTTAGACTGTGATCTTTTAGGTTGCCAAGCATATGTGAATGCATAACATAAATTGAGCAATATTCAGTTGGACGCCAATATTCAAGGTTATTCAGCTCACTCCATCGTACCCCATGATTTTGAACAATTGATACACGCTCCCAATGTGACTTAGAATTTTTCCACTTTGTTGCCCAGCACATATGATCCTCATGATTCCGTAATGAAAAATTTCCCACATTCTTTTCACTAATTTCATCTTTAGAGATATTACAGAAAGAGCAGAACATTTTTGCAGAGTGACTCAAAAATCCAGCCAATTTTTGTATTGCAGGAATGTCACCTATCAAAGAGAACAATGCAACTCTTAATTTCCGGCCTCGTGGATAAAGATGTGTCTTTTCAATCAATATACCATCCCATAGAGTTTGTAGATCATTAACCAGTGGTTTTAGAAGGTGATTAAGCTGTTCACTTGTGGGTTCTGTTGGTCCAGGTATAATAGAATACAAAAAAAGATTTTCCATTTTGTATCTATCTTCTTGAGGTAGGTTCATACACACCATCATAATATTGCCTACAGACTTCTGATGACCTCCAATCCTATTTCCACCAGGCCTAAACCAGTCGACATATAAAGTAAACATTAAGTTGCCTGAAGTTATCGTATATTCATCATCATTGCTATCCAGAGCTGGAGTAGTTATGGGAAAGTTTTTCCAAATTGAACCATCACAAACATCCTTCATCAAATCACACTCTACACGTTCTGCCACAGGGGTTTTCTTCTCAATCAGAAGCTCAAATTTGAACAGTTTGATCTTTTCCTTAAGCCAGTTGATAAAAGAATGGTGATGAAATGTTTTAAGAGATAAGTATTTTACATGTTCTTGATGTTCCTCTGAACTATAGATATACAGCTTACTGTTTCTGTGGAGCTGGAACTTCCAATGTTAAGTGGATTGTTGCAAGAAATAACCATCTGGGACTTCCTATTTCTTTCCTCTTGATGTTTTGCGTAAGAATTAGAGCTTTTGAAAGCCATACCAACTTCAAAGGACCCAGAAGAAGTTTGATACTTTCTATTGACACATCCAAGATCTTGACATTAACATACATGAAAAAATGGAGGCATTGTAATTGTGATAATTGTAAGAATAAGTTAGCTATTCGAAGTTACCGATTGAAGGTATTCCTTTTTTTGAAAGGCACTAGCTAATATAAGCTACATTTTTTTATCAAAAGAATATGATGGAATATGTGTTGAAATTATTTAAGTTTATATGTTTAATTTTTAATCGGATAAATTATATATTAATTTAAAGTTATGCAGTCTACTTTATTTGTATTCTGTATACTCTCTGCATTTGTACAACAATGCATGCATGTTTATCAGAATATTTTCTATCATAGAAAAAATTCTGTTGTACGCACAAGCATCTTAATTATTTTTCTATCAAATGCCTTCTGAGTTATATCTAACTACCCTATAATTATTTGATTTTGATAAAAATTCTTAGTTATGGACTATAAGAAAAGTAATCCATATTTTTAACATAATTATTTAAAAAATTACCCCAAAAATCAAAGTTAAACCCAAAAATAAGTTTAATATTTTGTAAAAAACAATCACAAACATATTTCTTTCAATTTAAAAATTGGTCTGTACTAGGTAGAATTTTCTATAAAGAAAAAATCAAAAATACTCAAATAATAGATGCTACAAAAGTGTAAACCTTAAAGAATTACATAAAAGCTGAAACCTTGTATAACTTTTCATACATAAATGTGATGAAGTGACACTCTAGTCTATTTATTGAGGTTGAAAAAAATTACTCAAAAGAATATGTATTACTATCATATTGGACCAAAAATAATTTTTTGGTAATCAAAAAATGAACATAGCCTCACATTTAACAAATTATTTTTGTGGAAGAATTTTTTGAAAAGAAAAAAAAATAAATTTCTTAAATGAGTCTGCTTTTATCACATAATCATTCTCTTTATTTTATACCATTCCTTTTGAGTTCAAGTTGCATATAAAAATATAATTTATGCATATTATAATTCCATAAAGTGGAAATATTTCTTATTCTTAATTTTTGTGATATTTCTCCTTAAATCAACTTTGATCATAAAGTTTTGGAGCTCAACAATTTATCCTTCCTCTTTGTTTAATTTAATTGAACACTTTCTTAATCTAATTATTTATGAACCCTAGTAGCTCTTACTTTCCTCATGGAAACCTGCCCACAAACACAAGAACACTTAATAGAATTTTTAATGAGACTTTGCCTCCATTCAATTCTCACTTTTGTAGATCTATACACAATTTTTGTCGTTCACTTTTGGATATGTCACCAGAATCAAATGGATGGAAACAAAACCCTACTGAAGAGCAATTAGACAGATTTTCATCATTCGACATGAATTCTTGCAACATTGCCTTTGAACTACCTCATCCAGAATCAAATTCAGCGGTTTCAGAAAAGTTTCCACCAATTTTCCGTGAATCTTTTATTGAGCACCTTCGCATGTGTGGTTTCCCAGGATCAACTTTTGCTTGGAACCTAGATTGGTTTGACAAATGGAACCAGGTCTTGGCAAATATTCTCATTAAACACTGGGACAATGCCTTAAAAACCAATAATTTGATTGCATATCCAATTGACTCAACTCAAATTAGCTTCTCAAATCAAATAGGAGTTCTTCACCGTTGGTTTTTAGGTCATGCTGATAGATTAAGACTTGGGAAGGATTCTCATAGCTCTCAAGAAATAATCAAAGTGAGAAAGCATAAATATAGAATAAAAAAAAAGTATGAAAATCCCTTTTTTTTCAACCGTTTTTATTTATGACCTTTATTTCAAATAACAAAGATTCTTAGAATTCAGTTAACCGAACTAAACTTCTTAAACAACTTCCACATTGTGAAACTTATCACAACCTTTTCACAAACATCAAATGTTGTTCAGACACCAAAATTGATAATGATGGATCGTTAAGACGTATCTTAATGCAATGGAGGTCTGAAGATTTTTCTAAAGTTGCACAATATCTTGACCAACAACACTTTGATATTCGAGATAATTCAACCTACTCTGGCAGTGTGCTAAAGGACTTGGCCTTGTACAAAAGAATCAGTTTGGTTTCAACATTATCCCCTAACCTTAATCCTTCTCATGTCCCCCAAGGTTTGCCGAATGACTGTTATTCTCCCTTATATCTTGCATCTCTAAATCCTCAACAACTCAGACTTTTAAATCCTCAAAATCCCATAAATTTACCTGCTCTCCTTGAAATTCTTTCTTCCTCTAATGTGAGTGATTGACAAACTCCCTTAATAATAGGTTTGCACACTCATACTCCTCATTTCCACTGTTTGGGACACTTAGCCTTGAAAACAAAAACATAATTTTAATGATTACTATTATCATTAAAATTTATAGAAATGAAATTTGGCTTACATTGTTAGCTCCATTTTTTTCCTTTGAATCTTATACATGCTGAATTCTATACTTCCTTGTACAAAATAATTCAAAACATTTACTTCATTTTGCTGCCCCATTCTATACAGCCGATCAACAGCCTGTTGCTCAACTGCTGGATTCCAATTTGGCTCCTATTTCAACATTGAACATATAAAAAATTTAATATTTTTGTTCTTAATATGAAATAAAAGACATTGAGCTCACCATTATATATACATTTTGAGCACACCTGAGATCTATACCCACTCCTGCAGCCTGAATTGTTCCAACCAAAACTTGGCAATTTTTATTAAAATGGAATTCATGCATATTTTTGTCTCGCTTTGTCCAGCTGAGTTCACCCGTAAGCTGGGTATACCTAATATTGTGGTCATCTAAAGCCATTTTTATTCTATTTTGAAATATTAGAAAATTGTTTTTAATAAGCCAACACAATTTTGTAAAACAATTCATTATAGAATCACTTACATCTGCAAAAAGTCTGCAAAGTTGGAGAATATAACAGCTTTTGGAAAATTTATATCCCTTTCACCAGACAAAAAGTTTTTTAAGTGGCCTATAAGATGACAAATCTTTGCGGAATGCTGCCAGGTGAAATCAAAAGTTGGAGTTTCATCCAGATTTTCGTAGATTGGATGGTTGCAGAATTTTCTTAAAATCATCAGCTCTCTTAGAAACTCAGATGAGTCCCAAGGGAAGTCAGTGCTTCTGGAGGGCCCATATCGCTCAGTGAATCCTTCTTGAAGCACATCAAGTTTAGACCTCCATGGATCTGCTAATTGAACCGATATCCCCCTTTGAATCTTTTTTGGAAGAGACAAAATTGCATCCTTTGTTCTACGTAGGCTTATGACTTTCATTAAGTGATTGATTGATTTAATAGAATTAGCCTTTCCTTTTTGCAAACCTGGAAAAAGGAAATTCTTCCATAACCAGTCTTCTTGCCACTTTTTGATTCTAAGAAAAAATATGAGACTTTGAAGGTCAGTGGGCCTGTTCTGAAGTGGAGTTCCAGTCAAGCATAGTCGGTGTTGGGATTCCAAGTCAAATATTGTTTGAGCCCTCTGCGAGTAAGGATTTTTAATGTAACTAAAAGAATATTTATAAAAATTGATTATAAAAATTAAGTTTTAAGTTTTAGATATAGAAATGGGCACTAACTGAGCTTCATCTAAAACAACTCTATACCAAAAGAGCATTTGAGTCACTGGTATCTTTTTTTGGCTTTGATTTTTTGACATCGTTGGGCTAGCTATTTCATAGGTCGTTAAAACAATAGCAGTGTCCTGTAGCTCATTGACATTAGTATTTTGACAATCCTTCCCATAAAGAACCTTGAAAGGAAGTGCATTATCTTCAAAATGCACACTTATTTCATTGATCCAATTCGATAGTGTTTCCAGGGGGCATATAATCAGTGTGGCTGAACTCCGATTAATACCTTCTTGATTTTCTGATACCTGGAATTGTCTTGCTTCACCTTGAGTTGCACTTATAAGAGAAAGAGTTGAAAGTGTCTTTCCCAAACCCATATCATCAGCAAGTATTGACCCGTTTCCTTCAGGCGGCAATTGATTGTTAGGAAACTGATCTTTATAGTCATCGAATCCAGTTCTAAGCCAATGGTTGTCCTGGTGCCTCCACATGATATCCAACTTTTCCTTTAACATTCGTTCATTGTCAATCAAAAAATTTATTTCTTGAAGTTGATGTGTTTTGAGAACTGTTTTGATTCCTTGGATAAGTTGATCAGCTTTCCAATCTTGAGTACTCTGAGATATTTGGAAAGAGCCTTCAAAAATTACATGCGGGATATTAAAAAAGATAGTGGAGTCGTAGTTCAGGATTGGACATAAATCGATTTGTGCAGAAGAAAATGCTTCTTTAGCAAGACTGATTAGTGTACTTGAAGAAAAGAGGCATCCCCAAAGTTGATACTGATTACCAAAAACTGGAACCAAGTAAGCATGAAAATAGAAAGGCTTCATAGGATTCAAGGCACTTCTTTGGTTTAAATGGTGAGATCCAGAGCCAATGTCACCCAATAGTGGTCCAATGTGCTGACTCTGCACTTGAGAAAGATTACCAACAAGGGTTGGTTTTCTTTCTTCAAATAGTCCAAAAATATGAACATTCAAATGGCCTCGCTGTAAAATTGTGGGGGTCGGTGAGTTTTGAAATCTTGAAATTACATTCATATAAATTTGATCAATTGTTATTGAGAACTGTCCAACACATCTGAGACTTGACATATTAAGTAAGAATAGTATCTGAAGATAGTGGTTGTTAAAAGATGAATTGAAGCAAAAAATGAAGAATCAGTTTTGAATAAAACGACAAAATAACTTTTTAGCATATGCTATGCTAAGCTCATAATTCTTTCACATGTATTATTATTATCTTTTTAATAAATATTGGAAGTAAATCAATGATAACTGAAATGAATAATATGTATTAAAAATAAATCTTGAGCCTATAGAGTAAATTTTGGTTTGTGGAGGAAGAAAAATTTTCTCAATAAAAATGTGCATTATTGTTACATTATAATCACAAAATAGAATAATTTCACTCTTATTACCCTTATTTATGTTTCTGTCTAATAGTAAAATGCTTTACATGTCAGTTCAAAATCCAAATTGAAACTACTACCTAGAACGATATCTTGATACTAACATACTTTTTTGTAAGTCTTTGGAAAGACACTTATGGTGATCTCAATAATATTAAAATTGATTTGAATTGTATGTTTTATCAAATATCTATGTAGTCTAGTGTAATAATTGAGATACTACAGTTTAACCTTCTGTTACCAACTTGGCAAGAAAATATATGTAGATATTATTAGAACGAATATCAAATTTTGCTTTCCACAAGATGGGAAAGTGAATATTATGATATGTTAAGTGATATGTTCAAGCTTTTCTCAATCTGTGCTCAGCTCAAAATCAAAGTAATCACCAAGCTCCAAGAAACCTGTGATTGAGTTTGGTTGAACCTAGGTCTAACTAATTACCAAATCTTTGTCCAATTAATTTAAATCTGGTTTCACAATGAACTCCCAACAGCCTTCCAACAGCTTTCCAACCACTTCCCAACATTTTTAAATGAGGCGTATTGCTAGCAATACCCCCCTAAATTTTCTGTGGTGTGTGTTTGTTGCAAGTGAGTTCTTCATTTGACTTAAATTTAGCAACTGTTTTCTTTGTTATAGTCTTGCAAGCTATAGCAAGTATTATTGCTGTCTCTGGTGTGTATTTGCTGCCTACATCAAGTATCTTTGCTGTCTCTGGTGTGGACTTTGTTCTACATTTCAGTTCTTTGGTCTGGTAGTCTATCTGGGGACTACTTTCTTGGCTCATCAAGCAGTCAAGTGTGTTTAAAAGGGGTCTTTAGCAAAACAGGAACCAACTTACTTTAGCAAGTAAATCTCACTTATTTTTTTAAAGGGACAGGGGATTTTCTCTCTGGTTTTTCTCCAACTCCCTTGGTCAAGGCCTATAGCTAGTACTATAGGATTGTCTACAATGTGACTAGGAATACTTAAGAGCCTCTCAAACTCGAAATTGAGGGGGGGGGGATACATCATACAGCTTAATCATTAACCACCACGGTCTTATTTTTTATTACTCAACAAATTAAATAAATTTGTAATACCCTTATAGCTTTAATTTTATATATAAAATTTTATAAATACTACAAAACAATATAAATCACACTTCATACAGGGTATCTTTAGAAAGGTCTTCATCGCTGGGACTTGATTATTGCTGTCTCATAAAAATTTAAATTATTATAAAAACATAAAAGTCAATCTTTTCAGATCTTTCACTGGTACACATTAATTGTTGTTATCAGTATTTCTTTTCTCAACAGCCACTTTTATTTAAATCTCAATAAGCGTTAAATATTTTTTATAGTTTCATTATTTTTATCAATCAGATCCAAGTAGACTAGTTAGCTTAGTGATTTAGAATTCCCATTTTGTTATTTTTGTTGGAAGGACGGGGTTTTCAGCTAAATCCACATATCTCCTCTGGATTCTGCTTACAGCAAGGCGACTGTAAGAGTTTACCTTACCATAGTTGGCGCCCAACGTGGGGTTCAAAATCTCTAGCTTTTTCTAGGACTTTTTTTGGGTCAAGGACTTTGTTAATAGCCTGCAAGAGGCTTATTCTCTGTAACTCTAATTGGATTTTTGTTATTGGCCTGAAAGAGGCTTGTTATTTTAACGGTTGTTAACGCTTTTCTTATGTTTTGGGATGTCTTCTACTATTGGAACTGCTGTGTTGGCTGCTGGTGTACCTGTTAGGGAATCAGTAAGGATTGTATCTTGGGTTGGGCCCAAGTTTTCTGGAGATGATTTAGAAGGATTTTTACATAGGTATGAAACTGCAGCTGCGATTGATGGTGCTTTACCTTTGGATATGGTGAAGCAGATTAGGTTCTTTATTTTGGACAGAGAGGTGGAAAAGGAGGTTATTTCTATGGATGGTTATAAAGATCAAGATTGGAGAAAGCTCAAGATGGAAATGGAAAAAAGGTGGCCAAAAGTTTATTCATTGGAGGATCTAAAGGATATAGCTAGGAAATGGGAATCAAAAGGTGGTGTAACATCTCTGCATCAGTATCGTCAGTTTATGGTTGAATTTCAGGTGGTTCTGGATTATTTGTTGGAGTATGAAATTTTATTTCATGATAATGCATCAAAGTATGTTTTTTGGGATGCTATGGGGGAAAAGGTTAAGAAAGATGTTTTGATGGTGCTTATTAATGCGAATTTAATGAAGGATCTCCCAGATGGAGAAACTAGGATTTCTGGTATGGAGGTGCTAAAGAAGGCTATTTTAGAACATCTGGATACTCATAATTCTGTTGATTTGGACTCTGGAAAAGAGGGTTTTCTTGCTCAAGAGATAGAAGAGGGTGGTTTAGAAGAATTAGCTTCTGTTGAATTTTTGGAAGCAGCCATTCCTGAAGATTTTGTCCAGCCTGAAGATATTATTTTTGTTAACAATTCTGTTGGGAAAGAAGAGATTTTTGAAGATGAAGATATTGTTGTCATTAATGACAAAATTTTGTATGATAGGGATAATTTTGTGTTGAATGATTCGAAATCGGATTTATAGGATTTCTTGCCTCAGGTTTTGTCTTTAGAAGCAGAGACTGTCTGCAATGAAGATATGGATATGGTGGATTTGTTACAATCTCAGGGAGAGATTGTTAAGGAGGATATGGTTTTCCCTGCACTAATAAAGAGTGTAGTGGAATTTGATAATAGAGTGCATAAATTGGATGCACTCATATTTTGGAAAAGGGTTGTTTATTTTTTATGTCCAATGGTAGGACAAATTATGGGGGTTTATTTTTGGGTTTTATGGAATCGGTGGATAAGCCCTTGGGGCAAAATTATGGATTATCTCCAGGGGATATCAAGAATTTAATTCCTCCGAAATGAGGATAAACTACCTAAACTGGGCTGAAATTTTCTTTTATCTTTATGTCTTCAATTTATTCAGGATTCAAATTATTATGAAGGCCCTCATTTTTTGGGGTAGCTGGGCTGATCACTCTAATGTTGTAATCTCTCCTCAGGATGAGATCCCGGATTGCAATAGGTCAGCTCAATTGGAGATAATTCAAGTGGATTCTCAATTATTTTCTGTTAATATTACTTTGGGGTGCAAATACGTTTTGGACTTTTCTATATGTTTCTTGGATTTACCCTGTTTTTCTATTAAATTTAAAAATGGTGAAAAAGGCAAAATGGGCCAAATTAGGTTGGATAAAAATGGAAGGGTATGTTGTTCAACCTCCAGCAAGAGGTTAAACTGCAAGTATCTCCTTCTATCATGGACCTCCAGCAAGAGGGTAAACTGCAAAAATGTTATCAAAATCTGATTAAAAATCTTAGTATAATTAAAACACAAAAAAATAATTTATGTGAAAATTCAATTCCGGTCCTCCAGCAAGAGGTTAAACTGCCAACTTTCTTTATGGGTGATTTACTGTTGGATAAGGGAAGCAAAGGTTTTGGAAAATCTGTTTATAAATTAGACGAGGGAAAGGAGAAAAGGGTAAAATTTAAAAATGAAATAAAATATTTTTCTAATTTTTCTTACTCCGATTCTGATGATGAAGAAGATTCATTTGATGAAATTTTTAATGGCGATACAAAAGTAAATGTTTTACCTCAAGTTTATTTAGATGTGGATGCAGCCAAATATAAGAAAGTGGCAAATAAAGTTCGACCTATTAATGAACCGCTACCTGCCGAATTAAATCCACCCTTGAGAAGACCAAGGTTATCAAGAGATCCTTATGAAAGTCCCTTGGTAAAGAATCCACCTGAATTTTCTGAGACGTCAAGTATCACCTTTGAGAGACTGGGTGTTGTTAATTTTGGACCTGATGGTTGGTTGTCTGGAGAAGAGAAGAAGTTGTTGTTGGATGTGATGGTCAAGCGAGAGAAGGCCATTGCTTTTGTAGAAGAGGAGAGGGGTGTGTTGAAGCATTCCTATAAGGAGCCTTACAAGATTCCTGTGGTATGTCATGAACCGTGGCAGCAGAAACCAATTCCTATTCCGGCTGCATTAAAAGAAGCCTATATTGAAGTTGTCAGAGAACGGATACACACTGGACTGTATGAGAAATCAACGTCAAGTTTATCTAGTCCGGTATTTTGTATCAAGAAACCAAATGGCAAGCTTAGAGTTGTTCATGATCTTAGGGAATTAAATAGGGTTACAATAAAGGATGCTGGGATACCGCCTAGTGCTGAGGAGTTTGTTGAAGCGTTTTCAGGGAGAGTGTGTTATGGTTTGGGAGATATTATGGGTGGATATGATGAGAGAGAGTTACATCCAGACTCAAGGCCTCTCACTACATTCGATACACCACTTGGAAGTTTACAGTTAACAAGATTACCTCAAGGAGAAACAAATTTGGTTGCATTTTATCAAGCTCAGATGGCTTGGATCCTTCAATTCGAAATTCCACAATATGCTGGAATCTTTATAGATGATGGAGGAATTAAAGGACCAACAACCAACTATGATAACCAGGTGTTGGAAGAGAATCCCGGGATACGCAAATTCATTTGGGAGTTTTCAATTACATTAGAATGAATCTTGTTTTGAATTGAAGAGGCTGGTTTAACTATTTCAGGTTCAAAATTTTCATGTTGTGTACCAGCCTTGGAAATATTAGGCCATGTGGTATGTAGAAAGGGTAGAATTATGTCCAAGAAGAAAGTTAACAAAATTCTGTCCTGTCCAAGACCCAAGAATACGACCAAAGTTAGAGGGTTTTTAGGCATTTGCGTATATGTTAGAATCTTTATCAAGGACTTTTCTTCATTGGAAGCTCCATTGAGACGGTTAACGAGAAAGGATGCAGACTGGGAGTGGGATGAAGAGTGTGAGAAGGCGTTTGTGAAGTTGAAGGAGGTTGTAGGGAAGGATTTAGTCCTGCACAAGTTGGATTATGGAAAAGATGCTGGCAGAATTTATTTAGCAGTTGATTCAAGTCAGATTGCAGCTGGGGCGGTTTTGTCTCAGATGGATAAAGCTGGTTACATCAGGCCCGTTAGGTATGAATCTGTAGTATTTACTGAGGTCAAATCAAGATATTCTCAACCAAAATTGGAATTATGTGGTGTGGCGAAAATACTGAAGAATCTTCAGCATATTTTGTGGGGGCAACATTTTGAGTTGCAAGTGGATGAGAAATCGTTAATTCAGATCATTAATTCCCCAAGTTTACCAAACGCACCCATGACAAGATGGGTAGCTTTTATTCAACATTTTTCGTTTGATTTAGTTAATAAGCCTGGCAAGACTTTTACTATGCCAGATGATTTATCAAGGAGACCATCCACTGAAGAAGATTCAGACTCAGAAGAGTTCGATGAAGATATACCTATTATCAAAGCCAGCACTAAAGGAGCTGAAGACTTTCCATACCTTCCCCATGAGGTTAAACTGGCAGGATTATTGTGTTTAGATTATGGTGATGATGACCTCCACCAAGAGGATAAACTGGAAAATAGTTTTTATGTTAATAAAGGTTTTGGAAAAGGTGTAGATAAATTCGGTAGAAAGGAGGTAGAAGAAGATGTGGTGTATGTAGAGGAAGATGGATTGGTAGTGTGAGATAGTAGTAAGTTAAGGAATGGTGTATATGTTGGAGAATTAGAGAATTTAAATAAAAAGTGGATAAAGAGAAAGAAGTATTTTCGAATACGGTTTACGAAGGATCCAAAGGTTCAGAAGAAAAATGTCGACATAGCTCGATTAAAGATTTATTTAGGGGTCAACGATTATTGGCTCATTCATGTGCAGGTGATATTGGTGATAGAGAAGTCCCTATTGATGTTATATTAATTTATTTTCAAGATGAAGTCTGGGGTCAGACTGGTTTTTATTTTCTGTTAGTCAAATATTTGTTGACTTTAGAGAGGCCAGAAGATTGTGAAGACAATGAATGGGTGGCTATCAAGAGGAAGTCATCTACGTTTTACCTATCTGGTCGACGTTTAATGAGGAGAAGGTATCCAAATCCTCAAGTAGTTATAACTCAACAGAAGGGGCAAGAATTAGTTTTGAGATCACTGCATGAAGATCTCGGGCATAGAGGCGTTGGAGAAACGTTTAGAAGAATTTCTGATCGATTTTGGTGGCCTGGCATGAAGATGGCTGTTAAACAGTGGGTTCAGTCATGCGAAGAATGTCAAAGACGAAGTTATTTAAGGCCAAAAGAACCTGGATGCACGACCGGTGAACATAGGCTCTTTGGGAGAGTTAGTTTAGATGCCGTTCATATAAAAGAGGCACGGTATAAATATTTAATTGTGGCCAGAGATGATTTATCTGGTTGGGTAGAGGCAGCGCCTCTTATTAATTTAACTGCCAAAAATGTGGCAGAATTTTTGTTGAATAATTGGGTATATAGGTATGGGGTGATGAAGTTTGTGACGGTAGATGGAGGTCCTGAATTTGGGACAGAGTTTAAAGAGGCCGTATTGAAAGTTGGATCAAAGGTTAGGGTAGCAACCCCATATTATCCTGAAGCTGAAGGCATGGTTGAAAGAGGGCATCAAGTTATTAAGGATGCTTTAGTTAAAATGTGTGGGACAAGTGCCAAAAAGTGGAGGCACTATTTACCTTTAGTTTTATTTGCTGATCGAATCACTGCCAAAAGGACGGCCAGATTTTCACCTTATGAACTTGTTTTTGTACAGAAAGCAGTTTTACCGGTTGATTTAGAAGCTGAATCATATCTTTGAGTTGACTGGGACACAGTCAAAACTACTGAAGAATTATTGTGTGCAAGAATGATGCAGCTAGAAAAGAAAGAAGAATATTTAGAAAAGGCATATTCGCGGATGATGAAGATCAGATATCAATCAGTTAGATATTGGGATGAGTGGTTGGCACATCAATTAAGGAAACCTTTGAACCCAGGTGATATGGTCCTGGTGTATAATAGAAGTCTAGAGAGTCAATGGGGGAAAATGTTTGCAGATAGGTGGAATGGACCATATAAAATTAAGGAACAAGTTTCTGGTGGTTCATATGTGCTAGAAGAGTTGGATGGAGTAGTATTGAAGAAGAGGGTAGCGGCCAATCGAGTGAAACGGTTCTATCCTAGAGGCACCAGGAGTGCCGAACTCTACCTCCGCAATGAGGATAAACTATAATATCAACGAAATTTTATGGATCCCTCCGCAATGAGGAAAAACTATGATATTGATGAAATTTTATGGATACCTCCGCAATGAGGATAGACTATGATATCTAAGAAATTTTATGGATTCCTCCGCAATGAGGATAAACTATGATGTTTATAAAAATCTTATCAACCTCTGCAACGAGGATAAACTATCTTTTTTTTATCAAAAATACTTTACTGTCATTACACTGCATATGGGCGACGAAGCTGTGATGAAACTTAACAAAATGCAAGAAAACCTTCTTTGAAATTTTCAAAATTTAAAATTCTTCAAATATGGGTGAAGATAGTGTTGGAAAATTTTAAAAATTTATTGGTAGAAGTGTTCACAGGGGAACCTTCTTAATTTAATATTGGCAAGTGTGGGGGTAATTGATGGGCTGGCTGCTCTATACACAATTACCCCATAATGTTCGTTTCCAAAAATTTCCCTGTTTCTAGTTGAATCCTGGCTTTGTCTTTTAATTATAGGAAGTCCACTAAGACTATAAAATGGAACAAATCAAGAGACACCACTCTCAACGCCGGATTCAAGATTCTTTTTATTTTATTTTGTTTTTGAATTTTTTTTATGTTAGATTGTGATTTATTTTCTTTAATATATATTATGAATTATTGTAAAGGTGATGCTCACTGGTGGTCTCTAATCATGTTTAAAAATTGGAGGGAGCCCACTCAGTGATCATCATTATAAAAATTATCTTCTAAAAACTTTCATTTATTTTCTTTTCTTTTCAATTTCTCAAAATTTTGTAACCACATCAAGTTGCACTTGGATGTGGGTATGATGTCGAGGGTACGGCTCATCAAATGGCTTGGGGGCATCTTTTAAAATTTTAATTTTGATAATTCTTTTTACCTTTTTTTATCTTTCTTTTCACGTTCATTTATCTTTCTTTAAAATTAAATTTTAACTTTTATTTCAAAACTATCTTTTCTAAAATCTTTTATTTTAAATTAAAAAAAAAAAATTTAAATTAAAAAAAAAATAATAAAAATAAAAATAAAATAAAATAAATAAAAATAAAATAATAAATAAAAATAAAAATAAAAATAAAATAATAAAATAAAAAAAAAAAAATTTAAAAAAATAATAAAAAATAATAAAAAAAAATTAATTAATTAAATCAAAATTATTATTATATTTCTTAGTTTAATTTGTTTAGTTTTCATTCTTTTTAGTTTTATTCATTTAGTTTAGACAGGAAACAGGGTCTAGGGGAGCTCAAAACCTATGGGATTTTACTTCATGATATCTGTTAGTCCTCCAAGACTTTAAACTGGCTACTGTTCAAGACTTTCTTTAAGGTTTTTATATGTATTTTGAATCTGTTAGTCCTCCAAGACTTTAAACTGGCTACAGTTCAAGACTTTCCTTAAGGTTTTTATACAAATTTTGGAGCTGTTAGTCCTCCAAGACTTTAAACTGGCTTAATTTTCAAGACTGTCATTAAAGATTTTATATTGGAGCTATTAGTCCTTCAAGACTTTAAACTGAATTTCAAGGATGTTCAAGATTTTATGAATATTTTTGGGAGACGGATTTTTTTTATTTTTTAATTTTATCAATCAAATGTTAGGTCCACCAAGACCTTAAACTGGAGTGTTATCATATGTTAGATCCACCAAGACCTTAAACTGGACTATTATCAAGCTGTTGGGTCCACCATGACCTTAAACTGGATTTCTTATTGATCAAATGTTGGGTCCACCATGACCTTAAACTGGATTTCTTATCAATAAAATGTTTGGTCCACCATGACTTTAAACTGGTAGTTCATTCATTGTTTAGTCCAATATGACTTTAAACTGGAAAATTAATATCTGCATGATAATTCAACATTCATTGGTCCACTATGGCCTTATACTGGATTACTTGTCGATCAAATGTTTGGTCCACTATGACATTAAACTGGATTATCAAGTTTATTCAATCTTTGGTCAAGCCTAGGCCTTATTTAGGAATATTTCAAGTTAATTATGCACTTAAACAATCTTTGGTCCACCAAGACCATAAAATGGCAATCGATTATATGTTTGGTCCACCAAGACTTTAAACTGGAATGTCAATCTTGTTTGGATAACTCAATCCAATCTTTTAATTTATCACTGTCCACTAAGACTCTAAACTGGTTATTCAATTATTTCTGGAATTGGGTGCTGATCAGCTTTAGGAGGTTAAAATTTTAGGTGGTGATGATGCTCAGGAAAGCATAATGGTTAATTAGGTGAAATTTGTGGCGCTTTAACATGGTTAAAGTTAATATTATTATTGGAAGCCTGGCAAAAGTATTTTATGGGTTTGCTGTATAGCAAAGTTTGAAAATTGTGATGAAGGAATCAGAAGTTAGGATGGTAGTTGGATTTTAGGGAATGATTTTTTTTAGTGCCTCATAGTTAGGCCTTTTTTTTGGTGTGAAGCTTGGAGGACCTTATGGCAAGATTGGAATCATAGAATTCGGCTCAGTGGGGGGCCCTATGAGGTTGGAATCAGGAGTATTCGGCTCATAGGAAGATCCACTCTCTCAATGCTGTGACAAGAAGGAAGACTGGTATATGGGAGTCTGAAGGGATTCAAACCTTGCTCTCAGTAGTGGAATCATCACAAAATTTATATTATTTTATTTTATGTTATATCAAGCCAGAGAAGAAGAGACAACTTTTTTATTATAAAGAATTAAAAGATGACCAGCTAAAACAAATTTATCAAATTATTTTATAAGAAAAGATAATTCTTTTGGAATTGCTCAACCACTTATGCAAAGTTTTAAGAATGGGGACATTCTCAATTGGAGGGAGGATGTGGTAGCCTAAAGTTTAGTATGGCACCTAAGTACGTAAATGGAGTTATTACGGCATGCAAGATTGGCGTTATTTATTTTATAAAAGGGTTTTATTTAATTTATTTGAGTTTTAAATATAAAGAAATTGGTCAAGAGCGAATGCCTACATGAAAACAATTTATTTTACAGAGAAAACTTATTTTTACGGTTTGAAAAGTTTATAAGTATCAAGTCAAGTCACTCAAGAGCCTTGGGAAATTTTCCCAGAATTTTTACTATTTTTCTTATATTTTTAAATGAATTTTAAAGTTTTATAGAAATACTTGTGTTTTTAGAAAAATACTTAACTTTGATGAATTTTCACATGGTTATTAGAGCTGCGCAGGCTACAAAAATTAGTTGGGAATGTAAAGGAAAAGTGGCTCTATCATGTGTAATTTTTCTAGATTTTTTATTATAGTTTTAAAGGTTCTAATTGAGTCCGGATGGACTCCATTTGGACTCCGTACGGACTCCATTTGGACTCCGTACGGACTCCGTTTGGACTCCGCTTCAACTCCGTACGGACTCTGTACGGGCTCTGGATTGACTCTGGGTGAGCTCTGGAGGGAAAAACTTAGGAACATGACTAGGAATACTTAAAAGCCTCTCAAACTCGAAATTGAGGGGGGGGGATACATCATACAGCTTAATCATTAACCACCACGGTCATGTTTTTTATTACTCAACAAATTAAATAAATTTGTAATACCCTTATAGCTTTAATTTTATATATAAAATTTTAGAAATACTACAAAACAATATAAATCACACTTCATACAGGGTATCCTTAGAAAGGTCTTCATCGCTGGGACTTGATTATTGCTGTCTCATAAAAATTCAAATTATTATAAAAACATAAAAGTCAATCTTTTCAGATCTTTCACTGGTACACCTTAATTGTTGTTATCAGTATTTCTTTTCTCAACAGCCACTTTTATTTAAATCTCAATAAGCGTTAAACATTTTAGAGTTTCATTATTTTTATCAATCAGATCCAAGTAGACTAGTTAGCTTAGTGATTTAGAATTCACATTTTGTTATTTTTGTTGGAAGGACGGGGTTTTCAGCTAGATCCACATATCTCCTCCGGATTCCGCTTACAGCAAGGCGGCTTTAAGAGTTTACCTTACCATAACGTGGGGTGTGAACTTGCTAGTTCTTTGGAATCTCTGTTTTCTTTGGTTGGCTCTTTTTGGTATTTTGGTCTGGAGGAATGGCTTCTGGTTCCTCTATTACTGTGGTTACTGTCAGTGGGGGAGATGGTCCTCCTGCTGTGATAGTCAAGGAGTATTTAAGGATTAAAACTTGGGATGGTACCAAGTTTAATGGGGAGGATGTCAAGTGGTTTCTTTAGAAGTATGAAACTGCTGCTGGAGTGGATGGTGCTTCTTACCTGGACATGGTGAAGCAGATTATCTTCTTTATTGGTGATAGAGCAGGGGAGAAGGAGATTGTGGCCATGTCTGGCTTCAAGAAGAGGGATTGGAAGTTATTGTGTAGGGAGATGGTAGATAGATGGGGTGTCAGGTTCACTATGGTGGATCTGAACAAGGTGGTCAGTGAATGGGAATCTTATGGTGGTGTTGGTAACTTACATAGTTACAGAAAGTTTCTGCTACAGTTTGATCCTGTGGTGGAATACTTGGTGGAAGTGGAGGAGCTGGCACATAAATATGCTTCCAAGGATGTTTTTTGGTCTTCCCTGGCTAGAGATGTCAGGATGGATGTGTTGAAGGAGCTTTCAAGGAAGGACTTGTTGAAGACTCTTTCTAATGGGGACCAGAAGTTGCCTGCCTTGGATAAGGTGAAGGAGGCTGTTGAGGCCCATTTAAAGTTATTGGCTGTGGACACCTATCAGGAGGGGTGTGCCAAATATGTCAGAAAATTCAGTGAGGCTTTGGCTGAAGAGGAAGTTAGGGTAAGAAGGAGGAGAAGAATATGGTGCAGGTTCCCAAACAGGAGAGGTACCCAGTGGTGGAGCAGTTAACTGATCTCACAAAGTAGCTGCATATTTTTGTTCAGGAGGCTAAGAAGGTCAATAAGGCACCTTCTCAGCCCAGAGATTTTGATAGGAGGGCTGGTAGGAGTGAACTTTGGGTCTGCTCTTATTGCAGCAGGAGGGGGCACAGGTCCAATGATTGTTGGGCATTGATCAGGGATGTGTCTGAAGGAAAGGTGGAATTTGATGGCAGAGTCTTCAAGTTCCCTGATGGATCATTTGTGAAGCCCAGTGAAGGGCAGGCTCCTGTTGATTTGGTCAGGAGAAAGGGTGGTCTCAATTAAAGATGTCTAAAGTTTGAGGAGATTCCTGATCAGGGGAAGTCTTCTGGTAAGAAGGATGGTGACGTCAAGGGAAAGGGGAAAGAGGTCAAAAAGGTCTCTTTTTCTACTTCCTTTGGTGGTTTGGAGTTGTATTCCTGTGGTGGACAGTCAAGTGGGGAATGCTTGGCTCATGTTTATAATGTGGAAGCAGGGAAGTTGGGAAGGCCTAAGAGAAGTTCTCAGGCCCAACCAAAGCCAAATGCTTCAAAGGCGGATCCTAATCTGAGTGCATCTAGGAAGAGGTACAGCAAAGAGGAGCTGTACAAGATTCAGAAGGGTATGGCTAACATGGGCCCCCGTAGTCTTGGTGCATTGAACATGAATGGTGAGCCAATGCCAATGGAGGTTGATTCTGACTCAGAGGAAGATGTCCCTTTGGCTTCATTTCCAAAGCCTGCTGGAGTTAGAGGTTCTGGTGAGGGATCTGGTTTGGTTCCTGTTAATGGTAAATCTGTTGGTGGTGCTGGTCCTCAAGAAACTTCTAGGACCAAGGTAGTGAAGCAAAGAGCTTACTTTGAGAGGCCAGTAGTTTCTGGTTAAGTTAATGTTATGGACTCTGTCCTGGAAAGGATGAATCAGGGTCAGGTTTCCCTATCTTATGGGGAATTGTATGCTATAAGTCCAGGGTTGGCTGATAGACAGAAAAGGTTGTTGACCAGGAGAAGAGTTTCTTCTGGGGAGTTGGAATACATCTGTGATTCTGCAGAAAAGTTTGGTGAGGGGTTGGAAACTCATTTTTCCGCTCCTCTGGGTTATGTCAATGTCACTCTGAATGGCAGGGAGGCAAAGGCATTGGTGGATTCAGGTTCTCAGATAAATGTGACTTCTTTGTTTGAGGTTACTCATTTGGGCCTCCCCATCAAAACTGGTATTGGTGGGAATTTGAGAGGGATTGGTGGCCATGTCACTGAATTGGTTGGAACTTCTGAGTTTTGGAAGTTAGATTTTGGTGGAGCCTCAGGGAAGGTTCATTTTTATATTGCTAAGGGAGAAGTTAAAGCTGTTTTGGGTGGGCCATTCTTGATGGATTTTCAGGCAAGAATCGGTTATCAATTTGGTTTATAAATCATTTTGGAGTTTACTGGTGAAGATGAATTGAGACTTCACATGAGGTTATCATCCCCTAGAGAGGATGGTTGGGAGACCAGGCCTGGTTTATCTTCAATGTGCCAGTGCATGGATTTTTGTAGGAGATGAAGAGAAGTGGGTGCTGCCTCTGGTTTTTTGGAGTGTGGCTCAGGCTCTAGTGAGGTTCTGTCTTTTTTAGAATGAGGAGGGCTGATAACCCTAGTGCTACAACCTCTCCCCAAGATGAGGAAATCCCAGGTTGTAGTAGGTCAGCTCCCTTGGAGATATACCAAGTGGATTTTCAACTTTCTCTTTTTAATGTTTCTCTTCTCTGCAAGTATTCATCAAGTTTTTTATCAAGTCTCTGTTCTCTCTCAAGATTCTCAATTATTTTTAATTTAAGCTCAAAGAGGAAGATTGGTTATATATCTTTATTGAAAGATATGCAGAAAAGTTTTGGGGTGGTGAGATTGGGGTCTAAAAGTAAGTCCTCCCAATTGTGAACCTCTAGGGTTTCTTCTACACCTTTCAAGAACATTACCTGGGCCACACCTGTGAGCATTGGGGAAACCCCTGGTTATTTTTATAGGTCAGAAGAAATCTCAAGAAAAGAAGATAGAAATTTCAAGATAATTCAAGAAAATTAAGAAAAAAATCTGAAGATAATGAAGAAAGAAGATAATCAAGATCAATTTTTGGGCCTCCAGAATGAGGTTAAACTGCAGAAAATTATGAAGAAAGATGATCTTCAAGATCAATTTTCGGGCCTCCAGCATGAGGTTAAACTGCAGAAAATTATGAAGAAAGAATATCATCAAGATTTATTTTTCAGGCCTCCAGCATGAGAATAAACTGCACAATTTTAAAAGAGTTGATTCTGAAGATGAATCAAGATTTGAAGATTTGGAAGACAGAAGTGAAGATGAAGATTTGTGATTGCGGAAAAGTTTTGGAGTGGTGAGATTGGGGTCTAAAAGTAAGTCCTCCCAATTGTGCACCACTAGGGTTTCTTCTACACCTTTCAAAAACACTACCTTGGCCACACAAGTGAGCAATGGGGAAGCACTTGGTTGTTGTTCCAGGTCTGGTGGTGAAGATTTCCTGAAGATCCATCAAGTAGAAGGTGGAGCGGCAAAGTATAAAAAGGCAGCGTAGAAGATTAGGCCTGTCAATGAGCCTATGCCTGTGGGTTTGAATAGGCCCTTGAAAAGACCTCCTTTGTCAAGAGATCGGTACTGTACTCCTTTGGTAAAGAATCCTCCAGAATTTGTAGAGACGGCTAGGGTGAAAGTTGTTAATTTTGGTCCTGATGGGTGGCTGTCTGAAGAAGAAAAGAAGTTGTTGTTGCACGTTGTGGTACGTGCCTCGCAGGTAGCATAATTTTAGACCAATCAGCGCGTGTATTCCAGGAAGGACAAAGGGAAGTAGTGCAGTAGGTAGTGCTAAAATATAATACGTATTTTTATGTTTCAAAGAACAAAGGAAATGGAAGCGCGTAAAAGTATTAAGGGTTGGTGCGCTCAGATTTTGCAGCGAGATGTGCCGCACAATGGGGAATGGTGTGTTATTGATTTAGGACTGTAAAGCGCTAAATAATATGGATTTGACTTTCCGATAACTATGTGTTATGCATTAAGGAAGGAGTTATGGCTTAAGGACGAGTCAAGTGCATAGTATACTGCACCGTGGCTAGTTGGGTAAACTTACTGAAACAGGTAATAAAGGAGGCTAACTAGTTAAGTGCATTTTCATAACTATGAACTTAGTATTAAAGAAAGGAGGGTGGGTACCCAATCACAAAACTACCCAAGAGTCAAGTCAACTAGGATCAGTGTTAGAATGGGTCAAACCTGAAAGTAGCGCTGAAACATAACAAAGGTATAGTCAAAAGCGCATATGTGGAGTATGAGTGAAACAAGTTAATACTTGTGTTAGTAATCATAGGGTATGTTTTAGGTGCTGTAGCTACTACAAGCAGTGTACGTAATTTACTAATAGATTATTTATTGTTTTACTAATGTGGTGCTAGATCCAGAGCTGAGGATCCACTAGGGAACTGTGTCTTGAGTACTGTAAAAATATAAAAGGAGGACTATTTGATAGAGTTAGGGAGTCTTTTTTTAAGTAGAATATAAGAAGAATAGAATAAGTGAATTAGAGATATTTTTCTAAGTCTTTTATTATTTGTGTGTCTGTGTGTGTATTTCATATAGTATAGTGAAAAGAGCGCAACATAGAAAGAATATATAGATTTAGTAGGATTGACTATTATTAGAGTTATTTTATTGCTATAATAAGGCATATTCAAAGAGAGCGCTTCAAGAGGGAGTAACTGTGGATATTAGCGCTTGTTAAGAATAGAAATATCCAGATAGTAATACTTGTTTTTCCTGATCTCTAAAACTCATCTCTCAACTTATAAATTTTCTAATCAAGTATTAGTGTTACACATTATTGCATTGTCTTTAAAAATAAGAGTGGCAGGAGCTTCTTTTTAGAAATTGAAGATGAGAAACAACCCATCATGCATTGTGTCTACTGCTTAGTACTTTAGAACAGTCTACAATTGGTGTCCCAACAGTGGCATGATTGTAACTAGTATTTTTTGATTAGATTGTTTGGTTTTTCAGGGTTTTGTCAAGAGGACGTAATCAAGCCAGTGACACAGCAGAAGAGTTGTAGGGTCTACAACAAGTGTATCAATAGCTGTTATCAGAGGATTGAGTAGGGCCATATTGTGAATATAGTCAGGTTTAATTACCAAGTGTGTGTTTTTGTGATCTCTGTTTTGATTTTATATTTTGGGAATGGATCCTACTGCAATTACATCTAGGGGATGTCATGAGAGGGTGAAATCGCCCAATTCTTCAGCATCATTGCCAAAGACACTAACTACAATCATTAGGTGTAAAGATGAAAGCTTGCGTTTTGCGGTAATTTATACCAAGAAGTTTTTACGCAGGTTTGAACAAGCAGCTGAAGTTCATGGAGCGACTGAATATGAAATGGTGCGTCAAGTACTATTCTTTGTAAATAATGCATGCAAAGACAATTTAGAGGATCTTAAAGGGCATGAAGAGCGAAATTGGTCAGCGCTAATAGAACAGATGCTCAAGAGATGGCCAAAGGTTACTGAGGAAACTAGTTATACAATGAAGGACCTGGATATCTTGGTAAATAGGGTCAAAGCTAAAGGGGGTGTTCGAGAAACTAAGGAATTTAAAAGTTTTAGGGAAGACTTTGACCGAATAGTGCAATATTTAGTTAGTAATGAAGATTTTAGTGATGCCAATGCGTCTTTACCTTGGTTTTGTGAAGTGTTAGCTCCAGAAGTTGAAGACTGGGCAAAAAGGCGCTTGGATAACAAAGGAAATCTGGTTAAAAAAAGGGACTGAAATTATAAGTACCCTGGATTAGAAGAAGTAGAAATGGCAGTGGAAGCTGAAATGAAGTTACATTGAGTTGAGCGTCGCGCAGTTAGGGTTGCTTTGGATAATGAGGAGATGAATGAAGATGCGTCTGGCGTACAATTGCCTCCTCAGATGTCTTCTACTAAAGTCAAAGTTTTCACTAAGGAGCCAGATTCAGTTATGGCAAGAATTGATGAGTTGGAGAAAAAGATAATTGAAGCGGAAAAGCCAAAAGAATTGTTTAGGCCCAAGAGTTCTCCTCAACCTTCACGTTTTTCTGCTATGGTGCACTATTATTGTAATAAAGAGGGGCATACTAGGATGAGGTGTAATGTGCTTCAAAAGGATAAAGAGGAAAAGGTAGTTTACAAGGACGGGACTACACTTATGTCGGAAGATGGCACTAATCTTGTTAAATACAAGGATCAAGGGATGCGAGTTATGGTCATTGATCATATTAATAAAAAGTCTATGGAAGGCAAGTCAAGAAAGGGCAAAGAGCCTGAAATTAAAGAGAAAGGAAAGGATGTGAAGTCAGTCAACTTTGCAGTTACTTGCGCAGTGCTGGATTTTAAAGTAAAAGAGGGAGCAGTTGCAGCTCCACTTACCGCAGTGCGTTTGGAGATGTTCACAGAAAAGCACCAGAAAATGTCCCCACCTACAATTACTAGGCCAAGAAGGACTGGCACTAGGTATGAGATTCCAGAGGATATGGAGGAAGTAGGGTATACTACTAGAGAGAATACACCTGCACCTATCGAGGATGTTGAAATGGATGGTATGGAACCAGGTGGTTATGATGTGGATCATCAGGTAGAAGATCAAATGGCAATTTTGGAGGAGTCAGAGGTAGTACAGCAAAGAGCGGTACATGCTGAAGGAATGCCAGGAGCAAGGCATCATACTCCAAAAAACCCACCTGGAAGAGCAAAAGCTGGTGCAAAGGCGACTCAACCTAAATGGAGAATGCAGGGCCCTGTTCACTCTGATTTTCCTAAAGCGGAAGAGGATTTAGTTGCGCAATTTTTAAAGACTACAGTCTCTGTTCTGTTGGGGATGCTGGCAGCAGTAGCGCCAGATTTAGAAAATGCAATTGTGGATAAGTGCAGGAAGCAAAGGATTGCTAATTGCGCTGAGTTTGATGTTGAACAGAAGTCATTTCAGCCAGTTGTTGGATTACCTAGGGCCCCACATTGTGCAGGACCCTTAGGGTATTTAACAATTACTGTAAATGGTAAGCAAATTAAATCGTTAGTGGATACAGGTTCACAAATTAACTTGGTGTCAGTGGATGATGCAGTGGAGTTAGGTCTTCCTGTTAAAGATGGTGAAGGCACTGTTGCAGGAATTGGTGGAGGTAGGTTACCTGTTATAGGTGTAGCAGAGTATGTACTCACCAGAGTTGCCAGAGAAACAAGGGGTACACATTTTTATGTTTCAATGGGTGTAGTTAAACCAGTTTTAGGCACACCATTCTTAATGAATTATTCTTCAACTATAGATTATTTTTTGAATAAGACTATTGTAATTAGGATTATGGGTGATGATGGTGTTCCAGTAACAGCAGTCTTAGTAGCGCCCAAGGATGGTGGCTGGGTAACTAAGTACTCTGGAGCTGTGCGGTTAGAGAAAGAAAGAGAACTTTATGAGGAAGTCTCAGATGACAAGATAGGGCGACTTCCAGGAAGGCGCCAACATTTTCATTAGGGACTGGTATTTTAGGTGTTGCTATCTCCCAGGATGAGAGGAACCCAGATAGTTACCAGTCAGTCCAACAAGAAGGGATATGTAAAGTGGTACTTCATAGGTGTTTTGGGAATACTACTGTAGAATGTATTATACCTAAGCTTTTTAATTTCTTTGATTATGGATATTGTTATACTTATATTAAAAAGAAAAGACAAAAACATGATTTAGGTGCAACCTGTAGTTATATTAGAAAAGGTTTGATTTTAATTAATGAAGGAAGCAGAAAGAGCTGTTTTGCATCAAAGTATAAACCAGTAGCCAATTAATTTAAACCAGTGAATTTGGCGATGCCCGATATGGTATGGTAAACTCTTACAGTCGCCTTGCTGTAAGCAGAATCCGGAGGAGATATGTGGATTTAGCTGAAAACCCCGTCCTTCCAATAAAAATAACAAGGTAGGTGTTCTAAATCACTAAGCTAACCAATCTACTTAGATCTGATTGATAAAAATAATGAAACTCTAAAATAATTAACGCTTATTGAGATTAAATGATCGTGGCTGTTGATAAAGAAATACTGATAACAACAATTAAGGTGTACCAGTGAAAGATCTGTAAAGATTGACTTTTATGTTTTTATAATAATTTGAATTTTTATGAGACAGCAATAATCAAGTCCCAGCGACGAAGACCTTTCTAAAGATACCCTGTATGAAGTGTTATTTAAACTGTTGAATTGTATTTCTAAGATGTTATGTAAAAAATAATAATGTTATAAGGGTATTACAAGTTATTTTAATTTGTTGAGTAATAAAAAATGAGACCGTGGTGGTCAATGATTAAGCTGTATGATGTGTCCCCCCCTTCTCAATTTTGAGTTTGAGAAGCGCTTAAGTATTCCTAGTCACGTGCCTAAGTTTTCCCCTCCAGAGCTCTTCCAGAGTCAATCCGGAGCCCGTACGGAGTCCGTACGGAGTCAAAGCGGAGTCCGTACAGAGTCCGTACGGAGTCGAAACGGAGTCCATACGGAGTCCGTCCGGACTTCCAGACTCAATTTAGAACCTTAAAACCATAATAAAAAATCTAGAAAAATTACACATAATAGAGCCACTTCCCCTTTACATACCAAACTAATTTTCGTAGTCTGCGTAGCTCTAATTACCCTGTGAAAATTCATCAAAGTTAAGTAATTTTTGAAAACGTAAATATTTCTATAAAACTTTAAAATTCATTTAAAAATATAAGAAAAATAGTAAAAATTCTGGGAAAATTTCCCAAGGTTCTTGAGTGACTTGACTTGATACTTATAAGTCTTTCAGACCGTAAAAATAAGTTTTCTCCGTAAAATAAATTGTTTTCGTGTAGGCATTCGCTCGTGACCAATTTCTTCATATTTAAAACTCAAATAAATTAAATAAAACCCTTTTATATAAAAAAATAATAACGCCAATCTTGCACGCCATAATAACTCCATTTACATATTTAGGTGCCGTACTAAACTTTAGGCTACCACATCCTCCCTCCAATTGAGAATGTCCCCATTCTTAAAACTTTGCATAAGTGGTTGAACACAATATTCATCTTTAACCTTCAACCACCATCTTCTTTAATCAACTATAAAATTCATCTTCATCAATATGTCTTCCAAAGAACTTGTCGCTCCATGTGAACTCTGCGCTCGATACCAGGTACCTTGTTTAATGTCCAACCCTAATCTTCCTGACAGAACAGCTTGCGACTTATGCCGTGTAAAAAAGTCAAATGCGACCGGCCAATAGTTCCTTCTAAAACAAAAGTATATTTAGGACCAGCAGCTCTCCCTGATCCCTCAACTTCTAAAAAGCGATCCAAAATTCCTGTCTTCTTAAAACGAATAAGATCAAAAACAGCTTCAAAAGTTCAATCTTCATCAACGGATCCCGGCCTAATTTTCCCTTCACAAGATCCTAATCCTATAACGCCAGTAACCCCAACTAACTTTGCTGAGACTATGTTTCCTGGCTCTAAATGTAAGACCCTATTTATCTTACTAAAAAAAAAAACTTTTAATCAAAATTGACTAAACCTATGACTTAATAACATATTTGAACTTCTAGCTGTCGAAATAACCAACACTGATGATGTTGGTAAAGTGAAGACGGACTATATCAATCATTATCCAAATTTTCATCGCTATCTTTTTCTTGACTTTACTAATGAGTTGAAACAAAAAATGCTGGCCTATTTTCAAGAAACTCCAGCTAATAACCATGAAGACCTCATGAAAAGAAGAATTTTAATGCAAAGCTTTGATAATGATGTTGAACAATTTCAAAGAAATTATCTTTTCTAACAGTATAACTTGATAAAATTTTGTTTTTGCTTGGTCTTCTTAAACTTTCCACATAAATGATGTTTTCTTTCTTCTCTGGCTTGATATAACATAAAATAAAATAAAATAAATCTTGTGATGATTCCACTACTGAGAGCAAGGTTTGAATCCCTTCAGACTCCCATATACCAGTCTTCCTTCTTGTCACAGCATTGAGAGAGTGGATCTTCCTATGAGCCGAATACTCCTGATTCCAACCTCATAGGGCCCCCCACTAAGCCGAATTCTATGATTCCAATCTCGCCATAAGGTCCTCCAAGCTTCACACCAAAAAAAATGGCCTAAATATGAGGCATTAAAAAAAATCATTCCCTAAAATCCAACTACCATCCTAACTTCTGATTCCTTCATCACAATTTTCAAACTTTGCTATACAGCAAACCCATAAAATACTTTTGCCAGGCTTCCAATAATAATTTTAACTTTAGACCATGTTAAAGCGCCACAAATTTCACTTAATTAACCATTATGCTTTCCTTAGCCTCATCACCACCTAAAATTTTAACCTCCTAAAGCTTATCAGCACCCAATTCCAGAAATAATTGAATAACCAGTTTAGAGTCTTAGTGGACAGTGATAAATTAAAAGATTGAATTGAGTTATCCAAACAAGATTGACATTCCAGTTTAAAGTCTTAGTGGACCAAACATATAATCGATTGCCAGTTTATGGTCTTGGTGGACCAAAGATCGTTTAGGTGCATAAATAACTTGAAATATTCCTAAATAAGGCCTAGGCTTGACCAAAGATTGAATAAATTTGATAATCCAGTTTAATGTCATAGTGGACCAAACATTTGATCGACAAGTAATCCAGTATAAGGACATAGTGGTCCAATGAATGTTGAATTATCCTGAAGATATTAATTTTCCAGTTTAAAGTCATAGTGGACTAAACAATGAATGAACTACCAGTTTAAAGTCATGGTGGACCAAACATTTAATCGATAAGAAATCCAGTTTAAGGTCATGGTGGACCCAACACTTGATAATAGTCCAGTTTAAGGTCTTGGTGGACCTAACATTTGATTTATATAAAAGAAATACGTCTCCGAAAATATCCATAAAATCTTGATTATCCTTGAAATTCAGTTTAAAGTCTTGAAGGACTAACAGCTCCAATATAAAATCTTTAATGAAAGTCTTGAAAATTAGCCAGTTTAAAGTCTTGGAGGACTAACAACTCCATAATTCGTATAAAACCCTTAAGGAAAGTCTTGAACAGTAGCCAGTTTAAAGTCTTGGAGGACTAAAAGATCCAAAATATGTATAAAAACCTTAAAGAACGTCTTGAACAGAAGCTAGTTTAAAGTCTTGGAGGACTAACAGATGTCTTGAAGTAAAATCCCATATGTATTGAGTTCCCTAGACCCTGTTTCCTGTCTAAACTAAATGAATAAAACTAAAAAGAATGAAAACTAAAAAAATAAAACTAAGAAATATAATAATAATTTTGATTTAATTAATTAATTTTAATTTTTTTTTTTTTTTATTAATTTTATTTTATTATTTTTTTTATTATTTATTTTATTTTTATTTTATTTTTATTTTTATTTTTATTATTATTATTATTATTATTTTTTTTTAATTTTATTTTATTTTTTTTAAATTTAAAATAAAAGATTTTAGAAAAGATAGTTTGGAAATAAAAGTTAAAATTTAATTTTAAAGAAAGTTAAATAAATGTGAAAAGAAAGACAAAAAAAAGTACTAAAAAAATTTAAAATAAAATTTTAAAAGATGCCCCCCGGCCATTTGATGAGCCGTACCCTCGACATCATACCCACATCCAAGTGCAACTTGATGTCGTTACACAATTTTAAGAAATTGAAAAGAAAAGAAATTAAATGAAAGTTTTTAGAAGATAATTTTATAATGATGATCACTGGGTGGGCTCCCTCCAATTTATAAAAATGATTAGAGACCACCAGTGAGCATCACTTTTACAATAATTCATAATATATATTAAAGAAAAGAAATCACAATCTAACATAAAAAAAATCAAAAACAAAATAAAAAAAAATCTTGAATCCGGCGTTGAGAGCGGTGTCTCTTGATTCGTTCCAGTTTATAGTCTTAGTGGACTTCTTAAAATTAAAAGACAAAGCCAGGATTCAACTAGAAACAGGGAAAATTTTGGAAACGAACATTATGGGGTAATTGTGTATAGAGCAGCCAGCCCATCAATTACCCCCACACTTGCCAATATTAAATTAAGAAGGTTCCCCTGTGAACACTTCTTCCAATAAATTTTAAAAATTTTCCAACACTATCTTCACCCATATTTTAAGAATTTTTAATTTTGAAAATTTTCAATGAAGGTTTTCTTGCATTTCGTTATGTTTCATCATAGTTTCGTCGCCCATAGGAAGTGTAACGATAGTAAAGTATTTTTGATAAAAATAAGAAGATAGTTTATCCTCGTTGCGGAGGAATCCATAAAATTTCGTTGATATCATAGTTTATCCTCGTTGCGGAGGTATAAATTTAATAAAAGTCATTAAAATTGTAGTTTATCCTCATTTCGGAGTTGATAAAATTTAAGAAATTTCATAGTTTATCCTCATTGTGGAGGAATCCATAAAGTTTCATTGATATCATAGTTTATCCTCATTGCGGAGGAATCCATAAAGTTTCATTGATATCATAGTTTATCCTCATTGCGGAGGAATCCATAAAGTTTCATTGATATCATAGTTTATCCTCATTGCGGAGGAATCCACAAAATTTCGTTGATATCATAGTTTATCCTCGTTGCGGAGGTATAAATTTAATAAAAGTCATTAAAATTGTAGTTTATCCTCATTTCAGAGTTGATAAAATTTAAGAAATTTCATAGTTTATCCTCATTGCGGAGGAATCCATAAAGCTTCATTGATATCATAGTTTATCCTCATTGCGGAGGAAGACTTCGGCACTCCTGGTGCCTCTAGGATAGAACCGTTTCACTTGATCGGCCGCTACCCTCTTCTTCAATACTACTCCATCCAACTCTTCTAGCACATATGAACCGCCGGAAACTTGCTCCTTGATTTTATACGGTCCATTCCACCTATCTGCAAACATCTTTCCCCACTGACTTTCCAAACTCCTATTATACACCAGGACCATATCACCTGGGTTCAAAGGTTTCCTTAATCGATGTGCCAACCGCTCATCCCAATATCTGACTGATTGATTTTGGATCTTCATCATCCGCGAATATGCCTTTTCTAAATATTCTTCTTTCTTTTCTAGCTGCATCATTCTTGCACACAATAATTCTTCAGTAGTTTTGACCGTGTCCCAGTCAACTCCAAGATATGATTCAGCTTCTAAATCAACCGGTAAAACTGCTTTCTGTCCAAAAACAAGTTCATAAGGTGAAAATCCGGTAGTCGTTTTGGCAGTGATTCGATCGGCAAATAAAACTAAAGGTAAATAGTGCCTCCACTTTTCAGCACTTGTCCCACACATTTTAACTAAAGCATCCTTAATAACTTGATGCCCTCTTTCAACCATGCCTTCAGCTTCAAGATAATATGGGGTTGCTACCCTAACCTTTGATCCAACTTTCAATACAGCCTCTTTAAACTCTGTCCCAAATTCAGGACCTCCATCTACCGTTACCAACTTCATCACCCCATACCTATATACCCAATTATTCAAAAAAAATTCTGCCACATTTTTGGCAGTTAAATTAATAAGAGGCGCTGCCTCTACCCAACCAGATAAATTATCTCTGGCCACAATTAAGTATTTATACCGTCCCTCTTTTATATGAACGGCATCTAAACTAACTCTCCCAAAGAGCGTATATTCACAGGTCGCCCGTCCAGGTTCTTTTGGCCTTAAATAACTTCGTCATTGACATTCTTCGCATGACTGAACCCACTGTTTAACAGCCATCTTCATGCCAGGCCACCAAAATTGATCAGAAATTCTTCTAAATGTTTCTCCAACACCTCTATGCCCAAGATCTTCATGCAGTGATTTCAAAACTAATTCTTGCCCCTTCTGTTGAGTTATAACTACTTGAGGATTTGGATACCTCCTCTTCATTAAACGTTGACCAGATAGGTAAAACGTAGATGACTTCCTCTTGATAGCCACCCATTCATCGTCTTCACAATCTTCTGGCCTTTCTAAAGTCAACAAATATTTGACTAACAAAAAATAAAAACCAGTCTGACCCCAGACTTCATCTTGAAAATCGATTAATATAACATCAATAGGGACTTCTCTATCACCAATATCACCTGCACATGAATGAGCCAATAATCGTTGACCCCTAAATAAATCTTTAATCGAGCTATGTCGACGTTTTTCTTCTGAACCTTTGGATCCTTCGAAAACCGTATTTGAAAATACCTCTTTCTCTTTATCCACCTTTTTATTTAAGTTCTCTAATTCTCCAACATATACAACATTCCTTAATTTACTACTATCCCACACTACCAATCCATTTTCCTCTACATACACCACATCTTCTTCTACCTCCTCTCTGTCGAATTTATCTACACCTTTATTAACATAAAAACTATTTTCCAGTTTATCCTCTTGGTGGAGGTCATCATCATCATAATCTAAACACAATAGTCCTGCCAGTTTAACCTCACGGGGGAGGTATGGAAAGTCTTCAGCTCCTTTAGTGCTGGCTTTGATAATAGGTATATCTTCATCGAACTCTTCTGAGTCTGAATCTTCTTCAGTGGGTGGTCTCCTTGATAAACCATCTGGCATAGTAAAAGTTTTGCCAGGCTTATGAACTAAATCAAATGAAAAATGTTGAATAAAAGCTACCCATCTCGTCATGGGTGCGTTCGGTAAACTTGGGGAGTTAATCATCTGGATTAACGATTTCGCATCCACTTGCAACTCAAAATGTTGCCCCCACAAGATATGCTGAAGTTTCTTCAGTATTTTCGCCACACCACATAATTCCAATTTTGGTTGAGAATATCTTGATTCAACCTCAGTAAATACTACAGATTCATACCTAACTGGCCTGATGTAACCAGCTTTATCCATCTGAGACAGAACTGCCCCAGCTGCAACCTGACTTGAATCAACGGCTAAATAAATTCTGCCAGCATCTTTTCCATAATCCAACTTGTGCAGGACTAAATCCTTCCCTACAACCTCCTTCAACTTCACAAACGCCTTCTCACACTCTTCATCCCACTCCCAGTCTGCATCCTTTCTTGTTAACCGTCTCAATGGAGCTGCCAATGAAGAAAAGTCCTTGATAAACATTCTAACATATACGCAAACGCCTAAAAACCCTCTAACTTCGGTCGTATTCTTGGGTCTTGGCCAGGACTGAATTTTGTTAACTTTCTTCTTGGACATAATCCTACCCTCTCTACATACCACATGGCCTAATATTTCTAAGGCTGGCACACAACATGAAAATTTTGAACCTGAAATTGTTAAACCAGCCTCTTCAATTCGAAACAAGATTCTTTCTAAAGTAATTGCAAACTCCCAAATGAATTTGCGTATCCCGGGATTCTCTTCCAACACCTGGTTATCATAGTCGGTTGTTGGTCCCTTAATTCCTCCATCATCTATAAAGATTCCAGCATATTGTGGAATTTCATCTTGAAGGATCCAAGCCATCTGAGCTTGATAAACTGCAACCGAATTTGTTGCTCCTTGAGGTAATCTTGTTAACTGTAAACGTCCAAGTGGCGTATCAAATGTAGTGAGAGGCCTTGAGTCCGGATGTAACTCTCTCTCATCATATCCACCCATAATATCTCCCAAACCATAACACACTCTCCCTGCAAACGCTTCAACAAACTCCTCAGCACTAGGCGGTATCCCAGCATCCTTTATTGTAACCCTATTTAATTCCCTAAGATCATGAACAACTCTAAGCTTGCCATTCGGTTTCTTGATACAAAATACCGGACTAGAATAACTTGATGTTGATTGCTCATACAGTCCAGTGCGTATCCGTTCTCTGACAACTTCAATATAGGCTTCTTTTAATGCAGCCGGAATAGGAATCCGTTTCTGCTGCCATGGTTCATGACATACCACAGGAATCTTGTAAGGCTCCCCATAGGAATGCTTCAACACACCCCTCTCCTCTTCTACAAAAGCAATGGCCTTCTCTCGCTTGACCATCACATCCAACAACAACTTCTTCTCTTCTCCAGACAACCAGCCATCAGGTCCAAAATTAACAACACCTAGTCTCTCAAAAGTGATTCTTGACGTCTCAGAAAATTCAGGCGGATTCTTTACCAAGGGACTTTCATAAGGATCTCTTGATAACCTTGGTCTTCTCAAAGGTGGATTTAATTCAGCAGGTAGCGGTTCATTAATAGGTCGAACTTTATTTGCTACTTTCTTATATTTGGCTGCGTCCACATCTAAATTAACTTGAGGTAAAACATTTTCTTTTGTATCGCCATTAAAACTTTCATCAAATGAATCTTCTTCATCGCCAGAATCGGAATAAGAAAAATTAGAAAAATATTTTATTTCATTTTTAAATTTTACCCTTTTCTCCTTTCCCTCGTCTAATTTATAAACAGATTTTCCAACACCTTTGCTTCCCTTATCCAACATTAAATCACCTGTAAAGAAAGTCGGCAGTTTAACCTCTTGTTGGAGAACCGGAATTGAATTTTCACAAAATTTATTTTTGCGAGTTTTAATTATACTGAGATTTTTTATCGTATTTTGATGTGATATTTGCAGTTTACCCTCTTGCTGGAGGTCCAAAATAGAAGGAGATAATTGCAGTTTAACCTCTTGCTGGAGGTCCGAAATAAAATTTTCACAAAAATTATTTTTTTGTGTTTTAATTATACTAAGATTTTTAATCGTATTTTGATGAGATTTTTGCAGTTTACCCTCTTGCTGGAGGTCATAAAACATACCCTTCCAATTTTTATCCAACCTAATTTGGCCCATTTTGCCTTTTTTACCATTTTCAAATTTAATAGAAAAACAGGGTAAATCCAATAAACATATAGTAAAGTCCATAACGTATTTGCACTCCAAAGTAATATTAACAGAAAATAATTGAGAATCCACTTGAATTATCTCCAAGTGAGCTGACCTATTGCAATCCGGGATCTGATCCTGAGGAGAGATTACAACATTAGAACGATCAGCCCCTGCTACCCCAAAAAATGAGGGCATTCATCCCCTTCCAACAAACATAATTCACCAGAAGCCGTCTGTTTAATATGCCGCTTCTTGGTGCAAACACAACACTGGCACAGAGTAGTAATCCCTGGCCGTGTTTCCCAACCTTCATCTCCAGGAGGTGCTAACCGCATATGTAACCTCCGCATATCTTCACCAGTGTTCTCCAAACTAATCCCCATGCCAGCTTGATACCCTATCCTGGCCTCAAAATCCATCAAAAAAGGACCACCAAGAACAGTTTTGACTGCTCCTCTGGCCACATAAAAGTGAACCTTAGCAACAGATCCACCAATGCCTAACCTGACATGCTCAGCTGTACCCATCAGCTCTGTTGCATGCCCTCCAATACCTCTGAGGTTTCCCCCAGTTCCACTTTTAATTGGCAAGCCTATACTTGTCGCTTGCTCCAATGAAATTAAATTAATTTGAGACCCTGAATCGACCAAAGCCTTTACTTCTTTACCGTTAAGAGTTACCACCAGGTAACCCAAGGGAGCGGAAAAATGTGTATCTACATCTTCCCCAAACTTTTCAGCATTTTCACAAATATATTCCACCTCTCCAGTGGAAACTCGACACCTCGTCAAATGCTTCTTTTGCTTTTCAGCAAGCGCCGGACTAATCGTAAATAACTCCCCCAAAGATAAGGGAATCTGAAGTTGATTCACCCTATTCAAAACTGCGTCCATCGCATTAGCTTGACCAGAAACTACTGGCCGCTCATACTGGACCTTTGATTTAACATCCTTGGCCCTGGGTACCTCTTGAGGTCCAACCGAGCCATCTTCACCCCCCATTATAACATCTTCACTTTCTATAACCCTAACTCCGTCACCAGCTTCTTGCACTAATCCTGATCCATCGCTAGTCCTTCTTACTCCCTCCATTGGGATGGGACCGCTAAAACTTGGTCTGGGTAGAGACGCCAACGGTACGTCCTCCTCAGAATCCGAATCATCCTCTGGCATAGACTCACCATTTAAATCAAACTTGCCATAACTAGGGGGCCCCATATCAGCAATCCCCTTCTGCATTTTATATAACTCGTCCTTAGAGTAAGGGTTCAATTTGTTGGCGGCAGTTTGAGCACTAGAATTCTTGTCCTTAGAGTAAGGGTTCACTTTGTTATTGGCCTTGCCAGGATTAGCCCTCAATTGGCTCTGAATGCTACTTTTCGCCTTAGTAGCAGCTGCTCTTCTAGCAGCATTAACATCATATTCGCCAGCCATACAGCTACCCTCCACCTGGGCAACCGTCGCCAGCTCTAAACCTCCAAAAGAAGTAGAAAATGTGGCTTTACTAACCTCTTTCTCCTTGCCCTTGTCAGCTTTACCACCATTACCATTACCATTTTTGCCACCCTTAGCATTAACATCTTCATCCGTCACCTCTTCAAATCTGGCTCTTCTTTCAGCCGTTAAACTTCTTCTGACCAAATCAGAAGGAGACTGTCCATCACTGGGCTTGATGAACGAACCATCAGGAAATTTATAAACTTTACCATCAAATAAAACTCGCCCAGCATCCATATCCTTATCAAGAGCAAAACAAACTGTTGCTCTGTGACCCCTCCTATTACAATAGGAGCACACCTTTGGCTCATCGTAGCCACCTCTATATCCATTACTACCACCATTCCCACCATTTCTCCCATTGCCTGGGAAGCGGTTACCGTTGTTATTGCCATTATAATTTCGACGTTCATAACCTCTAGACTGATAAGAAGTCGACATCGACGAAGAAGCGATTGGGGCCTTGTTGGCCTTCTGGGTTTCTTGAAAAAATATTTTTAATTGTTTTGTTAAATCGGCCAGGTGATCGACCATCTTATTGTCTACATTGCCCTCAACTTTAGCAGCCGGTAATCCCATTTGTGCCTTCTTGGCCTCCTGCGCTTTGACCATAATATCGTTGTTTTCGGCCAAAACTTCGCTAACCTTGCTAACATATTGAGTGCATGACTCTTGATATTTGTCCAACGCCAATAACTTTAGATGGGCTTGAATGTTGTCCTTGATTACCTCCAGAGCCGGCAGTTTCTGCTCACCATTAGGCAGTTCCTTCATCAAATCTTTTCTTGAAAGATCCTTCAAGACGTCCATTCGAATATCCCTGCTGCATGCTGTCCAAAACAAATCTTTTGCTTGGTTCTCATGCACTAACTCGTCCACCAGTATGAGATATTCCACCACTTCATCAAACTGAACACAGAGCTTTTTGAAGTCAGCCATAGAAGAAACTCCACCTTTTGCTTGCCAGTCTCCAACGATTTTATTGAGGTCCATCATAGTAAACCTAACACCCCATCTATCAACCATAGCTTTAGAAAGCTTAACCCAATCCTTGTCCTTGAATGCCTGCATAGCAATAACCTCTTTTTCCACCTCCCTATCAGCAATAAAAAATCTAACTTGCTTCACCATGTCCACATGGGAAGCACCATCAACAGCAGCAGCAGCTTCATACCTGCTAATGAACCATTTAACCTCCTCCCCATCAAACTTTGGGCCATCCCAAGAAAGAATTCTAACTGAGGAAGTAAGAGGGTTAGAAGATCCAGAAGCAACAGCAGAAGAAGACATCCCAATAAGTAAAGAAAAGCGTTAACAATCGATAAAATAACAAGCCTCTTGCAGGCCAATAACAAAAATCCAATTAGAGTTCCAGAAAATAAGCCTCTTGCAGGCTAATAACGTTCTTGATCCAAGTAAGTCTTTAAAGAAAGCTAGAGAAATCGTACCCCACGTTGGGCGCCAACTATGGTATGGTAAACTCTTACAGTCGCCTTGCTGTAAGCAGAATCCGGAGGAGATATGTGGATTTAGCTGAAAACCCCGTCCTTCCAATAAAAATAACAAAGTAGGTGTTCTAAATCATTAAGCTAACCAATCTACTTAGATCTGATTGATAAAAATAATGAAACTCTAAAATAATTAACGCTTATTGAGATTAAATGATCGTGGCTGTTGATAAAGAAATACTGATAACAACAATAAAGGTGTACCAGTGAAAGATCTGTAAAGATTGACTTTTATGTTTTTATAATAATTTGAATTTTTATGAGACAGCAATAATCAAGTCCCAGTGACGAAGACCTTTCTAAAGATACCCTGTATGAAGTGTTATTTAAACTGTTGAATTGTATTTCTAAGATGTTATGTAAAAAATAATAATGTTATAAGGGTATTACAAGTTATTTTAATTTGTTGAGTAATAAAAAATGAGACCATGGTGGTCAATGATTAAGGTGTATGATGTGTCCCCCCCTTCTCAATTTCGAGTTTGAGAAGCGCTTAAGTATTCCTAGTCACGTGCCTAAGTTTTCCCCTCCAGAGCTCTTCCAGAGTCAATCAGGAGCCCGTACGGAGTCCGTACAGAGCCGGAACGGAGTCCGTACAGAGTCCGTACGGAGTCCGTCCGGACTTCCGGACTCAATTTAGAACTTTAAAACCATAAAAAAAAATCTAGAAAAATTACACATAATAGAGCCACTTCCCCTTTACATACCAAACTAATTTTCGTAGTCTGCGCAGCTCTAATTACCCTGTGAAAATTCATCAAAGTTAAGTAATTTTTGAAAACGTAAATATTTCTATAAACCTTTAAAATTCATTTAAAAATATAAGAAAAATAGTAAAATTTCTGGGAAAATTTCCCAAGGTTCTTGAGTGACTTGACTTGATACTTATAAGTTTTTCAGACCATAAAAATAAGTTTTCTCCGTAAAATAAATTGTTTTTGTGTAGGCATTTGCTCGTGACCAATTTCTTCATATTTAAAACTCAAATAAATTAAATAAAACCCTTTTATATAAAAAAAATAATAACGCCAATCTTGCATGCCGTAATAACTTCATTTACATATTTAGGTGCCGTACTAAACTTTAGGCTACCACACCGATTTTAATCCTCCTTTGCAGAGGCCGGCGCTGTCCAGGAATCCTTATGATACTCCTTTAACGAAGTTTCTGCCTGATTGTGTGCCTACTAATAAGATTACTATGGAAAGGCTTCAGATGGTTAATTTTGGACCAGAGGATTGGTTATCGCATGAAGAAAAGAAGTTTTTGTTACATTTTATGGTTCTTAGGCAAAATGCTATTGCATTTTCAGAAGAGGAAAGAGGTTTGCTGAAACACTCTTATGGTAAACCTTATATTTTTCCAGTTATACCTCATGCGCTGTGGCAGAAGAAAGCTTTTCCAATACCAGTGGCAATAAGAGAAGAGTATACAGAATTAATTAGGGGAAGTTTAAAGTCTGGCTTGTATGAACAGTCTATGTCTAGTTATTCAAGTCCAGTGTTTTGTGTTGTTAAAAATAATGGTAAATTAAGGTTGTTCATGATCTTAGGGAGATGAACAAGGTTACAGTAAAGGACACAGGGATGCCACCAATGCCAGAGTATTTTGTAGATTCTTTTGCAGGACGTGCATGTTATAGATTAGGTGATATTATGGGAGGATACAATGAGCGCAAATTGGATGAATCATCCAGACCCATGATGACATTTGAAACACCACTGGGGCGCTTCAGGTTGACAAGGTTACCACAAGGCGCAACAAATTCTGTGGTGGTATATCAAGCACAGATGATGTGGATATTGCAGGATGAAATTCCAGAACATGTGGGATTTTTCATTGATGATGGCGGTATAAAAGGACCAGCCAGTGATTATGATGGGGAAGTGTTAAAAGAGAATCTGTATATTAGAAAGTTTGTTTGGGAATATGTGATTAATCTGGAAATAGTGCTATTTAGGATAGAGGAGGCAGGATTAATGATTTCTGGGTCCAAATTTGCTTGTTGTGTTCCAGCGCTAGATATAGTGGGACATGTGTTATGCAAGGAAGGGAGAATCGTTGCTGAAAAAAAGAGGAATAAGGTACTTAAATGGCCAAGACAAAGAAATACTAAGGAAGTTAGGGGGTTTTTAGGCATCTGTACATATGTAAGAATGTTTATTTGAGATTTTGCTTTGTTGTATTCACCTCTATGGCGTTAAACAAGAAAAGATGTTGTATGGTATTGGACGGAGGAATGTGAGGAGTCATTCGAGTTATTGAAAAGGATTTTAGGGAAAGATATTCTTTTGAAGAAATTGGATTATGGACCAGGTGCTGGGAAAATTACTCTAGTGGTGGATTCTAGTGTGTCTGCGGTGGGCGCAGTTTTGATGCAGGAGGATAAGGAAGGTAATGATAGACCTGTCCTTTATGAGTCTAAGACTTTTACCAAAGTGGAGTCCAGGTACTCTCAGTCCAAGCTGGAGTTATGTGGAGTAGCGAAAATTCTTAAGAAGCTACAATGGATGCTTTGGGGGCAACATTTTGAGCTGCAGGATGATGCGCTATCATTGGTGCAAATGATTAGTAGCCTGAGTTTACCAGATGCGCCCATGACAAGGTGGGTATCTCAGAATAACTTGTTTTCTTTTGATTTAGTTCATAAGCCGGGAAAATCATTCACTATGCCAGATTCAATGTCAAGGGGACCGTTGTGTGAAGAGGACTTGGAAGCGGTAGAATTTGAAGAAGATAAGAGATGGGTAAATGAGATAGATTATTGTTATGAAAGATTTGATAGTAACGTCCACGATGAAAATAAACTAGCATGCAGTATCGTCCGCGACGACAATAAACTAGTAGCGTGGAATGTCCGTAAAAATTTAAAATTTGATATTGACAATGCAAAGGATGTTTGTAGCAAGGGTAGTCTGCAACTGGATTTAGGGGACGCTGAAGCTAACAAAGCAACAAGAAGTGCGCAAGGCAAGGTAGTGGAAGAGTCAGATGATGAAGATGATTCAAGGGGAAGTCATGACAGTATTACTCATCTCAAAGAGGTGGAGTATTTTGAAGACAACACATCTACTGATGAGGAAGTAGAGTTGTTAAGGTTATATTTGGAAGGTAGTACTGGACCAGAATTTTGCAAACAAAAGGTTTGGCGCAGTATTAAGAAGCCCACTAAGGGTTTATTTATTAAAAATGGGAAGTTATGGAAGAATTGAGCTCCGTATCCTCAGTTAGTTGTTCAAACTAGGGATGGGAAGGAGAAGATACTCAGAGAGTTGCATGAGAATTTAGGACATAGAGGTCAAGATGAGACATATCACAGAGTTAGGGAAAGTTTCTGGTGGCCCATTATGAAGAATGAAGTAAGAGATTGGGTTAAATCTTGTCCTGAATGTCAGCGCACAAGTTACAGAAAGCCAAAAGAGAAAGGTAGAGCAACGGGCAAAGATACTGTTTTTGGTAGGGTCAGTTTAGATGCAGTTCATATAAAAGAAGGACACTTTAAATACTTGATAGTGGCCAGGGATGATCTATCAGGATGGGTTGAAGCAGTGCTGTTGCTAAATCTTAAGGCAAGTAATGTAGCTGAATTTTTGAAGAAAGAATGGATTTACAGGTATGGGGTAAAGAAGATGGTAACTGTAGATGGTGGCGCTGAATTTTCTGGAGAATTTCAAGAGGTAGTAAAAGGTATTGGCGCAAAGTTATGAGTTGCAACACCATATTATCCTGAAGCAGAGGGAATGATAGAAAGAGGGCATGAATTTATAAAGGATGCGCTAGTTAAATTATGTGGAAATAATGGGGCAAAGTGGAAGAACTACTTGCCATTAGCTTTGTTTGCAGACAGTATTTCAGTTAAATGGATAACAGGGTTTTCACTGTATGAACTGATGTTTAGTCAAAGCGCGGTAATACCTATTGATCTGGAGGCTGAATATTTTCTAGGATGTGACTGGGTTCAAGTGCGCTCAACTGAAGATTTGATTCTAGCGAGGGTAGCACAGCTTGAAAGGAAATACAATTTTGTGGAAAAGGCATATGAAAGAATGATGCAGATCCGGGACAAGTCAGTTAAATATTGGGATGAGCAATTAGCGCATCCAAGTCTTCTATCTCTGTTATAAATCTCTTGCTTCTGTTCTTGAATTCCAATTTTGACTGTACCAGTCTCCAATAATGAAAATTGATATTAAGTTTACCAGTCTTCATGACCATAAACCCTAACAAGCATAACTAATTTCCTCTTTATATAGTCACAGGGGAATAAAAATCCCCAAATTTATGTCTTTGATACTAACAGCCCTCAGTTTATAGTTTTGGGGGAATGCAAAAAATATCCTCAGTTTATATTCATGGAGGACTTAAAAACATGAATTAAAGAATTCAGAACCAAAAACCAATAATAAATCAGAAAAAAACTTAGAGAAAAAGCTGACATTATGAAATAGGGTTACATAGTATCAACTGCCCTCAAATTTTCCCCTACCAAATTCAGAAGATTCCTACTTTGATACTTCTGCCCATTAATCTTCCATGCACACACAGTTTATAGTCTTGGATAACTCCCCAACACCAAATAATAAATGCAAAAAAAGACTATCAGTTTTTGAAGTCTGGAAATCCTTTCCATAAGTAACTGAAAGATATAACCCATAAATACCAAACCTTAAATGGCCATTACCAAAAATTATATATCAAAATAGCTGAATTTTAATAATAATAATAAATTTTTGTGCCCAAACCATTTGATGAGCTGATTTCTCAATACCTTTCCCATATCTATCAACATCTTAATGGGAATACACCATATTATAAGTTTTATAATTTCTCAATCTTTTATCCTATCTCCTCAATCAAAAATTAAAAGAAAAAAAATGAAAAAAATAAAATGATCTAAACCACTATCTATCACAACTAAAAACAAGTAAAAAACACAGTAGAAAGAGCCTGGCCAAAATACATGAAATAAATTACTGAGTGGGCTCCCTACTATAAGTAAAAATGATTTGAGTCTTCCATTAATCCACCACCAATCCAAAAGAAACTAGCAAACAAGGAACCAGTCTATTCCAGTTCAAATTCATAGAGGACCATACCTGAATAAGCATAAAAAACTATAATTAAACAAGGACAAAACAAAAATATTAAAACAGAAATTCTGGGGTGTCTTTTCTACAAAGAATCCAGCTCACCAGTTACTCCCACATTTTCTAAAATAAGATCTAGACAGCCTCTCTGAGTACATTCTAGCAAAAAAAAACATCCAGCACAGTGAAAAGACCATAACTTGAATACCAAGAAAATGTACTTTAAATTCATAAAGGACTAAATCCTGTGAATAGAAAACAATACTAGGGTTCATCCAAATTTGAAGAAGGGGATTGAAACTTAATATCTGGTGTAATGGTGTGGTCTTCCAACATTGGCAGAGGCCTTTGTTGGTCTATTTAGCACTGTTTTGGTATGTCTTTATTGACATTGGTAGAATAATTGGGTAATTTTCTAGTTTTATTCAGTGAATATTGTGACTATGGGTATGTGGTTACTACCATCAGATATCCCTGGCTTTTTTCTATATTTTATGCCTTTTTGACAATTTTCATATTCTAAGTTTTAAGGGGTCATTTTCTCACTTTTCATTTATAAAAGATAGCTGTTTAATTTTGTTTTTTGTGTTTTATGGGCTAATCTTAAGTCTTAGGGTTAAGTGCTTAGTACCAATAAGTAGAGAAAATTCGGCTCTATATTTTATGTCTCAATTTTGTCATAGCTTAATTTTGTGTTTTAAGGGTTTTAGTAGTTGTGATGGATTTTTCTAAGTATTTTGGGCTTTATTGGAGGTTTTTTGGTGGTTTTCTGGCTTCAGGAAGGTCTGGCCACTTCTAGATGGGCTTCCCAAAGTGATTGGCCTGCCCCTCTTGGTTATAGAAGGCTGGTGAGCGCTTTTAAAGGGTTTTTATTCAATTTGGCTCCCAAAAGCGCCAAATTTGTTGCTGTGCATGGATTTTTTAGATAGTGGTCTGTGTTTACATACTGAATAAGACAGTTTGGGGCAAATTTAATTATCATACAACCATCTGGAGGTGATATCATTGTTTCTCACTCACTTTTCACTGTTTTTTGGCCACAATTGGCTGTGTTTGTTGCAAGGTTAGTTTTTCATTTAACTCAATTTTGGCAACCGGTTTCTCTGGTATAGCTTTGCAACCTGCGTCAAGTATTATTTCTTTTTTCTGTGCAACAAGGACACAGTGTTTTGGTTTTCTGGTGTGCATTTTTCTGCATTTCAGGTTGATGGTTCATTGGTTCTCAGTGGTCTGCTATTGGCTACTGTCTTGACTTTTTAAGCAGTAAAGAAGTGTGTTGCAAGGGGTATAGTAACAGTCTCTAATTTGCTGTAGCAAATAAATCTCAACTGGTAGTTTCTTAAAGGGACAGGGGTTTTTCTCTCCAGTTTTACTCCAACTCCCTTGGTCAAGGCCTATAGCTAGTACTATAGGATTGTCTAAAATGGTTTACAGAGAATCCAGCCTACCAGTTACCCCTACACTTGCCAAGATCAAATATAGAAGCCTCACTAATGGGAAACTTCTAACAAAAAGAAGTTTCCAACATGAAAATTTACAAAAAAAGAAAGAAACGTCAATAATGTAAAAATGTTCAAATGATTCATAAACTTAAATTACCTTCATCCCCAGTGCCACTTCAGCCTTCTCCAAGCTACCAATCAAAACTTTAAGCAGTTTAAAATCTTACTTTGGGTATGAATCAATAAATTCTTTTTTTATTTTAATAAATTATTTTTTATTTATTTGTCTTTATCAATTACGTCAAATTATTTTTTTATGATTTTCATTATTTATTTATAATCTATATCAGGGGATATCATGTTTAGAAATCTTTTGTTTTAAAACACCTCTTTTTTCCACCAAATAAATAATGATTATTATTTATAACATGTCATATAATGCCTCAAAAGAAACTTTTTACTGAGAATTAATGTCAAGATTGCTGTTTTCTTTTCATGTTGTGAAATACCTTTTAAAAATAATTAAAATTTTCTAACTTTGATACCACCTATTAAGACACAACCTTTTCAAAAGAGCTTTAAAAACAAAAGAGTCTAATGAATAGACCAAAATCAAAAAAATCAGACCAAATGAGAGAAAAATGGATCCTGAAGAGCCAAAAACAGAAAGTAAAAACAAATTAAGTGTTAATGCTTATTTCAGAAGAATTAGATTATTGAAATACCATGGTTGAAACAAATATGATTTTTTCCAAGGCTAAAACCAACTAAGACCCTCTTACAGTTCTGATATTTCATAATCAGCACACAAAAAAAAACCCCCCAAAACTTCTCCATACACTGACTTCACTCCTAAATTCATCTCCAGTTTCCATCAACTTTACATCTTTTTAATTTGGATAAAACATTACCAAATCTTTATTTTACCTCCACTAAGAATACAAAATGACCTACTTTATACCAGTGCAATCCAAAACATCAAGAAAATCTTCCTAAACCTTCCAAACATCCAATTTAAATACTCTCTCACCACAGAAAATTTGGGGGGGTATTGCTAGCAATACCCCTCATTTAAAAATGTTGGGAAGTGGTTGGAAAGCTGTTGGAAGGCTGTTGGGAGTTCATTGTGAAACCAGATTTAAATTAATTGGACAAAGATTTGGTAATCAGTTAGAGCTAAGTTCAACCGAACTCAATCACAGGTTTCTTGGAGCTTGGTGATTACTTTGATTTTGAGCTGAGCACAGATTGAGAAAAGCTTGAACATATCACTTAACATATCATAATATTCACTTTCCCATCTTGTGGAAAGAAAAATTTGATATTCGTTTTTTGAATATCTGCATATATTTTCTTTCCAAGTTGGTAACAGAAGGTTAAACTGTAGTATCTCAATTATTACACTAGACTACCTATATATTTGATAAAACATACAATTCAAATCAATCTTAATATTATTGAGATCACCATAAGTGTCTGTCCAAAGACTTACAAAAAGTATGTTAGTATCAAGACATCGTTCTAGGTAGTAGTTTCAACTTGGATTTTGAACTGACATCTAAATCATTTTACTATTAGACAGAAACATAAATAAGTGTAATAAGAGTGAAATTATTCTATTTTGGGATTATAATGTAACAATAAAGCACATTTTTATTGAGAAAATTTTTCTTCCTCCACAAACCAGAATTTTCTCTATAGGCTCAAGATTTATTTTTAAACAATATTATTCATTTTAGTTATCATTGATTTACTTCCAATATTTTTTAAAAAGATAATAATAATACATGTGAAAGAATTATGAGCTTAGCATAGCATATGCTAAAAAGTTATTTTGTCATTTTATTCAAAACTGATTATTCATTTTTTGCTTCAATTCATCTTTTAACAACCACTATCTTCAGATACTATTCTTACTTAATATGTCAAGTCTCAGATGTGTTGGACAGTTCTCAATAACTATCGATAAAATTTATATGAATGTAATTTCAAGATTTCAAAACTCACCAACCCCCACGATTTTACAGCAAGGCCATTTGAATGTTCATATTTTTGGACTATTTGAAGAAAGAAAACCAACCCTTTTTTGTAATCTTTCTCAAGTGCAGAGTCAGCACATTTGACCACTATTGGGTGACATTGGGTCTGGATCTCACCATTTAAACCAAAGAAGTGCCTTGAATCCTATGAAGCCTTTCTATTTTCATGCTTACTAGGTTCCAGTTTTTGGTAATCAGTATCAATTTTGGGGATGCCTCTTTTCTTCAAGTACACTAATGAGTTTTGCTAAAGAAGCATTTTCTTCTGCTCAAATCGATTTATGTCTGATCCTGAACTACGACTCCACTATCTTTTTTAATATCCTGCATGTAATTTTTGAAGGCTCTTTCCAAATATCTCAGAGTACTCAAGATTGGAAAGCTGATCAACTTATCCGAGGAATCAAAACAGTTCTCAAAACACATCAAATTCAAGCAATAAATTTTATGATTGACAATGAACGAATGTTAAAGGAAAAGTTGGATATCATGTGGAGGCACCAGGACAACCATTGGCTTAGAAATGGATTTGATAACTATAAAGATCAGTTTCCTAACAATCAATTAACCCCTGAGGGAAACAGGTCAATACTTGCTAATGATATGGGTTTGGGAAAGAGGCTTTCAACTCTTTCTCTTATAAGTGCAAATCAAAGTGAAGCAAGACAATTCCAGGTATCGGAAAATGAAGAAGGTATTAATCAGAGTTCAGCCACACCGATTATATTCCCCCTGGCAACACTATCAAATTGGATCAATGAAATAAGTGTGCACTTTGAAGATAATGAGCTTCCTTTCAAGGTTCTTTATGGGAAGGATTGTCAAAATACTAACATCAATGAGCTACAGGACACTGCTATTGTTTTAACAACCTATGAAACAGCTAGCCTAACGATGTCAAAAAATCAAAGCCAAAGAAAGATACAGTGACTCAAAAGCTCTTTTGGTATAGAGTTGCTTTAGAGGAAGCTCAGTTAGTGCCCATTTCTATATCTAAAACTTAAAACTTAATTTTTATAATCAATTTTTATAAATATTCTTTTAGTTACATTAAAAATCCTTACTTGCAGAGGGCTCAAACAAGATTTGACTTGGAATCCCAACACCTACTAGGCTTGACTGGAACTCCACTTCAGAACAGGCCCACTGACCTTCAAAGTCTCATATTTTTTCTTAGAATTGAAAAGTGGCAAGAAGACTGGTTATGGAAAGATTTCCTTTTTCCAGGTTTGCAAAAAGGAAAGGCTAATTCTATTAAATCAATCAATCACTTAATGAAAGTCATAAGCCTACGTAGAAAAAAGGATGCAATTTTGTCTCTTCCAAAAAAGATTCAAAGGGGGATATTGGATCAATCAGCAGATCCATGGAAGTCTAAACTTGACGTGCTTCAAGAAGGATTCACTGAGCGATATGGACCCTCCAGATGCACTGACATCCCTTGGGACTCATCTGAGTTTCTAAGAGAGCTGATGATTTTAAGAAAATTCTGCAACCATCCAATCTACAAAAATCTGGATGAAACTCCAACTTTTGATTTCACCTGGCAGAATTCTGCAAAGATTTTTCATCTTATAGGCCACTTAAAAAACTTTTTTTCTGGTGAAAGGGGTATAAATTTTCCAAAAGCTGTTAAATTCTCCAACTTTGCAGACTTTTTGCAGATGTATGTGATTCTATAATGAATTGTTTTACAAAATTGTGTTGACTTATTAAAAACAATTTCCTAATATTTCAAATTAGAATAAAAATGGCTTTAGATGACCACAATATTAGGTATACCCAGCTTATGGGTGAAATCAGCAGGACAAAGCGAGAAAAAAATATGCATGAATTCCATTTTAATAAAAATTGCCAAGTTTTGGTTGGAACGATTCAGGCTGAAGGAGTCGGTATAGATCTCAGGTGTGCTCAAAATGTAGTTAAAGTAGTTTATTTCGGTTAACTGAATTCTAAGAATCTTTGTTATTTGAAATAAAGGTCATAAATAAAAACGGTTGAAAAAAAGGGGATTTTCATGCTTTTTTTTAATTCTATATTTATGCTTTCTCATTTTGATTTTTTCTTGAGAGCTATGAGAATCCTTCCCAAGTCTTAATTTATCGGCATGACCTAAAAACCAACGGTGAAGAACTCCCATTTGATTTGAGAAGCTAATTTGAGTTGAGTCAATTGGATATGCAATCAAATTATTGGTTTTTAAGGCATTGTCCCAGTGTTTAATTAGAATATTTGCCAAGACCTGGCTCCATTTGTCAAACCAATCTAGGTTCCAAGCAAAATTTGACCCTGGGAAACCGCACATGCAAAGATGGTCAATAAAAGATTCACGGAAAATTGGTGAAAACTTTTCCAAAACCGCTGAATTTGATTCTGGATGAGGTAGTTCAAAGGCGATGTTGCAAGTATTCATGTCGAATGATGAAATCTGTCTAATTGCTCTTCAGTAGGGTTTTGTTTCCATCCATTTGATTCTGGTGACATATCCAAAAGTGAACAACAAAAATTGTGCATAGATCTACAAAAGTGAGAATTGAATGGAGGTAAAGTCTCATTAAAAATTCTAATAAGTGTTCGTGTGTTTGTGGGCAGGTTTCCATGAGGAAAGTAAGAGCTACTAGGGTTCATAAAGAATTAGATTAAGAAAGTGTCAATTAAATTAAACAAAGAGGAAGGATAAATTGTTGAGCTCCAAAAATTTATGATCAAAGTTGATTTAAGGAGAAATATCACAAAAATTAAGAATGAGAAATATTTCAACTTTATGGCATTATAATATGCATAAATTATATTTTTATATGCAATTTGAACTCAAAAGGAATGGTATAAAATTAAGAGAATGATTATGTGATAAAAGCAGACTCATTTAAGAAATTTATTTTTTTTTCTTTTCAAAAAATTCTTCCACAAAAATAATTTGATAAATGTGAGGCTATGTTCATTTTTTGATTACCAAAAAATCATTTTTGGTCCAATATGATAGTAATACATATTCCATTGAGCAATTTTTGTTCAACCTGAATATATAGACTAGAGTGTCACTTCATCACATTAATGTATAAAAATTTATACAAGGTTTCAGATTTTTTGTAATGCTTTAAGGTTTACACTTTTGTAGCATCTATTATTTGAGTATTTTTTATTTTTTCTTTATGGAAAATTCTACCTAGTACAGAACAATTTTCAAAGTGAAAGAAATATGTTTTTGATTGTTTTTTACAAAATATTAACCTTATTTTTGGGTGTAACTTTGATTTTTGGGGTAATTTTTAAAATAATTATGTTAAAAATATGGATTAATTTTCTTATAGTCCATAACTAAGAATTTTTATCAAAATCAAATAATTATAGGGTGGTTAGATAAAACTCGGAAGGCATTTGATAGAAAAATTATTAAGATGCTTGTGCGTACAATAGAATTTTTTCTATGATAGAAAATATTCTGATAAACATGCATGCATTGTTGTACAAATGCAGAGAGTATACAGAATACAAATAAAGTAGACTGCATAACTTTTAATTAATATATAATTTATCTGATTAAAAATTAAACATTTAAAATTAAATAATTTCAACACATATTCCATCATATTCTTTTGATAAAAAAATGTAGCTTATATTAGCTAGTGCCTTTCAAAAAAAGGAATACCTTCAATCGGTAACTTTCAATAGCTAACTTATTCCTACAATTATCACAATTACAATGCCTCCATTTTTTCATGTATGTCAATGTCAAGATCTTGGATGTGTCAATAAAAAGTATCAAACTTCTTCTGGGTCCTTTGAAGTTGGTATGGCTTTCAAAAGCTCTAATTCTTACGCAAAACATCAAGAGGAAAGAAATAGGAAGGCCTAGATGGTTATTTCTTGCAACAATCCACTTAACATTGGAAGTTCCAGCTCCACAGAAACAGTAAGCTGTATATCTATAGTTAAATGTGAGAATAAAAGTCTTTATGATGTTTCAATGATTTATTACATAGGGGCAGTTGCTATTGGGGGCAGAAGTATCTTCAACAGTCTCTAGAAACTCAAATCTTGGGGAATGGTATAGCCAAATAATTATGTGGCAGGCAGCAAAGCTTTCTCTGATTCATCATTTGAGCAAAGAAGGTTGTACTCAATTTTTGGATGAAGAAATTAAGAAGCTCAGACTTCTAGGTGATAGTGGAATACTGGATTCTGATAGCATTGTCCGCCTGATCCCACGCTCAATAGATACAGTTTTTAGTCAATTAAATCTCAATCAATGATTTTTCACTAAAACATGCTGTCATAAATGCTTTGCTCTTTATGAGTATAAATCTGAATCACAACCATCTATACTATGTTGCAATCAACCGTTTCTTTCATCATTAAAGCGCTATTTAAAAATTTTTGGAGCAGGACAAATTGCAGTTAAATGTGATGAAAGGCTGTATTTGATGGAGGAACATCAAGAATATGTAAAATACTTATCTTTTAAAACATTTCATCACCATTCTTTTATCAACTGGCTTAAGGAAAAGATCAAACTGTTCAAATTTTAGCTTCTGATTGAGAAGAAAACCCATGTTTCAGAACATGTAGAGTGTGATTTGATAAAGGATGTTTGCAATGGTTCAATTTGGAAAAACTTTCCCATTACCACTCCAGCTCTCAATTTCAATGATGATGAATATACAATAACTTCATGCAACTTAATGTTTACTTTATATGCCGACTGGTTTAGGCCTGGTGGCAATAGGATTGGAGGTCATCAGAAGTCTGTAGGAAATATTATGATGGTGTGTATTAACCTACCTCAAGAAGATAGATACAAAATGGAAAATCATTTTTTGTACGCTATTATACCTGGACCAACAGAACCCACAAGTGAACAGCTTAATCACCTTCTAAAACCACTGGTTAATGATCTACAAACTCTATGGGATGGTATATTGATTAAAATGATGCATCTTTATCCACAAGGCCGGAAATTAAGAGTTGCATTGTTCTCTTTGATAGGTGACATTCCTGCAATACAAAAATTGGCTGGCTTTTCGAGTCACTCTGCAAGAATATCTGCTCTTTCTGTAATATCTCTAAAGATGAAATTAGTGAAAAGAATGTGGGAAATTTTTCATTACGGAATCATGAGGATCATATGTGCTGGGCAACAAAGTGGAAAAATTCTAAGTCACATTTGGAGCGTGTATCAATTGTTCAGAATCATGGGGTACGATGGAATGAGCTGGATAGCCTTGAATATTGGCGTCGAACTGAATATTGCTCAATTGATGTTATGCATTCACATATGCTTGGCAACCTAAAAGATCACAGTCTAAGCTATTTTCAAATCCAAAATGCATCAAAAGATCTAGAAAGAAAGCTGGAAAAGGATAAAAATTGGCATTTAAGAGAAGAAGATGACAATTTATTTTCTGATACTTCACTGAACAAACATTTGAAAAAACATAGAAGTAGCTTAAGCACCACGAATAATGATGATGATGATACAGGACACACAAGACAGCACAAGCAGTAAAGACTTATGAGTTCAAGAATGTCATCAAGTCATCATGGACTAGATAATGAAGGATTGGGAAAAAATTGATCAAGAAGCCAGAGTAGGTCATCAAGCTCCAAATTTATTCCTCCATATAGCGATTTGGCCTCAATACAGTCTTACAGCAGTGACAGTAGGAATTCATTGTATAACTTAAGGCAAAGGAGCATTAGCATATCACAGAGTAAAGGATCTCACTCATCAAATGAGACAGCTAGAGATGAAGAAAATAAAAGGAAAGGTAAGGAGAAAGAAGATGAAGGTAGTAGTAATCCACGAATCACAGAAGAAGAGCTACAAGTTGTATGGAGGATGATTGATCAAGTAAGAAGACCTTCCTGGCTAACACGAGTTCTAAAATCAGTAGGATCTATAAGGCAGGATCCCTCAAGGCAGCAGAATGGCAAATGCTGTATACTCTCTACTTCACTTTGTCACTTATACCCCTTTGGTTTGAAAAATTTAAAGAATCTGAATCTTCAGCTTCCTCAGCTGAAAAACAAAGAGAATATTATCTTCTCAAGTCACTTGTAACATTATGCTCGATCACCATATTTTTGACATTAAAAAATATACAGACTAATGAGCTTAAAGATCTAGATCAATTTCTGTTAGAGTATCGTGAGTGCCTGGAAGAGGGTAGGAAGAATATTAATGCAAAGCCAAATCTGCATATCACTCAACATTATCCTGAAATGATAAAGCGTTTTGGTCCACCATCAGGTACAGCTACTTGGTCTGGAGAGCAGGTGAATCATATATTATTTGAAATTCCAAACAATCACCATCCACGTATGTAATGTTTGTAAGCAATGATTTAAAAACTCAGCTGTGCTAATTTATTAATATTTACCACAGGAGAGATACCGCTAACAATGCTCAAACATTGGTATTGGAAGTCTAGGGTATTAGATCTTGGTGAAGCTGAAGATAATGATCAATGTGAGACTAAAAAAATCCATATTGATCTCGATAAACAAAACAAATGGATCCATCTAAGTATGGCATTATTTACTAAATGGGGAAGGGCACAAATGGGAAAAGAAACTTCAAGACGGGCTTTGACACCATTGGAGAAAAGTGGGGATCGGGTAGTTGAAAATGTAGCAAGCATATTGATACATGGAAAGAGGTTTACTAGTTACCATCGACACATTGCTAATTCAACAATTGAATTCTACTATGGAAAAGATAGCCAGTTTGGGCAAATTGATGATCTTTTCAGATCAAAGGAAGAGATTGATCAAATATATTTAATAGTAAGTCCTTTCAAAGAGCTCCGTCCAGAAGAAACATCAAAGGATCCCTATGAGCTTTTCCCACAAGTGCATTGTCGGTTAGTAAGAGTAGCCAAAGCAACTCAAATTGTGATTAAGAAAGATGCAATAATTGGACATGCAGCTACTGTCGAGCACAAAAAAGGAATGTTTGGAATCAAAGACGAGGTTGTCACTGCCATTGGACTGCAGACAGTAGTGAGTGAAAAAATTAATCAAATTTATTTTCTGTTGACTAACATCTTTGTGTTAATTTGGGATTCGGGAAATTTGTAGGATTGGTGATGTTTGTAAATGGTGAAAGAAATAGTTCAACGCTCGATTAAAATATGCAATGCATCCAACTAACCTTATCATAAATCAGTGAAAAATTACTTTGGTTGCTTTTATTGCGAGAGAACCCATGCTTTCAATGAGTCATTTTTATCTTAAATGCAAGAATGAAAGAAAGAAAATCATGATAATGGGAAATATGATAAAATTGTTACTTAATGAATAATCTTCTTGCTCATTTGTCTACTATAAATAGTTTGACCTTCCCACTTTAGCTGATAACTATACATTATTCACTTTATTTTTCCCCAAGATAACATACACGTTAACAAGACTATAAACATAGTATCTTTTTTTACTTTAACTTTGATAGGTATAAATTTTAAAGACTGATTATTTTTCTTTTTTTTTCTTTTATTACAGTTCATTATGGATGATAATTTTGAAGGGATGTCTGTTGACCCAACTGATTCCGATTTTTTTCCACCTCAACATACTAATACTGGAAATCCTCCTCCACCTTCAGATGCATCTCAATCTGTACCACCTAATCCTAACCCACCACCCCATCTCAATCCAGGCCAAGAGTCTCATTCAGAACCGAGAAATTTTAATCCCAATCATCCTTCTGCTCCTGAAAGTGCTGATCAGCATGCAGATCAGCTAGGAAGAGATTGGGCTAGTGAAGTATTGAGGGAATTTTTTGGAGACCAATCATCATCTGCTCAGCCTAACCAAGGAGCAAGCACAAGTGGAGCTGGTAAGTCAAATTTTTAGTGTATTCTTTTATTGAAAAATAACCAATTTAATTACATTATTTGAATTGTTAGTGAATCCCTCAATCATTATGGGTATCAGTGATTACCACAGACTCAATTCAGCAGAGTCTCATGAACGAGAAAGGGGGTTAATGGCTGTAAGGTACAATCTTCTAACCGTGCCAATTCTGCAGCTGATTGACAATTTCTGATAACCAATTCTATAGCCTTCTTGCAATCCGAAATTTGACTACCCAAATTTTTTCCAGCACCTGAGCCTCGAGGACTAAAAGGAGGAGCACCAATCCAACTTTCTGTCAAAAGAAACTTAGAGCGTGAATTGCAAGAAAAATGTTTTTGGAAATTTGCCATTGATTGGACTTGCCATGATTTTTTGGAATCAACTTGGAATCAAGTCATGGGAAGCATAGTATGCAACCACTGTACCAGATGGCTCACCACCTTGAATATAATTGATCAGTCAAAGCTTCAGTTCACTCAATGCGTTATTGAGAAATGGGTAGTTATTAAGGGGAGGGAGATGATAAGGTTATTTGGGCAAGAAGAGGAAAGAGTAGCAAGAGAAAAGATCGAAAAGAGGGCAAGGGCACAAGTAAAATGTTATCGGACCAAGGTAAGTTTTTTATTTTACTTTGCTTTTTGTTATTATGAATCTGATTTAGTTGGAATTCAGATTGCTAGTGCACGCTACAAGTTAGAAATAAATCTCTGCAGTGATGTGCCAGGTTTTGTTGTGCTTTTTCATGATACTAGGTGCATCTCTGATATTGAGGAAGGCCCAGCACCAGCCCCAACTGCACCAATCCAAGCTATTCCTGGATGGCAAAATCGTGAACTAAATGATTTGTTTAAAAAAATGGATAAGATGATAAAGGACTTAGCCCATACACCAGCTCAAAGAAAATCAGCATTAAAAACATATTCACGGTCATTAGAAAGGACAGTTGCACAAAATGGTGTATTCAATGTTACCAAATAACTCCCCAAGAATTGCTATTCAGCAACATTTTTGCAAGGATTATCTGTGAATGAACGTGAGTCACTTGGGGTTCGAGCTGATATTGATCTGGTAAAGATTCGGGAAGCAATTAATAGAGAATCAATGTCATCATAACTTAGGTATAACGGTGATCTTCTGTGCAATATAGCTATCATATATTGAATTTTATGTATTCTGTTTTTTTCAAAGCAGTTTGGTAAATTTTATAAGGTGATATTGAGAGAGAGTAACATTTTTTTTAAGAAAAAAAAATAATGTATGAGATATAAAAATGTATTTTCAACAAATTGATGGTCCATACCTCTTTATGTCACATTTATGTATCCATATTAATTTCAATTGAATTTAATGTTGACCAATACATAGTGAATACACGCTATGCCACTTACACTTGCCAGGCATAGCTACCATTAAATATGCCAGTATCAAAATTATTTTTGATCAAAATCAATGAGCATGTTAATCATGAATTACAGGAGTCAACTGCATATTTTAATGCATGGTGCCCTTCCAACATTAATTTCGATCAAAATTTATTTTGATATTGGCATATTGCATGGTGTCTATTCCTCAAAAGTGTAAGTGGAATAGTGTGTATTCATTATGTATTGGTCAACATTAATTTCAATATAATTTAATATTGACATTTGCATATTGAACCCAAACCAGCAAACAACCCAAAAAATTCTTCATAAAACTGCTCATTAATTTCGATCGAAATTAGGGTTGACCATATACATATTAAATGGTAGTTATATCTGGTGTGTGTAAGTTGTAAAGCTTGTGTTCAATGTGTATTGGTCAACATTAATTTTGATTGAAATTAATATTAATGTGTAAATGATATATACATGCTGAATATGCATTGTAATGTGTTTACTTAAGAATAGAGGGCCCTACTTTTCATCTTACAGAAAATGTCAGTCAGTCGTCTAGAAGAGGTAAGAAAAATAGGAGAAAAAGGAGGAGAGAAGGAGGAGGACAAGGGAAAATAAAGAAATAAACCAAAAATATATATTTAATTTATTTGAGAGGGAAACAACGGTGAGCAACTTTGAGAGGTGACAAAAACTTAGATTTTATTAACAATAATATTATTAAATGTAAGGGTTCTGCGTGGCAAACAATTTTAATTACTATCAGACTTAAAGCAACCTTTGATTTGTTGTATAGAATTTAAATTAGATTTGTATTACTAATAAAAAAAATATAAACGTAATAAATTGGTTATTTAATTTGTTGAGTGTGTAATAAGTGATGATGCTACAGGGAATTATCCAAGGCCCTTTTATAGGCAATGGGTCCTCTGTAGCGCTACTATCTTTGTAAATACAATGATTAGAATGGAATAAAACAAATATATCAAAAGAGTAAATGAAACATAACAATATAGAGAAAAACATGAAACAAATAATTAAAACCCCAATTAAGAATCCAATTTCCCCGCCATTAATTCCCAAATCAGTAAGTGACAATAGTGAATAACTAAACAAGATTGGAAACATAGGAACTATGAGAAATATAATTCCAAACAGATGGTACATTCTGATTAAAGGACATTTTAAGTGAAACAAAAAATAATTTGACGCAACAAAACAAACAATTAATCTCAATTTAGTCCAAATTAATTTATTTGTTTTTTCTAACACAATTAAGGGTCAAAAGAAGCGTCATTAATTATTGTTTAGTATCATATGAGAGGTATTATTTAATATATAAATTTAAGTAATTAATTTAAATATATTATAAATCAATTTTACACTTGTAATTATAATATATGTTTTTTAATTAATTAAATATAAATTTATAATTATTAAATACATAAAAATGCACCACTATTTGTAGAATATATTATATTATGCTCAATTTAATTGTACATAAAAATATATATAACCAATAAATTTAATGTAACACTTGTATATAATAAAATTCTTATATAATTTCATTATGCAATAAAATATTAAGTTATATTCATTAAATACAAGTCTTACGCACTCATTAAGGTTTTATAATTTATATATCATTTACTGGACTCCTGGAATAGCCTGGCTGACACTCCCTCACTCTAAAAAAAACAATAAAAAAAATGCTAAGATTTTTTCTTTTTGTATTTTTTCAACAGAGCAGGCAGATTTGAAATTTCCTTTCCAGGTATCCATGCATCATGTTCAGATGATTTGTTCTTATATCTCAATAAATATTCAGTACCTCTTTCAGAAGTGATAATTCTATCATTGAGAATTTTATCAATTTCTGCTGTTTCTGTGACTTCCTGAGGGTTCTTCTTAGGTCTTCCTCTTCTTTTTGGAAATAAGTCACTGTTGGAAGTATAAGGTTTAAGTAAAGAAATGGGAAAGACAGGATGTTTCCTATCATATGGAGAATACAATACAACTTTTACTGCATTATTACCAACCATTCTTTTAACAACAAATGGTCCTATAAAAGGATCTTTTAATTTGTGGTTACCTTGTAAATTGAAATGGACAGTAGAGATCAACACTTCATCACCCTTGTTAAATGTGTATTCTTTATGGGATTTATCCCATCTTTTCTTTTCATATTCAAATGCTTTATCAATACAACTCTGAGCATGTTTTCTGCATAGCTGTTGCATTTGCATAAAAGATTTTACACCAGGGTGTAGTTCCAACTTAGGTAATTTATTATTGAGAATCTGAGCAGGAGTGTTTGGGACATAACCTAACCAAAGCTCAAAAGGCTTTTTCTCAGTGACAGAATGAACAGTGCTATTATATGCAAATTCAAGACCAGGCAAAAGAGTGACCCAATCATGAGTAAATCTGTCATTGTCTTTATATTCTAAACCAAAGGCACAATACCTTCTAATCATATCTTCCAGAGTTTGAATCATTCTTTCAGCTAGACCATCAGTCTGAGGATGGTGAGCTGTAGACAATTTTAACTCACAGCCACAAATATCCATCAAAGAGGTCCAAAACTCAGAAGTGAATTTTGGATCCCTATCAGAGATAATGGCTTTTGGAAAACCAATAATATTAAACATGTAAGACCACCATAAGAAAGCTAATTCTTTGGTGGATACATCTTTGTGGGTTGGAATAAATTTGCACATTTTTGTGAATCTATCAACTATTACCCAACAAGAGTTAAAGCTGTCTTTACCTGCAACAGGAAGACCAGTGACAAAATCCATATTAATGATTTTCGAGGGAGCACTAGGTGCTTCAATATGTTGTAATAACCCTGCTCTCTTACCTGTTAACCTTTTAGATTTTTGGCAGGAATCACAAGATTCAACATATAATTTTGTGTCTTCAGACATATTAGCCCACCATGCAGTGTTTTTGATTCTAATCAATGTTTTTTCAAGATCAAAATGACCAGCTAATATGTCATCATGACAAAGTTTGAGGATAGTTTCTTTCATTAAAGGAGGAATAACAATTACATTGGTAAGCTTCCTTCTATAATATATATAACCATCTTCAATAGAAAACTTTCCTTTATTTAAAGCATTTTGGTACTTTGCAGGAAGAGTTTTTATTAATGCTTGAATTGAAGCATTCTTAGGATCATTCAAAATAGTAACTAATTTATTTAAGTCAGAATCTTTATCATATGAATCCAGTATTAACTGTAATAACTCTTCTTTCATATCAACTATAAATATACCATGTATATGAACAGTGTCATCCTCAGGTACATAAGCAGGATTGGAGTCATTATTTGGCAGAGGCAATCTGGAGAGCATATCAACATTAGAGTGAACATTTCCAGCTCTGTGGATAATAGTCATCCTTCTTCTGTATTCCTGAACAGCAAGTTGCCACCTGAACATATGTCTGTTAGGTGTTTTGAGGTTTAAGAGAGATTTCACAGCACTACAGTCAGTTACCAACTCAAATTTTTGGTCATCCAAGTAGTAATGAAGTTTCTCAAGAGCTCAAACAACTGCTAAGCACTCCAATTGAGTGGCACCATATTTCAATTCACTATTTCTTAAGGTTCTTGAAATATAACAAATTACAACGTCTGAGGATTTATCATTAATAATTTGCTTTTGGTGAAGGGCAGCACCCAGACCAATAAAGCTAGCATCTGTATAAAGTACAAATGGCTTGTTAAAATCTGGAAGAGCCAATATAGGGGCTGTCATTAAGCAACTTTTCAATGTATTAAAAGCTTTCTGACAGTCATTATTCCAGAGAAAAGCAACATCTTTTCTGGTTAGTTTTGTAAGAGGCAAGGCTATGACCTTATAATTTTTAATATATTGTCTATAATAGCCACACATACCCAAAAAACTTTGGATTTCTCTTACAGAAGTTGGTGCTTTCACATTTTGAATGGCAGCAACTTTATTATGGTCTACACAAATTTGTAAGCCTGACACAACATGGCCAAGGACTTTCAAAGATTGAAAACCAAATTTACACTTTTTTAAAGATAAGGTCATATTGATTTCATCCATTTTTTGGAAAACTCTATTCAAGTGAATCATATGTTCATCAAAAGTTTTAGAAAAAACAATAATATCATCAATATAAACCATGAGCCAACCTTCAATAATTTCTTGATGGAAAGTGTTATTCATGACTTTCTGGAAAACTGAAGGAGCATTTTTAGGGCCAAATGGCATCCTAACATACTTATATATTCCCATATGAGTAGCAATAAGCAAAAAATTTTGAGAATTTTTCTCAACTGGAACTTGATGATAACCTTTATTACCATCCAGACAACTAATAAATTTTGCACCTTGCAAGGTAGCATGTATTGAATTAATTCTGGGTAAAGGATAAATATCATCAACAGTATAAGTATTTAAAGCTCTGTAATCTCCACATAATCTAGCTTTATCTTTTTCATATGAAATCAAGACTGGGGAGATGACACAATATTTGGGGGTGACATCCACTTTCTCAATGATATTCATTTTCAATAATGTTTCAATATTATCTTCAATATCTTTTCTTTTTGATGGAGAAGCAGGATATGGTTTTTTCTTAAGGGAAGGAGGAATATCACCCAAATTACAGGATAAGGTAATTTTCATCTCTTCCTGAACAATTCCCAAGACATGAGAACCATGAGCTAAAGCCATAGGGAAAGAGGTAATAGAGGCAACAATAGAATCCTTTTGTTCACTAGTCAACTGATCACCAAAAGAAGCGGTATTTATTTCATGTAATAAATCATCCATTTCAGTTGTTGTTCTACCTTTACATTGGGTCAGTGAGTTACAAGATTTCAACAAATGCCCAGAAGGTCTAGGAGAAGAAATTTTGAATTTTCTTTTCCCATTCATTCCTAAGGTAAAGCAATTATTTGCTGGATCCAGTTTCACACCAAACATGGTTAAAATATCATTTCCCATAATAAACCAATTGCTCAAATTATCATTATTCATGACAACAAACTCACAAATAGCTCTGACAAAACCACCATTATATTTGAAGAATACAGAGGTTTTGTATTTGCCAATAGGAAATAAGGTAGAACCATACCCTCTCCATTTTTCAGAAGTTATAGGCAATAATTTACTCAAATATTCCTTATCCACTGAAGCCAAAGCTTTTTCAGATACTACACTTCCTCCAGCACCAGAATCAAGAACTACATCAACATTTTTACCATTAATGATAACAGGTGCCTTTAAAGGGGATATAGGAATAGAATTGTTAGTAATATCTTTAATTATCTCAGCATTTTCTACTGAAGATAAATTCAATACACAATCTTCAGATATATTATTTAAATAATGGACATCATGTTCCAACATTAAAACATCTTTAACAGATTCATTGTCATAGGAGATATTACTTTCACAGTCACTGGAAGAATTATTGACATCAAGTTCAATTTCATCAGTGTCTTCATTTTGTTCAACAAGATGAATTTTCTTGTCACAAACATGACCCTTCTGCCACGGTTTGTTACATTTATAACAAGTATTTGTTGCATATTTTTTAGGTGCAACTGGGGCAGAGGGTTTACCAGATTTTTCTGGGAGCTTTATAGAAGGTTTATTCTGATCATTACAAGATTTACTAAGGTAATTCTTTGGTTCATATCTATGGTTAAGTAGTACTTCATTACAGATATTAATGAAAGAAGAATTTTCCCTTACATGCTCAGTTCTAGCAACAATCAAATCCCTAAGAGAATTTGGTAATTTATACAAGATTTTATCTCTCCAAATATCATAATCCATCTTTGGATCAATTGCTCTAAGGATTTTAGTTATTTTCATCAGAAAAACAATGGGCTTTTCAACAGAGGAGGATACATATCTAGTATTCTCATACAGTCTCTGCTGAGCTAACCTGAATTTTGAACCACCAAACTGATTCTCAATCAAGGATTTCCAATCATTCCATGTATAATGATTGTTATCTAAGAGGAAAGATTCATACCACATCAAGGCTACATTGGAAAATAAAGAAATTAGCTTAGAAACAATTTCCTCATCAGGTAGTTTATAAGATCTCTTTAAATTATCAATTCTCTGGATAAAGTGTTGCCAATCAGAGGAAGAATCACCATCAAAGGTAGGATATTGGTCTAACTTAGGCCAATTTTTCTGACTACTGGGATGGTCCACTTTTTGGTTTGAATTATTCATTAGTAATAATTCCTGAAGTTTAGCCAGGTGTTCAGAAAATTCATTATTTACAGAAACAGCTGGTGCATGACCATCACAAGATTTTTTGCTAGTAGCAAAAGATTTTACAGACTCATTGTCAGTTTGTTTAATGGTTGAAATATGAGGAAGAAAGGATGAACTTTGTTCAGGTTTTTTCCCTTTATTTTTATGCAGCTTATTTGCAGAAATCTCATTTAATTCATTATTGATGGTTAAGGTTGAGAACTTTTCCTGTAGGTCAGACACATAGTTTCTTATTCTTGGAATTTCAGACATCTGGTCATTTACTTTTGCAAGAGATAGAACATTTCTGTCCTCAGAAACTGAGTGTTTGGTACTTAGTGCATGGAAATCATTTCTTAGCTTCTTAAACTCATTTTGCGGAGATTTTATTTCATTCTTGAATGAATAATTTTCCTCAATTAGGGGTTTCAATTCACTCAAGTTCTTATGTAGACTGATATTTCTATCTGAGATAGCTCTATGGTCACTTCTTATTTGTTTTTGTTGACTAAGAACAATATTCAAGGTTTCTTTGATTTTTAAATAAGCTGTATCTTGTACAGAAGAACTCACTTTACATTGCAAGTGTAAATTATTTAATCTATCATTTTCATGGATTAACACATCTCTCACATGTTTGTCTTTCACAATATTAAAATCAAGGGTATCTTTCAATATTTCCTCAGAAGTTTTTTCAATTAAGGTATAGATTTCAGGGGGAACAGAATCATTTTTAATTGCAAGAGAAGGATTAATTAAAGATGTAGAAGTTAAATGTAAAAGTTCATCAAATGAAAATTTGCTAATTACATCAATAGGGCTACTAGTTACAGGAAGCTGTCTTTTAACAGGTTTAACTGTTCTTTCACCATGTTCAATAATATTACCTGCAGAAGAAGATTTATTAGAAAACATACCCAAGTGACTATCAACCAAATTACTTACCATGGCAGAGGAGGAAACTTCGCCTGGGACTGGGTTTGGGATTGTGCTTGGGCCTTCTTTTTCCTGCCTTGTTGGTAGGGATGAGGAGGTGGATGGAAATTGGGTGTTCTGGATGGGCCAGGCTGATGATGAGGAGGGTGTTGCACATTCTGTTGGTAGTGAATCATTAGATAATCCCATTTCCATTGCTCTACTTCCATAGTATTTGGTTTTTGGATGGTTGAGCTGGGTGGCTGTGAAGGTTGAGCCTGAAACTGAGGCTGATTGGGAGGCAACTGAGGAGGGGCCTGGGCCTGAATCTGGTTCCTGAGTTCTTGGACCTGATCCCACAATGTGTCTACCTTTGCTTTGTACGTCATATTTTCTGTCTTCAACTCTTTTATATGACTGGATAGGTTGCTGATTTGTTGTGGCAGAGGAAGCTTTTTTATTTTGAAGCCTTTTGGAAGACCTTCTTGAGGCACTAGAGGCTTTACTTCCTTCTGTGGTACTGGGGGAAGGGGGTTTGGTTTGTTTGCATTTCCTGTCATTTCCACATCCTGCAGTATGTGAATTCTTTGTGTTAGCATAAGATTTTTTATGACCAACTTTAGAAGAACTTACAGTCTCAGCATCATAGTCAATTTCTATCTCATCCACTTGCATGTTATCCATTTTTTCTGCCAAACTGCTGGACATACTAGTGGGAAGATTTATAATTTACTTTTTATTTTATAAAAAAATAATAAAAGTTAGTCAATAATTGCTCCAAATAATAAAAAAAAATATATAATTAATTAAATTATAGAAAAAATAATTTTCAATATAAAGTAATAATTAAAAAATTAATTTTTAAAAAAAATGGATTGCAAGGTTAAATTGGTAATAACAAGTAAGTTAATTCAACCAATTAATTACCAATATTAAATATGGCAATATATTTGGGACTAAGCACAATGTACTTTTAAGTCAACCAAAATTAACAATAATTAATAATAATAAAAAATTAAATTAATAATTCAATTTGTATTAATAATAATGTCAATTCTTCTAGGACTAAGAGGATTTAACACTCTATAATGGTCAACTAGGAAAAAAAAATTTTAAAAATTGAACACTTACACTCAGTGAATCAGCAATTAAGCCACAATCACTGTTATTGCAATAAAAATATAGTAAGATGAGTGAGAGGCGCAAAGGTGAACTTACTATAGTGATCGAAAAATCACTTCAAAATAATATAAAAATTAATATTATATAAACCTAAGATGTCGAACCCTAGTTCGAAACACAGTCGCGGCAAAAGTTTCGTTTTGCTAGGTGGTCCGTGCGTTTTGTCGTTCGTCGCCAGGCTCGATTGTCGTTGTCCTTTTGGAAAGGCCCCCAGTTGTTGGTCAGTCGTCTAGAAGAGGTAAGAAAAATAGGAGAAAAAGGAGGAGAGAAGGAGGAGGACAAGGGAAAATAAAGAAATAAACCAAAAATATATATTTAATTTATTTGAGAGGGAAACAACGGTGAGCAACTTTGAGAGGTGACAAAAACTTAGATTTTATTAACAATAATATTATTAAATGTAAGGGTTCTGCGCGGCAAACAATTTTAATTACTATCAGACTTAAAGCAACCTTTGATTTGTTGTATAGAATTTAAATTAGATTTGTATTACTAATAAAAAAATATAAACGTAATAAATTGGTTATTTAATTTGTTGAGTGTGTAATAAGTGATGATGCTACAGGGGATTATCCAAGGCCCTTTTATAGGCAATGGGTCCTCTGAAGCGCTACTATCTTTGTAAATACAATGATTAGAATGGAATAAAACAAATATATCAAAAGAGTAAATGAAACATAACAATATAGAGAAAAACATGAAACAAATAATTAAAACCCCAATTAAGAATCCAATTTCCCCGCCATTAATTCCCAAATCAGTAAGTGACAATAGTGAATAACTAAACAAGATTGGAAACATAGGAACTATGAGAAATATAATTCCAAACAGATGGTACATTCTGATTAAAGGACATTTTAAGTGAAACAAAAAATAATTTGACGCAACAAAACAAACAATTAATCTCAATTTAGTCCAAATTAATTTATTTGTTTTTTCTAACACAATTAAGGGTCAAAAGAAGCGTCATTAATTATTGTTTAGTATCATATGTGTCAGCCTGTATATCTCCAGGACTGAGTAAAAAGTGATTATAAGTTATGTTAAACACATGAACTATACATGGGACTAATAAATAAGAGTACACAAATAGTATACATAAGTAAAATTATGATAATACACAAAAAATGCCATTATAACACCTTATATACACGCATATATCCACCTTTTATAGGTCTTATGTACTTAATATTAAGTTGGAATATGTTAGGGTAATCTTAAGAACCTTAAGTATAAGGCTGCATAACTTTTAAGTACACTTAAAGCTGTTATATTCATTGTTTTATGCAAAAAACAAGAAATGCGCTTTATTTCACTTAAAAGTTGACTATATGCGCTATAAAATTGAGAATATCAAAATTGCGCTTTGACAGATCAATTGGGCTCATTTAGAACTATTGATTTGGCTATTTAAATGCATAAAAATAACACTTTTCAAATTTGGTGTTTTTTATGCCAGAAATGGCTTCTGTGTACTGGCCACATACTGCCTGCTTTTTTCCCGTGTGAATAGCTTCATTTTTAGCAAAGTTAGCTTTTTCACACTATAATTACCCCACATTCTACGCCCACTGTGGGGAAACACACTAAAATAGGCGACAGGCGCTTATTTAGTGTCCTAGCTTAATTAATAATGCATTGACCCTGTTTATATGCACTAATTTCATTAATAACCTCACTCTTGGCACTTTATTTCATCACCACGCTTAAATTCGCCTAATTTTAGTCAAGGATTTACCCGTGCAAGAGCCTGCCAAGAACTGCATGTAGTTACCCCACATCTCACGCTCTTTTTTAAGTTTTTGGGTGGTTTCTCAGTCAATTTTGGTTATTTTTGAATGGGAATTTCACGTAGTATAATGTCAGGATTAGCCCCATTATTTCTACAGTCAATCCCCCTTATTATTAAGCTATTATTAACCTTAAAAAGTCTCCTTTAATCCTTAATATTATTGTTTATACGCATATACTCTCTTTTTGTCTTTTTCTTTAATTTTGATGGATTTCCCTTATTATTTCAGGATTTTGGCGGTTATTACTCTTCTAATTATGTCATGGGTCACTGGGAATGTTGATGGGAATGTCTATTAGTTGTTTAGAGGCGTGATTAACTGTGTATTGGGTGGTACATCAAGGGAATCATTGGGGAACTCAGTGTGTATAAAAGGAGGAGGTTTTTGGGTTGTATTTCTTCATTCTTTATCATTACAATTTAACCAATATAACCAAACCAATTACAATACATATCAATTAGTAATTTTATAAGACTTTTGAATAGTATCTGAATTTATATAATCTATTTTTCTACCAACTATAAAGATTGTAAGCCATATATAAGAATAGTGAGAATTATATTACTGAGACCTTTATATTTGATTATATTTTACAACTTATTGGATTAGTACTACAGTATTCATACAGGACCATTTAAATCTTCTAGACAACTGACCATTCAAGCTAGTTCACGTCTTTGTACTTGACCTTAGCCTGACAATATGAGAGGTATTATTTAATATATAAATTTAAGTAATTAATTTAAATATATTATAAATCAATTTTACACTTGTAATTATAATATATGTTTTTCAATTAATTAAATATAAATTTATAGTTATTAAATACATAAAAATGCACCATTATTTGTAGAATATATTATATTATGCTCAATTTAATTGTATATAAAAATATATATAACCAATAAATTTAATGTAACACTTGTATATAATAAAATTCTTATATAATTTCATTATGCAATAAAATATTAAGTTATATTCATTAAATACAAGTCTTACCCACTCATTAAGGTTTTATAATTTATATATCATTTACTGGACTCCTGGAATAGCCTGGCTGACAGAAAAATGCTTGGTGGCATGTCAAATTCAATTTTTATTAAAATTAATTTTGACATGTTACCATTCATAAAAGTAAGCAACTGACTGCATAAATTGATGATAATCATGAACCTTAATTTAAATCAAAATTAATGTTGCCAAGTGCAGATTGAAAAAAAGCTATGCCACTTACACTAACCAGGCATATTTACTATTTATTATGTATTGGTCAACATTAATTTTTATAGAAATTAATATGGATATGTAAATTTTATATTTACCCTCAACATGTATAGTAAATTTCAATACTTAAAAATACTTGCTGTCTTTACATGTCATGCAAAAAAGCATTATATCATTTCAACATTAATTTTGATCAAAATTAATGTTGGCATGCCATTATGCATTGAAACAACTAACAGACTAAAAAAGTTCATGATCAAAATGCTCATTAATTTTGATAAAAATTAATGTTTACCAATACATATTGAATATAAGTAATCTCTGCTTACTCAGACCAGATATAACTACCATTCAATATGTATATGGTCAGCCTTAATTTCAATTGAAATTAATGTGCAGTTTTATGAAAAATCTTTTGGGTTGTTTGCTGGCTTGGGTTCAATATGCAAATGTCAATATTAAATTTGATCAAAATTAATGTTGAGCAATACATAATTAATACACGCTATGCCACATACACTTTCCAGGCATAGCTACATGCAATATGCCAGTATCAAAAGTAATTTCCATCAAAATTAATGTTGGAAAGGCACCATGCATAAAAATAAGCAGTTGACTCCAGAAATTCATGATTATCATGCTCATTAATTTCAATCGAAATTAACTTTTGATACTGGCATATTTAATGGTAGCTATGCCTGGCAAGTGTAAGTGGCATAGCATGTATTCATTATGTATTAGTCAACATTAATTTCGATCAAAATTAATATGGACATGGACTATGCATAAAATTCCAATAAGTATAGGTAAGCTAAGCAGTTAGATTAACTGGTTTGATCAAGTACACCATATAAAAATTGATGTTTTAATGCCTTGGTTGATTTTGATCAAAATTAATTTTAAGCCAGGCATGTTGAATTTTATCTAAGTCTGTGTAGTCCATGTGAAATTCCTTGTATTCAATATGCAGGGGTCTACATAAATTTTGATCAAAATTATGAGGTTCATTACATCATAAATTTGGTGGTTTCTGTCACGGTTTCATGCATGGTGCCATATGATACTTGTTAATTCCTATCAAAATTAATTTCAACACCAATATATTGAATACAAACCATGGCACTTACAGTACTTTGTCATAGCTAAAATTCAATATGCCAGTCTCAAAATTAATTTCAATAGAAATTAATCAGGATCCATGAAGTTTATCAATAGTGTATGAGTTAAATTTCAAGTCATATGTTTCATCATTTTCTTGGACCCATTTCTAGGTTATCTCAACAATTTTTTTCAAGTTTTATTATATTAATCAAAACTGTGGTAAGTTGTGAAAAATTAGCTAATCCAAATCTCAAATTGAATATTAATATTTTAATAATTTTGAATGTTGCTTAAGGTATTTCATTGGGTGATTCATAATAATATTTTATCAACTTAGTAGTCCTATAACTTTTGAAAAGTAACAATATTGGTATATTTAGGGACAAAAATGCAATATCTTGTGCAGACTAAGATATATTGTTAAATAAAACTATTCAATTTTTTTTTCCCTTAGTTGTATCCAAGTTTATCAATGGTTTGGTCACGGTGTCCACACCCTAGCCTGACACTCCTCCTGTCACTTAAAAAACAAATTCTTATCTTAAATTCTAATGTTACCAATTTTATATTTATAATTCATTTCTTTTTTGATGAGGCATATCAGTATATTTGTGAATCTTTCATTGTCATCTGAAAGTATATTTAACAAATATTTATAAAGCATTATCCTTTTTTTCATATAATATACTAATTAAGTGTATCTCCATTTTTTAGGAGTAAATTCTAATTTAAAAAATTTTGAATTTACCAGTGGCAATTTCCATATGAGATATACATTTGTTATTATTTGTTTTTCACACTAAAAGTCCCCAAATAATTCCTAGTATTTTCTGTTAGCTACATCAAATTTTGCTTCAATATAAACAGATTGTGATTTAGCATGTTACTCAGTTTACCCCACTATGAATAATACATTTTAAAAAAAGCTCAAATAATATAAAATCCCCCTCTTTATGTTTTCTGTTTCTTTCATCCTCACTTTAATTTTAATCTTATTAAATTTTTTATCCTATTAAATTATCAACTTCAATTTTCTAGAATAGAGTTTCTTATAATTATTCATCATATTACATCATAATTTTTTGATATCAAATACTTTTTTTTAATATTCATTAATCAATATGTCTAGTATTCAAAATCCTTCACCTCCACTTTGTATGTATATCATGTTCCTCTCTCTTAATTTATATATTTCACTTATGTTCTATATCTTTTTTTTTCAAATAATTGATTTTCCAGCACCTGAATGTGTTTCATCCCACTCTCCGATTGATACTCGCTTTGAAGATTTTGAGCTTGCACCATGTCTGCCAAATGGCATGGCACCTAACCCTCCTGTACTTAGCAATGAGAGGCAGGAAATAACAAGAGTTCAGTATTGCAATTTACTTGAATTGGCTAGAGATAAAACAGAAGAACTTGTAAGATCCTTAACAATAATCCTTCTCCTTCATATTTATCTAACCCTTGTAATGACTTTCTCCAATATGTGAAAAGCCTTGAAAAATGTATGTTCTTCACTTTTTTTGTCTCATTTTAAAATAGTAGATAAGATTATTAATATTTTTTTTCTTCATATATATTTGTAGCTTACGAGGAGGGTATGATTCCTCCTGATAAAATCATTGTCATTTGGGATGATGATGAGATAGATGAACCAACAGCTTCAACTCATGCTCCAACTTCTAAGGAAAATCTTGAAACACCTGTTATCCGCTCCAAGAAAAAGAAATTATCCCAAGGCTCCTCTTTTGTTTGACGTATTAAACCGGCTTCTGCTAATGAATTTTCTGATGTATCAAATAATAAATCTCAAAAAAAAAGCAAAGGCTTTGATAATGAGTATATTGTTGTTTCCTTTTTTTATTGTTATTCTTTTATCTTTAAAATTCTATCATATAATTCTTTTATTGCTTACATATTGTACTTTTTATCTTTCTATTGATATTTTGTACCAGAAACTCACCTACTGTAGATTGTTCCATCCATAAACGCCATCTCCCTGATGAAGATGATGAAAATAGCAATGAAAATAGTGATGATGAACTGTCAGAATATGAAGCTATGCTTGCTCATCAAAACAAGCAAACTTTAAAATCTTTTTCAAGACATGACGATATGTTTGATAAAGATGATGATTCAAACCACTCATCACCAAATTCCTTCATTTCTAAGAAGCAATACCCATCACCTCCTAAATTACCTACTTTGTCCCCTTTGAAAGCTTCTCTACCAATGAAATCAACGCCAATCAAGATATTAAAAAAACCTCTAACTTATTCACCCTCAGTTCTAAAAGACTCTGATTTGCAGGAGGAATTCTGTAAAATTCATAATTTTTATAAAGGTAGAATCAGCAGGGAAAAGGTCCTCAGGTCATGGTTGGAAATTGTTACTCTCCTCGAATTAAGCTCTTCTACTTCTTCCCAAGAACCCAGGTTAAGTATTCCAATGTTTACTTTTCATTGGTAAAAATCTTGTGGAGAAGATTGGCTATCAAAACTTACTGAGTTATGTAAGTTACCATAATTTTTAGTCTTGACTTTGTTCTTTTACTTATTTTTTTTTCCTTTTGTAGCAAATATTGTTTTAGAGATTGATAGCTCACAGCTATGGGTACTCGATAATATTGATTTCAAAAAAATAGAAGATTTATGTGTTCCTGATGGTTTAAATACTGAAATTCTTTCCTCAACAAAGAAAATAGATCACCCTGAATCCAATCTTATCCGAATGCTCATGAGATTAATGATCCCAAGTGACCACTGCTGTTCTTCATGGGTATCTCTTATATCATCTTCACTTTATCTGACCGCAGATGAATTCAGACAGCTTCCATCACATCAAAACATTAACTCAGATTGTCCAATTGAAGGTGGTCTTCAGCTTCTAGCTCACCTTTCAAATCTGAAGAGTCTAATTCCTGATGGCTTAGAAGTTGGTCCCACTGCACTTCAAACCCGTGATATATCAATGTCAACTCTTCTTCAAATCAGAAATATTATCATTGATATAATTATGTCAATTATCATTCTTAAATCAAAATATTGTGCTTCAAAAATATCAAATGGCAAGACTAGCGAAGCTCAACAATCAAATCAGAAAAACAAAAATACTGAAGTGACTATAATTAGACAGAAACAAAAGGCTGCACTAAACAAGATAAATTCTGAATACTCCCACCACCGATATCAATCTTTCACATTCTATATAATTGATGGTGTCCGTGGTTTATTTCTGAGCTCTCAAGATCATAGATTGGCTTCAGCAGCTGATTTCTTGGAGGTAATATCAGAAATTAAGTTTCTTAATTTACAAGAAAAAAAAATCATTTTATGGAAGAAATAATTTGAAAAAATTTAAATAACTATATTTTAACATTAATAAAACCTTTTATAGGCAAGTGTGATCCATTTCCTTTAAAATTTGATACCCCAAGTCCTCCGGGAATCGCTAGGGCTATTTCTGCAGATTTTCTTAATCACTGGAGCTCCATTAAGCCAGTATCACCTTTTTTTGCTAAACATAGCCTTTCAATAAATTAATATTCCAACATGTAAATAGATAAAGTTCTGTGTATATGATTTATCTTGTGTAATTAAAGTTATTTTCCTTCAAATATGTTGTAGACAATCCTATAGTACTAGCTATAAACCTTGACCAAGGGAGTTGGAGAAAAACCAGAGAGAAAATCCCCTGTCCCTTTAGAAAAATAGAGTGAGATTTACTTGCTAAAGTAAGTTGGTTCCTGTTTTGCTAAAGCCTCTTTTTAACACACTTGACTGCTTGATGAGCCAAGAAAGTAGTCCCCAGATAGACTACCAGACCAAAGAACTGAAATGTAGAACAAAGTCCACACCAGAGACAGCAAAGATACTTGATGTAGGCTGCAAATCCACACCAGAGACAGCAATAATACTTGCTATAGCTTGCAAGACTATAACAGAGAAAACAGTTGCTAAAGTTAAGTTAAATGAAGAAATTACTTGCAACAAACACAGCCAATTGTGGCCAGAAAACAGTGAAAACTGAGTGCGGAACAATGAGATCACCTCCGGATGGTTGTATGATGATTAAGGTTGCCCCAAACTGTCTTATTCACTATGTACACACAGACCACTAACTAAGAGCCCATGCGCACCCACCAATCTGGCGCCTGTACCCGCCAAATTGCATAAAAACCCTCCTGGAGCACTCCCCAACCTCCTAAAACAGAGGCGGGCGGGCCGCCCAATGTCGGAGATGCCGCCTGAAGCGGCCCGGCCTCCCTGAAGCCAGAAAACCAATAAAAACCACTAAAAATTAGCTACAACTACTAAAACCTTTAAAACACGGAATTTCACTATAACAACATTGTGACATGAAATATAGAGAAAAATTAGCTTTATCCAATGGTACTAAGCACTTAACCCTAAGACTTAAGGTTAGCCCGTAAAACACGAAAAACAAAATTAAACAGCAATCTTTTATAAATGAAAAATGAGGAAATGACCCCTTAAAACTCAGAATATGAAAAATGTCTTCAAGACATAAAATATAGAGAAAAACCAGGGCTATCCAATGATAGTACCCACATACCCGCAGACCCAATTTCCATGGAATAAAATCATAAAAATACCCAATTCCTTAACAGATGTCAATTAAGACATGCACAAACAGCGCCAAATCACACAACAAAGGCCCCTGCCAATGTTGGAAAACCACATCCTCCCTCCAATTGAGAATGTCCTCATTCTTTCTTCATCCAACCACCATGTTTAACCTCCTTCCCAAATCTGCCTCTGAAATGGGCCCCTGCCAATACTGCATTGACAATAATTCAATCTGCGCCTTGACACCACCTGTCCATCCATACAGAACGTCCTGCGATGTCTTCCACTCCAGAAAGAAGACCTGCCACAGACCTGGTCCACTTTCTCCGGCAACAGATTCACCTCCACCTCAGCCTGGTCCTTCTTCTGCCAGCACCAAAAGATATAGGCCATCCATCCTGATACCCAGATTAATCAAAAAGCTCCACCCTTCCCAAAAGAGTGCCACAACCCATAAAACAACTAGTTCCCCCATCCCTGGTCCATCTGATGGTAAAGAACGTTCATTCCTTTCTTCAACTTTAAAACTGATAACTTCTCAGTTCTTTCCTCTTCTGATAGTGATGATAACAATGTAGGATCCATTGCACCACCAACACCAATGCACTTGCCCACTATCAAGGCCAAGTTCAAACAACACACATCTCAACAGAAACAACTTCTGCTTCACTACTTCCAATCCACTCCTGCTAGAGATCCACAGGACATTGAGAACAAAAGACACCTCATTCACCAGTTCAAGGCTAATTCTGAACACTTCATTTCATCTCTTGATTCCCACTGTAATTCCACTAGTACTTGAGTTTGATTCAGAAAATAAAAATTGACCACACCCTCTATAGGATGTAACCACAAACAACCCTCAGTTTTAAGTCTTGGGGGACCATCCTCATTTTATAGTCTTGGGGGACTCAAAAACCCTCAGTTTAAAGTCTTGGGGGACTCAAAAACCTAAATCATAACCCAGAACCAGAGATCAACCACATTAAGACACAGAGAAAAAACTAACATTCTGGGGTAATTGTGAATAGAGCAGCCAGCCCTTCAATTACCCCCAAACTTGCCTTTGCTAAATTCGGAGGCTCCCCCTGTGGATACCCTCCACCAATCTTTCAAAACCAACTCCAACAACAAAAACTTTTTCCTCAGTTTATAGTCTTGGGGGACTTACAACCCTCAGTTTAAAGTCTTGGGGGACTAACACAGTGTTCAGTTTAAAGTCTTGACGGACTAGCCTTGATAAAATCTTGAAACCAGCCAGTTTAAAGTCTTGGAGGACTAATAGAAACCAGATTTCAGTTTAAAGTCTTGATGGACTGACTTGATACCATAGCTTTTTCAGTTTAGAGTCTTGATGGACTGACTTGATACCATAGCTTTTTCAGTTTATAGTCTTGATGGACTGACTGAATTTTGCATAAAATGGACACAGCCAATTTCATGCAGCACACCTCTACAGCCAACCTACTGAACTTCCACCTTCACTTCATCATCTACCCATCACTGACAAAAATCTCCTCCTATCCCTTTTCATCATCTTTTCTCACCACAGGTCATGGCTGGATCTCCTGATGTTAACCCTTCTACTCTCCCTTGCTTCACTGCTCCCAAGGACTATGCCTGCAAACAGTGCATCTACATGTGCAAACCTTGCACCTTCACTCTTCCAAATCCTGAATCCAAATTCTACAACAGGGCTTGTGACTCTTGTTATTCCAAAAAGAAAAGATGTGACAGAGACACCAACTACCCTATTTGTCAGCCAGGCTATTCCAGGAGTCCAGTAAATGATATATAAATTATAAAACCTTAAAGAGTGAGTAAGACTTGTATTTAATGAATATAACTTAATATTTTATTACATAATGAAATTATATAAGAATTTTATTATATACAAATGTTACATTAAATTTATTGGTTATATATATTTTTATATACAATTAAATTGAGCATAATATAATATATTCTACAAATAATGGCGCATTTTTATGTATTTAATAATTATAAATTTATATTTAATTAATTAAAAAACATATATTATAATTACAAGTGTAAATTTGATTTATAATATATTTAAATTAATTACTTAAATTTATATATTAACTAATACCTCTCATATGATACTAAACAATTATTAAGGACGCTTCTTTTGACCCTTAATTGTGTTAGAAAAAACAAATAAATTAATTTGGACTAAATTGAGATTAATTGCTTGTTTTGTTGCGTCAAATTATTTTTTGTTTCACTTAAAATGTCCTCTAATCAGAATGTACCATCTGTTGGGAATTATATTTCTCATAGTTCCTATGTTTCCAATCTTGTTTAGTTATTTACTATTGTCACTTACTGATTTGGGGATTAATGGCGGGGAAATTGGATTCTTAATTGGGCTTTTAATTATTTGTTTCATGTTTTTCTCTATATTGTTATGTTTCATTTACTCTTTTGATATGTTTGTTTTATTCCTTTCTAATCATTGTATTTACTGATATAGTAGCGCTTCAGAGGACCCATTGCCTATAAAAGGGCCTTGGATAATCCCCTGTAGCCTTATCACTTATTATACACTCAACAATTTAAATACAAATTTTATATTACGTTTATATTCTTTTTATTAGTAATAAAATTCTAATTAAAATTTTATATAACAATTTAAAGGTTGCTTTAAGTCTGATAGTAATTATATTGGTTGCCGCGCAGAACTCTTACTTAAATAATAATAATATTTATAAAACCAATTTGTTGTCTCTTCTCAGCTCACTCATCGTTGTCTTCTCTCAATAAATTAAATAATTTTATTAAATTTTATTTCTTTTATTACCCATACTCCTTTCCTCCTTCTCCTCCTCTCATTCCTTCTTCTATTTTTCTCCTTCTTCTAGACGACCGGCCGACAACTGAGGGCCTTTCCAAACGACGACGACGATCGAAGCCTGGCGACAAACGACAAAACGCACGGACCACCTAGCAAAACGAAACTTTTGCCGCGACTGTGTTTCGAACTTGGGTTCGACATCTTAGGTTTATATAATATTAATTTTTATTTTATTTTGAAGTGATTTTTCGATCACTATAGTAAGTTCACCTTTGCGCCTCTCACTCATATTACTATATTTTTATTGCAATAACAGTGATTGTGGCTTAATTGCTGATTCACTGAGTGTAAGTGTTCAATTTTAAAAAATTTTTTTTTCCTAGTTGACCATTATAGAGTGTTAAATCCTCTTAGTCCTAGAAGAATTGACATTATTATTAATACAAATTGAATTATTAATTTAATTTTTTATTATTATTAATTATTGTTAATTTTGGTTGACTTAAAAGTACATTGTGCTTAGTCCCAATATATTGCCATATTTAATATTGGTAATTAATTGGTTGAATTAACTAACTTGTTATTCCCAATTTAAACTTGCAATCCATTTTTTTTTAAAAAAAAAAATTAATTTTTTAATCATTACTTTATATTGAAAGTTATTTTTTCTATAATTTAATTAATTAAAAAATTTTTTTTATATTATTTGGAGCAATTATTGACTAACTTTGATTATTTTTTTATAAAGTACAAAGTAAAATATTAATCTTCCCACTAGTATGTCCAACAATTTGACAGAAAAAATGGATAACATGCAAGTGGATGAAATAGAAATTGACTATGATGCTGACACTGTAAGTTCTTCTAAAGTTGGTCATAAAAAATCTTATGTTAACACAAAGAATTCACATACTGCAGGATGTGGAAATGACAGGAAATGCAAACAAACCAAACCCCCTTCCCCCAGTACCACAGAAGGAAGTAAAGCCTCTAGTGCCTCAAGAAGGTCTTCCAAAAGGCTTCAAAATAAAAAAGCTTCCTCTGCCACAACAAATCAGCAACCTATCCAGTCATATAAAAGAGTTGAAGACAGAAAATATGACGTACAAAGCAAAGGTAGACACATTGTGGGATCAGGTCCAAGAACTCAGGAACCAGATTCAGGCCCAGGCCCCTCCTCAATTGCCTCCCAATCAGCTTCAATTTCAGGCTCAACCTTCACAGCCACCCAGCTCAACCATCCAAAATCCAAATACTATGGAAGTAGAGCAATGGAAATGGGATTATCTAATGAGTCACTACCAACAGAATGTGCAACACCCTCCTCATCATCAGCCTGGCCCATCCAGAACACCCAATTTCCATCCACCTCCTCATCCCTACCAACAAAGCAGGAGAAAGAAGGCCCAAGCACAATCCCAAACCCAGTCCCAGGGGAAGTTTCCTCCTCTGCCATGGTAAGTAATTTGGTTGATAGTCACTTGGGTATGTTTTCTAATAAATCTTCTTCTGCAGGTAATATTATTGAACATGGTGAAAGAACAGTTAAACCTGTTAAAAGACAGCTTCCTGTAACTAGTAGCCCTATTGATGTAATTAGCAAATTGTCATTTGATGAACCTTTACATTTAACTTCTACATCTTTAATTAATCCTTCTCTTGCAATTAAAAATGATTCTGTTCCCCCTGAAATCTATAACTTAATTGAAAAAACTTCTGAGGAAATATTGAAAGATACCCTTGATTTTAATATTGTGAAAGACAAACATGTGAGAGATGTGTTAATCCATGAAAATGATAGATTAAATAATTTACACTTGCAATGTAAAGTGAGTTCTTCTGTACAAGATACAGCTTATTTAAAAATCAAAGAAACCTTGAATATTGTTCTTAGTCAACAAAAACAAATAAGAAGTGACCATAGAGCTATCTCAGATAGAAATATCAGTCTGCATAAGACATTGAGTGAATTTAAACCCCTTATTGAGGAAAATTATTCATTCAAAAATGAAATAAAATCTCTACAAAATGAGTTGAAGAAACTAAAAAATGACTTCCATGCACTAAGTACCAAACACTCAGTTTCTGAGGACAGAAATGTTCTATCTCTTGCAAAAGTGAATGACCAGATGTCTGAAATTCCAAGAATAAGAAACTATGTGTCTGACCTACAGGAAAAGTTCTCAACCTTAACCATCAATAATGACTTAAATGAGATTTCTGCCAGTAAGCTGCATAAAAATAAAGGGAAAAAACCTGAACAAAGTTCATCCTTTCTTCCTCATATTTCAACCATTAAACAAACTGACAATGAGTCTGTAAAATCTTTTGCTACTAGCAAAAAATCTTGTGATGGTCATGCACCAGCTGTTTCTGTAAATAATGAAATTTCTGAACACCTGGCTAAACTTCAGGAATTATTACTAATGAATAATTCAAACCAAAAAGTGGACCATCCCAGTAGTCAGAAAAATTGGCCTAAGTTAGACCAATATCCTACCTTTGATGGTGATTCTTCCTCTGATTGGCAACACTTTATCCAAAGAATTGATAATTTAAAGAGATCTTATAAACTACCTGATGAGGAAATTGTTTCTAAGCTAATTTCTTTATTTTCCAATGTAGCCTTGATGTGGTATGAATCTGTCCTCTTAGATAACAATCATTATACATGGAATGATTGGAAATCCTTGATTGAGAATCAGTTTGGTGGTTCAAAATTCAGGTTAGCTCAGCAAAGACTGTATGAGAATACTAGATATGTATCCTCCTCTGTTGAAAAGCCCATTGTTTTTCTGATGAAAATAACTAAAATCCTTAGAGCAATTGATCCAAAGATGGATTATGATATTTGGAGAGATAAAATCTTGTATAAATTACCAAATTCTCTTAGGGATTTGATTGTTGCTAGAACTGAGCATGTAAGGGAAAATTCTTCTTTCATTAATATCTGTAATGAAGTACTACTCAACCATAGATATGAACCAAAGAATTACCTTAGTAAATCTTATAATGATCAGAATAAACCTTCTATAAAGCTCCCAGAAAAATCTGGTAAACCCTCTGCCCCAGTTGCACCTAAAAAATATGCAACAAATACTTGTTATAAATGTAACAAACCGTGGCAGAAGGGTCATGTTTGTGACAAGAAAATTCATCTTGTTGAACAAAATGAAGACACTGATGAAATTGAACTTGATGTCAATAATTCTTCCAGTGACTGTGAAAGTAATATCTCCTATGACAATGAATCTGTTAAAGATGTTTTAATGTTGGAACATGATGTCCATTATTTAAATAATATATCTGAAGATTGTGTATTGAATTTATCTTCAGTAGAAAATGCTGAGATAATTAAAGATATTACTAACAATTCTATTCCTATATCCCCTTTAAAGGCACCTGTTATCATTAATGGTAAAAATGTTGATGTAGTTCTTGATTCTGGTGCTGGAGGAAGTGTAGTATCTGAAAAAGCTTTGGCTTCAGTGGATAAGGAATATTTGAGTAAATTATTGCCTATAACTTCTGAAAAATGGAGAGGGTATGGTTCTACCTTATTTCCTATTGGCAAATACAAAACCTCTGTATTCTTCAAATATAATTGTGGTTTTGTCAGAGCTATTTGTGAATTTGTTGTCATGAAAAATGATAATTTGAGCAATTGGTTTATTATGGGAAATGATATTTTAACCATGTTTGGTGTGAAACTGGACCCAGCAAATAATTGCTTTACCTTAGGAATGAATGGGAAAAGAAAATTCAAAATTTCTTCTCCTAAACCTTCTGGGCATTTGTTGAAATCTTGTAACTCACTGACCCAATGTAAAGGTAGAACAACAACTGAAATGGATGATTTATTACATGAAATAAATACCGCTTCTTTTGGTGATCATTTGACTAATGAACAAAAGGATTCTATTGTTGCCTCTATTACCTCTTTCCCTATGGCTTTTGCTCATGGTTCTCATGTCTTGGGAATTGTTCAGGAAGAGATGAAAATTACCTTATCCTGTAATTTGAGTGAAATTCCTCCTTCCCTTAAGAAAAAACCATATCCTGCTTCTCCATCAAAAAGAAAAGATATTGAAGATAATATTGAAACATTATTGAAAATGAATATCATTGAGAAAGTGGATGTCACCCCCAAATATTGTGTCATCTCCCCAGTCTTAATTTCTTATGAAAAAGATAAAGCTAGATTATGTGGAGATTACAGAGCTTTAAATACTTATACTGTTGATGATATTTATCCTTTACCCAGAATTAATTCAATACATGCTACCTTGCAAGGTGCAAAATTTATTAGTTGTCTGGATGGTAATAAAGGTTATCATCAAGTTCCAGTTGAGAAAAATTCTCAAAATTTTTTGCTTATTGCTACTCATATGGGAATATATAAGTATGTTAGGATGCCATTTGGCCCTAAAAATGCCCCTTCAGTTTTCCAAAAAGTCATGGATAACACTTTCCATCAAGAAATTATTGAAGGTTGGCTCATGGTTTATATTGATGATATTATTGTTTTTTCTAAAACTTTTGATGAACATATGATTCATTTAAATAGAGTTTTCCAAAAAATGGATGAAATCAATATGACCTTATCTTTAAAAAAGTGTAAATTTGGTTTTCAATCTTTGAAAGTCCTTGGCCATGTTGTGTCAGGCTTACAAATTTGTGTAGACCATAATAAAGTTGCTGCCATTCAAAATGTGAAAGCACCAACTTCTGTAAGAGAAATCCAAAGTTTTTTAGGTATGTGTGGCTATTATAGACAATATATTAAAAATTATCAGGTCATAGCCTTGCCTCTTACAAAACTAACCAGAAAAGATGTTGCTTTTCTCTGGAATGATGACTGTCAGAAAGCTTTTAATACATTGAAAAATTGCTTAATGACAGCCCCTATATTGGCTCTTCCAGATTTTAACAAGCCATTTGTACTTTATACAGATGCTAGCTTTATTGGTCTGGGTGCTGCCCTTCACCAAAAGCAAATTATTAATGATAAATCCTCAGAGGTTGTAATTTGTTATATTTCAAGAACCTTAAGAAATAGTGAATTGAAATATGGTGCCACTCAATTGGAGTGCTTAGCAGTTGTTTGGGCTCTTGAGAAACTTCATTACTACTTGGATGACCAAAAATTTGAGTTGGTAACTGACTGTAGTGCTGTGAAATCTCTCTTAAACCTCAAAACACCTAACAGACATATGTTCAGGTGGCAACTTGCTGTTCAGGAATACAGAAGAAGGATGACTATTATCCACAGAGCTGGAAATGTTCACTCTAATGTTGATATGCTCTCCAGATTGCCTCTGCCAAATAATGACTCCAATCCTGCTTATGTACCTGAGGATGACACTGTTCATATACATGGTATATTTATAGTTGATATGGAAGAAGAGTTATTACAGTTAATACTGGATTCATATGATAAAGATTCTGACTTAAATAAATTAGTTACTATTTTGAATGATCCTAAGAATGCTTCAATTCAAGCATTAATAAAAACTCTTCCTGCAAAATACCAAAATGCTTTAAATAAAGGAAAGTTTTCTATTGAAGATGGTTATATTTATTATAGAAGGAAGCTTACCAATGTAATTGTTATTCCTCCTTCAATGAAAGAAACTATCCTCAAACTTTGTCATGATGACATATTAGCTGGTCATTTTGATCTTGAAAAAACATTGATTAGAATCAAAAACACTGCATGGTGGGCTAATATGTCTGAAGACACAAAATTATATGTTGAATCTTGTGATTCCTGCCAAAAATCTAAAAGGTTAACAGGTAAGAGAGCAGGGTTATTACAACATATTGAAGCACCTAGTGCTCCCTGGCAAATCATTAATATGGATTTTGTCACTGGTCTTCCTGTTGCAGGTAAAGACAGCTTTAACTCTTGTTGGGTAATAGTTGATAGATTCACAAAAATGTGCAAATTTATTCCAACCCACAAAGATGTATCCACCAAGGAATTAGCTTTCTTATGGTGGTCTTACATGTTTAATATTATTGGTTTTCCAAAAGCCATTATCTCTGATAGAGATCCAAAATTCACTTCTGAGTTTTGGACCTCTTTGATGGATATTTGTGGCTGTGAGTTAAAATTGTCTACAGCTCATCATCCTCAGACTGATGGTCTAGCTGAAAGAATGATTCAAACTCTGGAAGATATGATTAGAAGGTATTGTGCCTTTGGTTTAGAATATAAAGACAATGACAGATTTACTCATGATTGGGTCACTCTTTTGCCTGGTCTTGAATTTGCATATAATAGCACTGTTCATTCTGTCACTGAGAAAAAACCTTTTGAGCTTTGGTTAGGTTATGTCCCAAATACTCCTGCTCAGATTCTCAATAATAAATTACCTAAGTTGGAACTACACCCTGGTGTAAAATCTTTTATGCAAATGCAACAGCTATGCAGAAAACATGCTCAGAGTTGTATTGATAAAGCATTTGAATATGAAAAGAAAAGATGGGATAAATCCCATAAAGAATACACATTTAACAAGGGTGATGAAGTGTTGATCTCTACTGTCCATTTCAATTTACAAGGTAACCACAAATTAAAAGATCCTTTTGTAGGACCATTTGTTGTTAAAAGAATGGTTGGTGATAATGCAGTAGAAGTTGTATTGTATTCTCCATATGATAGGAAACATCCTGTCTTTCCCATTTCTTTGCTTAAACCTTATACTTCCAACAGTGACTTATTTCCAAAAAGAAGAGGAAGACCTAAGAAGAACCCTCAGGAAGTCACAGAAACAGCAGAAATTGATAAAATTCTCAATGATAGAATTATCACTTCTGAAAGAGGTACTGAATATTTATTGAGATATAAGAACAAATCATCTGAACATGATGCATGGATACCTGGCAAAGAAATTTCAAATCTGCCTGCTCTGTTGAAAAAATACAAAAAGAAAAAATCTTAGCATTTTTTTTTTTTATTGTTTTTTTTTAGAGTGAGGGAGTGTCAGCCAGGCTATTCCAGGAGTCCAGTAAATGATATATAAATTATAAAACCTTAAAGAGTGAGTAAGACTTGTATTTAATGAATATAACTTAATATTTTATTACATAATGAAATTATATAAGAATTTTATTATATACAAATGTTACATTAAATTTATTGGTTATATATATTTTTATATACAATTAAATTGAGCATAATATAATATATTCTACAAATAATGGCGCATTTTTATGTATTTAATAATTATAAATTTATATTTAATTAATTAAAAAACATATATTATAATTACAAGTGTAAATTTGATTTATAATATATTTAAATTAATTACTTAAATTTATATATTAACTAATACCTCTCATATGATACTAAACAATTATTAAGGACGCTTCTTTTGACCCTTAATTGTGTTAGAAAAAACAAATAAATTAATTTGGACTAAATTGAGATTAATTGCTTGTTTTGTTGCGTCAAATTATTTTTTGTTTCACTTAAAATGTCCTCTAATCAGAATGTACCATCTGTTGGGAATTATATTTCTCATAGTTCCTATGTTTCCAATCTTGTTTAGTTATTTACTATTGTCACTTACTGATTTGGGGATTAATGGCGGGGAAATTGGATTCTTAATTGGGCTTTTAATTATTTGTTTCATGTTTTTCTCTATATTGTTATGTTTCATTTACTCTTTTGATATGTTTGTTTTATTCCTTTCTAATCATTGTATTTACTGATATAGTAGCGCTTCAGAGGACCCATTGCCTATAAAAGGGCCTTGGATAATCCCCTGTAGCCTTATCACTTATTATACACTCAACAATTTAAATACAAATTTTATATTACGTTTATATTCTTTTTATTAGTAATAAAATTCTAATTAAAATTTTATATAACAATTTAAAGGTTGCTTTAAGTCTGATAGTAATTATATTGGTTGCCGCGCAGAACTCTTACTTAAATAATAATAATATTTATAAAACCAATTTGTTGTCTCTTCTCAGCTCACTCATCGTTGTCTTCTCTCAATAAATTAAATAATTTTATTAAATTTTATTTCTTTTATTACCCATACTCCTTTCCTCCTTCTCCTCCTCTCATTCCTTCTTCTATTTTTCTCCTTCTTCTAGACGACCGGCCGACACTATTCCTCCGCCTTCTCCTTCTCACAAATACATCTCCAGATCCCCTACCAGATCACCAGAGCTTAGTCCTTCCTCTTCCTCTCTATCTTCTGCTCCTTCCAGAAGATCCAGAAGCTCAGTTTCCTGCATTCTTCCCAAAAGACCAGCCTTAGCCTCACAAGAAACTGTTTTTATCTCCACCAAATTGGCTCCAAAAGCTTCAAAATCAACTCACAGGCTTCTAGACCGCGTCCAGGCGGCCCGCCTGCCTCACCAAACAGTGAAAATCAGGGCCAAAACCTCCAAACACGGCCAGAAAATAGCCAAATTCATCCAGACAACAAAAACAACTCAACCCAACTACCTCCTACTGCTCCCAGAGCAATGCAATCCACCCTTCCAAAATCCAAAAACACCAAAATTTCACAGATTTCTAAGAGAACTGCCAGAGAACCTCAAGAAGAAACCAGAACACCACACACTGCTCCACAACAACAACTTTGTCCCTAACTAAGACAAAGAAACTACACCTCTCCTCTGTCAGCCAACTACTCTTCTGACAGTTCCATCTCTTCAAATTATCCATCCAGAAGAGAGCAGTCTGCTTCCAAATCCCCCTCTCCTGCTCCATCCTTTAACAAACCTGGTACTCCATCACCAGCACCTCCTCCAGCTGAATCCAACAGAAATAACAACCACAACAACAACAACAATCTCACTGCTCCAACTAGGCCCCAGGAACCTCAGCATCCCAGTTCACCTTCTCAGGATCCTTCAGAGGAAGACCATGAGAATCCATATCTTTCCCTAGTTGATCCACCCACTATGACCATTACGAAATTGTCAGAGATCCAAATCCCAGCTGCTTACAGATTTGATGAGCTTCCAATCTGTAAGTACCAAATTAATTATTCCTTTTCTTCAACAAAAATAATTACTGATCCAATTCTTCTTGTCTAGTTGGCACCCCTCCTCCTGAATCTATTATTAGAGCTGGCCAAACTCTTGAAACTTCTTTGACCCTGGATTATGGAGACATGAAGAAACACCTAAGCACCATGTGCTCCAACATGCTAAAAGCCTTTGCCCTCCATGGACCTTTGAATGACTTTGAAAAATCCCTGAGAATGTGCCTACTGGACGACCACTGGAAAATGTCTAGGATCATTAAACACACCCTCCAGCACTCCATTACTGCATCTTCTTCTTCCTCCTCTGAATTTCCCTCTAATCCAATCCCTATAATCTCTCCAGCAGGATGCACTTCAAAGAACACTGTGCTTCCCACAATCCCAACAAAAAAAAACATCATCACATTCAAGACCAGCCTCCAGAAGCTTCCTCATCCAGACAATGAGCTCCTGAAAAAGATTAGAAACATAAAAATAATATAAAACAAATAATAAAAAATAATTTCAGATTTTTTTTTTTTTTACGGTCTACTGATATACTAAAATAAAAAATAAAAAATTAAAATGAAATAAAATAAAATATAAAAAATAATACAAATGGTATCCCCCAGCCAATTGATGAGCTGATCCCCTGATACCTTACCCACATCCAAGTGCACCTTGATGTGGATACACAATTAATTCTTTTAAATGGTTAACAGAAAACGAAATTCAAAAAATTTAGAAATTCAGAAAATAATAAAAAATAATGAAACACAGAAACACATGAAATAAATAATAATTAAAAATAAGAAAATAGCATTGCCCGGCAAATTGATGAGCCTTTCCCCACCAATGCTTGCACACATCCAGGTGACCCTGATGTGGTAACACCCTATATTTTTGATTTTATAATTTTAAACAACCCCCATAAAAAAATTAAAAGAAAAAAAGAGAAAAAAGAAAATAATCTAAAACTGCTATCTAGCAAAAACATAACTGCAAAATCAAAGAAAGTCCAGCTCCATAGATGGTCCAATAAGAGAAAGTCCGGTCCATAGAAATGATCACTGGGTGGGCTCCCTCCAATAAGTAAAAATGATGGGAGACCACCAGTGATCCACCACCAATCTGAAAGAACCAAAGATAAAGAAGCCAGTCCAAAACCAGTTTAAAGTCATAGCGGACTTAAAACCTGAATAATAAACAACAGAACTAGAATTCAACTAGGAAAAACAAAAGGCTTGAGACAGACATTCTGGGGTAACTGTTCTACAGAGCAGCCAGCTCATCAGTTACCCTCACACTTGCCAAAATAAAATCTAGAAGCCCCCCCTGGGTACCCTCTAACAAAAACACAACGTCCAACACAAAAAAAAGTAAAACCAATAAGAGTGAAGAGACCAGCACATGAAAACCAGAGGAAATTCCAGTTTAGAGTCATAGAGAACTAAAACCTGTGAAAAGAAACCAATACTAGGGTTCAACCAAGTTAAGAAAAAGGGTTGGAAACAGACAATCTGGGGTAACTGTTGATAGAGCAGCCAGCCCATCAGTCACCCCTACACTTGCCAAGATCAAATCTAGAAGCCCCACCCATAGGTACCTTTTAACAAAAAGTTTCCACACAAAAGTTGCTCTGCAACACCACAAAAATTCCAAAACAAAAAAATGGTCCGTAGTTTATCCTCATTGTGGAGTCAATCTTCTTCATGCCTAGTGCCTCTGGGATAAAACCTCTTCACTTGGTCTTCAGCCACCCTCTTTTTCAAGACTGCACCATCCAACTCTTCCAAAACATAAGAACCTCCAGGCGCCTGAGATCTGACTCTGTAAGGTCCATTCCATCTGTCAGCAAACATTTTCCCCCACTGACTCTCCAAACTTCTATTATACACCAAAACCAAACAACCATGTTTCAAGGGATTCCTGAGTCTATGAGCTAACTTCTTGTCCCAGTATCTGACTGATTGATTCCTAATCTTCATCATTCTAGAGTATGCCTTCTCTTGACATTCCTCTCTACATTCCAACTGTTGCATCCTGGCACAGAGCAAATCTTCTGTTGAGTGCACGTCATCCCAATCAATTCCAAGATAAGAGACAGCTTCCAAGTCCACTGGTAGAACGGCTTTTTGACCAAACATTAGCTCATAAGGAGAATAGCCAGTTGTCCTCTTCACAGTGACCCTATCAGCAAATAAAACCAAGGGTAAATAATGCCTCCACTTTTTGGCACTATCTCCACACATCTTCATCAAAGCATTCTTGATAACTTGATGTCCTCTTTCAACCATGCCTTCAGCTTCAGGATAATACAGTGTAGCCACTCTAACCCTAGAACCAACACTAGCCACAGCTTCTTTAAATTCAGCACCAAACTCTGGCCCACCATCAACAGTCACCAACTTCATCAACCCATACCTATAAATCCACTCCTTCAAAAACTCTGCCACATTCTTGGCAGTCAAATTAACCAGAGGCACTGCCTCAACCCAACCAGAAAAATCATCACTGGCAACAATCAAGTATTTATACCTGCCCTTTTTAATATGGACAGCATCCAGACTGACCCTTCAAAAACAGTTGATTCACCAGTAGCATGGCCCATCTCTTTAAGTTTCAAGTGACTTCTTCTTTGACATTCTTCACAAGATTGAACCCAACCCTGCATAGACAACTTCATACCCTGCCACCAAAATCTGTCTGCTACTCTTCTATAAGTCTCCCCAAAGCCTCTATGACCAAGGTCTTCATGCAAAGACTTCAAAACCAATTCTTGACCCTTCTTCTAAGTCACCACCACTTGAGGATTCCACCAAAATAAAATAAAACCCAGATTGACCCCAGGTCTCATCTTCAAAATCCAACAAAACAGCATCCAAGGGTACAACTCTGTCATCAAAATCACCAGTGTGAACATGAGCCAATTGAGCAGCCCAACCAGGACACCAATCCTTAAATTTTGGCACATCCTTCTCTTTCCACTGAACCTTGTGAGAATCCAGTTCACTAACAAAAACACCCTTTTTCAATTTTGAGCTGTCCCAAACAACAACCACTACGCAATATAGGGGGTGGACTTGCTAGCAAGTCCTCAACCTGAACTGAGATGGAACTCAGATGGAACTCAGACTGAACTCATACTGAACCCAAACTGAACTCTACTTGAACACCCACCTAAAACTGTTCTGCTGAGTGGTGTTCATTCCTGATTGTATGGTTCCTTTATCAATAGCTCAATGTGTGTTTAATCTGTTGTGAGTTTGGGTCCAAGGTTGCGGACTCACTAGCAAGTCCGCCCCCCATATTGTGTGGTGAACTCAATCTTCATCAACAAAAACAGCCTGATCACCAGAATCAAGATCAGATCCAGCCAGTTTAGCCTCTTGTGGGAGGTCAGAACAATCATCCAGTTTAGCCTCATGGGGGAGGAAAGAAAAATCCTCAGCACCCTTTGTGCTGGCCCTAATCACTGGAACATCTTCGTCAAACTCTTCTTAATAAGAATCCTCATCTGTAGGTGGCCTCCTTGATAACGCATCAGGCATAGTAAAAGTTTTACCTGGTTTGTGTACCAGGTCAAAAGAAAAATGTTGAATAAATGCCACCCACCTAGTCCTTGGAGCATTTGGAAGACTAGGTGTATTGATCATCTGAACCAAAGATTTTGCATCCACCTGCAGCTCAAAATGCTGCCCCCACAAAACCGTCTGTAGCTTCTTTAAAATTTTAGCTACACCACACAATTCCAACTTAGGTTGAGAATACCTAGATTCCACCTCATTAAACACCACAGACTCATACCTTACTGGCCTGACCCTCCCAGTATTATCCTCCTGAGACAAAACAGCACCAGCAGCAATATAGCTTGAGTCCACTTCCAGATAAATCTTTCCAGCACCAACACCATAATCCAACTTGTGAAGAATTATATCTTCACCAACAACCTTTTTCAGCTTCTGAAAAGCCTCTTCACACTCCTCAGTCCATTCCCAATATGCATCTTTTCTGGTCAACCTCCTTAAAGGTGAAGCCAACAAAGAAAAATCCTTAATGAAAATCCTGACATATACACATACACCCAAAAATCATCTGACTTCAGTAGTATTTTTAGGCCTTGGCCATGAATGAATTTTATTAATCTTCTTCTTCGCCATAATCCTTCCCTCTTTACATACCACATGACCCAGAATTTCCAAAGCAGGAACACAACAACAGAATTTTGACCCTGAAATGGTCAAACCAGCCTCTTCAATCCTAAACAACACTCTCTCTAGAGTTATTGCATATTCCCACACAAACCTCCTTATTCCAGGGTTCTCTGATAACACCTCATTACCATAATCAGTAGATGGTCCTTTAATTCCACCATCATCAATAAAAATACCAGCATGAGTAGGAACCTCATCCTGCAATATCCAAGCCATCTGTGCTTGATAAACTGCCACTGAATTAGTTGCTCCTTGAGGCAACCTAGTGAGCTGAAATCTTCCCAAAGGAGTCTCAAAAGTTGTGAGAGGCCTTGAATCCGTATGTAGTTCCCTCTCATCATAACCACCCATAATATCACCCAAACCATAACACACCCTTCCAGCAAAAGCTTCAACAAAATCCACTGCACTTGGTGGCATACCAGCGTCCTTGATAGTGACTCTATTCAAGGCTCTAAGATCATGAACCACCCTCAACTTTCCATTCTTCTTCTTTACACAGAACACCGGACTTGAGTAACTGGATGTTGATTGTTCATATAACCCAGTCCTGACTCTTTCCCTAACAATCTCTACAAAATCCTCTCGAATAGCGGCTGGAATCGGAATATGTTTGATTTGCCAAGGTTCATGACAAACAACAGGAATCAAGTAAGGTTCCCCATAAGAGTGCTTCAATACACCCCTTTCCTCCTCAACAAATGCCACCGCTTTTTCCCTTAGCACAATAACGTGCAACAACAACTTCTTTTCTTCCTCATACAACCACCCATCAGGACCAAAATTAACAACTTTAAATCTTTCCACGGTCACCCTAGCCGTCTCTACAAATTCTGGAGGATTCTTCACCAAAGGAGTACAGTACGGATCTCTTGACAAAGGAGGTCTTTTCAAAGGCGGATTCAAACCCACAGGCATAGGCTCATTGACAGGCCTAATCTTCTGCGCTACCTTCTTATACTTTGACTCTACACCTTCAACTTGAGGGATCTTCAGGAATTCTTCACCACCAGACCTGGAACAAAAACCAAGGGATTCCCCATTGCTCACATGTGTGGCCAAGGTAATGTTTTTGAAAGATGTAGAAGAAAACCTAGCGGTGCACAATTGGGAGGACTTACTTTTACACCCCAATCTCACCACTCCAAAACTTTCCTGCAATTCCACATCTTCATACTCACTTCCAACTTCCAAATCTTCAAATCTTGATTCATCTTCTGAATCACATCTTCTAAAATTGTGCAGTTTATCCTCATGCTGGAGGTCTAAAAATCAATCTTGATGATCTTCTCTCTTCAAAATTTTCTGCAGTTTAACCTCATGCTGGAGGCCAGAAAATAGATCTTGAAGATCTTCACAAAAATATTTTGCATCTTCTTTCTTCATTATCTTCAGATTTTTTTCTTGATTTTCATGAATTATCTTGAAATTTTTATCTTCCTTTCTTGAGTTTCCTTCTGTCCTACAAAAATAACCAGGGGTTTCCCCAATGCTCACAGGTGTGGCCCAGGTAATGTTTTTGAAAGGTGTAGAAGAAACCCTAGCGGTGCACAATTGGGAGGACTTACTTTTAGACCCCAATCTCACCGCCCCAAAACTTTTCCGTGTATCTTTCAATAAAGATATATAACCAATCTTCTTCCTTGAACTTGAATTAAAAATAATTAAGAATCTTGAGAGAGAACAGAGACTTGATGAAAAACTTGATGAATACTTGCAGAGAAGAGAAACATTAAAAAGAGAAAGTTGCAAATCCACTTGGTATATCTCCAAGGGAGCTGACCTACTACAACCTGGGATTTCCTCATCTTGGGGAGAGGTTGTAGCATTATGGTGATCAGCCCTCATTACTCTAAAAAAGACAGACTCTCAATAGAGCCTGAGCCGCACTCCAAAAAACCAGAGGCAGCACCCACTTCCTTCCTTCTCCTGCAGCAGTCCATGCACTGGCACATTGAAGATAAACCAGGCCTAGTCTCCCAACCATCCTCTCCAGGGGATGACAACCTCATGTGAAGTCTCCTTTTGTCTTCACCAGTCAACTCCGAACTGATTCCCAAATCAAATTGATAACCAATTCTTGCCTGAAAATCCATCAAGAATGGCCCACCCAAAACTGCTTTTACATTACCTTTAGCAATGTAAAAATGAACCTTCCCTGAGGCTCCGCCAACATCTAACTTCACAAACTCTGAAGTTCCAACCAATTCAGTGACATGGCCACCGATCCCTCTCAAATTCCCACCAATACCAGTTTTGATGGGGAGGCCCATATGAGTTGCCTCAAATAAAGAAATCAGGTTTATCTGAGAAGCTGAATCCACCAATGCCCTTGCCTCCCTGCCATTCAGAGTGACATTGACATATCCCAGAGGAGCAGAAAAATGAGCTTCCAACCCCTCACCAAACTTTTCAGCAGAATCACAAATGTATTCTACCTCACCAGAAGAAACCCTTCTCCTGGTCAACAACTTCTTCTGCCTATCAGCCAACCCTGGACTGATAGCATACAATTCACCATAAGATAGGGAAACCTGACCCTGGTTCATCCTTTCCAGGACAGAGTCCATAACATTAAATTGGCCAGACACTACTGGCCTCTCGAAGTGAGCTCTTTGCTTCACCACCTTGGTCCTAGAAGATTCTTGAGGACCAGCACCACCAACAGATTTACCATTAGCAGGAACCAAACCAGATCCCTCACTAGAACCTCTGACTCCAACAGGCTTCCACAATGAAGCCAAAGGGACATCCTCCTCAGAGTCAGAATCCACCTCCATTGGCATTGGCTCACCATTCAGGTCCAATGCACCAAAACTAGGGGGGACCATATCAGCCATACCCTTCTGCATCTTGTACAGCTCCTATTTGCTGTACCTCTTCCGAGCTGCACTCAGCTTAGGATCCCCCTTTGAAGCATTTGGCTTTGGTTGGGCCTGAGAACTGCTCTTAGGCCTACCCACCTTCCCTGCTTCCACATCATAAACACCAGCCAAGCATTCACCACTTGACTGTCCACCACAAGAATACAACTCCAAACCACCAAAGGAAGTAGAAAAAGAGACCTTATTGACCTCCTTCCCCTTTCCCTTGACGTCCTCATCTACCTTAACAGAAGACTTCCCCTGATCAGGAATCTCCTCAAACCTTGGCCTCCTTTGATTGAGACCACCCCTTCTCCTGACCAAATCAACAAGAGCCTGCCCCTCACTGGGCTTCACAAAAGAACCGTCAGGGAGCTTAAAAACCCTGCCATCAAACTCCACTTTTCCTTCAGACACATCTCTGTTCAGTGCCTAACAATCATTGGACCTGTGCCCCTTCCTACTGCAATAAGAGCAAACCCAAGTATCACTCCTACCAGCCCTCCTTTCAAAATCTCTTGGCTGAAAAGGTGACTTATTAACCTTCTTGGCCTCCTAGACAAAAATGTGCAGCTGCTTTGTAAGATCAGCCAACTGCTCCACCATTGGGTCCCTCTCCTGTTTGGGAACCTGCACCAAATTTTTCTCCTCCTTCTTCTCCCTAACTTCCTCTTCAGCCAAAGCCTCACTGACTTTGCTGACATACTTGGCACACCCCTCCTGATAGGTGTCCACAGCCAATAACTTTAAATGGGCCTCAACAGCCTCCTTCACCTTATCCAAGGCAGGCAACTTCTGATCCCCATTAGAAAGAGTTTTCATCAATTCCTTTCTTGACAACTCCTTCAACACATCCATCCTGAAATCTCTAGCCAGGGCAGACCAAAAAACATCTTTGGCAGCATTTTCATGTGCCAGCTCCTCCACTTCCACCAATTATTCCACCAAAGGATCAAACTGTGGCAGGAACTTCCTGTAACTATGTAAGCTACCAACACCACCATAAGATTGCCATTCACTGAAAACCTTGTTCAGATCCACCATAGTGAACCTGACACCCCATCTATCCACCATTTCCCTACACAACAATTTCCAATCCCTCTTCTTGTAGCCAGACATGGCCACAATCTCCTTCTCCACTGACCTATCACCAATGAAGAAGATAATCTGCTTCACCATGTCCAGGTAGGAAGCACCATCCACCCCAGCAGCAGTTTCATACTTCTCTAGAAACCACTTGACATCCTCCCCATTAAACTTGGTACCATCCCAAGTTTTAATCCTCACACACTCCCTAACCATCACAGAAGGAGGACCATCCCCCCCCACTGACAGTCACCACAGGAATAGCAGATCCAGAAGCCATTCCTCCAGTCCAAAACACCAAAAAGAGCCCACCAAAGCAAACAGAGATTCCAAAGAACTAGCAAGTTCTACCCCACGTTGGGCGCCATAAATGTAGACAATCCTATAGTACTAGCTATAGGCCTTAACCAAGGGAGTTGGAGAAAAACCAGAGAGAAAATCCCCTTTCCCTTTAGAAAAATAGAGTGATATTTACTTGCTAAAGTAAGTTGGTTCCTGTTTTGCTAAAGCCCCTTTTTAACACACTTGGCTGCTTGATGAGCCAAGAAAGTAGTCCCCAGATAGACTACCAGACCAAAGAACTGAAATGTAGAACAAAGTCCACACCAGAGACAGGAAAGATACTTGATTTAGGCTGCAAATCCACACCAGAGACAGAAATAATACTTACTATAGCTTGCAAGACTATAACAGAGAAAACAGTTGCTAAAGTTAAGTTAAATGAAGAACTTACTTGCAACAAACACAGCCAATTGTGGCCAGAAAACAGTGAAAACTGAGTGAGGAACAATGAGATCACCTCCGGATGGTTGTATGATGATTAAGGTTGCCCCAAACTGTCTTATTCACTATTTAAACACAGACCACTAACTAAGAGCCCATGCGCACCCACCAATCTGGCGCCTGTACCCACCAAATTGCATAAAAAACCCTCCTGGAGCACTCCCCAACCTCCTAAAACAGAGGCGGGCGGGCCGCCCAATGTCGGAGATGCCGCCTGAAGCGGCCCAGCCTCCCTGAAGCCAGAAAACCAATAAAAACCACTAATCTACTTAGAAAAATTATCTACAACTACTAAAACCTTTAAAACACGGAATTTCACTATAACAACCTTGTGACATGAAATATAGAGAAGAATTAGCTCTATTCAATGGTACTAAGCACTTAACCCTAAGACTTAAGGTAAGCCTTTAAAACACGAAAAACAAAATTAAACAGCAATCTTTTATAAATGAAAAATGAGGAAATGACCCCTTAAAACTCAGAATATGAAAAATGTCTACAAGACATAAAATATAGAGAAAAACCAAGGCTATCCAATGATAGTACCCACATACCCACAGACCCAATATCCACGGAAAAAAACAGAAAAATACCGAATTCCTTAACAGATGTCAATTAAGACATGCACAAACAGCGCCAAATCACACAACAAAGGCCCCTGCCAATGTTGGAAGACCACAATGTCAAACATGTGACCATCTTTGAAATTTATTAAGAAGCCTTTTACATGATTTTCTAAATTAATTATTAAAAAAAATATTGAAAGTCCAGCAATAACAAAGATTTTAAAATCTACTTATATGATTTCAAATACTTGTATTAAATTCTTAAATATTTTATTGTTTATATATAAATATGATAACTGCTTTAGTTTTGTTACTTTACCTTTAATATTAAATAATCTGTTAATTATTACAAATTTTTTCATTGATTGTAACATTTTTAATCAGAAGTAGAACAACATAAATAATTAAATGTGTGTATTCTTAAAAAAATACAATTTAATCTATTTTTGATTCAAAATTCTTTCATCAACTCTTTATTATTAACTTTTTTATTAATAAGCTTGTTTGACCTAAAATACTATACAGTTAATTTGGTAGCATTAAAAGCACATTTTTATGGCTAATATATTACAAATTCTTAATTATAGTTTTTGTATTTTAAAACCTTTGCTACCAATTTAATAAAGATGACATTTAAAGATTTCACAACTTATATATTTCCTCAAAAGTAAACAAATTTTCTTATAATATTATGAAAAAAAAATTATTCTATTTCACAAATAAAAAAAATAGATAATACTTTAATCATCACAACTGAAAATGTTACAGCTACTCCCAGTATTTATCATGTTTAATTTCACATTAAGTTGTATAAATATGATATGAATTTTTAATATTTAATTATCATAATTTTTTAGATTTGTCTTAACATTAGATAAATAATACTTTGCTGAATTTATTTCTTCCTTTATTAAGTCATCTCTTTTCAAAATAACTCCCAAAGCAATAATCAAATATTTATACCTATCTTTTTCTTCTTTCATTTCCAAGTACTTTGAAATATCAATATCAAAAAATTAAGCTTTTCTATAGCATGAAAAATTCTAGTGCTGATTTGAATAGAAGAACCTATCCTTGTGAAGCCATGAATTTTGTGACATCTTGAGGTAAAATGCCTCAGTTTATTGGCAGGCCATAACGTCAATGTTATTCCATTAGTTGCTTCAATATTAATTTTACTTCGAATTTTGGGAAACATAAGTTCTCCACCTGTTTGTTGTGGTTGGGTCTTATTGTACTTCTTATGAATGGTATTGTTTTCTGTATCTTTAGGAAAAAATATTCCTAAAGTATACTCACTTGCATCCTTATCATGATGAACCTCATTGAAGAACCCATTACCATTTGCTCCAGATGTCCAAGTTAAATTACTAGCAAACGGTACACCCTCTTCTTCACTATAAACTTTTGAAAATCCAGCAATACCAAGTTTTTCACAAAGATTAGTTGCCTCAATGTACTTTACATATGATATTTTTTAAAAAAAATATTCAAAGTACATTGCAATCCTCTTCATTTGTTTTTTATATTCATCTGTGTGTAAAATCTTATCAGTGTATTCATCTGCAAGTAAAAGCATTCAAAAATTCAGTATTTAAATAAAAAAAAAGTGATACTTACGAATATATAAAGATTTCTTCCTATCTAAAATAAAGCCACCACCAAACATTTTTCCAAAACTACCAGCTCTTTGATGATAACCATTATTTGTAATTTCATGTTTGCAGTAAGAAAGATCCTTAATGCATTGCACCGTAGCTTCTAACATATCTTGTTCTTTGAGCTCATGAATTTCAAAAGTCTGCACAAGAACATTAGGTATTAAGACACCTTTTGGTTTATAAATACTACAACCAGGAAAAAAATTGTAATAATTATTGAAATCTGTCATATTATTTGCATAAGATCGTGCATAGAAATGTGGCTTCTTCCCATTTGTATCCATTCCAAGAGAATTTACAAGTTTCATTCCGGTAGCAATGTCTATTTCCCACCTATTGTTAGAGTTCTTCCCTGGTTGTTTTTTTTTCAAATTGTTACTCATTGATGGTTCAATCCTAAGAGAATTCAATTTTGAATTAAAATAGAAAAAAATCAAAAATAAGAAAATAGTAACAGAAATTCAATTATCAGTCAATGATACCTCTAACTATATCATATCTTAAATATTAGAAATACAAAAGTTAGCATATCTACATATTAGTTAATTTATATACTTTTCTTTATTTCAAATATTAAGAAAGTGTTTCAAAGGTATACTTTATTAAATTATACATATAAAGAGTATAGCTATATCCTTTATGCATTAAGCAAGTACGTGATTTGGCTCTACACTTAATATTAATAATATAATGAAAGTATAACTCCAATACACTAGTAATATTAAAAAATTTACAGAATTATCATATCCACACATATAAAATGAAAAATCTTGCTCTGACCAACATATTGACTTAGAAAGTTATACTTCAATAAATTATTAATTTTTAAATTGTAGCATTGTCCTGTATGCTTTCAGCAAGTACAAGACCTTGAAACAACTTGAAAATCAATAAATTAAAGTTAAAGTACAAACAATCTAATTATTATTATGAAAAGCAAAACATTATCCTGTATGCTTTCAGCAAGTAACAGATGATGTTTTACTTTTCATATTAATAATATAATGGTTGAGAAAGTATTAAAGAAATATAGAAAAATGATAAGCAAAGCATGAACTTACATGTCTATAAAATCTTCTTCCATTTGTAGCTGATTGATCAAAATTAATTATAAAGTTTATTTTATAATTACTGTTTTAAAAAATAAATGGTTAGATAAATAAATTGAACAATTTTGATAAGGAATAAAGAAAAGTAAATTGACAAACAAATAAAAAAACTTTAAGTTAACCGAAAAAGAATTTTTTATAATGAATCGAAAGGGTACAGTAAAAGATACCATAAAAATAAATTTAGAATTAGAATCATTAGATTAACTTGTCAAAAGTGTAAAAAAGAGTAACAAACCAAAATGGTATGAAATGCAATAGAAAGAAAAATTTGCTTACCGGTAATCAGATAAGCTCAAGAAAATAGTACCAATAATTCAAAATGATAAAGCAAAAATATGATTGATAGTTTTCAAAAAAGGTAAGTGAGAAAAAGAAAGGAAAAAAAAATTGGGTGGCAAACAGATGTAGATATCATGAGTTTTCACTGATCTCATTTTAAAAAAAATTCAGCTCTCCAAGTCAGATGATAAACTTCATCTAAATTCCAAGAATAATGTTGCCAAGGCACTGTACACAGCATGATCATTTTTCCCTATACATATACTAATTCCAGCTAGAATTTACTTGGCTGCATGTTGTAGAGATGAACGTTTGTGGAACGCTAAATTTCACATCTAAAAAAAATTGATGCCACATAATTCTAACTACCATGTTTCACGTAGCTAAAAAACATACACTCATCACATTTAAATTTACATTGCGTCAAAATTAATTCATTTTCGAATTTTTTTAAAGGGAACTATAATGTCCACCACCTATTTTTAAAATATGAACCTCCCCACCATATTAAATTGGTAGATTTTTAATTGTGCAATTTTTATGCCTTGGCCTTTTTCCTAATCTTACTTGGCTCAAAATATCAAAACATGGCCAATGTTGCTGAAAGCAACATTTAATTTTGTTTCTATGTGTATCAATGGAAGGCCGTTTATAACCGGCTGCAGAGCATTGTATATCTTTTTGAACAAATTTTTATATATTTATGTATTTTAATTAGATAATTTACTTTTTAATGCAGCCAGATTTATACTGGCTGCTTTTTGGAAAGCTTAATTTATGACCCAAGCCTTTGAAATTGGATTGGGTCCCTTACATTGCAATTTAGTACTTCCAGCCAGGTTTACCCTGGCTGGAAGTGCCTCTTTCAGGCAATCAAAGTCGCTAAAAGTGACTTTGATTGCTTGCTGTAACATTTGCCACCCTCCCAGCCAATTTTCTAGGCTGGGAGGTGGCCAATGCTGTGTGCAACGCACGTTTCTGCTGCAAGTAACGCTGTGGTCTTCCAACATTGGCAGGGGCCTTTGTTTTGTGATTTGGTGCTGTTTGTGCATGTCTCAATTGACATCTGTTAAGGAATTGGGTATTTTTCTGGTTTTATTCCATGGATATTGGGTCTGGGGGTATGTGGGTACTATCATTGGATAGCCCCAGTTTTTCTCTATATTTTATGTCTTGTAGACATTTTTCATATTCTGAGTTTTAAGGGGTCATTTCCTCATTTTTCATTTATAAAAGATTGCTGTTTAATTTTGTTTTTCATGTTTTAAAGGCTAACCTTAAGTCTTAGGGTTAAGTGCTTAGTACCATTGGATAGAGCTAATTTTTCTCTATATTTCATGTCTCAATGTTGTTATAGTGAAATTCTGTGTTTTAAAGGTTTTAGTTGTTGTAGCTAATTTTTCTATGTAGATTAGTGGTTTTTGTTGGTTTTCTGGCTTCAGGGTGGCCAGGCCGCTTCAGGCGGCATCTCCGACGTTGGGCGGCCCGCCCGCCTCTGTTTTAGGAGGTTGGGGAGCGCTTTAGGAGGGTTTTTTATGCAATTTGGCGGGTACAGGCGCCAGATTGGTGGTTGCGCATGGGCTCTTAGTTAGTGGTCTGTGTGTACATAGTGAAGAAGACAGTTCAGGGCAACCTTAATCATCGTAAAACCATCCGGAGGTGATATCATTGTTCCTCACTCAGTTTTCACTGTTTTCTGGCCACAATTGGCTGTGTATGTTGCAAGTGAGTCCTTCATTTAACTTAACTTTGGCAACTGTTTTCTCTATTATAGTCTTGCAAGCTATAGCAAGTATTATTGCTGTCTATGGTGTGGATTTGCAGCCTACATCAAGTATCTTTGCTGTCTCTGGTGTGGACTTTGTTCTACATTTCAGTTCTTTGGTCTGGTAGTCTATCTAGGGACTACTTTTTTCGCTCATCAAGCAGTCAAGTGTGTTTAAAAGGGGCTTTAGCAAAACAGGAACCAACTTACTTTAGCAAGTAAATCTCACTCTATTTTTCTAAAGGGACAGGGGATTTTCTCTCTGGGTTTTCTCCAACTCCCTTGGTCAAGGCCTATAGCTAGTACTATAGGATTGTCTACATCACACGTTGCACAATCGCTTCAAAATCTCATGCAGCTGATATCAAGTCAGCTGCATGAGATATGGGCAGCACATACAATGTGTGCTGCATGCAGCAGAAATGCGCATTGCATGCAACGCACATTACTTGCAGCAGCGATGTGCGTTGCATGTGCTGCATGCAGTGCATTTCACAGCCAGTTTTTTTCTGGCTGTGCAATGCACACAGAGAAACCAAAGTCCCTGAAAGGGACTTTCGTCTCTAAAATGGAAGCGACTTTCCCTACCAGGTGCAAACTGGTGGGAAAGTGAGAGACAAGTTAGACTGAAGTTGTTTGAAAGCAACTTCAGTCTTAAAAACATTAAAAATCATAAAAAAAAATGAGAAAGCTAGAAAAAAAATTAAAAAAAAAATTAAAATGTGGGTATAAGAAAAAAAATAAGTGCTAGTGATACCAAAAACCCAAGCCGATTTCATTTGGCTTGGTTATTTAATAATTATTTTTAATACATTAAATATAAAATTCAAACACCATGAATTATATGAAACTTTTTTATATGAATATTATAAATTTAATTTACCTCTTTCTCATAATTATATTTATAATTTTTTTTTTAATTTTTCACTGTTAAGTTGATTTTTAGGAAATACAAAATTAAATTTTCAGCTAAATTTTTTAGTAAGGTAAAAATAATTATAAATTTGACATTTTGTAATTGAATAATAGAAAAAAATTTTAAATTTATTTAAAAAATATTTTTGTTAGAAGAATACCAATATTTTAAGGGTAGAAATATGGTGCCAATTGTAAGTAAAAAAAATTATATTTTTTTTGTGAGGGGTTATTTCTATTTTTGTAAATATTTTTTAAAAAAATTCATTAACTACTGAATTTAATTACTTTGTAACTCAAATTTTTTGTAAAATAATTAAAATTGAAATAATAATATTGATATATTTGATATAAAATTTGAATTGGTAATATTAATGTCTTTTTATGTAAATTTGAAAATCATTAAAAAAGACCATGTTGATAAGTACTTCATTTTTGATATACAATGGTTATATGTATATCTTATATATATTTCTTGACTGTTATTTTTATACACATTCAATAAAATTTGTAATATATAATGCCATTTAATCATTAATTATTGTTCAACTTAGTTATAACAACTTCATATTTAATACCAGCCACTAGTATTTACTTTTTAATTTAAAACTCCAATATAATAGGGGGTGTCAGTTCTGGCAAATCCGCACTTAACTTAAGTGCGTATTTCAAACCAAATCAGCACTTACAAATCAGCACTTAAATTTTGCAAAAAAGTCACTTATTTCAAAAAAGGTTGTCAGTTATGACCTCAAATCAGCACTTTTTTCCCGTTTTTTTTCACAACCACATTTTGGCCACAAAACATCCCTTCCTTTCTTACCCCATCCCTGTCACATGTGACACACTGACCATCCTCGCTACCTACCCATCAATCCTCGCCATACACCCCTTCCTGACATTTTCAATATTTTGGCCAGGTATGTTTACATTCTTTTTTACTTATTTCTTCTACTTCTTAATCATTTTTCTATGGGTGTCAGTTCTGACCTCAAATCAGCACTTTTTTCGTGATTTTTTTTTCAAAACCACATGTTGGCCACATCATCCCTTTCTTTCCCATACCATTTTGTACTCTCCAAATTTCCTCTTTGTGTACTTCATTCACTTGGGTTGGTATTTTGGTTTGTTGCATATTCATTTTTTTTTGGAATTTACAGTGAAATTTTTTTTTTTGGATGGCTCATTGGTTTTCTTTCACCAGCTCAACATGAAATCGCATATTTTCTGAAATCACATATTTTGTCAGTGATTTTTTTTTTTCATTCATCCCTCATATCCTTTTCCTATTCTCCTCCAACATCCCTCAAACAATTTGGTTTCATTCATATTGTCATCTCATCTCTCCAGGTAAGTCACTTTATTCTTTTTTTTTGATTTTTTGATTACTATTATAATTTTTTTTGTTTTTTTCTGTTTATTTTATTTTTTTTATCCAAATTTTTTTTGTAAGTGGTTATTTTGGATTTCAATGGTATAATTAACCTTTTTTTTCTCTCCCTCTTTACTTTCTTTTTTAGCTCCATCACCCTACTCTTCATCCCTCCTTGGCATGGTCATTATCCCCCCTTTCCCTTATTTCACTTTTTTTTGGCTCCATTTCATTGAAACACATACATTGCACATTCTTTATGCATTTCACTTACTCCATATTCAATTTCCCCACAATTCCAACATCAATCTTTCTCACTCTATTTTTCTTACTTTTCAATCAAGGTAAGTTTCATCTCCTTTTTTTCATGCCTATATGATATCTCATTTCTTTTATGAAAATTTCATACTTAAATATATGTATGACTCTTATCTGAATAACAGTGAACTTATAAAACTCCTTTTGATCTCATCTTCATTACCACTTTTCAAGTTTTTGTAAAATTTTAAAAATCAGACTCGGAATTAGGTTTAGGTTTATTCAAATCTAATGTTCTTTTTACTGAAGATTCTCCTGAAGGCTACCTTTCATTTCCCACAAACAGATTTGAATTTGATTCAGTGGTTGCTGAGATATTGACTGTTAAAGTTGAGCCTTTTTTTTCCCAATTTAAATTTTTATTTCATTTTTTATGTAAAAAATTAGGGTTAGGTTTATTTAAATCACATGTCCTTTAACTGAAGATTCTACTAAAGCATATCTTTCATTTCCCTCAAACAGGTTTGAATTAGGTTCAGTGGTTGCTGAGATTTTGACCTTTGAAGTTGAGCCTTTTTTCCGAATTTCACTTGTCTTATTTCACATTTTTATATTGCATATTTAGAGGATAAGGATTCTGAAACTCTTATATGATTATTATCTAGGCATTTCAATTATATAGGCATGTATTCCTTGCTTAAGAATATCACTAAAGCTCAAAAAGATGAAGATTTTTGCTTATGGGACACTCTACCTTCCTTTAACTCTTTTCTTGCTCTTTGACTCAAAAAGCACTGTAATAAAGCATTTGAAAAAAATCATGAACTTGCAACCAAAGTTGGAATACCAAATTGGTGTGACTCCGAATGGGAAGATATCAGCCACGAATATCTTTTATTTTCTAATGTTATTATCACTTATTCTGGATTTCACAATAAAATTCACACTGATACCAAGGACACCAATTTTCTTACTTTTGGTATATTCTCATATATCAAACCGATTACTGGCCAACCAATACCATCTCCAGCTAAAATCAAATGACATGGTTTATATTTTCCAGACAATTGGTGCATCATTGATTTTGGTTTGGGAAATGGTATCATCGAAACTATTTGGAATTCTTCTAAGGATAATCATCAAACGACCAAAGCTCTTCCTGGTTTGGAATCCTGTCAACATTTAACACATTTTGGTTGCTCATTTCAAATCAGTCATAAGTTGATTCAAAGAATCAATAAGGTAATGAAAGAAGGTAAAGTTAATCGATTTAAAAAAACTTTATTTAGATCCAAAAAGTATGGGGATTAAAGTTGTCATCAAAAATTTTATATTTTTTCGTAAATTTTTAATAAATATTTTTTATGTATCAATTTCCTCAACTAAAGTAATGGGCCCACGACCTTGTGTTGTATAAATGGTAATCATGATAACATTTATTTGTTTCATGGGGTTCCTCTAGCCTATACCTGTGGAAAGTCCCAAACTTTTGTTTCTAGATTTGATCTGCATTTTGCCTTAAGGGATTGTCATTACTTTAAACTAGGGAAATTGATATATATTAGATATTTATTTAATAATTTACGTAATTATATTAAATTTAGATGACTTCCACCACTTACTTCAATAAAATGCAGGGGGGGGTATTGCCAAATTTTCAAATCTGACATGTGAAATTGATGACTTAGAAAAATTTTGGTGATATCCACCCCTTGCTTCAATAAAATTCAGGGGAGAGTATTGCCAATTTTTTAAAACAGATATAGAATTTTTTTGACTTGTAAATATTTTGGTGAAAATTTTTGACGAGAATGTGAAAGTAATTGTTTCCACCTTGAGCAGGTTTCTGGCTCAAAGGAATAGCAGTACCATAAACAAAACCAATACATCCTGGGAAGCCCTCTGCTTGCATAACCTGAGATGATTCAAGTCGCTCTTCTTTTGTTGGCCAGGTGAGAAGTTGAGATTACAAGGAGTTGATGGCAGTGATACATTGTTTGGTATAAGTGTTAACTGAAACATACCCTAAATCAAAGACATTTTCTAAACGTTTCAAAGCGGCTCCATTACCATTTGAACCCAAATGACATAGTGTGATGGCCAATTGAATTGAAGGATGTTGTTGTTCTTTTTGAGAATTATTGTGAAATATGGGATGATCCTGAATAAGCTCAAGAAATTTAAGGAAACATTCCTGAGAAGTCCTGAACAGCTCTCTAAAACTGGGTGTAGATAGTTTAAGAAGTGTTTGGATGGTGTACTTGGGGGTATGAAGTACTTGAGGCTTTCTGGGAAGAAGGTAACATTTCGTGGCCATTTTTGATAAAAAGACAAAATCTTCTTCTAGATCAGAATCAGAATCGCAATCAGAGTCCAAGAGCAGTTCAAGAGCCATGAAAGTCATTGCTTTATGTAATTTATCACGATTTGAAAGTGAGGAAGGCATAACTCTTATATGATATGATATGAAGATGTAAGTGATGTACGATGTTTTGAGTTATGAAGTGTTATGCTGCGGAGTGCTGCGTATGAATGGGATGATGCTGACAAATCAGTGAAATGGGACTTGATGGTGAAATCAGCACTTTTGGTTGAGAAAGTGCGGATTTGAGTGAAATAAGTGACTTATTTCATTTTGAAATCCACCAGTATTGGGGCTAGTGTGTTTTGGAAATCCGCACTTATTTAAGTGCGGATTTGGTCAAATTTAAGTGCGGATTGGTAAGTGCCGATTTGCCAGAACTGACACCCCCTAATATGAGAATATCCTTATTTTGTCTGTATGTAATTAACAACAATAACAGACCATAAATGAGTGGGTCATTAATTACAATAAATAGTTGAAGAACAACCTATAAGAAATGATAAGTTTATCAAAAAGAGAACATTAAAAAAATATACTTTTGAATTTTTTTTGATATAATTTGGGTAGTTAAATGGAAATATAAATTATCAGAATTCAAAATGGAAAAAATCTAAAAATGGTGTTTATATAATAAGCCTCATATAAAAAAAAGGATAAAAAATCTACTATATAACTAAATTATTAAATATTAAGGTATTATTAAAATTATTGAAAAACTTATTTTACAGTTATAATGAAATCTAAATGTGAAAAATATGGTGGGATAATAGTAAGACTATGTGGAAACAATTTAATTTATACATACTTTCAACTATTTTCAGATAAAAAAATTGGTAAAATTGTATAATAACCTCTAGTTAATAGTGATGCAATTTTATTTAGATCAAGAATAAATTTTTCTGAGGAAAAAATAATTAAATTGAGATATGGCCATCTCCTTTCAAGAGATAGAATAATAATAAAAATTTAAAAAAATTATAATAAGTATTCTTAATCACTATTTTTGAAAAGTCTCTAGTAAAATTCATTATAATATATCATTCATTTATTACATTATATGGAGTTTCATCTTGAAGTAGTGATGGGCAGCTTTGAACTTATTTTATGAAAAACAAAAAAGTTAAAAAATATATAGTTATACTAATGAAAAATCCAAAAATAAAATACTATTATAAATTAATAAAATGAAACTACATAAATTTTTATCTGCTCTAATGATGGAAGGGTACTATGTATGAATTTCCACACGTTAAATCTAAACCCGCTTTAAGGCTAGTTTACATGTAGAGCTATTAAGTTTCCTTAAATTCTAAAAATAAATTATGCATTTTACTAAATATTTCTTTCTTGTTTTCTTTCCAAAGTTGTTAGAGTTGCTTAATTAATACTGTTATCTTGATTGTAAGATATATAATTTTTTTTGAATACATGATTTATTGTTTCAAAAATTATATTATAAATTTAAATCATTTATTTCATTTTCTAAAGCTTCATTGTCAAAGACACCACTCCATTTTCTATTACTTAACAAATATATAAAATTTGATAGTAAAATTTTTAGAATTTTCTTTTTGAGAGGGTCAAACTATATTGTGAAGATTTTTATCTAGAAATTTTTGTAGTCTAAAACCAAATAATTTTCTCCCTTAAGTAAGCCATATCAAAAATATGAAAATATAAAAAAGAATATTAACTTATCTTATTTTTATTTTCTTTACTGAAATTTTTAGTTCAATCCCGTTTTTTATATTACATTAGTATAAAACCATTGTTAAATGCTACTATATAATTAATTTTTATTATATATATATATATATATATATATATATATATATATATATATATATATATATATATGAAGTATTCAAAAGGTCATCCTTTTTTATTTACTTGAATAAATGGCTAAATTATAATTCCCAACACTTATTAATCTTTCCCAAACTCAATAACAAATTTCTCATATGAAATATTAGCTTCCAATATAAGAAGTTTATCTATAGATGATATTCAACATGTGATTTTCCTTTTTAGATTCAGCTAAAATTAAACAAAAGGAGAAATCATGCATATGTGTATAAATGGTAACCATATGTTACTTAGAGGATTGTGAAATTCATTCATCAGAATGGTTTAAGTATTAAAATACATTGAGGTCATTATTTTCTAGTATTTGAAACTAATCAGGAAATTATTTAAAAAATATATTTTAATGTGTATCATGTTTAAAAAGTTGGAAATATGATTTTTGAAAATTGTGAGTTTCTTATGAGATACTGTCAAGGTACGCTTTTGGTCTAGAAGATTTGGTATGAAGTTTTACGAGGATTTTAAAGGTTAAAATGGATTCTCAACAATTTGGTACGTATTTCTAAATATAAGTGATTTAATTACTCAAATAAAAGAGGTAGATTTAAAATATTGATATAATTTATAGATCAGTGTTACGTTATTGTAAATACTTATGATATAGAATATAAGAATAAGTTTGATGTTTGTAATTGTAATAAAATGATGTATTAAATGAATGAATTAAAAACAAACAAAAGAGAGGCCTTATATAGGCAAAGGAGGGACAAATCACGGCAATCAAATTCTGAAAACAGTAATATGAGAGAGAGAGAAAAAGAATATTCCAGAAGTAGTATTTTCAAATAATAAAGTTGTTCTAAAAAGAAGGCATCAAAAAGATGTATTTACAGAGTATGTCAGAAATACGTCAATTTATTTAATATTTACTGTAGAAGTCAATTCTAAATAAGAAATTTGAATTTTTGTATATATTTATTATTATTTAAATATTAAAATCTTATTTTAATTTAAAATCTATTTTTTAATATAAATCTTTATTTCTTCCAACCTGTCAAATGAGCATGGTGTTAGAGAAAAAATATAAGGGACAATTTTATATTTAATTTTAATTATTCATTTAATTTTATCATTCTGTAATTAGCAAATTTATTATAAGTAATTTTAATGTAACTAATTTATAATTAAATAATTAAAAAGATAAGGTGCGGCTTCATCCAGTAAATAATTAATTATTTCACTGGGTAAGTCTAGTAGCCTGGCTGACACTCCCTCACTCTAAAAAAAACAATAAAAAAAATGCTATTTTTTTTTCTTTTTATACTTTTTTAGTAGAGTAGGAAGATTAGATATCTCCTTCCCAGGTATCCAAGAATCATATTCAGATGATTTATTCTTCAATCTCAATAAGTATTCTGTACCTTTTTCAGCAGTGACTATTCTGTCATTTAGAATTTTTTCAATTTCTGCTGTTTCAGTGATTTCATTTGGGGTTTTCTTTGGTCTACCCCTCTTTTTGGAAATAAATCACTATTGGATGTTTAAGGTTTCAAAAGAGATATTGGAGAAACAGGATGTTTTCTGTCATATGGGGAATACAGAATAACTTCAACTGCATTATCTCCAATCATTCTTCTGACAACATATGGACCAACAAATGTATCTTTCAATTTGTTATTACCTTGTAAGTTGAAGTGGACTGTAGAAATCAACACTTCATCACCCTTTTTAAAAGTGTATTCTTTATGGGACTTGTCCCATCTTTTCTTCTCATATTCAAATGATTTTTCAATACATTTTTGAGCATGATTTCTACATAGTTGTTGCATTTGAAGAAAATATTTTACACCAGGATGTATATCCAATTTAGGTATTTTGTTATTGAGAATTTGGGCAGGAGTATTTGGAACATATCCAAGCCAGAGCTCAAAAGGCTTTCTTTGAGTAACAGAATTAACAGTGCTATTATAAGCAAATTCTAACCCAGGAAGTAAGGTAACCCAATCATGAGTGAATCTGTCATTATCTTTATACTCAAGGCCAAAGGCACAATATCTTCTTATCATGTCCTCTAAATTCTGAATCATTCTTTCAGCTAAACCATCAGTCTGAGGGTGATGGGCAGTAGAAATTTTCAGATCACAACCACAAACATCCATCAGAGACATCCAAAATTCAAAAGTAAATTTAGGGTCTCTGTCAGAGATTATGGCTTTAGGAACACCAGCAGTATTAAACATATGAGACCACCATAAGAAAGCTAATTCATTAGTGGAAACATCCTTGTGGGTAGGGATAAATTTACACATTTTTGTGAATCTGTCCACAATAACCCAACAAGAGTTATAACTGTCTTTACCAGCAATAGGTAAACCTGTTACAAAATTCATGTTTATTATTTGCCATGGAGCATCAGGAGGTTCAATATGTTGCATTAATCCTGCTCTTTTACCAGTTAATCTTTTTGATTTTTGGCAAGAATCACAGGATTCAACATATAATTTTGTGTCCTCAGACATATTAGCTCACCAAGCAGTGTTCTTAATTCTGATCATTGTTTTGTCAAGATCAAAATGTCCAGCTAATATGTCATCATGACAAATTTTCAAGATGATTTCTTTCATAGAAGGAGGAATAACAATAACATTACTCAACTGTCTTCTATAATATAGATATCCTTCATCAATTGAAAATTTACCTTTTTCCAAAGCTTTTTGGTACTTTGGTGGAAGGGTTTTAATTAATGCTTGTATTGAAGCATTCTTTGGATCATTAAATATGGTGCATAACTTTTTCAAGTCAGTGTCCTTATCATATGATTCCAGAATAAGCTGTAATAGCTCTTCCTCCATATAAACCACATATATCCCATGTATATGAATAATTTCGTCCTCAGGATCATGCGCAGGATTAGAGTCATTATTTGGAAAAGGTAACCTAGATAACATATCCACATTTGAGTGAACAATACCAGCCCTATGAATAATTGTCATTCTCCCTCTGTACTCTTGAACAGCCAGCTGCCATCTGAACATATGTCTGTTACGTGTTTTCAAGTTTAAAAGGGATTTAACTGCACTGCAGTCAGTGACAAGTTCAAATTTCTGGTCATCTAGGTAATAATGAAGCTTTTCTAGAGCCCAAACTACAGCTAAACACTCTAATTGAGTAGCACCATATTTCAATTCACTATTTCTCAAGGTTCTTGAAATATAACAAATTACTACTTCTGAAACTTTATCATTTATCACTTGTTTTTGATGGAGGGCAGCACCAAGACCAATGAAACTGGCATCAGTGTACAAAACAAATGGTTGATTAAAGTCAGGTAAAGCAAGAATTGGTGCTGACATCAAACAGTGTTTCATAGTGTCAAAGGCTCTTTGTCTTTCACTATTCCAGACAAAAGCAACATCCTTTCTAGTTAATTGGGTAAGGGGTAAAGCTATGACTTGGTAATTTTTAATATACTGTATATAGTATCCACACATTCCCAAAAAACTTTGGAGCTCTCTCACTTTTGTAGGAGCCTTCACCTGTTGTATGGCTGCCACTTTGTTTTGGTCAACACATATCTGTAAGCCTGAAACAACATGACCAAGAGCTTTTAAAGAATGGAAACCAAATTTACATTTCTTCAAAGCAAGTGTCATATTTATTTCATCCATTTTCTGGAATACTTTACACAGGTGTTTAAGATGGTCCTCAAATGTTTTTGAGAATATAATGATATCATCAATATAAACCATCAGCCAACCTTCAATTATCTCTTGATTGAATGTGTTACCCATTACTTTTTGGAAAACTGAAGGGGCATTTTTAGGGCCAAATGGCATCCTAATATACTTATAAATACCCATATGAGTGGCAATCATCAGAAAGTTCTGAGAACTTTTCTCAACAGGTACCTGGTGATATCCTTTATTACCATCCAAACAGCTGATATATTTAGCACCCTGTAAAGTAGCATGTATAGAGCTGATTCTAGGTAAAGGGTAGATATCATCAACAGTATAAGTGTTTAGTGCTCTATAATCACCACATAACCTGGCTTTATCTTTCACATAAGAAATTAGGACAGGTGAGATAACACAATATTTAGGTGTTTCAACTACCTTTTCAATAATATTAATTTTTATAAGGGTAGAGATATTGTCTTCAATATCTTTTCTCTTTGTGGGAGAAGCAGGATAAGGCTTCTTCTTTAAACTAGGTGGTATATCAGTTAATGGGCAAGACAATGAAAGTTTCATTTCCTTTTTAACTAATCCCAGTTCGTGTGACCCATGAGCAAAAGCCATAGGAAAAGATTTTATCAAGTCAATGATGGAATCTTTATCCTCACCAGAAAGTTGTTCTCCAAAAGAAGAATTGTCGATTTCAGACATAAGGGCATGCATTTCCTTTGTGGATCTTCCTTTATATTGAACCACAGAATTTCATGTGTTCGATTCTGGTTTTACTAGTTTTTCAGGGGAGGAAATCTTAAATTTTCTCTTCCCATTCATCCCCATTGTGAAACATTGGTTTGAAGGATCCAATTTAATTCCATACTTAATTAAAATATCATTCCCTACAATAAACCAATTGCTCAAGTTATCATTTTTCATGACCACAAAATCACAAATAGCTCTTACAAAACCATGGTTATATTTAAAAAACACTGTGGCTTTGTATTTCCCAATGGGGGACAAAACAGAGCCATACCCTCTCCAATTTTCAGAAATGATAGGCATCAGTTTAGATTTATAGTCTTGATCTACTGAAGCAAGTGCTCTTTCAGATACTACACTTCCTCCAGCTCCAGAATCCAGAACAACTTCAATGCTGGTTCCATTGATCAAGACTTGTGCCTTAAGAGGGGCAATAATAATTGAGCTATCCTCAATGTTCTTTATGATCTCAGCATCTTCAACTGTAGATAAATCATTATTATCAATGTCAATAGTATTTAAATAATGGATATCCTCTTCCAGCATCAAGATTTCTTGTTGAGATTCATATGAAATATTGCTGGCACAATCACTTGATGTATCATCCAGTACCACTGTGTCATCAGCATGTTCCTCTGTTTGTTCTACAAGATTTATCTTCTTGTCACAAACATGGCCTTTCTGCCAAGGCTTGTTGCACTTGAAGCAAGTGTTTGTTGCATACTTCTTTGGTGCAACAGGGGCAGAAGGTTTACCAACCTTTTCCAGAGGTTTCTGTTGGTAAGTGGAGGGTTTCTCCAAAGGGGTCCTAGGAATGAATCTTCTGGCATCATACTTATTCTTTAGAAGTATCTCATTGCAAGTATTAATGAAAGAAGAGGGTTCTTTGGAGAACTCAGTCCTAGCCACTATCAAGTCTCTCAGAGACATTGGTAATTTATAGAGGATCCTGTCCTTCCATAAATCAAACTCCATATTTGGGTCCATTGCCCTTAAGATTTTTACAAGTTTCATTAAAAACTCAATAGGTTTATCAGTAGAAGAGCTATATCTAGTTTCCTCATACTGCCTTTGTTGAGCCATTCTGAACTTGGAGCCACCAAATTGTGCTTTAATTAATTTCTTCAAATCCTCCCATGAGTAGTCATTCCCATCCAGGAGAACAGATTCATACCACATCAGGGCAACATTAGTGAACAAAGAAATTAACTTGGACACAATTTCCTCATCTGGGAGTTTGTAAGAATTTTTTAAGTTATCAATTCTGCAAATAAATTGTTGCCAATCAGAGGAAGAATCACCATCAAATGTTGGGTACTGGTCAAGTTTTATCCAATTCTTTTGATTTGAAGGAGTCTCCTTAGTACTAGCTTGTTTCTGAGTAAGAAGCAGCTGTAATTTCTCTAATTGTGCTGAAATCTCATTGTTTAATCCTTCTGTTGCAGATCCTGGTGCATCATCAGTTTTTGATGGAAACTCAGTGTTATCAACAGGTATTTCTGGAGCTATTTTTACTTTAGATGAACTAGCCACAGGTACTATTTGAGCATCCTGCACTATATGTTCCTTCACAGAAATGTCAGAATATTTTTGGTCATTTAACAATGAGTTCAATTTTTCTTCAATGGTTGTTAGTCTTGTTTTCATTCTTGGAAGACTAGATAAACTCTCATTGATAGTTGCAAAAGATAATTGATTTTTATTTTGAAAAGATGAAAAATGGTCATTCAATCTTTTCAGATTTATCTTATCTATCTCTACCTCCTGGCAACAGGCAGATAAAGTGTCTTTTAGTTTAGACAAATCATTTTTTATATTTTGCCATAAAGCAACTTTCTTTTCATGGGTTGCTTTGTAATAAGACAATTCATCAGAGACTCTCTGTGATTCACTTCTTAATGCTTGATAACCCTGATCATTTAACAAACTATTATATCTCTGAGTCAATTGCATATTGTTCATTATATGATTTTGCTTGGCAATAATATCTCTCAAGTGCTCATCATTGATTCTTGCTACATCTGGAGTGTTTTTCAATAAGGAAACTGAGTAACTTTCCAAACTCTCATAGAACTCAGGGTCAAGAGTTTCATCAATCACAGCCATATCAGTATTAATCATTGAGGTAGCAATTAAAAGTAAAGGATTTGATACATGAGTGATTTGTCTACTACTCCCAGCCTCTATAGGTCTCAAAGTTTCATCCTCCCTTCCTGATTTACCTGAAGGAACAGAGTCAGCCACAAGAAAAGGCACTTGAGAATCAATAGAGGGACGTACAAGGCTTTTCTGGGTATCACCATATTGGTCTTTCTTCTTCTTTTGCCTCCTTGATAAGGGTGGGGAGGAGTGGAGTTGACCTGGTTGGGCCTTGATGGACCTGCCTGAGGTAACTGATGCTGGTTTTGAGCCAGGTAGTCCCACTGAGTGTTTAGCCAGTCCCACTGCCACTTGGACACTTCCAACTTCTCTTGGGACTGGGGAGCCAATTGTTGTTAATCCCTGGGAGGAAGAGATTTCTTCTTCTCTTGGAGAAAAGTATCTGTTTAATTAATTATTTCCAGGATTTGAATCAACTAATTTATTACCAGGACTTAAAGTCAACTGAAGTAATTAAATATGAATCTTTATTAATTAAAAAAATTATTTAACTGATCACTTAACTACCAGGACTTAATGTCAACTGAAGTAATTAAATATGAGTTTTATTAATTAAAAAAAAATTATTGAACTACCAGGACTCAAAGTCAACTGAAGTAATTAAATATGAATTATTTATTAATTAAAAAAAATATTATTGTCAGGACAATTTGTCCACTGGAACAATTAAAATTTAAATTAATCAGGACAAATGTCAACTGAAAAATTATAATAATTAATATTAAAATATAATTATTTTATTACTTCTGGGACTAAAAACACTTATTGCTCTTTGATGGTCAACCAGGAAAAATTAAAAAAAATATAATAATAAAAATAAATTCCAAATTACCAGACACCTCCCCCTGTAAAATGTGAAAATTAATGCCACTTACAGAGTGCTGAGTAAAAGGAAATACGTAGCAAATGAAGAGTGAAGAGTAACCCACAAATAGTAATATCAATAATTACCACAATATATATGATGTTTATTCAGTATATGAACCTAAGTTTTGGAGCGTGGTTTTATTCCTGTTCGCAGCAAAAGCTTTTGTCACGTGACGTATGACGTTCTTCGTTTTCTCGCTTTCTCGTCCTTTACAGGTACTTCGCACACCAATTTTCCCCTCAATTATGCCTCAATTAACTTTGCGCCATCGATATTTTGGAAAGGTTCCCAATTGTCAAGGTACGCTTTTGGTCTAGAAGATTTGGTATGAAGTTTTACGAGGATTTTAGAGGTTAAAATGGATTCTCAACAATTTAGTACGTATTTCTAAATCTAAGTGATTTAATTACTCAAATAAAAGAGGTAGATTTAAAATATTGATATAATTTATAGATCAGTGTTACGTTATTGTAAATACTAATGATATAGAATATAAGAATAAGTTTGATGTTTATAATTGTAATAAAATAATGTAGTAAAGGAATGAATAAAAACAACCAAAAGAGAGGCCTTATATAGGCAAATGAGGAACAAAGCACAACAATCAAATTCTGAAAACAGTAGTATGAGAGAGAGAGAATAAGAATATTCCAGAAGGAGTATTTTCAAATAATAAAGTTGTTCTAAAAAGAAGGCGTCAAAAAGATGTATTTACAGATTATGTCAGAAATACATCAATTTATTTAATATTTACTGTAGAAGTCAACTCTAAATAAGAAATTTGAATTTTTGTATATATTTAATATTATTTGAATATTAAAATATTATTTTAATTTAAAATCTCTTTTTTAATATAAATCTTTATTTCTTCCAACCTGTCAAATGAGCACGGTGTTAGAGAAAAAATATAAGGGAAAATTTTATATTTAATTTTAATTATTCATTTAATTTTATCATTCTGTAATTACTTAATTTAATATAAGTAATTTTAATGTAACTAATTTATAATTAAATAATTAAAATGATAAGGTGCGGCTTCATCCAGTAAATAATTAATTATTTCACTGGGTAAGTCTTATAGCCTGGCTGACAGATACCAAGCTTTAGTTTACATTGTTTCAAGTAGAATAGAATTTTAGTATTAGAAATTGAAAGAAATGTACCATTATCAGATTTTAACTGTGTTCTACTTATAGAATGATTACATAACATTAAACATTATTTAAATCAAAAAGGTTTAAAAGAGATTTAGAATTATACAAAATTTCACCATTTATTAATCTTTGATTTGAAAACCAACTATGATGTACACTCACTAGAAATAAGCAATCCCAATTTTAACATAATTTATCAATCCAAAAATGATGAGTCAATTAACAAGAAAATATATATTATTTCAAAACCAAATCTCTAGATTTAAAATATGATGCTTTAATGAAAAATTTATACAAAACTTTAATTCAATGAACTCTCTTAAAAAATTCAAAAATAGAATATCAAAACAAGTAATTTCTGCAAAAAAAACTACTAACTATTGTAGATAAAGCATAAAAATAAGTTAAATTTTTTAAAAAAATGATCTAAGAATATTTATTTTTGTTAAAAAAATCAAAAACATTGTTAAGTTTGCTTGTTATAATAATGTTAAAATCCACTAAACATTATCTAAAGGTGGAAAAATATGTCAAAAATATGTTGAATTTTGTGAGCCAAAAATCCACAATTTTGTATCATTTCCTGTTGTGCTATGACTTTATTCCACCCTTTTTATCTGATTCTTCCAGTATTACTTTGCTATGATCACTAGTTTTCAAGTTAAAATTTATAAATGTTCATTATACTTGATAATATGAAAATTAACTAAAATTTTTATAACTACAAAATAAGATTTTGAAACCCCTTCTTTCAATCAATATATGAAGAAATTTTTAGTTTATTTGAGTAATGATTTTGAGAATAACAAAAAATTTGAAATTTACAAGGACTTATTTCCAGAGACTATAATTATTTACTTGTGTAATGCATGAGCTACTTATCAATGATGTAAAACATCAGAAAATTAAGTTATAATTATTAATATACAGATTATACTGTGTCTGGTATATATATCTTCAATAAATCTTTTAAACTTATCTTAACCTACATACCACACAATAGAAAATCATTATATTAAAAAAGGAAAAAATTCTATGATAATATCATAAAGAATGATAACCATGGATTGATATTCCATAAAATTGGTTAATAAAATTTTAAGAGAACCTAAATCAGTATTCTTTCATCAAAATATATCCTTTTTGTCTTTGTAATTTATTCCAAACAAATTTTTTGAAACTTGAATCTATATATCTAATGCCAAAACCACTATTAAGTTCCCTCTTAGACTTTTTAAGCAATTATATATATATATATATATATATATATATATATATATTTTATTTATCAAAAATTGAAATAAAGAATAAAAACATAATTTTATTTACCTTTAATTATTTAAACATAGAGTATTTTCAGAATGCATTGTGGTTACTTGTGAAGGTTAGAAGATTTGAAGTTGGATTTATGACTTTTTAGAAGGGCAAATCTTGTAAAATACTTTCATAAATATTTATTTCATAGTTTCAAATGTTGAAATCTAAAAAATAATGGGATTTAAAATTTTATTGAGATTTAAAATCTGTTTTCTACTCAAGTAAAATAAAATAAAATAATGATATCAAAATTGTAATTAAGTTTAAACTTTTGATATGCTCTATCTTCAATTTTATTGATAGTGCATCAAAAATTTAATAATATTTTTTCCTTCATCACTTTTTACATAAAAGTTAGTTCTATCATTTTATGCATTAAATATTGCTTATATAAAGTTAACATCTATGTCAACTGTTTATGACTATTAATCTATATAATAAGTTTTTTAGAAGAAAAAATAACATCAGTATATACTGACTTTGAAATTATTTAATTTGAAACAGTTTACAGGTAGATAATGAAGGGTGATTTCATTTTTGAATATGAATTATAGAAGTCTTATTTTGTCAATTTTAAATATTTTTGAGCTCAAATGTATCCACTTCAACTTATGTAAGAATAAAAATTATTTTTATTGAAATTTACATGAGAAAGTATGCCTATTATTCAAAATCAAACTTGCTCTAATGGTGCTTTTCAATCATTATTTCCATTCATAACAATAATAAACATTTCAATTTGCTGATGTTTTAGTTTTTGATATCCCCAAGTTTATATCTAAGGTGTACTATTCACAAATTTATTAAAAATATAATTTTTGAAATACATGATAAACTTGAAAGTGAGGGGGCATTAAATTTTTAAAAATGAATTCTAAATTCAGGATGGATAGTATTTTTTCTATTTTCACAAATGAATAGTTTTTTGTTTCAATTAATCCAGAAAAAAAATTTTGTTGTAAGCATATTATATTATATTTATTTTGATTTTAAATACTATATTCTCAAGATTTGTGTTTAATATTTCCTGTGAAAGTTAATGTTAATGTGAATTTCAAGTAAGCTTGAAGAAATTTAATCAATAGGCATATTGAATAAGTAAAATAATTTTTTGCTCCAATCTTGAATCATCCTGGGCTAAAAAATATCCCGAATAAGGTTTTTGTGGGTCAATTTGGATTTAAGTAGGATTAAGTGAGGTTTAATAAAGGACAGATAAAAGGCTAAATTCATTACTAGTGACTTTTTTCTCAAAATAGTTATAAAATATGTATCATTCTGGAATCAAGCTTCAATAAAGTTGAATTGAAACAGAGATAATTTCTAGCAGCACAAAACCATATTTACAAAGGTGTACAATACCTCAAATATTACTCATAATATAGGAAGGCAAGGAATCTACAAAATTCACATTTGAAATGAGGATTTATATTTTAAATTTGAAATTGAGAAATGGAATATTATTTTCCAATTTAAATATTTATTAGTCATTTTACCAAAAGTTTTCAGTAATCAGATTGAATTTTAATGGTATTTTATTGTAGATTAATCATTTTGATGAGCCATTTACTCAAAATTACTGGTTTTGGTTCTAATATTCCATGTGAAATTAATTACGAATCTTTTTGAAAGTCAATAGTTGACATATTGGATATGCAAAAGCTTATGTTAGATCAAAGTGAGATCAAAGGGAGTTCAACTCATGATCAAATTAGTATTTTGCAAGATCAAACAGTGATCAATGTAGGTTCATCTTGAGCTCAATTTGTGACAAATCTCTGACTAAATGTAAGGCCAAAAAATTTCCTAAATGGTGATGATGTGTGCATAATTCAGGCATAGATTTGTGGCTCAACGGAGTTCAAGAAAGGGGTATTGCTAGCAATACCCCCCTCATTTTTTCTGTAGTGTCTGTATATCAAATATCTCTTCATAATCTGGCCATAAGAAATCTGCTAAATTTTTAAGAAAAACAGATAATCATTTACGTGAAACTCCAAATTATCCAGTATAAAATTACTCTGAGAATCAATTTTTTTTTCATGAATAGGATCCAAAACTTCAATATATTAATTCTCCTCCAAAAATAAATATTTAGATCTTTAAGGAAACACCTAAAGATAATCTTCCTTTAAGGGAAAGCAATTCAACAGAGACTCTCGCTGACCATCAAAAAAACCAACAGAAAAATCCTCATCCAAACCACGATTATCTGAAATTGAATAAAAAATTTCATCATGAAAAGCCTAGTTTTCCTCCCCACAGAACTCATCTGCCTTTGAAGAGATGAACTGATCATCTAGTGTTTTCATGTTCAAAACAGACAGTAAAGCACCGGTCAGAATTAAAAAATATAACCTAATTCATCAATATTAGAGGTTTCCACTACACCTCAATTTAATTTCCCAATACTCACACCTTCAACCTTCACCTAGCCATATTGGTTCAGCCAAGACTATCACACACTGCCAACACCATATGTATTACACGTGCCATTAATTTAGTAGATGTTGATTTTACAGTTACTTAGGAGATCAATGGAATATTGCATATATATAAATTCTCTCTCTTGTTCTCTTTTTCTCCATTGATCTAATTACTATTATTTTATTTTGATCATCATTTTTTTCTTACTTACTCATTATAAATTATCAATTGTCATTAAAACATTTCTTGCACTTCAATCACAGGTATTACCAATTTTATTTCTATTCTCTATTAGTTAAAACTTATTCTCTATTAAGTAGATTGTCTGAATTATTTTAATGTCACCAATTATCCTTATGCATCACACATTAAAGATCATTGGCTCTTTCATAAGGTTATATACATGAATCATTGATCTGATTACTTTTTTTTTTCAATCAACATTTTTTCTTACTTACTGGTAGTAAATTAATTTTTTTTCATTAAAACACTTCTTGGACTGAATCAAAGTTTGGTTAAAATATTTTAACTTTACCACTTATCCTAGTTCAATACTCATTAATGATAACTGGCTCTTTCATGAGCTCTGTTAAAATTATCTTAAAAGTACCATCCTGAGATCTTATAACATTCCCAAAATCACCATCTTCAAAAATGGGCGATCCCAAAAATCCACTGATCTTTAATCATGCACCCAATCTTAAAACTATCAATCCATTAAATTCTCATTTTAAGGTTCAACCTCTTTAAAAACAAAATTTTCTCAAATTTACAAAATAGCCTTCTTGAAAAGGCTCATATCTAGGATCCTACTTTCTCCATTTAATAGTTTCTTCATCAACCCAGCCTCTAGAGGAAATTCCTGACCCTTGTTTTTGACCTCAATATCCATTTCACTCCAAAATAAAGCCTTGGCTTCAAATTCATGAGAGAAAACACCATTATCATTCAGATACTCCTTAAACTCCAAAAATTCCCCCATAAGTTTACTATACTTCACCAGAGAAGCTAAACCACCCTTCAACCCCCAATTCCTAGAAATCTCATAAAGAATATACATTAAAAACACTGTCTGAAGCCTCCTGATTATCTCCATATTTAGCTTCCCCCAATCCTGGAACCTATATCTATCCATTCTCAGTACTTCCTTCACCACCTCTCTGTCATAAATGAAGAATAAAACCTCCTTCAACCTATCTAAATCAAAAGCCCCATTGACATCAGCTGCAGCCTCAAAAAAATACAAAACAGCTTTCTTCCTCTCTAAAACACATTATCATCTTCCATTACTTGATTCTGACTATCCTAGCTACTAAAAGTTACACCTCCAAACTTTCCACCATGGATAGCCAAGAACCCCCTAATTGCCTTCAGAGACCAATGAGGGACCAAATCCAAATAAAGAGAATACCCCAGATCAACAACAGAGAGATACAGATCCAAAAATTGTAACTCCACAAAATATTTCAACAAAGAGATACTTACACAAAAAGAATGTCTAATAAGTCGATTTTAAAAAAACTGAAATCCACCACAAGAAGAGTGTCCAAAAGCTAAGAGTTCCTCACCCCATTTTGGATGCCAGAGATGTGAGAAATCTTATAGTACTAGATATAAAGCTTGACAAAGGGAGTTTGAGAAGTGATAAGATTTAACACCAGATAATTTATAGTTTAAGAACAGAAAATACAGAAAGGAAACTGAGACAAGGGTAGAAAAATAAAAGATTACCTGATAAGATTTAAATTCAGGATACTTAGACTTTAAGGACACTAGGACAAGAGTGGACAAATGACTTAAGGAAAAAAGGAAGGTTCAATTAATAAAGCTAATTACAATGAAGATAAGTAAAGGAAAATAAGATGGATAAGAGAGCTATTGCTGTTGAAAAGCATATGTAAAAGACTACCTAATAAGATTTAACACCTGGTAATTTAGACTTTAAGGACATGACATATTTCAAGGAAACTGGGACAAGAATGGACAAATGACTTAAGGACAAGAGGAAGGTTTGAGTAATTATGTTGTTGATAATTAAGATAAGTGAATGAAAAAAATATGGATTAGGAAATAAGTATTAGTTTCCTAATCCAGATATTCTCTATATGGTATCAGCAGTTTAAGTTTGAATGTATAAGTATATAAATATAAAGATATATTGGCATAAAGACATAAAAGTATAAATAAGTAACATATTTTCAGACTATTTATCCCCAGGAATGATTAATTCTTATGTTTAAAATAAGATAAATTTAATTAAATTAAGCTTATAAATGAAAATTAAGTTTATCATACATTTATATATAATTATTATAGTATTATATGACTTATAGTAGTTTAAAAAGCTTATTCATAACCTTATAATACTTATTAAGGTGTTTATGAGGTCATAATAAACTTATCTTAAGTGATATTAAGTAATTATAGACATACATAAGCTTATATGTATACATAAACCTCATATTCAGTGAAATATGTAGTTATATTAGAGGGTATCAAAGTTAGAAATCTTCAATTTCAAAAAACCTCTTTTTCAAAAAAATTAACTGTGACTATTTTATAAAATATGAAATATTGTGCCCCAAAAACATTTTTTTATTGAGAGTTAATGTCAAGTTTGTGGCTTTCTTTTTGTGTTGTGAAATGCCTTTTAAATAATTACAAATTTAAAATTTAATACCCCCTATTATGTATATTTAGGTCTATAAGTGGGTTTTAGCCTCTAAATAGACTAAAACATTCTTTTTCTGCATATCTTAGGTCATATGGATGTATTCAGTGGAATCATAATTCCTACACAAGCATATACAACTTTTTTACGTGCATATATCCAGTTTGGACAACTTAATCTGATTTCTTTGAAGTATTTTCACAGATTAATGGGTTGGGATATGATTACTGGGTTAATATGGATACTTGGGGATGTTATTGGGGGCTTGGAAAGATAACTTTGTTCCTTTATATGCTTTGGGTATCATTATATACTCTTTGGAAGAGTTATTTTACTTGTTTCATTATGGTATCCACTTTTATCAGTTTATTTTAATTATGGTAGGGGTCTATGATAACATTAATTGTGATTGAGGGTCCTTATTGGAGGTCTGGGTGTTGAGAATTCTTGAATTAGACTCCATGGAGAGGTGATGGGCCATCACAATTCTGTAATTGTTTGGGATAGCAGTGACATCATCTGGATTGAAGGTCTGTGCATTCCAGTGGATTTTGGTATAATTAAGTGAGGATTCAACAGGTTATTTGACATCAATTACTAACTAAAACTTAAATAAACATTATAAACCAATTATTATCATATATAAATATATTATAAAGCAATAATAAATTGATATTATTTTTATATAAGCTATTAACTATATTTTATTTATCTATTTTCCACCACTAGCACGCATAAAAATCCAAGTATTGTGAGTTTATAATGAGAATAACTATTTTATTAGTCTTCCCCTAATGTTTAATAACTAAATAATTTTTAAATAAGTAGTAGCACCATTAAATTTTTTGTTAAATAATACTTAGATACTAGAATACACTGACAATTGGGGGTTTTTAATTAATTATTATTTATTATTTATTACAATCCTTAGGACATGATAATTACTCTACTATATATCATACAAACTAAATATTTGAGTCTGAAGCACATCAGTGGGTCATCATTACTCAGTGATTGCAGAAAAAAACCCTTTTAATAATTTTACAATTTTTTATGATAAAAATTAGGTATTTACAGTAGTAGCTGTACCCAACATAAGCCTAACTTTTACTTGGTATTTGGTCACCAATATAACACCCAATTAAATTGGTATCACCACGCAATATGGGGGGCGTACTTGCTAGCAAGTCCGCAACCTTGAACCCTAATTCATATCTTTTTCAGCACACATTGAGGTGGTGATGAAACAATCATGAAGAAATATTGAATTTACTTTGAAAACACCTTGAAACTGATTTGAACCTTCATTGAACCACAGTTGATTAATAGTTCAAAAAATATTCACAGCAGGAAAAAAGTGTGCACTAGATGTCTAGTGCTTTTTTTTGCTTCCTGAATTGATTCCTGGTAGAATTACAAGTGGGACTTCCATCTGATGCCTCCCTCCCCTAATTCTCCCTTATCTTCAATCTGACTTCCTATCCTACCCCCTTATCTCATTTCTAAACTTGCCATCTACTTACCCATTTTCCCTATTCCTTTCCTTCACAGTGAGAAAACAACTCTCCTCTCCTTCCCCCCCTCTCCCTTCTCTTCTCTTCATTTCTCACACCTCCCCCAGACCCTCACTCACCTTTCCCAGCCCACTGTCATTATTTAGTTTTATTTTACTTTGTATTTTTTTCATTTTTCATGTTTCTTCCCTACAAAAATCTTCCTTTTTCAACGATTGGCCACATTTTTTTAGTAAACACAAGCAACTCAAATTATGAAATTATTATTTAGTTACATTATTTACCACTTGGAATGGGTTATAATTCCTCAAAATTTTATTCCTTGTTATTTCTAATTTATACATATTAATTATTCTCAAGTTTATAAAAAGTTGGCTACTTCCCAAGCCCTTGCATGCCTCCCAACACTTTTTTCACCTCTTCAATCTCATCGCTCACCTCCCCCAGAAAAATAAAGGAACTGGGGAAGGCTGGGGAAGGTGAGAGAGGGGCTTTACAGGGCTGGGAGAGGTTATAAAATCCCCTAACCCACTTCGGGAAGGCTGGAAAAGGTGAGCAAGGGTCCTTAAAGGGCTAGGAGAGTTGATAAAAGCCTCTCACCTACTACTCACAGCCCTACTTAGTCTTTACAGCACCTCGTTCACATCTCCAGCCAAATTAAGGGACTTGGGAAGCTGGGGGAGGTGAGCGAGGGGCTTTGAAAGTCTGTGGGAGGTAATAAAAGCCTCTCACTCACTTCTCCCAGCCTTCCTTAGTCTTTACAGCACCTCGCTCACATCTCCAGCCAAAGTAAGGGACTGGGGGAGGCTGGAAGAGGTGAGTGAAGGGCTGGAAAGATTGGGAAGGTGAGAAAGGGCTAGGGGAGGTAAGCGAGAGCTGGGGGATGTGGACAATAAACTGGGGAGGTGAGTAATAGTTTTAGAATGTGAGAGAAAGGCTGGTGAGGGCTAATGGAGGTGAGTGGGGTGAGTGAGGGGAATGGGAGGTGAGCGAGAGGTTGCAAAAGGGGTGTAGTTGTGTTAAAAGTGAAAATAGAGTGGAGGGGAGTAGTGAGGAGGGCTTAAACATAGATTTTGAAGCTTAAAGGGTGTAGCAAATGTATCAGGAGGGCAATAAAAGGGTGGTGAGTGGTAATAGAATTAACAGAAATGAAAAAGCAGAAAAATTTGTGTGGAGAGATTGGGAGGTTGTCCATTGAGGTAGTGAAAAATGGAGTGTGAACTTTGTTCTTCGGGCGAACATCAGAGTCCACCCCCTCAATCTACAGCTCTATTCTGCCGATATGGAAAATGATTGATAATTATTTTTTATTGATATTTTTTAACTTAAACCTATAGTTTATACGTCTTTATTTTATATTTTTGATTTACAATGCACTTTAAGACTAAGAAAGTAATATAGTAAAATAATTGATAATGAAATACTATTTTGCTTTTTTACACAATAATTCACAGAATTCTTTTGATAACTATACATGATATAAATAAATAATATAATAGGAAAATTGTAGCAAAAAGTTAAAAACTAGAATAAAACATTTAAAGAAATTTTAAACTATTGAACTTATGTATTTTTTGAGTTTATTGTATTTATTTTTAAATGTAATAGTAAAATATGTTGGTTAGATTAAAAATAGCTTTGAATTAAATTAAATAATTAGGGTAAAGGTTGAGGAAAAGATTTATCCACATATATAACCATTTAGGCTTATTTCTTGTTTTGTGATTGCTATATATAACTGGATAATTGACTGTAATAACTGCAAATTTAAAAAACTTCAATAAGTTATCTACCTCAATATATTTATGATAATCTATTCAGTAACAGAATAAAATATCTGAGTCCTTTCTTTTACTAATTTTTTTTCATTTCAATGACTATATACATTTTCAAAAAAATTATTTATCATGTTTTTGGTGGAACTTAGATTGAACTCTCAATGCAATCTTGTTTCCAAGTGTGGTTCATAATAATTTAAGCCATGAAAAAATTTATACTTTTTTAGAAGTTTTATTAATTACTTTTAAATATAAAAATAATTATATTTTTATATCAAAATATTTTTATTAAACACTTTGAAGTTCTAAAAATAAGTACATATTAAGAATTATTTTTAGATAATATTATATTAAAAAAAGTTTTAAGTTGATTATATATTATTATGATATGATTTCTTTCCATATTACGTATTACGAAACTACCTAAAAATCTATTTTATACAACTATATTACATAAAAAAGATATCAGCTCTTCTGCTTAGATTTAAAGTACTTCAAAAAAACATTATTTTTGCCTTAGGTACACATTATATAGAGTATTCAGAGCATCATATTAATTTTTTAGACTTACACATTTAAGTTGAATGGAAGCCTCACAGGATAAAATTGGTCATTTTGTAAAAAAAAAAATAAGTAAATATCTTTTAAATCAATATATATTTTTATAAAAAGTCAAATTTTAATATTTATGTTTAGTTTAAAATCTGTTATGAAGATTTGAAATATTGCTGTTTAAATTAATTTTTATAACAATATAACCATTCCAGTATTGCTTTGTGATAAGGCCAATTTCAAGAAAATTTTTAAATTCTTCTGTTTAAATAAAATGTCAAAGGGATTGTTTTTCATACACTTAGAAACTGAATAGAAACATCATATAAGATCTACCAATCAGCATAAATATCATAATTCCAATAAATCATTGATAAATCTTGAACCCATATATATAATTTTACAATTGCGTGTAAGTGTTCAGTTGTGAATTACTCCTATCAAAACTTTGATTCTAATGACTAAAAAAGCGTACCTGAAATGTTTCATTTAATTTATTTTTCAAAACCATAGAATTGAAATATTTTTTCTTTTCATTTAAAACATGGAATAATATTATTTTTAATAAAAAGATGATTGCCTTTACAGCTGCTTTTCTACATGGGTATAATCTAAATTACCTATTGTGTCTTTTTTACAAAATGAATATCATATAATAGTTTTTTGATTTGAAACTGATAGAATTATGAAAAATTACCACTTTTACCTATTTAATTCAGTTCTTGAACAATAATACAATCAAAATATCTACCTGAAGCACATTTTTTAACATGAGATCACTTTTCAAATTATATGGTGCTTATTCCCAGGTTGACACTGAAACTATCCCACAATACAGCATTGAAGCAAAATCAAGTACTAAAATTAAAGTTTAAATAAATTTATACTACTTTGTTTTAATTATCTTTAAATTTTTACATCTAGCTTGAATTTCAGTCTTTCATATGAAAAATTCACTAAGTAGTGATTAATTATTTCAACTCATGAGATTACTCTACCAAATAACCATATTTACATTGAATTTTGATGAAATACATCATGAAGAGTTCCAGAAAATCATTTGTGTATTACATTGAATAAATTAATATTGTGAAAATTCTTAGTAGTTGAATATTCGATAGAAAAAAAAGAGCAAAAAGATATTTCCTTTTAATTTTAATCATCTTCTTGCATACAAAAATGGAAAAAACTGGATTAAAATTCACTTGTATAAGAATTATACTTCTTTCTAGACATATAATTAAACAATTTATCAATTATTAGTGCTAAGTGTAAAGAAGATATTAGAGAACTTCATTGAAACAGAAATTATGAAAACATATTTCTATCTTTTATTTTTCTTAATTATGAGTCTTTTCACAGTATTCTAGAATAGAAACTTGAGAATTTTTATGGTTCAATATTTTTATTAAATAATTCCATTGAGTTTAAAATAATTATATTGCATAATAAGAAATAATAAAAATACAAAAAAAAAATATCAGGTAATATGGTTTAAATTAAAAAATAAAAGCTTCAAATTCTTGGTTAAAAGGAGTTATCATTAAAGAGAACCACTGATATTATTTTATATTTTTTCAAAAAAAATAGAATAAAATAATTAGAGAGGTTAAAAGTGATGTTTTTGAAATAAATAGTATAATTTTCAGTCTTTTAAGTGATCAGGTGAAATTCAAAATGAAAATGAAAATGAGTTTTGTGAAAAAAATTCTGTGAATGGATCAGATTATTAATCTTCCCTTGTTATTATTTCTATAAATTATTTATTAAACTTTCACTATTACTCAAGCACAGACTCATCCATGTTTGGTTAAGAGCCCAAGATGAGTTCAAAGTAAAGTTCAGTCTGAGTTCAGTCTGAGTTCAGTCTGAATTCCATCTGAATTCAAGTTGAGGACTTGCTAGCAAGTCCCCCCAAAATATTGCGTGGTGTATTTAGTTAAATCTTGGTAAGCTAATTATTCACCCTTATAAAGTTCTAGTTAAACTTATTGTTTAATTTTTAACAGATTTTTTTAAATTTTTCTTATTGTTACACGCCATGTGACACTCAAGGCAAAAGCAGCTCATTAAATCAATAATACAGAGGTCTAAATCCATACTCGAAGCGCAGAAAGCAATTCTCCATAGCATTGCGACTTTCCTTTGTGTACTCACTATTCAACCGCGCTATCCTAAAACTCTAAATCTAAATTAGTCAATCTCTCAATAGTGTGTCTCAGTTTTTTCCTTAATAAGATATGCACAGCACAATAGTCAATGTAATAGTACACTAAAAGGTTTATTAAATGTCTGTGAATTATTAAAAAGGGGTAGTGAGAATAGAAGGAATGGTTAGTGGAGGATTAAGGGGTTAACGGATGTTAGTGTGGAGGGCTTAGGGGTAACGGGTGTATTTTAATGGTCTGTGATGTGCGGAATAGTGGATGGGTATGAGGTCAATGGGAGGAGGAGTTAAGGATATAAAAGGGGTTGGTTTTTTGGTTCAACATTCTTTAGAATTAAATTATAGAATGTATATATATTTAATAGTGGTAAAGCTTTAGTTAAATCATTATTATTGCATCTTTCCTTATTTTCTCAGTAATCATTCCTAAATCCTAAAACCTTTGATTATTGAGTTTCCAACCCTTCGTGAGATTTTAAGAATTTTAATATTACCTTTAACTTATATTAGAATGCTCCTCAAACATATCTCGAAGCAGTAGCTCTTCCTTTGAGTCATCTTCGAATCACTTCCTCGAACATTTACTCTGTGCCTCAACAAAGTTTTTAAACTCATCTCTCCATCTCACTTCGATGAACACCCTCAACCTTTTGCGTAGGTCATCCAGTGATAGTATAATATAATTCTCCGTAGCTCTCATTCTTTGTACTACTACGTCCTTTTTCAGGTGTATTCTAAATTCTTAAAATGGCACCTTTTCAGTGCACTCCTCCTATGGGCGCTACTACTAGAGCTCGCACAAGAGGCAGGCCAACAGCCACACGACCTGTTTCCAGCACTCACTACTTGGAACCACTCGAACTATTGGAACAGCAACATTCAGTCCAATCTGTAGAAGACATTCCACAAGATTTTGATGACTCTTGTGATGATGATGAAGAAGAGGATACAATGCACGAGGCACCATCCGCCCCTGCTAATCACCCTTCTGGTCAACCTTCAGAACCTGGACCATCTAATTCTCTGGAAGATTTCATGTGACTTTTTATGAAGACCCTTTCAAATTCAAGGTCTTTAGTGCAATCTAAATTCAAAACTCCTTCCATGAGATCTCCTGATAAATTTGATGAAGAACATCCAGACAGATTGCGGCCCTTCTTGAAAACCTGCAAGCTCCTGTTCCATTATGACCCTCAAACCTTCAATAACAACCGATCAAAGGTTGTTTACGCTTCTTCATTCCTAGAGGGAAAAGCAGCAAGATGGTTTAAACCAAATCTTCTCATGCTCTCTTTGACATAAACCCACTTACTTATTAATAACTGCGAAAATTTCGAGGACAAACTCTTCATGTTGTTCGGTGACCCTAATGAAACTGACAACACAGAAATTGAACTTGATTTTCTTTGCATGAGTGATAATGTTAAAGCCTCTGAATATATTTCGAAATTCAGAGCACTTCAAACTCAAGTAGGTTGGAATGATGCTGCCCTCAAGTATCATTTCAAAAAAGGACCTCCTTTGAGGATTCTGGATCAGTTAAATATTCATGGTCAGAAAATAACTACTCTAACTGATTTAATGGATTGAACCCTCCAACTCAACGGCGTTTACCAAGGGCGACTTCAACATCGTCGATAGGCCAACAAATCTCAAGGCCTAAATTTTAAATTGGGACCTTCTTCACACCCACGGACAACTCAATCCTCCTCGACTCAATCCAAACCAAATAAGGGAAAGGAAATGCCTCGACATAAAAACTCGACCCCAGGAGATATCAGCAAAATACTGGGTCCTAAAGGGGAACTTAAAGAAGCTGAGAGGAAGAGAAGAGCGGATAATGGGTTATGTATGTCTTGTGGGGGTAAACACAAGCTGGAAGAGTGTGTAAAATTGAAGGAAAGAGAAGGTACTTGTTTGAAGTCAAAAAACTAGTAGATAGTTTACTTTTGTGAAAAGCAAACTATCTTTTCTCTCCCAGTGCACAGAACCTCCATGTCTTAATGACTGGAGTTGCCTTAAATTGCTTGAAATTCATTCTTTTTAAGGAGGATATCCCTTTCAGTTTTCTTATAGACTCAGTAGCTTCAATTTCTTTTGTCAGTTTATCTTTTGCCGAGAAGTTACAACTGACATTTACAGATATTGATCAAACTCCAATTTACTTGGTCAAATCAGAGGAACCCAAATATTGGGTAAGTTAGAAAGTTTTATGGGTTTTCAACTTTCCGAACTTTCCCACCTTCGAGTGGGAATCATCAGTCTTACAGACCCCAAGGATGGATGATACGATTCTTGGCCATGACTTTTTAACGCATTGGAATCCTGAAATTGATTGGACATGGGGATTGATCACCCCGCTGTAGACTGTTCTAAAGTACTAAGCAGTAGACACAATGCGAGATGGGTTGGCTCTCCTTTTTAATTTATAAAAAGAAGCGCCTGCCACTCTTATTTCTAAAGACAGTGTAATAATGTGTAACACTAATATTTGACTAGAAAGTTTATAAGTTGAGATGAGTTAAAGATAAGGAAACAAGCACTACTATCTGGATATTTCTATTCTTAACAAGCTCTATTATCCACAGCTACTCCCTCTTCAAGCGCTCTCTTTGAATTTGCCTTATTATAGTTATAAAATATCTCTAATCATAGTTAATCCCACTGAATCTTTATATTCTCTCTATGTTGCTCTCTTTCACTATACTATATGAAATACACACACAGACGCACAAACTCTAAACACTCAGAAAATACCTTTTAATATTCTCTCAAACAATTAATCACAAAAGATCTAATATCTTATACTGGGTACTATGACTATAGCTACACGTATATCTCTATAATGATTTTTCTATGATCTTCTTTTTAAAATGACAACTAATGCGATTTTTCTTATTTTATTAACTAAATAGATAGATTGACCAGTTCTCCTTTGTCCCTACCTAATAGTCCTCCTTTTATATTCTTCCAGCGCTCAAGACACAGTTCCCTAATGGATCTCCAGCGCTGACTCTAGCGCCACATTAGTAAAACAATAACTAATTTATTAGTATGCTACTTACACTGCTTGCAACAACTACAGTGCCTAAATCAGACCCTATAATTACTAACACTAGTATTAACTTGTTTCACTGATTCTCCACATATGCGCTTTTAACTGTACCTTGTTTTGTTTCAGCGCTAGTTCCAGGTTTGACTTATCCTAATTCTGCGTCTAGTTGCCTTAACTCTTGGGTAATTTTAAGATTGAGTCCCCACTCTCTTTGCTTTAATACTAGGTTCATAGTTCTGACAGCTCACTTTAACTAGTTAGCCTTCTTCATTACTTGTCTCATTAAGTTTCCCAACTGGCCACGGTACAGTATACTATGCACTTTAGTTGTCCTTAAGTCATAACTCCTTCTTGAATGGGTAACGCACAATTATTGGAAAATCCAAATCCGTATTGTTTAGCGCTTTATGGTCCTAAATCAATAACACACAATTCCCCATTGTGCGGCACAAGTGCACAGACCCTCAATCATTTTCCACGCTTCCATTTCCTTTGTTCCTTGAAACACGCAAATACATATTATATTTTAACATTTCCTGCTGCGCTAACTCCCCTTTGTTCTTCCTGGACTACGTGCACTGATTGGTCTAAAATAACGCTTCCTGCAAGGCGCGTACCACATCCTCCCTCTACTCGCGACTGTCCCCAGGAGCCCATAAATACTCTGCATCTTGCAGAGTTTTCTTCCTCCATCTTCTATCCTTTACTCTTTTCTTATTATCTTTATTATTTTTATCTTTCACAATGAATACCAGAAGAACCCCTCCTAACGCTGAAAATACTGCCAACGTTGTGGACGCTATTCGACAGTTTGTGCGCACTCAGCCCCCTACTGCTTCCCCAACAACGCCCATAACCACACTGATGGGTGGGACAAGATGCACTCGTTGCATCAAAAATGGCATAACTCCATGTCATTTTACAAAAGCCCGCCGTGGCAATACTTTCTTCACTGTAAGTTCTCTTCATTCTCCTTCCCATTTGTTACTAACCTTTTCATTTTTCTTTTTTATTCCTAGTCATGCGATTACTGCAAGCAACGCAAGAAGAAATGCAGTTACGATGGGCTGCCCACTGTCGCGCGCCTGGACCCAAATGCTTCTACGACAAATATGATGAGTCAAATGACCATCAAGCGCCCGGCGCCTGCTCCTGTTACCCCACCTGGTAACAAACGAACCAAGGTTGGTTACCGCAAGCCTACTCCTAGTAGCATCGCTTCTGTCTCTAAATCTCTTTTCTTGGAGGAAAGTACAGTAAGTTTCTTTTTCTTACTTCTTCCCTTTCTAACACTAACATTTTCTGTTACCCCCTTTTTTTTATGTAGGATGCACCAGGTACTCCTTACGCTGAAACGCCTCCGCCTCCTATCACTCCACTATTCCTTCCTACCTTGGATGAAGAACCTGCCTGGGATACTATGCCTACTTGCAAACCTACTCCTTGTTATCCCACTCCTGACTGGTCTGATATGCAGCCGGTCTTCAATACCATCACTCCGGTCGAATGGCCAACCGATAACTTTTCGGTAGTAGATGAAGATGAGCCCGCTGTGGTAGCCTAAAGTTTAGTATGGCACCTAAGTACGTAAATGGAGTTATTACAGCATGCAAGATTGGCGTTATTATTTTTTATTAAAGGGTTTTATTTAATTTATTTGAGTTTTAAATATGAAGAAATTGGTCAAGAGCAAATGCCTACGCGAAAACAATTTATTTTACGGAGAAAACTTATTTTTACGGTCTGAAGAGTTTATAAGTATTAAGTTGAGTCACTCAAGAACCTTGGGAAATTTTCCCAGAATTTTTACTATTTTTATTATATTTTTAAATGAATTTTAAAGTTTTATAGAAATATTTATGTTTTTAGAAATTACTTAACTTTGATGAATTTTCACGGGGTGATTAGAGCTGCGCAGACTACGAAAACTAGTTTGGAAAGTAAATGGGAAGTGGCTCTATCATGTGTAATTTTTCTAGATTTTTTATTATAGTTTTAAAGGCTCTAATTGAGTCCGCTTGGACTCCGTTTCGACTCCGTTTCGACTCCGTACGGACTCCGTTCGGACTCCGTTTTGACTCCGTACGGACTCCGCTTCGGCTCCGTACGGGCCCCGGATTGACTCTGGGAGAGCTCTGGAGGGGAAAACTTAGGCATGTGACTAGGAATACTTAAGCGCCTCTCAAACTCGAAATTGAGAGGGGGGATACATCATACAGCTTAATCATTAACCACCACGGTCTCATTTTTTATTACTCAACAAATTAAATAAGTTATAATACCCTTATAACATTTATTATTTATACATAACATTTTAGAAATACAATTCAACAATTTAAATCACACTTCATATAGGGTATCTTTAGAAAGGTCTTCATCGCTGGGACTTGATTATTGCTGTCTCATATAAATTTAAATTATTATAAAAACATAAAAGTCAATCTTTTCAGATCTTTCACTGGTACACCTTAATTGTTGTTATCAGTATTTCTTTTCTCAACAGCTACAATCATTAAATCTCAATAAGCGTTAAATATTTTAGAGTTTCATTATTTTTATCAATCAGATTCAAGTAGATTGGTTAGCTTAGTGATTTAGAATTCCCATTTTGTTATTTTTATTGGAAGGACGGGGTTTTCAGCTAAATCCACACATCTCCTCCGGATTCTGCTTACAGCAAGGCGACTGTAAGAGTTTACCTTACCATAGTTGGCGCCCAACGTGGGGTTCGAATTCTCTAGCTTTCTTTGAAGACTTACTTGGATCAAGAACGTTATTAGCCTGCAAGAGGCTTATTTTCTGGAACTCTAATTGGATTTTTGTTATTGGCCTGCAAGAGGCTTGTTATTTTAACGGTTGTTAACGCTTTTCTTATGTTTTGGGATGTCTTCTACTAGTGGAACTGCTGTGTTGGCTGCTGGTGTACCTGTTAGGGCATCAGTAAGGATTGTATCTTGGGTTGGGCCCAAGTTTTCTGGAGATGATTTAGAAGGATTTTTACATAGGTATGAAACTGCAGCTGCGATTGATGGTGCTTTACCTTTGGATATGGTGAAGCAGATTAGGTTCTTTATTTTGGACAGAGAGGTGGAAAAGGAGGTTATTTCTATGGATGGTTATAAAGATCAAGATTGGAGAAAGCTCAAGATGGAAATGGAAAAAAGGTGGCCAAAAGTTTATTCATTGGAGGATCTAAAGGATATAGCTAGGAAATGGGAATCAAAAGGTGGTATAACATCTCTGCATCAGTATCATCAGTTTATGGTTGAATTTCAGGTGGTTCTGGATTATTTGTTGGAGTATGAAATTTTATTTCATGATAATGCATCAAAGTATATTTTTTGGGATGCTATGGGGGAAAAGGTTAAGAAAGATGTTTTGATGGTGCTTATTAATGCAAATTTAATGAAGGATTGCCCAGATGGAGAAACTAGGATTCCTGGTATGGAGGTGCTAAAGAAGGTTATTTTGGAACATCTGGATACTCATAACTCTGTTGATTTGGACTCTGGAGAAGACACTGAGGTCGCTCAAGAGATAGAAGAGGATGGTGTAAAAGAACTAGTTACTGAAGAAATTTTGGATTCAGCCATTCCTGAAGATTTTGTCCAGCCTGAAGATATTATTTTTGTTGACTCTTCTATTTGGAAAGAAGAGGTTTCTGAAGATGAAGATATTATTGTCACTGAAGAAGAAAATTTGGATGTTGGGGATAATTTTGTTCTGGATAATTTGGAATTTGATTTAGAGGAATATTTACCTCAGGTTTTGTCTTCAAAAGCGGAGACTGTCTGCAATTCAGATGTGGATATGGTTTATGAATCTGGTATATGTATGGTGGATTTGTTTCAATCTCAGGAAGAGATTTTTATGGAGGATATAATTTTCCCTGCACTAATAAAGAGTGTAGTGGCATTTGATAATAGAGTGCATAAATTGGATGCACTCATGTTTTGGAAAAGGGCTGTTTATTTTTTATGTCCAATGGTAGGACAAATTATGGGGGTTTATTTTTGGGTTTTATGGAATCGGTGGATAAGCCCTTGGGGCAAAATTATGGATTATCTCCAGGGGATATCAAGAATTTAATTCCTCCGAAATGAGGATAAACTACCTAAACTGGGCTGAAATTTTCTTTTATCGTTATGCCTTCAATTTATTCAGGATTCAAATTATTATGGATGCCCTCATTTTTTGGGGTAGCAGGGGCTGATCGCTCTAATGTTGTAATCTCTCCTCATAATGAGATCCCGGATTGAAATAGGTCAGCTCACTTGGAGATAATTCAAGTGGATTCTCAATTATTTTCTGTTAATATTACTTTGGAGTGCAAATACGTTTTGGACTTTTCTATATGTTTGTTGGATTTACCCTGTTTTTCTATTAAATTTAAAAATGGTGAAAAAGGAAAAATGGGCAAAATTAGGTTGGATAAAAATTGGAAGGGTATGTTTTTGGACCTCCAGCAAGAGGGTAAACTGAGAAAAACTCATCAAAACCAAATTAAAAATCTCAGTATAAGTAAAACACAAAAAAATAATTTTTGTGAAAATTCATTTCCGGACCTCCAGCAAGAGGTTAAACTGCAAATATCTCCTTCTATTTTGGACCTCCAGCAAGAGGGTAAACTGCGAAAATCTTATCTAAATCCGATTAAAAATCTCAGTATAATTAAAACTCAAAAAAATAATTTTTGTGAAAATTCAATTCCGGACCTCCAGCAAGAGGTTAAACTGCAATTATCTCCTTCTATTTTGGACCTCCAGCAAGAGGGTAAACTGCGAAAATCTTATCTAAATCCGATTAAAAATCTCAGTATAATTAAAACTCAAAAAAATAATTTTTGTGAAAATTCAATTCCGGACCTCCAGCAAGAGGTTAAACTGCAATTATCTCCTTCTATTTTGGACCTCCAGCAAGAGGGTAAACTGCGAAAATCTTATCAAAATCCAATAAAAAATCTCGGTATAATTAAAACACAAAAAAATAATTTTTGTGAAAATTCTATTATGGACCTCCAGCAAGAGGTTAAACTGCAAGTATCTCCGTCTATTATGGACCTCCAGCAAGAGGGTAAACTGCGAAAATCTTATCTAAACTCGATTAAAAATCTCAGTATAATTAAAACTCAAAAAAATAATTTTTGTGAAAATTCAATTCCGGTCCTCCAGCAAGAGGTTAAACTGCCGACTTTCTTTACAGGTGATTTAATGTTGTATAAGGGAAGCAAAGGTGTTGGAAAATCTGTTTATAAATTATACGAGGGAAAGGAGAAAAGGGTAAAATTTAATAATGAAATAAAATATTTTTCTAATTTTTCTTATTCTGATTCTGGCGATGAAGAAGATTCATTTGATGAAAGTTTTAATGGCGATACAAAAAAAAATGTTTTACCTCAAGTTAATTTAGATGTGGACGCAGCCAAATATAAGAAAGTAGCAAATAAAGTTCGACCTATTAATGAACCGCTACCTGCTGAATTAAATCCACCTTTGAGAAGACCAAGGTTATCAAGAGATCCTTATGAAAGTCCCTTGGTAAAGAATCCGCCTGAATTTTCTGAGACGTCAAGAATCACTTTTGAGAGACTGGGTGTTGTTAATTTTGGACCTGATGGTTGGTTGTCTGGAGAAGAGAAGAAGTTGTTGTTGGATGTGATGGTCAAGCGAGAGAAGGCCATTGCTTTTGTAGAAGAGGAGAGGGGTGTGTTGAAGCATTCCTATGGGGAGCCTTACAAGATTCCTGTGGTATGTCATGAACCGTGGCAGCAGAAACCGATTCCTATTCCGGCTGCATTAAAAGAAGCTTATATCGAAGTTGTCAGAGAATGGATACGCACTGGACTGTATGAGCAATCAACGTCAAGTTATTCTAGTCCGGTATTTTGTATCAAGAAACCGAATGGCAAGCTTAGAGTTGTTCATGATCTTAGGGAATTAAATAGGGTTACAATAAAGGATGCTGGGATACCGCCTAGTGCTGAGGAGTTTGTTGAAGTGTTTGCAGGGAGAGTGTGTTATGAATTGGGAGATATTATGGGTGGATATGATGAGAGAGAGTTGCATCCGGACTCAAGGCCTCTCACTACATTTGATACGCCACTAGGACGTTTACAGTTAACAAGATTACCTCAAGGAGCAACAAATTTGGTTGCAGTTTATCAAGCTCAGATGGCTTGGATCCTTCAAGACAAAATTCCACAATATGCTGGAATCTTTATAGATGATGGAGGAATTAAGGGACCAACAACCGACTATGATAACCAGGTGTTGGAAGAGAATCCCGGGATACACAAATTCATTTGGGAGTTTGCAATTACATTAGAAAGAATCTTGTTTCAAATTGAAGAGGCTGGTTTAACTATTTCAGGTTCAAAATTTTCATGTTGCGTGCCAGCCTTAGAAATATTAGGCCATGTGGTATGTAGAGAGGGTAGGATTATGTCCAAGAAGAAAGTTAACAAAATTCAGTCCTGGCCAAGACCCAAGAATACAACCAAAGTTAGAGGGTTTTTAGGCGTTTGCATATATGTTAGAATGTTTATTAAGGACTTTTCTTCATTGGCAGCTCCATTGAGACGGTTAACAAGAAAGGATGCAGACTGGGAGTGGGATGAAGAGTGTGAGAAGGCATTTGTGAAGTTGAAGGAGGTTGTGGGGAAGGATTTAGTCCTGCACAAGTTGGATTATGGAAAAGATGCTGGTAGAATTTATTTAGCAGTTGATTCAAGTCAGGTTGCAGCTGGGGCGGTTTTGTCTCAGATGGATAAAGCTGGTTACATCTGGCCAGTTAGGTATGAATCTGTAGTATTTACTGAGGTCGAATCAAGATATTCTCAACCAAAATTGGAATTATGTGGTGTGGCGAAAATACTGAAGGAACTTCAGCATATTTTGTGGGGGCAACATTTTGAGTTGCAAGTGGATGCGAAATTGTTAATCCAGATGATTAATTCCCCAAGTTTACCGAACGCACCCATGACGAGATGGGTAGCTTTTATTCAACATTTTTTTGTTCAATTTAGTTCATAAGCCTGGAAAGACTTTTACTATGCCAGATGGTTTATCAAGGAGACCACCCACTGAAGAAGATTCAGACTCAGAAGAGTTTGATGAAGATATACCTATTATCAAAGCCAGCATTAAAGGAGCTGAAGACTTTCCATACCTCCCCCATGAGGTTAAACTGGCAGGACTATTGTGTTTAAATTATGGTGATGATGACCTCCACCAAGAGGATAAACTGGAAAATAGTTTTTATGTTAATAAAGGTGTTGGAAAAGGTGTAGATAAATTCGGTAGAAAGGAGGTAGAAGTAGATGTGGTGTATGTAGAGGAAGATGGATTGGTAGTGTGGGATAGTAGTAAATTAAGGAATGGTGTATATGTTGGAGAATTAGAGAATTTAAATAAAAGGGTGGATAAAGAGAAAGAGGTATTTTCAAATACGGTTTACGAAAGATCCAAAGGTTCAGAAGAAAAACGTCGACATAGCTCAATTAAATATTTATTTAGGGGTCAACGATTATTGGCTCATTCATGTGCAGGTGATATTGGTGATATAGAAGTCCCTATTGATGTTATATTAATCGATTTTCAAGATGAAGTCTGGGGTCAGACTGGTTTTTATTTTTTGTTAGTCAAATATTTGTTGACTTTAGAGAGGCCAGAAGATTGTGAAGACGATGAATGGGTGGCTATCAAGAGGAAGTTATCTACGTTTTACCTATCTGGTCAACGTTTAATGAGGAGAAGGTATCCAAATCCTCAAGTAGTTATAACTCAAGAGAAGGGGCAAGAATTAATTTTGAAATCACTGCATGAAGATCTCGGGAATAGAGGCGTTGGAGAAACGTTTAGAAGAATTTCTGATCGATTTTGGTGGCCTGACATGAAGATGGCTGTTAAACAGTGGGTTCAGTCATGTGAAGAATGTCAAAGACGAAGTTATTTAAGGCCAAAAGAACCTGGACGCGCGACCGGTGAATATACGCTCTTCGGAAGAGTTAGTTTAGATGCCGTTCATATAAAAGAAGGACGGTATAAATATTTAATTGTGGCCAGAGATTATTTATCTGGTTGGGTAGAGGCAGCTCCTCTTATTAATTTAACTGCCAAAAATGTGGCAGAATTTTTTTTGAATAATTGGGTATATAGGTATGGGGTGATGAAGTTGGTAACGGTAGATGGAGGTCCTGAATTTGGGACAGAGTTTAAAGAGGCCATATTGAAAGTTGGATCAAAGGTTAGGGTAGCAACCCCATATTATCCTGAAGCTGAAGGCATGGTTGAAAGAGGGAATCAAGTTATTAAGGATGCTTTAGTTAAAATGTGTGGGACAAGTGCCGAAAAGTGGAGGCACTATTTACCTTTAGTTTTATTTGCTGATCGAATCACTGCCAAAAGGACGACCGGATTTTCACCTTATGAACTTGTTTTTGGACAGAAAGCAGTTTTACCGGTTTATTTAGAAGCTGAATCATATCTTGGAGTTGACTGGGACATGGTCAAAACTACTGAAGAATTATTGTGTGCAAGAATGATGCAGCTAGAAAAGAAAGATGAATATTTAGAAAAGGCATATTCGCGGATGATGAAGATCCGAAATCAATCAGTCAGATATTGGGATGAGCGGTTGGCACATAGATTAAGGAAACCTTTGAACCCAGGTGATATGGTTCTGGTGTATAATAGGAGTTTGGAAAGTCAGTGGGGAAAGATGTTTGCAGATAGGTGGAATGGACCGTATAAAATCAAGGAGCAAGTTTCCGGCGGTTCATATGTGCTAAAAGAGTTGGATGGAGTAGTATTGAAGAAGAGGGTAGCGGCCGATCAAGTGAAACGGTCCTATCCTAGAGGCACCAGGAGTGCCGAAGTCTAACTCGGAAATGAGGATAAACTACAATTTTAATGACTTTTATTAAATTTATACCTCCGCAATGAGGATAAACTATGATATTGATGAAATTTTATGGATTCCTCCGCAATGAGGATAAACTATGACATTTATGAAATTTTATGATGACCTCCGCAATGAGGATAAACTATCTTCTATTTTTATCAAAATACTTTACTATCGTTACACTGCATATGGGAGACAAAACTATGATGAAACTTAACGAAATGCAAGAAGACTTTCTTTGAAATTTTCAAAAAACTTAAAATTCGTAAAATATGGGTGAAGATAGTGTTGGAAAATTTTTTAAAATTTATTGGAAGAAGTGTTCACAGGGGAACCTTCTTAATTTAATATTGGCAAGTGTGGGGGTAATTGATGGGCTGGCTGCTCTATACACAATTACCCCATAATGTTCGTTTCCAAAATTTTCCCTGTTTCTAGTTGAATCCTGGCTTTGTCTTTTAATTATAGGAAGTCCACTAAGACTATAAACTGGAACGAATCAAGAGACACCGCTCTCAACGCTGGATTCAAGATTCTTTTTATTTTATTTTTGTTTTTAACTTTTTTTATGTTAGATTGTGATTTCTTTTCTTTAATATATATTATGAATTATTGTAAAGGTGATGCTCACTGGTGGTCTCTAATCATTTTTATAAATTGGAGGGAGCCCACCCAGTGATAATCATTATAAAAATTATCTTCTAAAAACTTTCATTTATTTTCTTTTCTTTTCAATTTCTCAAAATTGTGTAACCACATCAAGTTGCACTTGGATGTGGGTATGATGTCGAGGGTACGGCTCATCAAATGGCCGGGGGGCATCTTTTAAAATTTTTTTTAGTACTTTTTTTATCTTTCTTTTCACATTCATTTATCTTTCTTTAAAATTAAATTTTAACTTTTATTTCAAAACTATCTTTTCTAAAATCTTTTATTTTAAATTTAAATCAAAAAAAAAATAAAATATAAAAAATAATAATAAAAATAAAATAAAAATAAAAATAAAATAAATAAAATAATTATAAAATAATAATAATAAAAAATTAATTAATTAAACCAAAATTATTATATTTCTTAGTTTTATTTTTCAGTTTTCATTCTTTTTAGTTTTATTCATTTAGTTTAGACAGGAAACAGGGTCTAGGGGAACTCAATACCTATGGGATTTTACTTCAAGACATCTGTTAGTCCTCCAAGACTTTAAACTGGCTACTGTTCAAGACATTCTTTAAGTTTTTTTATACGAATTTTGGAGCTGTTAGTCCTCCAAGACTTTAAACTGGCTACTGTTCAAGACTTTCCTTAAGGGTTTTATACGAATTATGGATCTGTTAGTCCTCCAAGACTTTAAACTGGCTAAATTTCAAGACTGTCATTAAAGATTTTATATTGGAGCTGTTAGTCCTTCAAGACTTTAAACTGAATTTCAAGGATGATTAAGATTTTATGGATATTTTCGGAGACAGATTTTTTTTATATAAATCAAATGTTAGGTCCACCAAGACCTTAAACTGGAGTGTTATCATATTTTAGGTCCACCAAGACCTTAAACTGGACTGTTATCAAGCTGTTGGGTCCACCATGACCTTAGTCTGTATTTCTTATCCATCAAATGTTTGGTCCACCATGACTTTAAACTGGTAGTTCATTCATTGTTTTAGTCCACTATCACCACACAATATGGGGGGCGGACTTGCTAGCGAGTCCGCAACCTTGGACCCAAACTCACCACAGATTGAACACACATTGAGCTATTGATAAAGGAACCATACAATCAGGGATGAACACCACTCAGCAGAACAGTTTTAGGTGGGTGTTCAAGTAGAGTTCAGTCTGAGTTCAGTCTGAGTTCCATCTGAGTTCAGGTTGAGGACTAGCTAGAAAGTCCACCCCCTATATTGCGTAGTGTATGACTTTAAACTCAAAAATTAATATCTGCAGGATAATTCAACATTCATTGGACCACTATGGCCTTATACTGGATTACTTGTCAATCAAATGTTTGGTCCACTATGACATTAAACTGGATTATCAAATTTATTCAATCTTTGTCAAGCCTAGGCCTTACTTAGGAATTTATCAAGTTATTTATGCACCTAAACGATCTTTGGTCCACCAAGACCATAAACTGGCAATCGATTATATGTTTGGTCTACCAAGACTTTAAATTGGAATGTCAATCTTGTTTGGATAACTCAATTCAATCTTTTAATTTATCACTGTCCACTAAGACTCTAAACTGGTTATTCAATTATTTCTGGTATTGGGTGCTGATAAGCTTTAGGAGGTTAAAATTTTAGGAGGTGATGATGCTAAGGAAAGCATAATGGTTAATTAGGTGAAATTTGTGGCGCTTTAACATGGTCTAAAGTTAAAATTATTATTGGAAGCCTGGCAAAAGTATTTTATGGGTTTGCTGTATAGCAAAGTTTGAAAATTGTGATGAAGGAATCAGAAGTTAGGATGGTAGTTGGATTTTAGGGAATGATTTTTTTTAGTGCCTCAGTGTTAGACCATTTTTGGTGTGAAGCTTGAAGGACCTTATGGCGAGATTGGAATCATAGAATTCGGCTCAGTGGGGGGCCCTATGAGGTTGGAATCAGGAGTATTCGGCTCATAGGAAGATCCACTCTCTCAATGCTGTGACAAGAAGGAAGACTGGTATATGGGAGTCTGAAGGGATTCAAACCTTGCTCTCAGTAGTGGAATCATCACAAGATTTATACTATTTTATTTTATATTATATCAAGCCAGAGAAGAAGAAACAACATTTTTATTATAAAGAATTAAAAGAAGACCAGCTAAAACAAATTTATCAAATTATTTTATTAGAAAGGATAATTCTTTTGGAATTGCTCAACCACTTATGCAAAGTTTTACGAATGGGGACATTCTCAATTGGAGGGAGGATGTGGTAGCCTAAAGTTTAGTATGGCACCTAAGTACCTAAATGGAGTTATTACAGCATGCAAGATTGGCGTTATTATTTTTTATTAAAGGGTTTTATTTAATTTATTTGAGTTTTAAATATGAAGAAATTGGTTAAAAGCAAATGCCTACGCGAAAACAATTTATTTTACGGAGAAAACTTATTTTTACGGTCTGAAGAGTTTATAAGTATTAAGTTGAGTCACTCAAGAACCTTGGGAAATTTTCCCAGAATTTTTACTATTTTTATTATATTTTTAAATGAATTTTAAAGTTTTATAGAAATATTTATGTTTTTAGAAATTACTTAACTTTGATGAATTTTCACGGGGTGATTAGAGCTGCGCAGACTACGAAAATTAGTTTGGAATGTAAAGGGGAAGTGGCTCTATCATGTGTAATTTTTCTAGATTTTTTATTATAGTTTTAAAGGTTCTAATTGAGTCCGCTTGGACTCCGTTTCGACTCCGTACGGACTCCGTTCGGACTCCGCTTCGGCTCCGTACGAGCCCCGGATTGACTCTGGGAGAGCTCTGGAGGGGAAAACTTAGGCATGTGACTAGGAATACTTAAGCGCCTCTCAAACTCGAAATTGAGAGGGGGGATACATCATACAGCTTAATCATTAACCACCACGGTCTCATTTTTTATTACTCAACAAATTAAATAAGTTATAATACCCTTATAACATTTATTATTTATACATAACATTTTAGAAATACAATTCAACAATTTAAATCACACTTCATATAGGGTATCTTTAGAAAGGTCTTCATCGCTGGGACTTGATTATTGCTGTCTCATATAAATTTAAATTATTATAAAAACATAAAAGTCAATCTTTTCAGATCTTTCACTGGTACACCTTAATTGTTGTTATCAGTATTTCTTTTCTCAACAGCTACAATCATTAAATCTCAATAAGCGTTAAATATTTTAGAGTTTCATTATTTTTATCAATCAGATTCAAGTAGATTGGTTAGCTTAGTGATTTAGAATTCCCATTTTGTTATTTTTATTGGAAGGACGGGGTTTTCAGCTAAATCCACACATCTCCTCCGGATTCTGCTTACAGCAAGGCGACTGTAAGAGTTTACCTTACCATACCGCCATGGCTCAAAACTGGGAATTTGCAGAACAAATCACCTGCGCTCCTTACGATTCGACCATGCGTCGTATGAATAACATGATTGGGGCCGTCGAAACATTCCTCAAGGAGGTTCCGGTTTATACTCGCGCTGAGTATAATAAGCGAAAACAACTAATAGCTGCCTTGCAACAAAACATACAAGAAGCTGTTAACGATTAGGCTATCTGCGTCCCAATCTTTGATGAAGCAGAATACTACTAAAAAAAATATTTTCTTTTGTATTTATTCCTTGTAATGTATATAGCCTTGTAAAAAAATGTAATATATATATATTTATTTTTATTATTATTTTCACTTAACTTTCCTGTGAGAACTCTACAACCGCGAGATGAGTTGCCCCCAAAATATCATCCTTTTTCTAAGCAGCGCACCCTTCTACTAAGTGCCTATGAAAGATGAAACCACAAATAATAAAAAATAACAACTTGAGATTGTTGCTACAGAAATTACTTCTCCTTCATCATTTACGTATGCGCTTTCTTTCAATATTTAAACCTTTTCAATACATGCCTTTCCCTTGATTGTAACAATTCATCTTTCCTTGGGTTCTTCATTATGAGAAACGCTTCTTGCTAGCTTCTTAGAAACCATCCAGCACTCAAGTCAGACGTGGCGCAACTGATGACTTCTTTATAATGCTATTTTTAACCTATAAATAGCCCTTCTATTAACCTGAATTTCCTCTATTCTAACATCATGACTCAATTTTGCACAGTTCTCAGAGATCAAGCTTTCTCATTTTTCAAACGCCGTAACTTTAACCATACATTTTCTAGACCTTGGGGTTATGCCTCTTTTAGACCTGCCTGTGATAATTGCTTTAGATACCACAAAACTTGCAATACCTCCCTTAACCAGAATACTCTTCAGACTACTGGTTATATTTTCTTTCCACCTAGCTCAACTAGTAGCGCTCCCATAATTACCACCAGTAGTCCCACTATTTCCACTAATAATAATAATGTTCCTTATGAGTTGCCATCACTTCCTAGTTTTCCCAGGCGTGAAATATCCATACAGCGTAGCGCTACACTTTCTCCCCCTCCGAGTTTCAGTGCTTCCATACTTTTAGAGCGCCTAACTTTGCTCCCTCTACTTTCTTTAAAAAACTGTAAACCCATGTAAAATAAGAATTGAACTGTAGAGTGCCCCATCTATAAATCACTATTCCACTCCTGGTTAGTTAACCCATTGGCTAAATTCCCAGCATCTTTTGCCTTTACATGGTACACATCTCCTTTAATCCAATTACCTATTTGGTCATGTCCCCTCTAACTATGGAAATATATAAGATTTCATTTTCCTCTGTTCCCTCATCTAAGCGCTTATGCCAATTGCCTGTTCAGCCATAGTCCGCCTAACTTCCAGTTAGCGCCCTCTATCCGTCACAACTGTGTCAAAGCCTCCTTTGAGTCCTCTTAGAAAGACAAAACTTAACATAACTTGTTAGTTTAATCCTCTTCCCGGAGGTATTATTCTGGTAGTTTTTTCTCATTTCGGAGGTAATCTTGTATCACTGGAAGACCCCGTGGGTAGAATCTTTTGATCTGGTCTGCGGCCACACGCCGCTTCCACTCAGTACCATCTAATTCCTCCAGTTATCTGCTTTCTTATCCTATAAGGACCATTCCATCTGTCAGAAAACATCTTCCCCCATTGGCTTTCTAAACTTCTATTATAAACCAAAACCAAATCTCCTGGGTTCAATGGCTTTCTTAACCTATGGGCTAAGCGCTCATCCCAATATTTAACTGACTTGTCCCGGATCTGCATCATTCTTTCATACGCTTTCTCCACAAACTCATCTTTTCTTTTAAGTTGCGCTACCCTTGCTAGAATTAAATCTTCGGTTGAGTGCACTTGATCCCCATCACATCCTAGGAAAGATCCAGCCTCCAGATCAATAGGTAATACCGTTCTTTGACCAAACATAAGCTCAAACGGCGAAAACCCTGTTGTCCTTTTATCTGAAATCCTGTCCGCAAACAAAACTAATGGCAAGTAGTTCTTCCACATTGCCCCATTATTTCCACATAACTTAACTAGCGCATCTTTTATAACTTGATGCCCTCTCTCTACCATTCCCTCTGCTTCAGGATAATATGGTGTTGCAACTCTTAACTTAGCGCCAATACCTTTTACTACTTCTTGGAATTCTCCCTCAAATTCAGCGCCACCATCTACGGTTACCATCTTCATTACCCCATACCTATAAATCCATTCTTTCTTCAAAAACTTGTCCACATTACTTGCCTTGAGGTTTATCAACGGCGCTGCTTCAACCCATCCTGATAGATCATGCCTGTATACTACCAGGTATTTAAAGCGTCCTTATTTTATATGAACTGCATCTAAACTGACCCTACCAAAAACAGTATCTTTGCCTGTTGCTCTACCTTTCTCTTTTGGCTTTCTGTAACTCGTGCGCTGACATTCAGGACAAGATTTAACCCAATCTCTTACTTCATTTTTCATGTTGGGGCACCAGAATCTTTCCCTAACTCTGCGATGAGTCTCATCTTGACCTCTATGTCCTAAACTCTTGTGTAACTCCCTGAGTATCTTCTCCTTCCTTCCCTAGTTTGAATAACTAACTGAGGAGACAAAGCTTTATTCTTCCATAACTTCCCATTTTTAATAAAATAGCCTTTAGCGCGCTTTTGAATATTGCGCCAAACCTTTTTATTGCTAAAATCGGGTTGACTATTACCTTCCAAATATAACTTTCACAACTCTACTCCCTCATCTGTAAATGTGTTGTCTTCTAAATAATCCCCCTCATTGAGTTGAGTACTACTATCCTGACTTCCCTTTGAAGTATCTCCATCATCTGACTCCTCCACTTTCTCGCCTTGCACACTCCTTGTCGCTACATTAGCTTCAGCGTTCCCTAAATCCAGTTGCAGTTCAACCTTGCTACAAACATCCTTTACATTGTCAGCATTTAATTTTATGTATTTTTGGACATTCCTCGTTACTAGTTTATTGTCATCACAGACAATACTACCTACTAGTTTATGGTCTTCGCAGGCATTCTTGCCTGATAGTTTATTGTCGTTGCGGACGTTCTTGCCAAATTTTGTATAACAATAATCTATCCCGTTGACCCATCTCTTATCTTCTTCAAATTCTTCTGCTTCCAAGTCTTCTTCACATAACTGTCTTCTTGACAGCGCATCTGGCATAGTGAAAGATTTCCCTTACTTATGGACTAAATCAAAAGAAAAAAAATTAATCTGGGCTACCCACCTCGTCATGGGCCATCTGGTAAACTCGGGCTACTAATCATTTGCACCAACAATAGTGCATCAACCTGAAGCTTGAAATGCTGCCCCCAAAGCATCCATTGTAGCTTTTTAAGGATCTTTGCTACTCCACATAACTCCAGCTTAGACTTGGAGTACCTAGACTCCACTTTTGTAAAAGTCTTGGACTTGTAAAGGACAGGTCTATCATTACCTTCTTCGTCCTCCTGCATCAAAACTGCGCCCACTGCAGACACACTAGAATCCACCCCTAGAGTAATTTTTCCAGCGCCTGGTCCATACTCCAATTTCTTCAAAAGAATATCTTTTACTACAATCCTCTTTAATAACTCGAATGACTCCTCACATTCCTCCATCCAATCCCATACAACATCCTTTCTTGTTAAGCGCCGTAAAGGCAAAGACAAAAAAGCAAAATCTCAAATAAACATTCTTACATATGTACAAATGCCTAAAAACCCTCTAACTTCCTTAGTATTTCTTGGTCTTGGCCATGTAAGTACCTTATTCCTCTGTTTTTCAGCTATGATTCTCCCTTCCTTACATACCACATGTCCCACTATATCTAACGCTGGAACACAACAGGCAAATTTAGACCCAGAAATTGTTAATCCTGCCTCCTCTATCCTAAATAGCACTCTTTCCAGGGTAATCGCATATTCCCAAATAAAATTTCTAATATACGGATTTTCTTTTAACACTTCCCTTTCATAATAACTGGCTGGTCCTTTTATACTGCCATCATCAATGAAAGTTCCCACATGTTCTGGGATTTCATCCTGCAATATCCACATCATCTGTGCTTGATATACCGCCACAGAATTTGTTGCGCCTTGCAGTAACCTTGTCAACCTAAAGCGCCCCAGTAGTGTTTCAAACGCCGTCATGGGTCTGGACGATTCGTCCAACTTGTGCTCATCGTATCCTCCCATAATATCACCTAATCCGTAACATACACACCCCGCAAAAGATTCCACAAATTCTTCTGGCGTTGGTGGCATCCCTGCATCCTTTACCGTAACCTTGTTCATCACCCTAAGATTGTGAACAACCCTTCATTTACCATTATGTTTGACCACACAAAACAATGGACTTGAATAACTAGACATAGACTGTTCATACAAGCCGGACTTTAACCTTCCCCTAATTAATTCCGTATACTCTTCTCTTATAGCCGCCGGTATTGAAAAAGCCTTCTTTTGCCACCGCGCATGAGGTATAACTGGAACAATATAAGGTTTACCATAAGAGTGTTTTAACAAACCTCTTTCCTCTTCTGAAAACGCAATAGCCTTTTCCCTAAGAACCATAACATGTAATAATAACTTCTTTTCTTCCTGCAATAACCAGCCCTCTGGTCCAAAATCTACCATCTGAAGCCCTTCCATTGTGATCTTACTGGTGAACGCAAAATCAGGCGGAAACTTTGTTAAAGGTGTATCATAAGGATTTCTAGATAGCGCCAGCCTCTGCAAAGGAGGATTCAAATCAGGAATCGCTATATTCACTGGTTTAACCTTAACAGCTAGTGGTTTATACTTAGATGCAAAACAGTCCTTACTGCTTCCTTCATTAATTAAAATAAAACCCTTTCTAATATAACTACGGGTTACACCTAAATCCTGTTTTTGTCTTTTCTTTTTAATATAAGTATAACAATATCCAAAATTAAAGAAATTAAAAAGCTTAGGTATAATACATTCTACAGTGGTATTCCCAAGACACCTATGAAGTACCGCTTTACGTATCCCTCCTTGTTGGACTGACTGGTCACTATCCGGGTTCTTCTCATCCTGGGAGATAGTAACACCTAAAGTGCCAGTCCCTAATGAAAATGTTGGCACCTTCCTAGCGGTTTCCCTATCTCCTCATCTGAGACTTCCTAATAAAACTCTCTTTCTTTCTCTAAGCGCGCAGCTCCAGAGTACTTAGTCTCCCAGCCACCATCCTTGGGCGCTACTAAGACTGCTGTTACTGGAACACCGTCATCACCCATAATCCTTATTCCTATAGTCTTTTTTAAACAATAATCTATAGTTTCCAAATAATCCATTAAAAATGGTGTGCCTAAAAATGGTTTAACTACACCCATTGGAACATAAAAATGTATATCTCTTGTTGCTCCCGCAACTCTAGTGTGTACATACTCTGCTACACCTATAACAGGTAACCTACCTCCCCCAATTCCTGCGTCAGTGCCTTCGCCGTCTTTTACAGGAAGACCTAATTCCACTGCGTCATCCACTTATACCACGTTGATTTGTGAACCCCTGTCTACTAACGCTTTAATTTTCTTACCATTTACCGTAATAGTTAAATACCCTAAGGGTCCTGTGTAATGTGGCGCCCTAGGTAATCCAACAACTGGCTGAAATGAGTGTTCCGCCATATCAAACTCAGCGCAATTAGCAATCCTTTGCTTTCTGCACTTATCCACGATTACTTTGCTACGTCTGGCGCTACTGCAGTCAGCATCCCCAATGGAACAGAAACTGTAGTCTTCAAACATTCCGCAACTAAATCATCCGCAGCTTTGGGAAAATCAGAATGAACCAGGCGCTGCATTCTCCATTTAGGCTGAGTTGCCTTGGCACAAGCTTTCGCTCTTCTGGGTGGGTTCTTTGGAGTATTATGCTTTGCTCCTGGCATTCCTTCAGCAGGTACCACTCTTTGCTGTACTACCACTGGCTCCTCCCACATTGCCGTCTGTTCTATTTCCTGGTGATCCACGCCATAACCTCCAGAGTCCATACCATCCATTTCAACATCCTCGACAGGTGCAGGTGTATCTTCTCTAGTAGTATACGCTACTTCCCCCATATCCTCTGGATTCGAATACCTAGCGCCAGCCCTTCTTGGCCTAGTAATTGTAGGTGGGGCCATTTTTTTATGCTTTGCCGCGAACATCTCCAATCGTGCTGCGGTAAGTGGCGCTGCAACAGCTCCTTCTTTTATTTTATAATCTAACACTGTGCAAGTAACTGCAAAATTAACAGACTTTGCATCCTTGCTTTTCTCCTTATTTTTCGGCTCTTTGCCCTTGCTTGACCTGCTTTCAATAGACTTTTTATTAATATGATCAATGACCATGGCTTGCATCCCTTGATCTTTGTCTTTAATCAACTTGGTACCATCTTCCAACATAAGCGTAGTCCCATCCTTGTAAACTACCTTTTCCTCTTTATTCTTTTGAAGCGCATTACACCTCATCCTTGTATGCCCCTCTTTATTACAATAATAGCACACCATAGCGGAAAAACACAAAGTTTGAGGAGAACTCTTGGGCCTTAACGATTCTTTCGCTTTTGCTGCTTCAACTATCTTCTTCTCCAACTCATCGATTCTTGACTTAACTGAATCTGGATCTTTAGAGAGAATATTATCTTTAGGAGACAATATCTGAGAAGGCGATCGTACATCTGGCGCATCTTCCCCCATATCTACATTATCCAGAGCCACCCTTGCTGCACTTCGCTCAACTCGACGCAACTTCATTTCAGCTTCCACTGCCATTTCTACTTCTTCTAATACTGGGTACTTATAATTTCCGTCCCTCTTTTTAACCAACTTTCCTTCGTTATCCAAGCGCCCTTTTTCACAGTCTTCAACTTCTGGCGCTAACGCTTCACAAAACCAAGGTAACAACACATTAACATCACTAAAATCTTTGTTACTAACTAAATATTCTACTATCCGATCGAAGTCTTCCCTAAAACTTTTAAATTCCTTGGGGTCTCGAACACCTCCTCTAGCCTTGACCCTATTTACCAAAATATCCAGGTCCTTCATTGTATACCTAGTTTCCTCGGTAACCTTTGGCCATCTCTTGAGCATTTGTTCTTTTAACGCTGACCAATTTTGTTCCTCATGCCCTTTTAGATCCTCTAAATCGTCTTTGCACTCATCAGATACAAAGAATAGTACTTGTGGTACCATATCATATTTGGCTGCTCCATGAACTTCCGCTTCTTGTTCAAACCTGTGTAAAAACTTTTTGGTATTAATTCCCGCAAAGCGCAAGCTTTCCTCTTTACACCTAATAATTGTGGTTACCGTTTTTGAAACGATGTCTAAGAATTGGGCGATTTAACCCTCTCCTGACATCCCCTAGATGTAGTCGCAGTAGGATCCATTCCCGAAAAAATCAAATCCAAGCAAAGATCACAAAGAAAAAAAACACACTCTTGGTTAATTAAACCTGACTGTTTTCACGATATATCCCTACGCTATCCTCTGATAAGGGCTATTGATCCACTTGTTGTAGACCCTATGACTCTTCCGCTGAAGCGCTGGCTTGATTACGTCCTCTTGACGAAACCCTAAAAAACCAAACAATCTAATCAAAAACACTAGTTACAATTATGCCACTGTTGGGACACCAATTGTAGACTGTTCTAAAGTACTAAGCAGTAGACACAATGCGAGATGGGTTGGTTCTCCTTTTTAATTTATAAAAAGAAGCGCCTGCCACTCTTATTTTTAAAGACAGTGTAATAATGTGTAACACTAATATTTGACTAGAAAGTTTATAAGTTGAGATGAGTTAAAGATAAGAAAACAAGCACTACTATCTGGATATTTCTAATCTTAACAAGCGCTATTATCCACAGCTACTTCCTCTTGAAGCACTCTCTTTGAATTTGCCTTATTATAGTAATAAAATATCTCTAATAATAGTTAATCTCACTGAATCTATATATTCTCTCTAAGTTGCGCTCTTTCACTATACTATATGAAATACACACACAGACGCACAAACTCTAAAGACTCATAAAATACCTTTTAATATTCTCTCAAACAATTAATCACAAAAGATATAATATCTTATACTGGGTACTATGACTATAGCTACACGTATATCTCTATATTGGTTTTTCTATGATCTGATTTTTAAAATTCCAACTAATGAGATTTTTCTTATTTTATTAACTAAATAGATAGATCGACCAGTTCTCTTTTGTCCCTACCTAATAGTCCTCCCTTTATATTCTTCCAGTGCTCAAGACACAGTTCCCTAATGGATCTCCAGCGCTGACTCTAGCGCCACATTAGTAAAACAATAACTAATCTATTAGTATGCTACTTACACTGCTTGAAACAACTACAGTGCCTAAATCAGACCCTATAATTACTAAAACTAGTATTAACTTGTTTCACTGATTCTCCACATATGTGCTTTTAACTATACCTTGTTTTGTTTCAGCGCTAGTTCCAGGTTTGACTTATCCTAACGCTGCGTCTAGTTGCCTTAACTCTTGGGTAATTTTACGATTGAGTCCCCACTCTATTTGCTTTAATACTAGGTTCATAGTTCTGACAGCTCGCTTTAACTAGTTAGCCTTGTTCATTACTTGTCTCAGTAAGTTTCCCAACTGGCCACGGTACAGTATACTATGCACTTGAGTCGTCCTTAAGCCATAACTCATTCTTTAATGGGTAATGCACAATTATTGGAAAATCCAAATCCGTATTGTTTAGCTCTTTATGGTCCTAAATCAATAACACACAATTCCCCATTGTGCGGCACATCTCAGTATAAAATCCAAGCGCACCGACCCTCAATCTTTTTCCGCGCTTCCATTTCCTTTGTTCCTTGAAACACGCAAATACATATTATATATAACAATTTCTGCTGCGCTAACTCCCCTTTGTTCTTCCTGGAATACACACGCTGATTGGTCTAAAATCACGCTTCCTGCAAGGCGCGTACCACACCGCGCACTAAGTATGTTTCTGATTCTTCAATGCAGGTAAATATGGAGTTAAACAACCCGCCTGACATGGTCCTGCTAGAGGACAAATCTCTGACAGATGACTTTCAAGAATCTGATCTTTCTCTAAATGAGAAATTGGCTAACCCTTCTAGGTCAATGACTTCACTCGAAGAGATTTAAATTGCCTTGAAGTAATTGAATTCTGCTCTCTCAATTCTGGTCTTCCCTCAACAGATTCTCTCAAAGATGATGAGGACAACCAAATCAATGTTGAAGCCATTAAATCAACTCTACCGGAAATCTATTATTATTTCCTCCATGTCTTCTCAATCTGCAAGGCAGATAAGTTACCACCTCATTGACCCTACAACCATCAAATAGAGTTAATAGATCCAGTACCTCCGGCAGGTCCTGTCTATTCTTTGTCGAAGGACAAATCTCAAGTTCTTAAAGACTACATTGCAGAGAAAGTAGCCAAAGGTTTCATCAGAGCCAGTAAATCTCCAACCGGCTCCCCTGTTCTTTTTGTAAAGAAGAAGGATGGTAGTCTTAGGTTGTGTGTTGACTATAGAAAGCTTAACACAGTCACTAAGAAGAATGAATATCCTGTTCCTCCTATGTCATTGCTTCTTACCCTTTTTAATGGTGCTAATTTCTTTTCTAAAATCGATCTTAGAGGTGCTTATAATCTTATTTGCATTGCGAAAGGTCATGAACTACTGACTGCAATGCGCACTAGATTTGGTAGTTTTGAATATTTAGTTATGCCTTTTGGATTGTGTAACATACCATCAACTTTTCAAACTTTTGTTAATGACATCTTCCAAGATGTTGTCGAACAATTTGTTGTCGTCCACTTAGACAATATTTTCATTTTCTTGAAGACACTGGATGAACATATTCATCATGTTCGACAGGCTCTAAATCGATTTTGAGATCATGGTCTCTACCCCAAGCACAATAAATGCAAATCAATCAATTTTTTGGGTTTTACATTGTACACTGATGGATTAGTCATGGACAAAAAAAAGATCCAAAAAGTCCTGGAATGGCCTGAACCCAAAACCGTTAAATCCCTCCAAGGAATTTTAAGTTTTGCAAATTTCTATAGAAGATTTATTAAAGATTACTCTAAAACTATTTCCAATCTTACTTCTCTTCTTAGAAAAGATATTCCTTTTGTTTTTACTTCTACAGCACGAAAGGAATTCAAAGAATTGAAGACTGCATTTACCACAGCTCCGATTCTTCGACACTTTGATCCTTCTGCTTTGACAATCGTCGAGACAGATTCAAGCGATTATACTATTGCAGGGGTCATTTCTCAATTAAATCCTGAAACAAAATTGTTTTATCCTGTTGCTTTTGAGCCACGCAAACTCATTGCAGCAGAATTGAATTATGAAATTCATGACAAAGAGCTTTTAGCTATTATTCATTGTCTTAAAAAATGGTGCTCTTTTCTTCTCTTCCTAGATAGTCCTTTTCAAATTTTAACAGACCATAATGCTTTGAAATACTTCATGTCTTCCAATATGTTAACCAGGCTTCAAGCCAGGTGGGCTGAATTTCTGTCTGAATTTCCTTTTTCTATTTCCTATTGCCCAGGTAAGAACTTCATTGTCCCAGACATCTTGTCACGTCGGGACAATGTTTACCCACAGCTGGGGGACACATTTTCTGACAAGAACCCAGAAAATGTGAAATCAATTTTCAACAAATCAATGTTAATGACTCATCAACTTAATTCAATGACAATTCAATTGTTTCAAAATCCGTTATCCAACATCCTCGAAGCTCAGTCAAAAGACAACTATTTTTAGGGTTAAAAGACAAAAAACTCTTGAAGAAAGGGGCCAAAAGATTTAGTATTGAATCAGGTCTATTAGTTTTCAAAGGTTGAGTAGTCATACACGACAACAATGAAATAAAATTATGGATTTTCAATAGTCGACATGATTCTCCATTAGCTGGTCATTTTGGGGTTGATAAAACCTACCAGTTAATAGCAAGGAATTTCTTCTGGCCAGGAATGACTAGAGAAATCAAGTCATATATAAAAGCTTGTTACAAATGTAATACGAATAAGGCTCCTCGTCACCTGAAGAATGGGTTGCTTCAACCGCTGTGGTAGCCTAAAGTTTAGTATGGCACCTAAATAGGTAAATGGAGTTACTATGGTGTGCAAGATTGGCGCTATTATTTTTTATAAAAGGGTTTTATTTAAGTTTATTTGAGTTTTAAATATGAAGAAATTGGTCAAAAGCGAAGGCCTACGCGAAAACATTTTTTTTTCAGAGAAAACTTATTTTTACGGTCTGAAAAATTTATAAGTATCAAGTCGAGTCACTCAAGAACCTTGGAAAATTTACCCAGAATTTTTACTATATTTCTTATATTTTTAAAATGAATTTAAAGTTTTATAGAAATATTTACGTTTTTTTAAAAAATACTTAACTTTGATGAATTTTCACGGGGTGATTAGAGCTGTGCAGGCTACGAAAATTAGTTGTGAATGTAAAGGAGAAGTGGCTCTATCATGGGTAATTTTTTTAGATTTTTTATTATAGTTTAAAAGGTTCTAATTGAGTCCGGAGGTCCGGACGGACTCCATACAAGCTCCGTACAGGCTCTGGATAGACTCTGGGTGAGCTCTGGAGGGGAAACTTAGGCACGTGACTAGGTATACTTAAGAGCCTCTCAGACGCGAAATTGGGGAGGAGGAACATCATACAGCTTAATCTTTTAACCACCACGGTCTCATTTTTTTTACTCAACAAATTAAATAAATTGTAATACCCTTACAACACATATTTTATATATAACATTTTAGAAATACTACTCAAAAATTTAAATCACACTTCAATCAGGGTATCTTTAGAAAGGTCTTCATCACTGGGACTTGATAATTTCTGTCTCATAAAAATTCAAATTATTTTAAAAACATAAAAGTCAATCTTTTCAGATCTTTCACTGGTACACCTTAATTGTTGTAATCAGTATTTCTTTCTCAACAGCCACTTTTATTTAAATCTCAATAAGCGTTAAGTATTTTAGAGTTTCATTATTTTTATCAATCAGATCCAAGTAGACTGGTTAGCTTAGTGATTTAGAATTCCCATTTTGTTATTTTTATTTTCCACTAAATCCACATATCTCCTCTGGATTCTGCTTACAGCAAGACGACTGTAAGAGTTTACCTTACCATAGTTGGCGCCCAACATGGGGTTCAAAATCTCTAGCTTTTTCTAGGAATTTTTTGGGTCAAGCTCTTTGTTAATAGCCTGCAAGAGGCTTATTCTTTGGAACTCAAATCGATCTTTGTTATTAGCCTGCAAGAGGCTTGTTTATTTTAAAGGTTTTTAACGCTTTTTTTTACTTATTGGGATGTCTTCTGCTGTTGCTTCTGGATCTTCTCACCCTCTTGCTCCCTCAGTTAGGATTGTTTCTTGGGATGGCCCAAAGTTTAATGGGGAGGAGGTTAAATGGTTCATTAGCAGGTATGAAGCTGCTGCTTCTCTTGATGGTGCTTCTCATGTGGACATGGTGAAGCAAGTTAGGTTTTTTATTGCTGATAGGGAGGTGGAAAAGGAGGTTATTGCTATGCAGGCATTTAAGGACAAGGATTGGGTTAAGCTTTCTAAAGCTATTGATGATAGATGGGGTGTTAGGTTTACTATGATGGACCTCAATAAAATTGTTGGAGACTGACAAGCAAAAGGTGGAGTTTCTTCTATGGCTGACTTCAAAAAGCTCTGTGTTCAGTTTGAAGAAGTGGTGGAATATCTCATACTGGTGGACAAGTTAGTGCATGAGAACCAAGCAAAAGATTTTTTTTGGTCAGCATGCAGCAGGGATATTTGAATGGAAGTCCTGAAGGATCTTTCAAGAAAAGATTTGATGAAGGAACTTCCTAATGGTGAGCAGAAACTGCCGGCTCTGAAGGTTATCAAAGAGAACATTCAGGCCCATCTCAAGTTGTTAGCATTGGACAAATATCAAGAGTCCTGCACTCAATATGTTAGCAAGGTTAGCGAAGTTTTGGCCAAAAACAAAAATATTATGGTCAAAGTCCAGGAGGCCAAGAAGGCACAAATGGGACTACCGGCTGCAAAAGTTGAGGGTAATGTGGATAATAAGATGGTCAATCACTTGGCCAATTTAACAAAACAGTTAAAAATATTTTTTCAAGAGACTCAGAAGGCCAATAAGGCCCCAATTGCTTCTTCATCAACATCGACTTCTTATCAATCTAGAGGGTATGAATGTCAAAATTATAATGGCAATAATAACGGTAACCGCTTCCCAGGCAATGGGAGAAATGGTGGGAATGGTGGTAGTAGCTATAGAGGTGGCTACAATGAGCCAAAGGTGTGCTCCTATTGTAATAGGAGGGGGCACAGAGCAACAGTTTGTTTTGCTCTAGATAAGGATATGGATGCTGGGCGAGATTTATTTGATGGTAAAGTTTATAAATTTCCTGATGGTTCGTTCATCAAGCCCAGTGATGGACAGTCTCCTTCTGATTTGGTCAGAAGAAGTTTAACGGCTGGAAGGAGAGCCAGATTTGAAGAGGTGAAGGATGAAGATGTTAATACCAAGGGTGGAAAAAATGGTAATGGTAATGGTGGAAAAGCTGACAAGGGCAAGGAGAAAGAGGTCAGTAAAGCCACATTTTCTACTTCTTTTGGAGGTTTAGAGCTGGCAACGGTTGCCCAAGTGGAGGGTAGCTGTATGGCTGGTGAATACAATGTTAATGCTGCTAGAAGAGCAGCTGCTACTAAGGCGAAGAGTAGCATTCAGAGCCAATTGAGGGATAATCCTGGCAAGGACAATAACAAAGTGAAATCTTACTCTAAGGACAAAAATTATAGTGCTCAAACTGCCGCCAACAAATTGAACCCTTACTCTAAGGACGAATTATATAAAATGCAGAAGGGGATTGCTGATATGGGGCCCCCTAGTTATGGCAAGTTTGATTTAAATGGTGAGCCTATGCCAGAGGATGATTCGGATTCTGAGGAGGATGTACCATTGAAATCTCTACCCAGACCAAGTTTTAGCGGTCCCATCCCAATAGAGGGTGTAATAAGGACTAGCAATGGATCAGGATTAGTGCAAGAAGCTGGTGATGGAGTTAGGGTTTTAGCAAGTGAAGATGGCTCGGTTGGACCTCAAGAGGTACCCAGGGCCAAGGTTGTTAAATCAAAGGTCCAGTATGAGCGGCCAGTAGTTTCTGGTCAAGCTAATGCAATGGACGTTGTTTTGAATAGGGTGAATCAACTGCAGATTCCCTTATCTTTGGGGGAGTTATTTAAAATTAGTCCGGCGCTTGCTGAAAAGCAAAAGAAGCATTTGACAAGGTGTCGGGTTTCCACTGGAGAGGTGGAATATATTTGTGAAAATGTTGAAAAGTTTGGGGAAGATGTAGATACACATTTTTCCGCTCCCCTGGGTTACCTGGTGGTAACTCTTAACGGTAAAGAATTAAAGGCCTTGGTTGATTCATGGTCTCAAATTAATATAATTTCATTGGAGCAAGCGACGAGTATAAGCTTTCCAATTAAAAGTGGAACTGGAGGAAATCTCAGAGGCATTGGAGGGCATGCAACAGAGCTGATGGGTACAGCTGAGCATGTCAGGTTAGGCATTGGTGGATCTGTTGGTAAGGTTCACTTTTATGTGGCCAGAGGAGCAGTCAAAACTGTTCTTGGTGGTCCTTTTTTGATGGATTTTGAGGCCAGGATAGGGTATCAAGCTGTCATGGGGATTAGTTTGGAAATCACTGGTGAAGATATGCGGAGGTTACATATGCGGTTAGCACGTCCTGTAGATGAAGGTTGGGAAACACGGCCAAGGATTACTACTCTGTGCCAGTGTTGTGTTTGCACCAAGAAGCAGCGTATAAAACGGACGGCTTCTGGTGAATTATGTTTGTTGGAAAGGGATGAATGCCCTCAATTTTTTGGGGTAGCAGGGGCTGATCACTCTAATGTTGTAATCTCTCTTCAGGATGAGATCCCTGATTGCAATAGGTCAGCTCACTTGGAAATAATTCAAGTGGATTCTCAATTATTTTCTGTTAATATTACTTTGGAGTGCAAATACGTTTTGGACTTTTCTATATGTTTATTCGATTTACCCTGTTTTTCTATTAAATTTAAAAATAGTGAAAAAGGCAAAATGGGCCAAATTAGGTTGGATAAAAATTGGAAGGGTATGTTTTATAACCTTCAGCAAGAGGTTAAACTGCAAGTATCTCCTTCTATTATGGACCTCCAGCAAGAGGGTAAACTGCGAAAATCTTATCAAAATCCAATAAAATCTCAGTATAATTAAAACACAAAATAATAATTTTTGTGAAAATTCAATTCCGGTCCTCCAGCAAGAGGTTAAACTGCCAACTTTCTTTACGGGTGATTTACTGTTGGATAAGGGAAGCAAAGGTGTTGGAAAATCTTTTTATAAATTAGACGAGGGGAAGGAGAAAAGGGTAAATTTTAAAAATGAAATTAAATATTTTTCTAATTTTTCTTATTCTGATTCTGTCGATGAAGAAGATTAATTTGATGAAATTTTTAATGGCAATACAAAAGTAAATGTTTTACCTCAAGTTTATTTAGATGTGGGCGCAGCCAAATATAAGAAAGTAGCAAATAAAGTTTGACCTATTAATGAACCGCTACCTGCCAAATTAAATCCACCCTTGAGAAGACCAAGGTTATCAAGAGATCTTTATGAAAGTCTCTTGGTAAAAAGTCCGCCTGAATTTTTTGAGACGTCAAGAATCACTTTTGAGAGACTGGGTGTTGTTAATTTTGGACCTGATGGTTGGTTGTCTGGAGAAAAGAAGAAGTTGTTTTTGGATGTGATGGTCAAGCAAGAGAAGGCCATTGCTTTTGTAGAAGAGGAAAGGGGTGTGTTGTAGCATTCCTATGGGGAGCCTTACAAGATTCCTGTGGTATGTAATGAACCGTGGCAGCAGAAACCAATTCTTATTCCGGCTGCATTAAAAGAAGCCTATATTGAAGTTGTCAGAGAACGGATACGTACTGGACTGTATGAGCAATCAACATCAAGTTATTCTAGTCCGGTATTTTGTATCAAGAAACAGAATGGCAAGCTTAGAGTTGTTCATGATCTTAGGGAATTAAATAGGGTTACAATAAAGGATGCTGGGATACCGCCTAGTGCTGAGGAGTTTGTCGAAGCGTTTTCAGGGAGAGTGTGTTATGGTTTGGGAGATATTATGGGTGGATATGATGAGAGAGAGTTACATCCGGACTCAAGGCCTCTCACTACATTTGATACGCCACTAGAAAGTTTACAGTTAACAAGATTACCTCAAGGAGCAACAAATTTGGTTGCAGTTTATCAAGCTCAGATGGCTTGGATCCTTCAAGACGAAATTCCACAATATCCTGGAATCTTTATAGATGATGGAGGAATTAAGGGACCAACAACTGACTATGATAACCAGGTGTTAGAAGAGAATCCCGGTATGGTAAGGTAAACTCTTACAGTTGCCTTGCTGTAAGCAGAATCCGGAGGAGATATGTGGATTTAGTGGAAAACCCTGTCCTTCCAAGAAAAATAACAAAATGGGAATTTTAAATCGCTAAGCTAACCTGTCTACTTGGATCTGATTGTTAAAAAATAATGAAACTCTAAAATATTTAATGCTTATTGAGATTTAAAGAATGTGGCTGTTGAGAAAAGAAATACTGATAACAACAATTAAGGTGTACCAGTGAAAGATCTGAAAAGATTGACTTTTATGTTTTTATAATAATTTGAATTTTTATGAGACAGCAATAATCAAGTCCCAGTGATGAAGACCTTTCTAAAGATACCCTGTATGAAGTGTGATTTAAATTGTTGAGTAGTATTTCTAAAATGTTATATATAAGATAAAAAGTTATAAGAGGATTACAAATTTATTTAATTTGTTGAGTAATAAAAAATGAGACTGTGGTGGTTAAAGATTAAGCTGTATGTTCTCTGATGTCTGCAAGATGATGCCCAATTTCCAGTCTGAATGGCTCTTAAGTATACCTAGTCACGTGCCTAAGTTTCCCCTCCAGAGCTCAGCCAGAGTCAATCCGGAGCCTGTACAGAGTCCGTACGGAGTCCAAGCAGAGTCCAAGCAGAGTCCTTCCGGAGTCCAAGCGGAGTCCGTCCAGACTCACTTAGAACCTTTAAAACTATAATAAAAAATCAAGAAAAATTAAACATGATAGAGCCACTTCTTCTTTACATTCAAACTAATTTTCATAGTCTGCGCAACTCTAATCACCCCGTGAAAATTCATCAAAGTTATGTAATTTCTAAAAACGTAAATATTTCTATAAATCTTTAAAATTCATTTAAAAATATAAGAAAAATAGTAAAAATTCTGGAAAAATTTCCCAAGGCTCTTGAGTGACTCGACTTGATACTGATAAACTTTTCAGACTGTAAAAATAAGTTTTCTCCGTAAAATAAATTGTTTTTGCGTAGGCATTTGCTTTTAACCAATTTCTTCATATTTAAAACTCAAATAAATTAAATAAAACCCTTTTATAAAAAATAATAACACCAATCTTGTGCGCTGTAATAGCTCCATTTACGTATTTAGGTGCCATACTAAACTTTAGGCTACCACACCAGGATACGCAAATTCATTTGGGAGTTTGCAATAACATTAGAAATAATCTTGTTTCAAATTGAAGAGGCTGGTTTAACTATTTCAGGTTCAAAATTTTCATGTTTTGTGCCAGCCTTAGAAATATTAGGCCATGTGGTATGTAGAGAGGGTAGGATTATTTCCAAGAAGAAAGTTAACAAAATTCAGTCCTGGCCAAGACCCAAGAATACAACCGAAGTTAGAGGGTTTTTAGGTGTTTGTCTATATCTTAGAATGTTTATCAAGGACTTTTCTTCATTGGAAGCTCCATTGAGACAGTTAATGAGAAAGGATGCAGACTGGGAGTGGGATGAATAGTGTGAGAAGGCGTTTGTGAAGTTGAAGGAGGTTGTGGGGAAGGATTTAGTCCTGCACAAGTTGGATTATGGAAAAGAAGCTGGCAGAATTTATTTAGCAGTTGATTCAAGCCAGGTTGAAGCTGGGGCAGTTTTGTCTCAGATGGATAAAGCTGGTTACATCAGGCCAGTTAGGTATGAATCTGTAGTATTTACTGAGGTCAAATCAAGATATTCTCAACCAAAATTGGAATTATGTGGTGTGGCAAAAATACTGAAGAAACTTAAGCATATTTTGTGGGGGCAACATTTTGAGTTGCAAGTGGATGCGAAATTTTTAATCCAGATGATTTATTCCCCAAGTTTACCGAACGCACCCATGACGAGATGGGTAGCTATTATTCAACATTTTTTGTTTGATTTAGTTCATAAGCCTGGCAAAACTTTTACTATGCCAGATGGTTTATCAAGGAGACCACCCACTGAAGAAGATTCAGATTCAGAAGAGTTCAATGAAGATATACCTATTATCAAAGCCAGCACTAAAGGAGCTGAAGACTTTCCATACCTCCCCCATGAGGTTAAAATGGCAGGATTATTGTATTTAGATTATGGTGATGATGACCTCCGCCAAGAGGATAAACTGGAAAATAGTTTTTATGTTAATAAAGGTGTTGGAAAAGGTGTAGATAAATTTGGTAGAAAGGAGGTAGAAGAAGATGTGGTGTATGTTGAGGAAGGTGGATTGGTAGTGTGGGATAGTAGTAAGTTAAGGAATGGTGTATATGTTGGAGAATTAGAGAATTTAAATAAAAAGGTGGATAAAGAGAAAGAGGTATTTTTGAATACGGTTTACGAAGGATCCAAAGGTTCAGAAGAAAAATGTAGACATAGCTCGATTAAAGATTTATTTAGGGGTCAACGATTATTGGCTCATTCATGTGCAGGTGATATTGGTGATAGAGAAGTCCCTATTGATGTTATATTAATCGATTTTCAAGATGAAGTCTGGGGTCAGACTGGTTTTTATTTTTTTTATTCAAATATTTGTTGACTTTAGAGAGGCCAGAAGATTGTGAAGACGAAGAATGGGTGGCTATCAAGAGGAAGTCATCTACGTTTTACCTATCTGGTCGACATTTAATGAGGAGAAGGTATCCAAATCCTCAAGTAGTTATAACTCAACAGAAGGGGCAAGAATTAGTTTTGAAATCACTGCATGAAGATCTCGGGCATAGAGGTGTTGGAGAAAGGTTTAGAAGAATTTCTGATCGATTTTGGTGGCCTGGCATGAAGATGGCTGTTAAACAGTGGGTTCAGTCATGCGAAGAATGTCAAAGACAAAGTTATTTAAGGTCAAAAGAACCTGGATGCGCAACTGGTGAATATACGCTCTTTGGGATAGTTAGTTTAGATGCGGTTCATATAAAGGAGGGACGGTATAAGTATTTAATTGCGGCCAGAGATGATTTATCTGGTTGGGTAGAGGCAGCGCCTCTTATTAATTTAACTGCCAAAAATGTGGCAGAATTTTTGTTGAATAATTGGGTATATAGGTATGGGGTGATGAAAATGGTGAAGGTAGATGGAGGTCCTGAGTTTGGGACAGAGTTTAAAGAGGCCGTATTGAAAGTTGGATCAAAGGTTAGGGTAGCAACCCCATATTATCCTGAAGCTGAAGGCATGGTTGAAAGAGGGCATCAAGTTATTAAGGATGCTTTAGTTAAAATGTGTGGGACAAGTGCTGAAAAGTGGAGGCACTTTTTACCTTTAGTTTCATTTGCTGATAGAATCACTGCCAAAAGGACGACTGGATTTTCACCTTATGAACTTGTTTTTAGACAGAAACCAGTTTTACCGGTTGATTTAGAGGCTGAATCATATCTTGGAGTTGACTGGGACACGGTCAAAACTACTGATGAATTATTGTGTGCAAGAATGATGCAGCTAGAAAAGAAAGAAGAATATTTAGAAAAGGCATATTCGCAGATGATGAAGATCTGAAATAAATCGGTTAGATATTGGGATGAGCGGTTGGCACATCAATTAAGGAAACCTTTGAACCCAGGAGATATAGTCTTGGTGTATAATAGGAGTTTGGAAAGTCATTGTGGAAAGATGTTTGCAGATAGGTGGAATGGACCGTATAAAATCAAGGAGAAAGTTTCCAGTGGTTCATATGTGTTAGAAGAGTTGGATGGAGTTGAATTGAAGAAGAGGGTAGCGGCTGATCAAGTGAAGCGGTTCTTTCCTAGAGGCACCAGGAGTGCCAAAGTCTCCCTCCGCAATCAGTATAAACAATGAAATTTATGAAATTTTATGGATCCCTCTGCAATGAGGATAAACTATGATATCCACAAAATTTTATGGATTCCTCCGCAATGAGGATAAACTATGATGTTTATAAAAACCTTATCGACCTCTGCAACGAGGATAAACTATCTTCTTTTTATCAAAATACTTTACTGTCGTTAAACTGCATATGGGCAATGAAACTGTGATGAAACTTAACGAAATGCAAGAAAATCTTCTTTGAAATTTTCAAAATTTAACATTCTTAAAATATGGGTGAAGATAGTGTTGGAAAATTTTAAAAATTTATTGGAAGAAGTGTTCACAGGGGAACCTTCTTAATTTAATATTGGCAAGTGTGGGGGTAATTGATGGGCTGGCTGCTCTATACACAATTACCCGATAATGTTCGTTTCCAAAATTTTCCCTGTTTCTAGCTGAATCCTGGCTTTCTCTTTTAATTATAGGAAGTCCACTAAGACTATAAACTGGAACGAATCAAGAGACACCGCTCTCAACACCGGATTCAAGATTATTTTTTTTTATTTTTTTATTTTTTTATTTTGCTTTTTTATGTTAGATTGTGATTTCTTTCCTTTAAATATATATTATGAATTATTGCAAAGGTGATGCTCACTGGTGGCCTCTAATCATTTTTATAAATTGGAGGGAGCCCACCCAGTGATAATCATTATAAAATTATCTTCTAAAAACTTTCATTTATTTTCTTTTTTTTCAATTTCTCAAAATTGTGTCACCACATCAAGTTCCACTTGGATGTGGGTATGATGTCAAGGGTACGGCTCATCAAATGGCTGGGGGGCATCTTTTAAAATATTATTTTGAAATTTTTTATTATTATTAATTTTTTTATCTTTCTTTTCCCATTTGTTTATCTTTCTTTAAAAATTAAATTTTAACTTTTATTTCAAAACTATCTTTTCTAAAATCTTTTATTTTAAATTAAAAACAAAATTAAAATTAAAAATAAATAAAAATAAAATAAAAAAATAAAAAAATAAAAGAAAATAAAAAAATAAAAAATAAAAAAATAAAAAAAAAATAATTATAAAAAAATTAAAATAAAATAATAAAATAAAAAATTAATCAAATAAATCAAATTATTATATTTCTTAGTTTTATTTTTAGTTTTCATTCTTTTTAAGATTATTCATTTAGTTTAGACACGAAATAGGGTCTAGGGGAGCTCAAAACCTATGGGATTTTACTTCAAGATATCTGTAAGTCCTCCAAGACTTTAAACTGGCTACTGTTCAAGACTTTCCTTCAGGTTTTTATACAAATTTCGGAGCTGTTAGTCCTCCAAGACTTTAAACTGGCTAATTTTCAAGACTGTCATTAAAGATTTTATATTGGAGCTGCTAGTCCTTCAAGACTTCAAACTGAATTTCAAGGATGATCAAAATTTTATGGATATATTTGGAGACGGATTTTTTTTATATAAAAATCAAATGTTAGGTCCACCAAGACCTTAAACTGGAGTGTTATCATATGTTAGGTCCTCCAAGACCCTAAACTGGACTATTATCAAACTATTGGGTCCACCATGACATTAAACTGGATTTCTTATCAATCAAATGTTTGGTCCACCATGACTTTAAACTGGTACTTCATTCATTGTTTTAGTCCACTGTGACTTTAAACTGGAAAATTAACATCTGCAGGAAAATTCAACATTCATTGGTCTACTATTACATTAAACTGGATTATCAAGTTTATTCAATCTTTGGTCAAGCCTAGGCCTTACTTAAGAATATTTCAAGTTATTTATGCACTTAAACGATCTTTGGTCCACCAAGACCATAAACTGGCAATTGATTATATGTTTGGTCCACCAAGACTTTAAACTGGAATGTCAATCTTGTTTGGATAACTCAATTCAATCTTTTAATTTATCACTGTCCACTTAGACTCTAAACTGGTTATTCAATCATTTCTGGAATTGGGTGCTGATAAGCAATTTTAGGTGGTGATGATGCTAAGGAAAGAATAATGGTTAATTAGGTAAAATTTGTGGCGCTTTAACATGGTCTAAAGTTAATATTATTATTGGAAGCCTGGCAAAAGTATTTTATGGGTTTGCTGTATAGCAAAGTTTGAAAATTGTGATGAAGGAATCAGAAGTTAGGATGGTAGTTGGATTTTAGGCAATGATTTTTTTAGTGCCTCAATGTTAGGCCATTTTTGGTGTGAAGCTTGGAGGACCTTATGGCAAGATTGGAATCATGGAATTCGGCTCAGTGGGGGGCCCTATGAGGTTCGAATCAGGATTATTCGGCTCATAGGAAGATCCACTCTCTCAATGCTGTGACAAGAAGGAAGACTGTTATATGGGAGTCTAAAGGGATTCAAGCCTTTCTCTCAGTAGTGGAATCATCACAAGATTTATATTATTTATTATTTTATGTTATGTTAAGCCAGAGAAGAAAGAAAACAACATTTATTTTAAAGTTAAAGAAGACCAAGCTAAAACGAAATTTTATCAAGTTATACTGTTAGAAAATATAATTTCTTTGAAATTTTTCAACATCATTATCAAAGCTTTGCATTAAAATTCTTCTTTTCATGAGGTCTTCATGGTTATTAGCTGGAGTTTCTTGAAAATAAGCCAGCATTTTTTGTTTCAACTCATTCGTAAAGTCAAGAAACAGATAGCAATGAAAATTTGGATAATGATTAATATAGTCCGTCTTCACTTTGCCAACATCATCAGTGTTGTTTATTTCGATAGCTAGAAGTTCAAATATGTTATTAAGTTATAGGTTTATTCAATTTTGATTAAAAGTTTTTTTTTTTTAGTAAGGTAATAGGGTCTTACATTTAGAGCCAGGAAATATAGTCTCAGCAAAGTTGGTTGGGGGTACTGGCGTTATAGGATTAGGATCTTGTGAAGGCAAAATTAGGCCGGGATCCGCTGATGAAGATTGAACTTTTGATGTTGAAGCTGTTTTTGATCTTATTTGTTTTAAGAAGACAGGAATTTTTGATCTCTTTTTAGAAGTTGTGGGATCAGGGAGAGCTGCTGGTCCTAAATATACGTTTGTTTTAGAAGGAACTATTGGCCGGTTGCATTTGACTTTTTTCACACGGCATAAGTCGCAAGCTGTCCTGCCAGGAAGATTAGGGTTGGACATTAAACAAGGTACCTGGTAGCAAGAGCAGAGTTCACATGGAGCGACAAGTTCTTTGAAAGACATATTGATGAAGATGAATTTTAAAGTTGATTAAAGAAGATGGTGGTTTAAGGTTAAAGATGAAAATTGTGTTCAACCACTTATGCAAAGTTTTAAGAATGGGGACATTCTCAATTGGAGGGAGGATGTGGTAGCCTAAAGTTTAGTATGGCACCTAAATACATAAATGGAGTGATTATGGTGTGCAAGATTGGCGCTATTATTTTTTATAAAAGGGTTTTATTTAAATTTATTTGAGTTTTAAATATGAAGAAATTGGTTAAAAGCAAATTCCTACGCGAAAACAATTTATTTTACAGAGAAAACTTGTTTTTACGGTCTAAAAAGTTTATACGTATCAACTCGAGTCACTCAAGAACCTTGGAAAATTTTCCCAGAATTTTTACTATTTTTCTTATATTTTTAAAATTAATTTAAAGTTTTATAGAAATATTTACGTTTTTTTAGAAAATACTTAACTTCGATGAATTTTCACGGGGTTATTAGAGCTGCGCAGGCTACGAAAATTAGTTGAGAATGTAAAGGGGAAGTAGCTCTATCATGTGTAATTTTTCAAGATTTTTTATTATAGTTTAAAAGGCTCTAATTGAGTCCGAGGTCCGGATGGACTCCGCTTGGACTCCATACGAGCTCCGTACGGGCTCCGGATAGACTCTGGGTGAGCTCTGGAGGGGAAACTTAGGCACGTGACTAGGTATACTTAAGAGCCTCTCAGACGCGAAATTGGGGAGGAGGAACATCATACAGCTTAATCTTTTAACCACCACGGTCTCATTTTTTTTACTCAACAAATTAAATAAATTGTAATACCCTTACAACACATATTTTATATATAACATTTTAGAAATACTACTCAACAATTTAAATCTCACTTCAATCAGGGTATCTTTAGAAATGTCTTCATCACTGGGACTTGATTATTGCTGTCTCATAAAAATTCAAATTATTATAAAAAGATAAAAGTCAATCTTTTCAGATCTTTCACTGGTACACCTTAATTGTTGTAATCAGTATTTCTTTCACAACAGCCACTTTTATTTAAATCTCAATAAGCATTAAATATTTTAGAGTTTCATTATTTTTATCAATCAGATCCAAGTAGACTGGTTAGATTAGTGATTTATAATTCCCATTTTGTTATTTTTATTGGAAGGACGGGGTTTTCCACTAAATCCACATATCTCCTCCGGATTCTGCTTACAGCAAGGCGACTGTAAGAGTTTACCTTACCCTACCGCTTCCTATTCCCTCTAAACCTTGGGAATCTTTTTTGATGGATTTAATTTCTCAACTTCCTCTTTCTAATAATTTTGATGCTATATTACTAATATTAGATAGATTTTCAAATATGTCTATTTTTATTAAAACCACTACTACTGCTACAGCAGCAGATTTGTCAAATTTGTTTCTAGAACACGTATTTTCCAAACATGGCTTACCTAATGATATTATTTCATATAGAGGTTCATTTTTTGTATCAACATTCTGGACTCAACTGTGTCGACAACTCAATATCACGAGGAATCTCTCCACAGCCTATCACCCTGAAACTGATGGGAAAACAGAAAGGGTCAACCAAATCCTCGAAAAATACCTTTGAATGTATGTCAGTTACCAACAAGACGATTGGACCACATGGTTACTATTGGCTGAATTTGCTTATAATAACTCAACTCATTCTTTGACACAACAATCTACTTTCGAAAATGTTTATGGAAGACATCCTCGATTCAACTCAATCCATGTAGGAACTAATCATCCTGTGGAACATTATCTTTGAACCATATCACGACTCCAAGAGGAACTTAAATCAAATTTGGAATTAGCAATTTGAAGATACAAGGAACAGGCCAACAAACATTGACAATCTGCTCCTTCTTTTAAACAAGGCAACAAAGTATGGCTTGATGCACGAAACATTCGAACGACTTGACCATCAAAGAAACTGGCTGAAAAACGCTTTGGACCATTCAAAATTGACTCTGAAGTCTCTAAAACTGCATTTCAACTCAAGATACCTCCTAAATGGCAGGCTATTCACCCTGTTTTCCACCTATTTCTCCTGGAACTGCCTCGAGAAACATACCAGGGAAAGAACTAACCTCCTCGGCAACCAGTGGAAGTAGAAAACCATCTATAGTGGGAAGTAAGCTGTATCCTTGATTCAAGAATACGCAAGGGGAAACTTCAATACCTCGTGGAATGGGAAGGCTTCCACGACGATTCAGACAAAACATCCTGGGAACCAGCCATCAATGTTTCTAACGCCCCTGAACTTCTAAAATCTTTTCATCTTAAATATCCTTTAAAACCAAAACCTTAAAATTCTCTTTTTTTTCTTTTCTTTCTTTTTTTTCCTTCTTCTCTTTAAAATCTAAAACATCTCTATCTCTAAAATTTCTAAATTCTTTGTTTTCTTTTCTTCTTTCTTCTTTTTTCTTCCAAAAGTTTTTCAACCTTCTTTAAAATAAATAAAATTAAAATTTAAAAAAAAAATTAAATTAAAGTAAAATAAATTAAAAAAATTAAAAAAATTAAAACAAAATAAATAAAAAATTCATAAAACCTTCTAAAATTTCTTTAAATTTTCTTTTCTTTTCTTTTCAAATTTTTTACCTACATTCTTTCCTTAAAAAATTCTTTTCCTCGAACTATTAAAATTTTTCACAAATGCAAAATGACAATTTTTCTTGAATTTCACTTCAACCTCTAAATATCTTTTTTTTTATAAAAAATTTCTTCAAACAATTACTTCTTTCTTTCAAATTCTTTTAAAATTTATTTCTTCTCTTCTTTTCTTTCTTTCTTTTTTTCAAATAACTATAATTCCTCAAAAATTTGATAAATAAACTTTCATAAATAAAAATTTTTTTTTCTTTCATTAATTTTACATTCCCAATAAAATTATTTCAATCAACTTTTTTTTTTTTTTCCTACATAAATTTTTCTTTCAAAATTTAAACTAAAACTCTTTCAATTAAAATTTCTTTCTTTTCTTCTTTCAAAATTTAAAACAAAATCTTATTTAAATTTTTTCGTTTTTTTCTTTTTACTCTCAGAATCCTATAAAAATAAAATTTTAAAATTTTAAAATTAAAACAACAAAATAAAATAAATAAATACAAATTATTTCTACTTTTCTTTTTCTTTCTTTTTCTTCTCCTTCCATTTTAAATTTTTTCCTTTATTTTCTCTCGAACCAATCCCTTCATCTTCTCCAAAATCACCCTTATCTCCTTCCTACATTTTTCTAAAACCTCATACTCTCCTAAAAGTACCACTTCCCCAATTTCCTGTAGTTCTTCGGCCACGTCAAAGGAAGCGGCATTGACAATCTTATTGACTTCACCGCTTAAATCGTCAATAAACCTGGTCCGTCGACCTTGTCAAGTTTTCTTCAACCATACCTGGTCGAGAGTCTCTTCAATATCCTCCCTCGAATCAACTACTGGTTGATTTGCCTCAACTGGTGGAAACGGCGCAGCTTCCACATTTGGAACTTCTGCGATGATATCTGGATTCTAAGTATGATCATTAGTAACACGATTTCTAAAAACAACAGAAGAATGGACTTACCTCGAATATGGGGTCAGTCTCTAAGAATAATTTTGGAGTAACCTCCACTGCCACTTCTTTCACCTCTTTGTCATCCTCGATGGCCACCCGTCGCTTTTTTGGAGTCTGTCCAGGAATAAGAACTTCCTCCTCATCTTCCTCCACCAACTCATCCACCTCCTCTTCTACCCTTCGTTTACCCATGGCTTGAGTTACCCAGGACGTCATATTATCCTCCACTTCCTCCTCAGCTGCTTCTGATTGGTCATATCCGATCGACACATCCCATATGTCTTCAACCACCTCCTTTGTCTTTGGTATTATTCAATATTTAGTTTTGGCGAACCTTCGTTGGATATCCGGATTTTTCCCTAACATATCCCACGCCACCCGTCTCCACCGGCAAAACTCGCATTTCTGGTGAGGACCTCGAGTAGCTGTGCTTTCAACACAGAAGTATTTCATGTATTCACAAGCTGTACATGCTTGGGAATATTTCCGGGTCACAATTCCCCCATACGCTTTAGGGTGTGGAGGCGTGGGAGTTGGGCTAGGACAATCCATCATAGTAAAATATAAAGAAATTAAAATAGAAGGGAAGGGAAAATAGTGTGGGAAGTATGTCTCACGCTCAACAGAGCTTGCTTTTTTTATACCCGGGCATCTGTCACACGCCACGTGACACTCGAGGCAAAAGCAGCTCATTAAATTAATAATACAGAAGTCTAAATCCATACTCAAAGCGCAGAAAGCAATTCTCCATAGCATTGCGACTTTCCTTTGTGTACTCACTATTCAACCTCAATAGCCTAAAACTATAAATCTAAATTAGTGAATCTCTCAATAGTGTGTCTCAGTTTTTTCCTCAATAAGCGACGCACAGCGCAATAGTCAATGTAATAGTACACTAAAAGGTTTATTAAATGTCTGTGAATTATTAAAAAGGGGTAGTGAGAATGGACAGAATACTTAGTGGAGGATCAAGGGGTTAACGGATGCTAGTAAGGAGGGTCCAGGTGTAACAGTTGTATTTTAATGGTCTGTGGTGTGCGGAATAGTGGATGGGTATGAGGTCAATGCGAGGAGGAATAAAGGATATAAAAGGGGTTGGTTTTTTGGTTCGACATTCTTTAGAATTAAATTATAGAACGTATATATAGTTAATAGTGGTAAAGCTTTAGTTAAATCATTATTATTGTATCTTTCCTTATTTTCTCAGTAATCATTCCTAAATCCTTAAACCTTTGATTATTGAGTTTCCAACCCTTCGTGAGATTTTAAGAATTTCAATATTACCTTTAACTTATATTAGAATTCTTCTCAAACATATCTCAAAGCAGTAGCTCTTCCTTTGAGTCATCTTCGAATCACTTCCTCAAACATTTCCTCTGTGCCTCAACAAAGTTTTTAAACTCATCTCTCCATATCGCTTCCAGGAACACCCTCGACCTTGTGCATAGGTTGTCCGGTGACACTTATATTTTATTTAAATAAATAAAGATAAAAATTTAGGGTAAGCTCCAGTGCTTTTATTAGTATTTATATTACTAATATATTTTGTCTACTAATTACCATACAGGTTTTTTCCTTTGTAAAAATGAAGAATCAGTTATTTAAGTCATAATGAGTGCTCCACAGGACAATATAAGTGATAAAACTGTTTTTAACACCAGGTCTAAAGCTAAAAACAATGTAACAGGACATCACTATGGAATACCAATCCTACCGACAGCCAGAAGCAATGAGAATAGAGAAAAAGGAAGCCTTATTAAAAAAGATAACTGAAAAAATACTTTGCCTCCTCTTCAGGATCAACTGTACCATCTGGAAAAACAGGTTCTGAAACTGGAGGAGTCCAGATCTTCCATACTAAAGGAGGTAGAACAGGTGCAATACCACTGCAGGATAGGATTCCAGCAAATGAGCCAAAATGTGGAAGAGCTGAAGGGTGTTCAGCCAAATCAGAAACCCCATACCCAAGGAAGATCAGGTCAGTCCCAGGACAAGATCTTGATAAAGAAATGGAAACGGGATTAGTTCCATAAGCATTGGGCAAGCCACAATTGCAACAGGGAATAACCACCTCACCAGAAAGCATCAGCTCACCCTTACAGAGGAAAGAAAAAGCTCCAAAATTCAGGGCTTGCTCCTATACCTTGGTAAGTAGATTACCCTCTCAGATTGAACACAATACTAAGGATTACAATGTAGGTAATGTTATTGTGGTAAAATCTTTCCAGAAAATCAAGGAGGACTTAAGGGAATTAGGTTTTGATCTTGATACACATAATTTATCTTTTTTTTAATAACAAAAGTACAATTTAAAATAATAATACAGTTCATCCTCAGATTGCACCACTTTTCTCCACACAATATGGGGGGCAGACTTGCTAGCAAGTCCACAAGCTTGAACCCAAACTCACCACAGATTGAACACACATTGAGCTATTGATAAAGGAACCATACAATCAGGAATGAACACCACTTAGAAGAACAGTTTTAGATGGGTTTTCAAGTAGAGTTCAGTTTGGGTTCAGTATGAGTTCAGTCTGAGTTCTATCTGAGTTCCATCTCAGTTCAGGTTGAGGAGTTTCTAGCAAGTCCACCCTCTATATTTCTTAGTGTGTTAGTAAGTTGAGAGCTTCACAAAATAGTGAAGAATGTGAGAAGGAAGACATGGATTATTTTAATAATAACCCAAATTTCCATAGAATTGTTTCAGATTTATGGAATAGAATGACTGAGTGTGAGGAAAAAACAATTAAGCTCACAAGGGAAACAATTTTGTCCTTGAAATTGAATATTTCTCAATTTTAACAAGAAATAAAGAATTATAGAGAGAACAATTGTCTCTAACTCTTAAATATGATTCCTAAAGTAATAAATATAGTGACCTTTCAAAAAAAATCTGTGAGTTAGAAAACTTGTATGAAGCAGATTTATTAAAATATGAATCAAGAACAAAGTTATCTTTTGCACAAACAAATAAAAGTGTCTCTGATCTGTTACAATGATTAAATAAGTTTGAGATTAAATTTTCCAATCTAATAATGAATTAGGATAATAATTAGTATACACAGTATATTAATAATCCTTTCATTTGCTAAAATGAATCTCAATCATTTCCAATGCTACCATAAGTAAAAACATATGGTAGAAGTGTCAAATCTGAGAAGACAAATTTAAATCACAAATCTGTGCAAGATGAAATACAAGACCATTAATCCAGAGTGAATGAGTTATTAAATTTACCTAAGATGAGTGAGATTAAATCCAATTAGAAGAACTGGCCAAATATTTTTCAGTACTCAACTTATGATGGGGAAGCTAGTTTTAATTGGAAGAATTTTATTCAAATAATTGATAATTTAAAATTCCATATAAGCTACCAGATGAAGAAGTAAAATCAAAACTAATTTCAATATTTAAGAATGTTGCTTTATTATGGTTTGCAGTTGTTTTAAGTGAGGGTAAGGATTACTCTTGGGCTGAATGGAAACACCTGATTGAAAAACAATTTGCAGGTTCTAAATACAGACTAACTCAGAAAAGATTATATGAGTAAACAAGGTATAATTCATTGACTGGTGACAAAAATGGTATTTTTAATGAATTTAAATAAAATATTAAAAGCCATTGAGCCAAATATAGATTTTAACTTATGAAAATAAAAAATAACATATAAATTACCTATATCTGTTTGAGAAATTGTTGTAACTATAACTATAATGATTAATGAATACTCTTAATTCATTAATATTTGTAATGAAATATTATTAAACCATAAGTATGAAGCAAGGTACACCATTTATAAAAAAATAATGAACCTTTGAAAAATAAGAGTTCAAAAACACTGCAGGAAGAGAGAAAAAACCTACTGCACCTGTATTACCTGAAAATTATGAGACTAATACTTGTATAAATGTAATAAGCCTTGTGTTAAAGAACACAAATGTGAGAAAAACATAAATATTGTTGAAAATCAGAAATAATTTGAAAATTAAACAGAAAAAAGTAAAGATTCAAGTGATTATGACAGTAATATCTCATATAGTGATGAAAATGAGGTCTGTATGTTGGAAGATGATTTGTAAATCTTTGGAAATACAACTCAAATGAATCTTTAATAAATTTTTTATGAATTTTGAGGATGCTAAAATTAGTAAGGATATTCAAGCTGATAACTTAAAAATGACACCTATCACAGTACCAGCCATCATTTATGGAGTAAATGTAAGTATATTATTTAAAACAGGAGCTTCTGGTTCTTTTTTTTCTGAAAATAAATTACAGAAAATTGATAGTCATTATAAGTCAAAGCTTAATCCCCTTCAAAGTAAAAATTGTAGAGGTTTTGGATCAGTACTACACCCCATTTTTAGATAAAAAGCTGTTGCTCTCTTTAAATATCAACATAGTTATGTTAGAGTAACTTTTGACTTTGTAGTAATGGATAATACTAATTTTAGTAGCTGTTTTATCAATGGAAATGACATTCTGACTAAGTTTGGTGTTAAATTAGAAACTTCTAATAATAATCTTACAATTGGCATGAATGGTAAAAGGAAATTTAAAAAAAAAATTAACACAGTCTTACACATTATTCAGTTATAGATATTTCTTTCAAATGAAGAGAAACCAGTGAGATCGAACTTCTGGAAACATTAATTTCAAAAGCATCATTTAGAACTCATATAAGTTAAACTAAGAAAATAAATATTTTGGATTTAATTAAAGCATTTACAATGCCTTTTACACATAGATCCAATGAATTTGGCCTTGTAAAAGATCATGAGATGAAAATTAGTTTAACATGTGATATGTATAATATTCCTGCTAGTCTTAAAAAGAAACCATACCCTTTTTCACCAAGTAAGTGGAAAGACATAGAGAGTAACCTAAAGATTTTGTTAAAAATGAAAATTCTTGCAAAGGTTGAAACTACACCAGAATATTTTGTGATATCACCAGTGCTAATTTATTATGAAAAAGATAAAGCAAGACTGTGTGGTCATTATAGAGAATTAAATACATTTACAGTAGATAATATTTACCCCTTTCAATGGATTGCCTCTATAAATACTTCCTTAAAAGTGCTAAATACATAAGTTTCCTAGATGAAAATAAAGGGTACCATCAAATTCCTGTCAAATAGAATTCACAGAACTTTTTGTTGATAACAACACATATGGGAATATATAAATATTTCAGGATGACATTTGGACCGAAAAATTCTCCTTTAGTATTTCAGAAGTTAATGGATATAACATTCCAAAATGAAATTATTGAGGGATGGTAAATGGTATACATTGATGACATCATAGTGATCTCTAAGTCATATGATGAAAACTTAATCCATTTAAAGAAGGTGTTTCAGAAGATGGATTAAATAAAAATGACCCTTGCATTGAAAAAATGTAAATTTGGATTTGAGTCTTCAAAAGTGCTTGGTCATATTGTATCTGGCTTACAAATATGTGTAGACCAAAATAAGGTGGCTGAAATCAAGAATATTAGAATTCCTCAAAATTCAAAGGATTTACAATCTTTTCTTGGTATGTGTAGTTATTATAGACAATATATAAAGAGCTACCAATTAATTGCTGCACCATTGACCACACTGATAAAGAAATCAGTAGCTTTCATTTTGAACAATGAAAGCCAAAAAGTTGAAAGAATTTTTGATTACAGCTCCTATCTTGGGATTACCAGATTTCTAATTACCTTTTGTATTGTATAATGATGCATGTTTTATTGGTTTGGGTGCTGATTTTCATCAAAAACAACTTAATGAAGGGAGAATGTCATAAGTATTAATTTGCTATATTTCATGTACTCTAAGAAGTAGTGAATTGAAGTATGGTGCTACTCAAATTTAATGCTTGGAAGTAGTATGGGCTCTTGTGAAGCTACATTATTACCTTGAAGACCAAAAATTTGAGTAAATAACTGACTGAAATTCATTTAAGTCACTCTTAAACATGAAAACTCCTAATAGACATATTTTTATATGGAAATTGTCTGTCCAAGAGTACATAAGATGGATGAATATTACACATAGAGTAAGTCCTTTACACTCTAATGTAGATCTGGTATTTAGAGTGCCTCTACCCAATAATGATGATAGAACTGCTAATGTTCCTGAAACAGAGATTATTAAAATTTATGACATTTATATTTTAGATCTTTAGAATGAATCTATGCAATCCCTACTTGATAATTATACTTCAGATCCTGACTTGAGTAAACTTACTAAAATATTAAATGATACATCTAATGCTTCAATGAGTGTTTTAATAAAAACATTACCTCAAAAGTATAAAGAAACATTAGAAAAAGGAAAATTTTCCATTGTTGATGGTTTTATATATTATAGGAAGAAATTAAGCAATGTTATAGTAATTCCTCCTTCAATGAAGGAGTCAATGTTAAGTATATGTCATAATGATATACTAGCAGGTCATTTTTACTTCCATAAAACATAAAAAATACAGCTTGGTGGATGAACATGTGTAAAGTTGTTAAAAAATATTTGAGACATGTGATTATTGTCAAAAATCTAAAAGATTAACAGGCAAAAGAGCTGGTTTATTACAACAAATTGAGAAGCTAAAATCTCCATGGGAAAAAGTTGACATGGACTTTGTAAAAGATTTTACAATAGCAGGGAATAAGAGTTATAACTCCTTCTTGGTAATTGTAGATAATTTTACAAAAATGTGTAAATTTATTCCTACCCACAAAGAGGTTTCAGCAAAGGACTTAGCTTATTTATGGTGGACATAAATTTTAAATATAGCAGGATTTCCCAAAGAAAGAGTTTCAGATAGAGACCCAAAATTTTATTCTGAGTTCTAAACATCACTTATAGATGTTTCAGGGTGTCAACTAAAACTTTCTACAGCACACCATCCATAAACTGATAGGCTAGCAGAAAGAATGATGCAAACCTTAGAATATATGATAAGAAGTAATTGTGCTTTTGGTCTTTACTTTAGATAAAATGAAAAATTCACTCATGATTGGGTATTCCTTATCCCAGGTTTATAATTTACATACAATAGTACAAAACATTGTGTTTCTGGAAAAAAGCCATTTGAGTTATAGTTGGGTTATGTACCCAATACCCCTGCTAAAACTCTTAATAAATTACCTAGATTGGATATCCATCCAGGTACAAAATATTATCTTCAGATGCAACAATCATGCAGAAAGCATGCTCAAGAATGTATAAATAAGGCATTTGAGTATGAGAATAAAAGATGTAATAATGCCCATAAAGAGAAAATGTTCAAAGAGGGTGGTGAAGTCCTTATTAATACACTAAATTTCAATTTTAATAATAATTTTAAGTTGAAGGATCCATTTATTTTACCATTTTTAGTAAAAAAGATGGTTGGTAACAATTCTGTTGTAGTTATTCTATATGCACCATATGATAGAAAACATCCTTTATTTCCTATTTCTATTATAAAACCATACCATTCTAATGATACTTCTCTATTTTCAAGAATATAAGGAAGGAATAAACAGAAACCTGAAGAAATAGTTGAAAAGGCAGAAATTTAAAAGATACTTAAAAAGAGACACCTTATAAAAGAAAAGCTATTTGAGTATCTATTAAGGTTTATAAATAAACAAGTGAATATGACCAGTGGATTTCAGAATATGAAATATCTGATCTTAAAAATCTCTTGAAAAAATTTATATCCAAAAAATACTGTTAAATTCAGTGTATGTATAATAGAAAATTTTTAAATTTATTTTTCTATTCACTCCTTACTTATTAATAACAATGCCTTAACATTTTTTTACTGTTTTTTTTGGTGAGGGAGTGTCCACCTAGGAATCCCAAGTACTGAGTAATTCTAATATTTATAATAAGATAACTTAATTACATTAAGACTATAAGTTAAAATTAAGGTTTTAATACTTATATATATGGTTATAATACATATATATATAATTAATGAAAAAATAAAATTACAAAATAAAGAGAATAATACACACAAATTAATTACTTAAAGAGTATAAAAATATTAAAAGGGTTTTGATGACAAAAGTTGGATTATTATTGGAATAATGATGGAGCATATCTCAGTGGGAGGTAAGATGAATAGTATATAAAAATGAAACAAATTTTGTAATAATTTCAGAATAAATTGATAAGAATCAATAAACTAAGTTAGTGATATAAGGATAGCAGATGGAAAAGGACAAGACGTGGATGAGAGAGGAGAGTAATGGACAAGCAAGGACAGGACAAAAAGAGAAAGGAAACAAAGACTAAATAGATGGGTAAGCAAAATATTAATGATAAGGAGAGAAAAAATTGTATGCTGACTCAGTAGTGAGAAGGCATCCTTAAAAGTGCTTAAGTTAGGGTATGCATATAAATAGTGATATAAGAGAGTATCAAGTTCTAGGGTATCTAAATACATAGGTAGTTGTCTAGATCATATGCTTGGTGATAGAAAGAATAACATGCTTATAGAATATTAACATAAATTACTAAATCTTTTAATGTGCTAATGTGATTAGAAGAATTTTTGCCCATATTCCAGTGGTTTGAAAAACAGAAGTGTCGGATATAGTTGGAGGTGTTTCAACTTCTTCATCTTCATACAACTCTAAGCATTGATCTTTGAGGTCATTAAGTAGGTTATGAAGTATAGTGCAACACAGAATCATGTTGATCACTGCCTTTATTTTGGATTTCATTTTAAGAGGACTTCTTTCTTCCCTTAAACTGGAAGAAAAACCTTTCAAGATTCAAATAGAATCATTAACAAGGACTCTTGACTTTTCCTAATCATTTTTAAACTTGAAATTCTGACTTTCTATAGATGCTGCTCCCCAAATAGCATGTAGTACCTACTTTTCACTCATGTAAGAAGAATCTTGCAGAAGATACTGATATTTATCCAAGAATTTATCAGGTTCTTTTGAAACTAGCATTTTTTAAAAGACTCAGGAATCATGAAATGATACACAATATCCAGCAAAGAAACATATAATTTTTTTGTTGATATCACATTTAAGCTGAAAAGAAATTGAATATTTTTAGAGAAGATATAGTTGTTTGTGTTAGTTTAAAAAGGAATGAAAGGAATTAAAAATAATCTACCTCTTTTCATGGTCAAAGTAATTGTTTCTGCCTTGAGCCGGTTTCTGGCTTAAAGGAATAGTAGTACTATTTATGAAACCAATACATCCTGGGAAGCCCTCTGCTTGAATAACCTAAAATAATTCAAGTTGCTCCTCTTTAGTTGGACAGGTGAGAAGTTTAGATTCCAAGGAGTTGATAGCAGTGATGCATTCTTTTGTATAAGTGTTAACAGAGCCATACACTAAATCAAAGACAATTTCAGAACATTTGAAGGCAGCTCTGTTACTATTGGAGCCCAAAAAACATAGTGTGATGGCCAATTGAATTGAAGAATCACATTGTGGTTTTTGAAAATTATTGTGAAATATGGGGTGTTCTTATATAAGCTCAATTAATTTCAAGAAAAAATCCTGAGAAGTTCTGAAAAACTGTCTAAAACTGGGTACAGATAGGTTAATTAGTGTTTGGAATGTGTACTTGGGGGTATGAAGTACTAGAGGCTTTCTAGGAAGAAGGTAACATTTCCTAGCTATTTTTGATAGAAAAATAAAATCTTTTTCAAGGTCAGAATCAGAATTAAAATCAGAGTCCAAGAGGAGATCAAGAGCTATGAAAGTCGTTACATGATGTAGTTTATCACAATTTCAGAGTGAGGAAGGCATGACTCTTATACGGTATAAAAATGTAAATGATGTACAATCTTTTTAGTTATTAAGTTTTATGCTGCAGAGTGCTGTGTATGAATGGGATGATGCTGACAACTCAGTGAAATGTGACTTTATGGTGAAATCAGCACTTTTGCTTGATAAAGTGCTGATTTGAGGAAATAAGTGACTTATTTTATTTTGAAATCCATCAGTCTTGGGGCTAGTGTGTTTTTGAAATCTACACTTATATAAGTGCGGATTTATAAGTGAGTTTTTCCCAGAAATGATACTCCCACTTGTATGCTTCTGTGAGAAATGATTTCATGTCAGAGTTGAGCTGTAAGTCTTTGAGGGCTTGCAATGCTTGTACTTTCTTTATTTCAGTATTGTCTGCATGATGATCTTTCAATAGTTGCCAGGTCTTCCAGGCATTGGACTCAACCTCTGGATGATCCAATACAAACTGAATAATTTGTTGATCTAGTTGTCAGATGATGATATTGTATGACTTTCATTCAGACCTTGTTTGTTTTTTAATTTTTTCAGATGAGTTGTTGTAGCTGATATTTCCACTTTTATAAATTGTTTCTATAATATTGAATGTGTTAGAATAAAGTCAAGATTCATGTAATCAATTAACAATCTTGGCATTCTGACAAGTAAATACCAAGGATACAAATACCTTGGCTTGATTTCAAAAACATCTTAGTTCATTGGCTTGCACCAGGCTACTTGATTCAAGTTGTAATACAAAAGTTGTAGCATGGTTACATATACACAATGTTGATTGGTATCAATATAAATAGTGTTTCATATAGTTGAAGACAATAGTATGAATACAGTATGATAAAGTGATATTCTTTTCTAATCTGTTTGCCTTCTTTAAAACTAAATGTACATTGATATCTCCAGGTGTTTAATTGTAAAATGTAAGTAGTAGTCTTTAATTAATTTCTTCTATCTCTCTACAGGTCAGCACAGCTCCTGTCTCCAGCATCAGTCGCCATCATAAAGATAGAAATCACTTATTCTAGTATAAAGCTGTACTTAACCAATCATGTGTAGTAGTACTATCACTTACAAATTCTCTAAATATAGGTCTGCACAATCTGTGTACATTAATACTTGTGTTAAAGTAGAAGCACTTACATTTTGCCTCAGGTGTGCTACTATTTGAAATCTCATCTGTTTGTCTTCTCTAAAACTAAATATACATTGATATCTGCAGGTCAGCACAGATCTTGTCTCCAGCATCAGTGATCATCATTAAAATAGAAATCACTTATGCTAGTATAATGGTCAGCACAATCTGTGTACAATAATACTTGTGTTAAATTAGAAGCACTTACATTTCACCTCAGGTCTGCACAGCTCTTGTCTCCAGCATCAGTGATCATCATAAAGATAGAAATCACTTACGCTAGTATAAAGTCTTTTCTTCCAATAGAATGATGTGGTGATTATCTCTAGAAGCTCAGCATCGTCAAGTAAAGATCTCATGTACATAGACCAGGTGACACAGTTTTTTTTTAGTTAAGTCTGGTTGTACCTCCTTCAATGGCTTTTTTTATAGCTTCTTGAACATTGGTTGCATTCATGTTGTCAGCTGGTACTGATAATGTGTAAGATATTCTAACTTGGTTTTGATCTATGCTTGTAAATATTGTTGTTTTCTATATGATTTCCCTATAAGTAATCTTTATAGGTGTTTGATCAAGTTAGCAAAGATATTTCAGACAATATTACAGGATCAGTGACTAAACTTTATAGATGTTTGATCCAGTGAGCAAAGATATCTTAGACAATATTACCGCATAAGCACAGGGGGGAAAAAATGAGGACTTGTAGGCAAGTCGTTTTTCAGGTTTCCTGGAGTAATCTGTGGAGTAATCTCTTGATTCTAAATTTGATGTCTAGATATAGGTGTATAATTTGTTATCAATATCTGATAATTTATGGGAAATCTCTACAACCAAACTTTTTTTCCTGGATGCAGATTTTGGAATGGAAAAATCTTTGAAGCTCTAAAAAACAGATATCATAAAATTTCAGACAAGTTCAAATAATATTCTGCACTTTCTTCATGAAAAACACAAATTATTTCTATCAAAAGACCAATAACAAGAAAAAGTGCCATGCTATTATTTATTAGAAAAAAAAGTCAAATATTATAACCTGTCATAATGTATTTTGCACTATTATTATTTTTTCATTAAACAAATGGATTACATATATTAAGGTAGAGATTCTTGTGCACTGAATTTACTATATCTGAGCCATAAAAATGACCATGTCCACATCTTTTCTAAAGTTTATTTGGTGTTAAGTAATATTTGAAGTGTTTTCAAATTGCCAACTAGCAAGCATAATCCAAGAGCTATTTTATAATTTTGATCAAGATTAATTTTCTTATTCTAATCAAGACAATTTACCTTCAGCTAATGTCAAAAGGTTAGAAATTTTTTATGTTTCCTCAGTCAAATGATAGTATCAATTTTTTGATATCATTATTTCTCCTACTTCAGAAGTTTTTTTTTGTTTTGTTTTGTTTTGTAAGATTAATAATAAAACTGAAAAGTGTTTGCACTTTTAATATAGATATAGATTAGGCGCTGTCACATGCAGCGAACTGTCGCTGCAACTCTTTGCTGCACGTGAACAGCCCTCTCCGGCCAAACCCTGGTTCAGATAGACCATAGTACTTTGATACTATGGTCCATCTGCCCAAGGGGGCATAGGAGAAGGATGGTCACGTGCAGCGAAGAGTTGCAGTGACAGTTTGCTGAACGTGACAGCGCCTTCTCCCTGGCTATGTTCAGATAGACCATAACATTAAGTTAAGGTCTATCTGACCAAGCCAAGGCGAGGAGAAAAAAATTTCACGTACAGCAAAGTATTGCTGTGATACTTTGCTGCACGTGACATGTAATGGTTTAGGTGGCCAGGTCAAATGGACCATATCATAAAACAGATATGGTTCATTTGACCCAGACTTTGGTGGCTAGCTGCTGGTCACATGCAACAAAGTGTCGCAGAAATACTTTGCTGCATATGACTAAGTAGCAGGCACCAATCCTGGCTCAAAAATGAGCCATAAGAAATTGAATGTTTGATTAATATAGCAAAAATATGTCAGTTAAAATACTGTGGTCCCATGAAAATAAAAATAATTGTGGGATTTTTTTTCATGGGATCAGAGAATGTGAGTTTAAAAAATGGTTCAATGCACCATAATTTAAACATTATGGTCCATCAAACCATGAATAAGGGAACTGGGACAGGTGATGACTTTGGAATAAGTATATAGATAATTCTTTTTTCAATGTGAAAATTGAGTAATTGGGGAGTTTCATAGGACTAAATCAAAAAAAAATTTATTTTTTTCAACTACATTTTACTACATATTTGATGGGAAATAACATATATATAAATTTGTGACTGGCAACATGGAGAGAGAGAAAAAAAGTAAGCAGAGATTAAACATAATATTTATATAAGGTTATGGATTTTAATTTTATGGAATTGAGAAAGGTTTTATGAGGGGTTTAACAGAATTTTACTAGAGAGAAACACCTTTGCACAGCCTTTCCTGGCACTTTTTAAGCCCCTTTTACACCCCCAGTCAGCCCCAGGGGGGCCCCACTGGGGGTGACAGAGGGGCTAAAGGGGGGCTTCAAAGGTTTAAAATAAGTGATTCAAAGGGGTAAGTCAGAGGTAATGAAGGTAAAATTAATAATATACTGTTCTTAAAATATAAAATCATCTATCCTTCGATGCATCAACAGATAATTTGTGTCTACAATCAAATGAATTGTTAATTGTTCAAACCTGTATCCGCAATACTAAGACCCCTTCATGGCTAACCTGTGTTCCTAGTAGTCTAGGATAGGCTGGTACAAATCTTAAAGCTGCTGAATGGTTTGTACTATGTAAAATTTACTATGTGGAAGCTTTGATACCAGTTTGGGCTATGGAAAATTCTGACACACGAGAGAAGAAGTTGATTAAATGTCTTTCACTTCTGCTTTCAATAATCAATATTCTGACTTCCTTGGAGATACATGAAGCTCAAATTTCATCTCTTCAAGGTCAGTTAAAAGATTATATGAAGTGTCTTAAGGAATTTTGGCCAGATATCAATATAAAGCCGAACATCCACTTAGCACAACATTTTCCTGAAGTTCTGAGAAGATTTGGGCCAGCACCATCAACTGCAGCATGGGCCCACAAGCGTATAATTGGAATGTTAAGCTCAATTCCAACCAGTAATAAAACATGTATGTTTTCCTTAATTAAAGCTACTTAACTCTATTAATTTCATTTTTAATAAAGATCAAATGGACAAGACCATTATGAAAAGGTTTATTTTGACCGGTCAGCTTCAATCATTAATGGACAGAACTAATGATTGATTTGAGAATAAAATTAAAAATGTCTTCAGTTCAGAGAAAAGAAAAATTCTCTCAAAATCATCTCAACTACTGTGTGAAGACTATGAATTGTGGATAGAGTATCTCAACATGATTGATGGTAAAAAAATATTTTCCAGTATTTTTACGAAAAATCAACCATCTGTATCATCTCAAATTCTATCACCTCAAATTATTGAAGTAGATAACCTGTTACTGGATGGAAAAAACTACTCATTATATTCAACAAATCAAGGAAATGGAAATTTTGAGGTAAATTCATCAAAAGGAAATGTTGTTGGGGTTATATTGAATATGTGGCAGTCAACAACATTTTCAGGTCAAAATTTTATTTTAGTTGGCTTATATGACATTGTGGATCCTAAAATTGAAAATCCTTATTTAAAAGCTGGGCTTAATGTTTTTTGATGTTATGATAAATGGTCAAAAAAAGAAGTTATGAATAGCAAGGAAACTATTGGTCATTTTTCAAAAACTACACATCCTAGTGGTTTTGCAAATGTTTTCTCAAATACTTGTTGTATGATATCATTAAAAAATATAGCCAGAAGCTATTCTGATTTTTAATGTGGTTTTATAATTGTATATTTTTTGTGGAAAATAAATATATATACAAATATTTACTGCCAGTGATTGAGCTAACTAATAAAAGTAAAAAGTATGGACTCCAAATTTCACTCCCTGATTCATGAGAGGAAGTTTTGAATATGGATCACTTGAAGTTCTAACCAGGTTACAGCAAGGTTAGTCAGAAATACAAAAAAAAGACTTGCCTACAAGTCCTCATTTTTTTCCCCCTGTGCAGTGACTAACCTATAAGTAAACAATTTTTAAAAACAACAAGTAGAAAGATGATAAGCACAAGATAATTTTATATTGCATTCATACGTGTACATATACTAGCCTTTATAGGTGTTTGATCCAGTGAGCAAAGATATCTTAGACAATATTACAGGATCATGACTAACCTACAAGTAAACAATTTTAGAAAACAATGAATAGAAAGATGATAAGCACAAGATAATTAACATACAACTAGCTATGTGCCTTATATAGTATTACTATCTTACTACGAGTTGTTTTTGTTGTACACGCTTTGACAATACTAATCTGATCTAATTAATAAGGAATCAACATGAAATTTTTCAGTATAATGAACTATGAGCTTTTATAATAATCAATAAGATCTTGTAAGTTACAAGATCAGATGAGTTGGCAAATACTCAATGAGCCAACCTTTTATAATTATCAATAAGATCCCGTAAGTTACAAGATCAGATGAGTTGGCGAATACTCAATGAGCCAACCTGTGAACAATTGTAATGGAGTGTTACAAGTAATGTGTCGTCAGTTAACGATATTGGTTATTGATAGCCCTATATTAATGATCAATAGGAATATAACAGAAACTATATACATCTATTAGTAGAAAGTACTTGGATAGAGTCCTAACCTTTCATAATAATCAATAAGATCTCGTAAGTTACAAGATCAGATGAGTTGGCAAATACTCAATGAGCCAACCTAATGTATGAAAAGGACACGATTAATATTAGCAATATTATGTAAAAACAATAAAAATACCTGTGAAAAATTGTAACGGAGTGTTACGAGTAATGCATCGTCAGTTAACGATATTGGTTATTGATAGCACTATATTAATGATCAATGGGTATATAACAGAAACTAAAGAGGTTTAAGTATATCTGGACATAGTTGATTATCACCATTGTCTAACCTAACTCAGTAACCTATCAACAACAGTAACTATGAGCATTGTGATCACAAGTACTTCATCTCAACAAGAGTGACGTGAGAAAACAAAATATATATATATCGGTGTATCGCTTTGAGTTAGGAAGCAGCAGTGGTAGAATCCTGACATGAACTACTATTGAATACCTACTTTTACAATATTTACATCTGCCATCTTTTCAAATATGGGATTTTATTTTGTATATAGAGTAGAATTTATTTATTTATTTGTTAATGGAATGCAATATGCGTTTGAATTTTAAATATATTAGTATTAATTACCAGAAAAGTCAAGGAATGAGATGGCCAACAATTTTTGTATCGTGATAGAGAGAGATGGAGTGAATTTGGAAAAAAAAGAAAAAGGAATGGCAAAAAAAAGAAAGAAAGAAAGAAAGAAACTTACCAGCAAGACTGTCAGTATAGTCTAGTATATAAGTATGATATAATAGTGTTTATTTATGGTCCTACTACTTATTGATAAATGATTTAGTGATTAAACCTCAGGGGAAGACTAATAAAATAGTTATACTCAAATAAAACTCACAATACTTGGATTTAAATGCGTGCTAGTGGTGGAAAATAGATGAATAAAATATAGTTTATAGCTTATATAAAGATAATATCAATTTATAAAGGCTTTATAATATATTTCTAAATGTTATTGATTGTATAGTAGTGTTTGTTGGAGTTATAGTAATTGTATGATGATAAATAACCATCAAAATCCCTCCTTACTTATACCCAAATCCACTGGAGTGCACAGACCTTCAATCCAGATGATGTCACTGCTATCCCCGGCAATTACAGCACTGTGAGGGCCCATCACCTCCAAATGGTGTCCACTTCAAGCAGTTTCAACACCCAGACCTCCAGTAAGGACCCTCCATCACTATTAATAATAACACAGATCCATACCATTAATAGAAAATCCAGATAAAAGCGGATACCATAAAGAAACAGGTAAAATAAACAATCAAAAAGAGATTTAATGAAACCAAAAGCATATAAAGGAAACAAATAAAATGTCCAAGCCCCCAATAACATCCCCAAGCATCCTCATTAACCCAGAAATGTCCTTCCAACCCATAAATCCGTGAATAACCATCCAAGGAAGTAATTTTAGTTGTCCAAACTGGGTGTATGCACCTGATATAGGTGTCTATGCTTCTATAGGTGTTGTGAGTCCACTGATTTTGTCCATATGACCTAAAATAAGCAGAAAAACAAAGGTTATAGTCTATTAAGGGGCTAAAACCCACTTATATACCTAAATATACATAATATACTGCATATTTCACTGAATATGAGATTTATGTATACATATAAGCTTATGTATGTCAATAATTACTTCATATCACTTAAGATAAGTATATTATGACTCCATTAACACCTTAATAAGTATTATTAGGCCATGGATAAGCTATTTAAACTACTATAAGTTATATAATTGAATAATAATTATATATATATATAATAAAATAATATATATTATTATTTTAACCTTATTTTTAAGATATAAGCTTAATTTACTTAAGGTTATCTTATTTTAAGCATAAGAAATACTCAGTCCTAAGGATATTTAGGCTGACAAAGACCAAGGAAAGGGATTGCCAATGATTTTGGATGTGGATGAAGAGAGATGGAATGGCCTGGTGAAAAAAAGAAGAAAGTGAGACAAAAAAAAGAAAGAAAGAAAAGAAAGAATGAGAAAAAATTACCAGCGAGGCCCAGGATTTTGGATGTGGACGAGTACGGAGGGATAAAAGAATTGATGGGGGGAAATGGAAAAAAGAAGAAAAGCAAGCAAAAATTGCCCCAGTCTCAACAAATTTGCATGCGCCTGTCAACAAAATCTACAGCTCAGTTTTTGAAGCTGACAAAAAGTTTTTGAAAATTTCTCATTTTTGTTTCATCCTTTATGGATGTCCCAGTAGCTGTACTGTACAGAAAAACCTGACAACCTTGCAGGGTTTTCATCTCCGATCCCCCGCCAAAACTATGAGTTAAGGTCGCTTTTGGCAGAGTATGAGTGGCAATAAACCCGCAAGCTTTTCCAGTTTAGCAGTAGGGGCTGTCGCCGGATAACTGCTCTTTTGCTTCAATCATTTCAGATTTCCCTGTAACTCAGATTTGATGGCACGCGTGCTAGCATGCTCAGCGTCCAGTGCGCGGTCGTCTCAGAAGAGTCACAGGTGAGCTAGAACTGAATCAAATCAAAGATAGGAATTGGCACCTGCTATAAGGTTCCCACATTTTTTTCAGGTGTCATATAATGTAAGTTACCCTGTTTCACGCTCTTTTCAGAATAACTCAACTTTTTTGCAAATTCTTTATAATATTGGTTTCATTGTTCCGGACTTCTATTTTTGCTGTGCGGGTACATTTCACAATGAGTCCGAGTAAGCTTCAATACTCATCGATCTGAAGAGTCTTATCCGAATTTTGATTTCATACTTGGGTTTCATTTCCCTCCTTCATACAAGATTCACTCTTCACAAGATTTTTTTTAAAAAAGTGTTTCACAAATCCTCATCATAAAACCAGGATCACGGTGCAGAAATTCTTTCTCATAATTCTCTTTTTCGTTCCTTGTAATAATTTCTCTGCATTTAGAGTTAAAATGTATATTTATTTGTTAGCTAAGCATACCCACATAAATTTTTTAGGTGCCCTATTTTTAATTCTTTTGTATAAAAGAATGATTTTTTCTTTTGATATGAAGAATATAGAAAGTGGGAAAAGCATTCAAACGGTAGATAGCGAATTTTCGGATAAGTATGCTTTGCACATGACGCGGCAAGGAAAAAAAGAAACAGAATGTAAAGTTTTCATTGCACTTTCTCTTCAAAACTTGTTAGTTTAGCTTATTATTTTTTTTCTTTTTTTGCCTGTGCCATAATTACATTGGTAGATTCAGAAATCCCGCAAGGTATGTAAAACATTTTTTATTTAGTATGCACCTGTCATGCCCTCTTAGTGCCGAGCTTGTTTTTGTGTGCATAAAATTTTATGAACACCTATAACTCTTCAAAATCCAAAGAAAATCTTCTGATACCTAAATCAACGGAAAATTTGATTACATCTGCACTTCTTGATCGTAAGTACTTCAATATTAAATTCTAGTCACTGTATATTTACATGGAGACATAAAGCATATAGGAAGGATAACCAAAAATCAAAAACATTTGAAGCTCATGTCCAAAACTCAGGTAGCTTCTTGTGAAACTATACAAAAGACTAAATAGATAAAATGTATTGACATAAATTAATTAACTGAAAACACAAAAATTGATTAAGTAAATTTCCAGTTTTTTTTAAAAAATATTTTGCCGTGCTCTAAAACAAGGCTTTTTTTTACCTTTCACTCTTTACACTGTATGTACCACAATATTCTAAATGAAACGGATTTGCACTCTGAAGAAAATTGGAAATCAAATCGGATACATTTAGGCGATGGAGCCCTGCAGTTGAAATCAAGTTCAAATTCGTATCTAGCAAAGGGAGTAAATTTAATCATAAATGATCTTTCCAACGATATATGGGTAAATTTATGAAGCCTATCATTAAATTTAGCTGTAAAGACTGATTAAATTTAGCGAATTACAGACCATTCCTTACGTGTCACTTTTACAAACCGAGATGAGGAAGATCGAAAATTATTCTGAACTTTTAGTAGAGCTCAGTCCAATTGAAAAAAACTCATTTTTAATGACATATCAACTTGATACTTCATATAGAAAAATATACTATCAATTACAAGTAGAAAACTTGGATACTTTCTCCAATGTAAGTTTTCTTTATAAATATATATGTTTTTAATTTTTTTTTAAATCTTTTATTAATACAATATCTTCACGAAAACAAAAATAATGCATTTTAAAAACAAGTCGGATAAATGGGTTTTGGAAAACTTTTCAAAAGTTATATATAGTGATATTTTAAGATGGGATGCATGTAATCTTGTACTCAAGAAGAATAAGGATGAATTGCGATTGATATCCTCAATGGCTGATCTTTCAACAGAAACAATCATTTTTAAAAATTTCGATCATGATGGGGGTTTCAACGTATGTGAATTGTTATTTTTATTTCTCTTTCTCCCAGAAAGATATTTGACTCATTAAAATTCTTCACTTATAATGCTTGTAGAAAGATCAACTATGGGAGTTTCTCAACAAAATTCCACGCACTCCTTCCCAAGATAACTATCAGATTGAGATTGACCTTTTAAATAACTTTCTGAAAATAATCCAACCACTTTGTCCATCAGTGGAAAGAGAAGCTTTTGACCGCATACTAATACATAACTTGAGAGACATATTAAAAAATATTTCAAGTAATGGTAAATTAAGGGTGGGAGAAATTAACAGTCCCTTAGACTCTGCTGAAAACGACATTTTTGGTTGGAAAGGATCTGATTCAAAGCTGAAAAAAACTTATTTGGATGGAAAGCATCCATTTCAAAAGAATGAAATCGTCTCTCAATTTTTTTATTTTCAAGAAGGTTCCGAGGTTCTTAGCTCTTCTCAATACCGCCAGTATAAACTGTTACAAAATAGTACACAGCAAAACGGATTGAGTAGTCAAGAAAATGACAGAAAAACGTATGTGGCTTAACGATTACCTCAGGTAATAAATACTAATTGATTTATTTGAAAGGTCAAGTATAGTAATGGAAACTTTTTCGTATGATTATAATGGAACACGTCTGAGAATTTGGGGAGAAAAATTTAATAATATTGTTAGTTATTTTTTAATAATGAAGTACCAAATATTCAAGTTATAAAAGTGAAGTAAACTAACTATCATGTCTTCCTACTTGCGAGTGCTTCCAGCTTGTATACTGGCCAATAATAATTGCTCTTCACAATTCCCAGGAACTTAGAAATACAAATGCATATCTAGATTTAGTGACAAGGCACAATCAGCTTTCAATCAGCTTATATGTAAATGGAATCAAAAATGATTTGGAAATTTCTTCTACCCACCTGGATGGCAGCATATATCAGATTATAGAAAAAAGTTTAATCACTCTTTTGAAATCATCTTTTGAATATTTAAATGTTTTTTTTGCAAAGAGAAATGTCTATTTTCTCTTTCCAAAAAAAGAACTTGAGCGTGGATTTCCTTCTCGAATTGCAAGATATCAATCAATCGAGGTAGGGTTCCAGGCTTAGTTAAAAGATACAGGAACAAACTAACTTTGTCAATTTAATAAAGGGTTCTTTCACAACCATGGACCCCTTATCTGATTTTTTGCTTAAAGTCAACAAAAATCCTAGTTCATTTCTTCTAGAAGAAATGAGGTTCACAATTAAGGACTACCAAAAAGTGAGTGACCCTCATCTACTCATTAATCATCAAAAAGCATTAGTGATGATCTACTAGACGGTTACTATTCTTAAAACCAAATACGTTGATTCAATCAGGGAGAGAAACATTTCATTTCATTTCATTTCATTTCATTTCATTTCATTTCATTTCATTTCATTTCATTTCATTTCATTTCATTTCATTTCATTTCATTTCATTTCATTTCATTTCATTTCATTTCATTTCATTTCATTTCATTTCATTTCATTTCATTTCATTTCATTTCATTTCATTTCATTTCATTTCATTTCATTTCATTTCATTTCATTTCATTTCATTTCATTTCATTTCATTTCATTTCATTTCATTTCATTTCATTTCATTTCATTTCATTTCATTTCATTTCATTTCATTTCATTTCATTTCATTTCATTTCATTTCATTTCATTTCATTTCATTTCATTTCATTTCATTTCATTTCATTTCATTTCATTTCATTTCATTTCATTTCATTTCATTTCATTTCATTTCATTTCATTTCATTTCATTTCATTTCATTTCATTTCATTTCATTTCATTTCATTTCATTTCATTTCATTTCATTTCATTTCATTTCATTTCATTTCATTTCATTTCATTTCATTTCATTTCATTTCATTTCATTTCATTTCATTTCATTTCATTTCATTTCATTTCATTTCATTTCATTTCATTTCATTTCATTTCATTTCATTTCATTTCATTTCATTTCATTTCATTTCATTTCATTTCATTTCATTTCATTTCATTTCATTTCATTTCATTTCATTTCATTTCATTTCATTTCATTTCATTTCATTTCATTTCATTTCATTTCATTTCATTTCATTTCATTTCATTTCATTTCATTTCATTTCATTTCATTTCATTTCATTTCATTTCATTTCATTTCATTTCATTTCATTTCATTTCATTTCATTTCATTTCATTTCATTTCATTTCATTTCATTTCATTTCATTTCATTTCATTTCATTTCATTTCATTTCATTTCATTTCATTTCATTTCATTTCATTTCATTTCATTTCATTTCATTTCATTTCATTTCATTTCATTTCATTTCATTTCATTTCATTTCATTTCATTTCATTTCATTTCATTTCATTTCATTTCATTTCATTTCATTTCATTTCATTTCATTTCATTTCATTTCATTTCATTTCATTTCATTTCATTTCATTTCATTTCATTTCTTTGATGAGTTATTAAGAACAACAGCTGATGATCCAAATTAGCTGGAAAATTTTGAGAAATTTCAAGTATTCATCCATTCCACCTTTCTGTCTTTTTTATTTATAAGCTAATTCAAGCCATTTCTTCACTAGGAGACATATAGGCTAATATTTAATGATATTCAAGAAGCTGTCTTCAATAAAGAACTCTCTGGGGTAGCAAGTATTTGTCTTGAATCTGGACTTGCAACTTTAAATTTAGATAAAGCATGTCCTTTAATCAACTACATTATTAAGTTTAGTCCAACATCAGGATATCCAGTAAGTGAGCTTTGATACATAGATAAGAGAGTAGGTACATATTCATGACCAACCATTCACAGCATTTATTCAAAATCATTAATCAAAAAATTATAAGTTTCATCTCATCTGATGCTAAAGGTAGGTATTCCTATTAAATTTGGTTTAAGAGTAGCTTATTTAAAGCTGTATTTCTTTAGTGAAAAACTTAGATTTTATTGTGGGACTTGATTTTTGTGATGGTAATTCAGTTAAGTATTTTTAAACAAGCATGCAGCACTTAAAAATTGAAACTAATTTTCAGCATCTGGGCTACTAAGGATAACAAAATCGTAAGTGAAATAATTTCTATTTTTCACTTTCTCCTGTTTATTTGATAGATTTTAATGGGGTTTGATTCTTTCTTGTAAAAAAACCACCAGTTACAAGATGTGGAATTTTTAAAAATTGTACTATCCATTGCTACTGATTATTGCAATACAATAATTTCATTTCATCCCAAATTTACCTCAAAATATATTACTATTGAGTCAAAAATAATTGAAAATAAAAGTAATTTAGAACTCAAGATTGAAGAATATTTCAGCAACAATGAAGTAAGTTGATTAATTTTTTGGAGAGGGTTTAAAGGGCTAATGAAAGAAACCCCAGAATGAATGGTTGGAGACACTTGAAGCTTTTTATAAATTTATGAAAAATCTTCCACGTAAGATTTTATCAGTAGTTAATCCAATGCATATGTTTCCAAGAAATACGTTAATTCTGTCCACCTTACTCCAGATTGGTCCTCAGTAACATTAGAGCTTGGACACGATATTTTCCCAATGGTAAGAAAAAATAATAATCATGGTTTAACAAATTTAAAATCTGAAAATTTTTCAATAGGTTTTTTCACTCAAATTTTTAGAAACAGGATTATATAACAATCCAGAGAAATGGCTTAAATTTCAATACCAAAAAAATAAAAACTACTGGAAATTACAATGCAGGAATGAAGCTAAAAAATTGATATTACAAATTGAAATGCATGAACCAACATTGTTGAGCCAGGTAATTATTTCTCACTGTATTTAAATACTTTAAAGAAGTTTTTTTGATTAGCTTTCTATTACATGTGTTTCTAGCCAAAATACCAACCCTTGCCAAAAATTTTTGATGATTTTTTCTCAAAGCACACTGGAAGGGGGAAATTTTATTTTGAAACCAAAACAATTAATGCAGTGGAATATAATATTGCAAAATGGGCACCTACAATAGCTGGAGATTTTGAAGATGAACAATCAGTAGAATTGGGCTAAGAAATCATGAAAATAACTTCTACTAGGTTAATTTTATTGTAATGAAAGGAAAAATTTTGTGCAGCATTCTATCATTCTTTTTCTTCAATTTAAGAGAAAGCAAGTTTAGGGACCCTCTGAAAGGTGCCAAGTGTTACTTTGTGTTAAATAGCTGTTATTATACATCATAAAAATACAGAAATATTCTTTTAAAAGCTTTAATAGCAATTATTTTAATTTTTTAACTATATAACTCTAAGGTATGAGTGAAGTCAATCTATAAAACAGCCTAAAAACAGGATTTTGAGTCCTATAGAATATACATTCAATGGAAAAAATCTTCATAGTTTTTTAATCATTTGATTGATATCAAAATTTTCTAGTATGCTTATAGAATATTAACACCCACCCATGCTCAAGACAGCATTGGGTTTAAATATAAGTTGTGTAGGAAATCATGGTGCTTAACTCTAGGTAAAGGTTTAGTAAGTATATCAGCTATAATAGAATTAGTAGAGACAAAATTCATTTTTATTTGTTTTGTGTTGACAAATTCTCATACCCAGTAAACTTTGGTATTAATGTGGCAGGTACAATGTTGATATAGTGGATTCAACACTTGATTAATTGCACCTTGATTGTCACCATTCAGTAGTACCGAATTGGAAGGAATCAAAAAGTCATTAAACAATTCTTTAGTCCATAACAAATCTTGTCCACATTCAGTCATCAGATAATAATCTGATTCAGAAGTTGACAAGGAAACCAATTGTTGCTTACATGAGCGCCAACTGAGTAGGCCCAGGTGAAAATCCAAAAAGCCAGATGTTGATTTTGAGTCTGTCGATTTGTTGTAGTTGGAGTCAGCAAAGCCAATTAGGGAACCTAACTTGGACTTAGGTATTTTTCCCAAAGTATGACTGTAATCTTTGGTTAGTTGGAGGTAGTTTAACACATGAAAGATAGAAATTATTTGTTCATTGGTAGGTTGATTGAGATATTGAGCCAGTGTGCTAGCAGAAAAATCCAGATCAGGTATGGTACATCAGACTAAGTAATTCAATAAGCCAGCAACTCTTTGATAATTAAAGATATTTGTTAATTTTGTATTGTTGTTATAGGTGAATTTTGAGTTAGGCACAAGAAGAGTGGTGACAGTTCTTTGTTTGGAGTGATTGAATTTGTTGAGGAGTTTGTGAACATAGAGCTGTTGGGAAAGAGTAATTGTTTTTTCTGGTTGATTTCGAGTTATTTTCATTCCAAGGATCCGATTCAGTTCACCTTGATTGCCAATATCAAAGAATTGAGAATGAAGACATAGGATGGGTGCTCATGATATCTGTGAAGAAATAAGCAAGGGTCAGCAATACTTGCTTTAAAGCTTATTCTTTCAAAGAAGTTGGTCATTTTGTTGTACCAAAATTGTGGAATTTTTTTTAAGCCATATAAAGACTTTAGAGATGAAGACATTGCTTGTTGTTCTTGGGGGTGTATCCTTGAGGAAAGCGGAGATAGATGTTTTTGTCAAGTTTTCCATGTAGGAAAGCCAATTTTGCATCAATTTGACATATTTCCCAGTCTTTTTAGGCAGAAAGTCCAGGTAAGAAACGGAGAGTAGCAAGTCAACCAGTGAGAGCATAAGTTTCATTGTATTTGATTCCTTAAATTTGGGAGAAGCCTTGGGTGCAAAGGCAAGCTTTGTATCTGATAAAATTTCCTTCTAATTCACTTTTCTTTTTGAACTTCCAAGTGGTTCCTATCAGATGATTGTTAGTTGGTAAGTGTCAGTGTATCTAGTATATAAGTATGATTTAATAGTATTTATTGATGGTCCTACTACTTATTGATAAATTATTTAGTGATTAAACCGAAGGGGAAGACTAATGAAATAGTTATACTCAAAAATAACTCACAATACTTGGATTTAAATGCGTGCTAGTGGTGGAAAATAGATGAATATAATATAATTATAGCTTATATAAAGATAATATCAATTTATAAAGGCTTTATAATATATTTCTAAATGATAATAATTGTAATATGATGTTTATTTGAATTGTAGTAAGTAAGTGATGTCTAATAACCGTCAAAATCCTCCCTTACTTATACCAAAATCCACTGGAGTGCACAGACCTTCAATCCAGATGATGTCACTGCTATCCCCGGCAATTACAGCACTTTGAGGGCCCATCACCTCCCCATGGCGTCCACTTCAAGCATATTCAACACCCAGACTTCCAGTAAGGACCCTCCATCACAATTAATGATAACACAGACCCATACCATAAATAGAAAATCCAGATAAAAGCGGATGCCATAAAGAAACAGGTAAAATAACTCATCCAAAGAGAATATAATAAAACCCAAAGCATATAAAGGAAAAAAAATGAAATTTCCAAGCCCCCAATAACATCCACAAGCATTCATATTAACCCATCAATGACCTACCAACCCATAAATCTGTGAATATTCATCCAAGGAAGCAGATTAAGTTGTCCAGACTGAGTGTATGCGCCTGAAATAGATGTTTATGCTTCTGTAGGCGTTGTGAGTCAACTGGATACGTCCATGTGACCTAAAATAAGAAGAAAAAATTTTTTTATAGGCTATTAAGAGGCTAAAACCCACTTATATACCTAAATATACATAATATACTGCATATTTCACTGAATATGAGATTTATGTATACATATAAGCTTATGTATGTCAATAATCACTTAATATCACTTGAGATAAGTATATTATGACTCCATTAACACCTTAATAAGTATTATTAGGCTATGAATAAGCTATTTAAACTACTATAATTTATATAATAGAGTAATAATTATATATATATGTAATATAATAATATATATTATTGTTTTAACCTTATTTTTAACATATAAGATTAATGTACTTAAGGTTATCTTTTTTTAAGTATAAGAAATACTCAGTCCTAGGGATATCTAGGCTGACACTCCCTCACTCAAAAAAACAATAAAAAAATATTAAGACATTTTAATTGAAAGTAAGGAGTGAATAGAAATTTTTTTCAAATTTTCTATAATACATATACTGAATAAACAGTATTATTTTGATTTAAGTTTTTTCAAGAGATTTTTAAGATCAGTGATTTCATTTTCTGTAACCCACTGGTCATATTCACTTGATTTATTTTTTAAATATTAATAGATACTCAACTCCCTTTTCTTTAGTAAGGTGTCTCTTTTTAAGTATCTTTTCAATTTCTGCCTTTTCAACTATTTCTTCAGGTTGCTGTTTATGCCTTCCTGATCTTCTTGGAAATAGAGCAGTATCATTAGAATGGTATGGTTTTATAAGAGAAATAGGAAATACTGGATGTTTTCTATCATAAGGTGCATATAGAATAACCTCAACAGCATTATTACCAACCATCTTTTTAACTACAAATGGTTCAATGAATGGATCCTTCAATTTAACATTACCATTTAAATTGAAATTTAGTGTAGAAATATGGACTTCATCAACCTCTTTGAAAATTTGTTCTTTATGGGCTTTATCCCATCTTTTCTTCTCATACTCAAACACCTTATTTATATATTCTTGAGCATGTTTTCTGCATAATTCTTGCATCTGAAGAAAAGATTTAGTACCTGGATGGATATTCAATCTAGTTAATTTATTAAGAGTTTTAGAAGGGGTATTAGGTACATAACCCAACCATAACTCAAATGGCTTTTTGCCAGTGACAGAATGTACTGTACTATTGTATGCAAATTCTAAACCTGGGAAAAGGGTTACCCAATCATGTGTGAATTTGTCATTGTCTTTAAATTTAAGACCAAAAGCTCAATATCTTATTATCGTATCTTCTATAGTTTGTATCATTCTTTCTCCTAGCCCATAAGTTTGTGGATGGTGTGCTGTAGAAAGTTTTAGTTGACACCCTGAAACATCCATAAGTGATTTCAAGAACTAAGAAGTAAATTTAGGATCTCTGTCAGAAACTATTGCTTTGGGGAAACCTGCTATATTTAACATTTGTGTCCACCATAAAAAAGCTAAGTCCTTTGCAGAAACCTCTTTGTGGGTAGGAATAAATTTACACATCTTTGTAAATCTATCTAAAATTACCCAGCAGGAGTTATAACTTTTATGCCCTGCTATTGGAAAACCTGTTACAAAGTCCATGTTAATTATTTCCCATTGAGCTTTTGGTTGCTCAATTTGTTGTAATAAACCAGCTCTTTTTCCTGTTAATCTTTTAGATTTTTGAAAAGAATCACATGTCTCAACATATTTTTTTACATCCTCAGACATGTTAATCCACCAAGCTGTGTTTTTTACTCTGGCTAATGTTTTATGGTAGTCAAAATGACCTGCTAATATATCATCATGACATATACTTAAAATTAACTCCTTCATTGAAGGGGAAATTACAATTATATTACTTAATTTTTTCTTGTAATATAAAAAACCATCCTATATGGAAAATTTTCCTTTTTCTAATGCCTCTTTATACTTATTTGGTAATGTTTTTATTAAAACATTCATTGAAGCATTAGATGGATCATTTAATATTGTAGTGAGTTTACTCAAGTCAGTATCTGAACCATACATATCAAGAATTGATTGCATGAATTCATCCTCATGATCTACAATATAAATGCCATAAATGTTAATAATCTCTGTTTCAGGAACATAAGCAGGATTATCATCATTATTAGGCAGAGGTACTCTAGATAACAAATCAACATTAGAGTGTAAGGTTCCTGCTCTATGTGTTATAGTCATCTGTCCTCTGTATTCTTGTACAGCTAATTGCCATCTAAACATTTGTCTATTAGAAGTTTTCATGTTTAAGAGTGAATTAACTGCACTAAAGTCAGTTATTAACTCAAATTCTTGGTCTTCAAGGTAATAATGAAGCTTCTCAAGATCCCATACTACTGCCAGACATTTAAGTTGAGTAGCACAATATTTCAATTCACTACTTCTTAGAGGACGTGAAATATAGCAAATTACTACTTCTGACATTTTTCCTTCAATAAGTTGTTTTTGATGCAAAGCAGCACCCAGACCAATAAAACTTGCATCTGTATATAATACAAAAGGCAATTGAAAATCTGGTGATCCCAAGATAGGAGCTGTCATTAAACATTCTTTCAACTTATAAAAAGCCTGTTGTCTTTCATTATTCCAAATGAAAGCTTCTGATTTCTTTATCAGTGTGGTCAATGGTGCAGCAATTAATTGGTAGTTTTTTATATATTGTCTGTAATAACCACACATACCAAGAAAATATTGTAAATCCTTTACATTTTGAGGAATGCCAATATTCTTCATTGCAGCCACTTTATTTTGGTGTACACATATATGTAAGCCAGATACAATATGACCAAGCACTTTTAAAGATTCAAACCCAAATTTACATTTTTTCAATGCAAGGGTCATTTTTATTTCATCCATTTTTTGAAGTAACTTCTTTAAATGGATTAAGTGTTCATCATAAGTTTTAGAGAACACTATAATGTCATTAATGTATACCATTAACCATCCCTCAATCATTTCATTATGGAATTTTATATCCATTAACTTCTGAAATACTGATGGAGAATTTTTTGGTCCAAATGGCATCCTGAAATATCTATAAATTCCCATATGTGTTGTTATCAAAAAAAAGTTCTGTGAATTCTTTTCAACATGAATTTGATGGTACCCTTTATTTCCATCTAAGCAACTTATATAATTAGCACCTTTAAGGGTAGCATGTATAGAGGCAATCCTTGGCAAGGGATAAATATCATCTTCTGTAAATGTATTTAATGCTCTATAATCACTGCACAGTCTTGCTTTATCTTGTTCATAAGAAATTAGCACTGGTGATATTACAAAATATTTTGGTGTAGTTTCAGCCTTTTCAAAAATGTTCATTTTTAATAAAATTTTAATATTATCCTCACCACGGGAAATCTAGGGGTGAATTGCTAGCAATCCCCTCTCCTGAAATTTAGAGTGTCCCTTAATTATGCCAGGTTTATGAATACTTTATAAACATAAGTAAATTAGAGTTAGATTTACATTTATTCTCAGATTGGTCCAAAAATGAACCTCAACTGATCTCAAGTTATGCATAAGTTGATCAACTATAACAATGATTTTATCCTTCATTGAGCACACATTGAGCACACATTGATCCAACATAAGCTTTTGAATATACAATATTTTTATCAATTTAGAGGAAGAAAATTATTCTTTAACATACCTAATCATTACTTTGCATTCAAAAGATAAACCATAAAATTATAAAAGTAAATTTAATTTACAATAACAATATCTTTTACTACATAATTGTAACAATAAATAAATTTAGCAAATTTTTTGATCACAAATATTAATAACTATAGGGATTGAAATAACTAATGCCATTCCTATTTTCAAAATTTAAAAAGATTATAGTCACTTCTCACTTTTAATCTGTTAAGTCTTTGCAAAACTAAATTTTTTATAATTTTTTAAATTTTACCAAAAATATAAGACCTACAGGCTATTGAAAATAAAATCTTCAGTTACTCAACTAAAAGAAATATTTATATTTAAATAAAAATAAAAATAGTCCTTAAAGTGTATAACATGAAAGGTTTTTATGGAAATTAATATGCAAGTTTTCCTTTTTAAATATTTAATGCTTATATAAATCACTTTCCCAAGTTTTGGTATGAGTACATGTGAAATAGTAACTGCATTTAAAAGTGGAAACCAATATAATGACAAAAATATTTACAAAATTTATTTCAATTTAATATTTATCTGTAAAAAATTTTGAAAGTAATATTTTATTCATCTTCTTAAGGATCTCTTCCTCCTCCTTTACCCATCTACTTTTTAATAGGGGGTCTCAAACTTGAACAAATATGCCTGGTGGATTTCATTTGAAAACCACCACATAAACACACCATGAAACATGGCTGATTTGGTACATGAGATTATAAACATGGGGTCAAATATGTCCTACTTTAGTGAAAATTTTCCAACCACAGCACAGGCAACCAATCTAAAGATCCTCCCAATTCACCACACATCACATCTTTCCCAACCCACTTTTTTGAAACAAATTTTTACACATGGTGCCCCAGTAAATTTTGAGCTTTTCATTACTTTCTTTATCAACAATTCCTGAACAAATTTATATCCTCAAAACTCAGTCATCATGCCAAGAACACTACAAAATTTTCAACACAACCCTTTTAAATCCTTTTTTCATGCTCTCAAAATGATCAAGTTGCATGTACTTTCCACTTGGTTTTGTTTTATTTTTGCATCTTAACTTTTATTTTGAATTTTCACTGAAAGCATAATTTTTCCCTTCCTGATTCATTTTGGTTAAGCATCTCAGCATGAAGTTGGATATTTCAGAAATTGCATAATTTTTCATTCTTTCTGTTTTTCAATGATCCCTCATATCCTTTTATTCATCTTCTCTCACTTCCTTAACTTTTCTTCTATTTTTTTTATCCATCACTTCCTGAACTTCTATCTGGTCCTTTTACATCTTTGAAGACATCTCATCAGGTAAGTCATCCTCCCACCATATTTTTTTCAATTTTAACTGAAGTTCTTTTTCTGAATTTGTTTTTGTTTTTTTTTCTATTTCTTTTTTTGTTTTCTCAAATCACATTTCCACTTTTAAGAAGGTTCTACAGAAGCCTAGCTCTCATATCCACCAAGAAACATCTGATTTGGCTCACTGGTTAATGAGATATTTATTATTTACTTGGCTCAAACTTCCATCAACTTTATTTTAATCTTCTCAAGTAGGTCTTACTCTGGAACAAATATAATACTTATAAATAACATAGGTAGCTAAAATAGATCTTTTTAGACCATTGATAATACCTGACTTTAATTTTTATAACCCTTTTTTGATTTTCTTTTAAGTCAAAAATAAAAGGTCAGAAATAGGATTGGGGTTTTTTAAATGAATTATACTTTTTTAGGAAGAATCTCAAGAAACATTTATTTTATTTCCAGAAAATGGTGTTGAATTTGGTCTAGTGGTTGCTGAGATAACTTCTTCCAAAGTTGAATCTTGTTTCATAGACTAATTTACATTTTTTAACTTCAATGTTGCATAATGTGCATATAGGGATTATGCAATCTATTTCAAATAATACTTCAGGCTTTTGGCTCTGATTTGATCAGCTAAATATCAGTTTTGGATGAGTCCTTCCTATTTTGTAATTTTTTTATGAGGATGAATATTAACATTTGATGAATTTTAGCTCATTCAAATCCCACATTATTTTGATTACAGGTTCTCTATAGGCATGAATTTCATTTCCAGAAAGCATAATCAATTTTGGCTCAGAAATTTCTGAGATATCTACTTTTAAAGTTGAGTCTTTTTATGTAAACTAATTTAAATTTTTGAATTTTGATATTCTGTAATATGCATGTTTTTTCTGATACTTTTCATTGTACCACTCCCAAGGTATGTCAATTCTTCAACTGTTTTTTATCATTTGTTTCCTCAATTTTTCTTCTTTATAAATCATTTTTTTCCCTGATTTGTTGATGTTTTGGATTTTTTTCAGGAGATGGTATCATCAAATCTATTCGGAACTCTTCTCAGCATAATCATCAATCAAAAATCCAAGAGATAATCATCAAACTACCAAGGAAACTCCTGGTTTGATATCTTGTAAAAATTTTTCTCATTTTTTCGGAATCTTGTGAAGCACTTACTCATTTTTGTTTTTAATTCCAGATCAACCAAAGTCTGATAAACCAGGTAAGTAAAGAAAGGGGGAAGGGCCCTACTTATAGTAAATCTTTAAGGAGGGGTTCCAAATAGGGTAATTAGAAGATTTTCCATTTTTTTATTTTTATTTCATAAATTTTTAAATTATCAATTATTAAATATAATCAATCAAATAAAACGTTTGTGCAATTGAGCCTTTCTGCTGTATAAATTTGTTCATTTAATTATTTATTTGTATTGAATGGATGAATTGTCAATACATTGCTTGTCATATGATTTATTTGGCTTTGGTCACATCTGAAATCATTAGCAGGTGGAATTGTGAATTCCATTACTTTTACTTGGCTGATTATATTTTTTTATTGATTTATATAAGAATTTATGAAATTAAAATGAAAATTTGGTAATCTTTACTCCCTCCCACAGTAAGTTGCAGGGGGAGGTATTGTAAATTTTTTTTTCTTACATAAATATTTTTTTTGACATGAAAAAAATGGCAATTTCCACCCCCTCCCACAGTAAAATTCAGGATGAGGTATTGCCATTTTTTTTTCAGACATAAAAAATTTTTTTGACATGAAAAAAATGGCAATCACCACCCCCTAATATACTGAAATTCAGGGGTGGGTATTGCCAAATTTCTAGATTTAGAAAAATAAAATTTGTTAATTTATGTATCTTTTGCATAAGTGTTGATTAATGAAGCTGTTGAAAAACCATATTTAAACAAATTATTAATAGAAATCCAGAATGAATTTTAGTCAAGTAGATATGGAGAAAAACATTACTTATAATTTAAATACAAAAAATTTAATTAACTGGAATCCTAAAAAATAGCAAGAGTAGAAGCATGCAATGTATATAAGAGAGATTCAAAGCATTTTTTTACAATCAAAATATTTATTTCCATCTCTGATCTGGAAGAGGTTTTCAAGATGGGTAAATGTGCCACCATTTTAATTTGAACTAAAATGACAAAGTGCAACACAGATTTGAATAGGAGGATCTCTTTATGAACAACAAGAATCATTTCTGAAAATTGAGTGATATTTTATCAGTTCAAGTAACTGAGAAATCGAGGCAAGGTTGTGCAAAATATCTGATTAAAGCTAATTTAAGGAATGCTTTAAAGAACCTCAAGGTTAAATTGTGGTTGGTGTTGTATGGAAAGTGTTCTGGAATATAAGTAGTGATTCTTCAGCATGTCACACATGTAAGCCAAGTCAATTTCAGCATTGGAGTTGGTATCTGAGTTAACCAATAGATCCAGGGCTAGAGTGGTAGCTGTTATTTCTAGTTTACAATGGACTGAAAGAGGAATTTTAGTGAATGGTGATTAAGACTAAGGGTGAGTGTATGATGAAGTGGCTGCTTAAGTGGTGGGAAGTCATGTTTTTCACATGTTGAATAATAAGCCCTTAAGAATTAGGCGGAAAAGAATCTAAAGAGATGGCTTGTCTGTACCTATTGCTGACTAATCAAGATGAAGGAGAAAAGTGTTTTGATGGCTTTTTTTACCAAAAGTAGGTTTGTTTGAGGCAAAACACACCATCAAAATACACCTGTCCATGGCAGGCGTAATTCATTTCCTGATGGTGTGTTTGGTACTTTTTTGTGGTGTGTTTATGTGGCATATTTGATCAAGTTTGAGATGCCCTAATGTACTCCATCCCATCTAATTTTCATAGATAATCTCTATTGTTCTAGAACTCTCCTTATCAGCAATGGCCAATTTTATTTTTGAGCCATTAATCCCTTCATCAATCCTTTACCACTCATAATTCTTAATATATCAAAGAATATGCTTTTTTTATTTCATATAATGTTTTTTTCAAGCTTTCAAATGTCAGATAACACTACCAGAATAATGAAGCCTAGCTTGTAGTAATTTATAATTACATAAAAAAAAGAACCCGAGCCACAGGAAGTGGCTCGGGATTGAAATAAAAAAAATTGCTGCCAGCTTTAAGCTGGCAGCATTTAATAAAAAAAAAAAAAATTGGCCAAAGCCACTAAAAGTGGCTTTGGCCAATTTTATAATACATCTTGCAGGCAGTTTAAAACTGCCTGCAAGATTTTGTGTTTAAAAGCGAGCGAAGTTGCATGCAGCAACTTTGCTCACTTTTTTTTTTATATTATTGACTTGCAGCCAGTAATAAACTGGCTGCAAGTCTTTTTTTAAACCAACGAAAGTTGCTACAAGCGACTTTGGTTGCAATAACTTTTTTTTCATCTCCCAGCCAGATAACACTGGCTGGGAGGTCTTAAGGTGATCGATCAGCCAATGTTGCTTTAAGCAACATTGGCTGCTTAAAACATAAACTACCAGCCAGGGGGAGCCTGGCTGGTAGTAATATATAATTACATAAAAAAAAAAGAACCCGAGCCACAGGAAGTGGCTCGGGATTGAAATATAAAAAAAAAATTGCTGCCAGCTTTAAGCTGGCAGCGTTTAATAATAAAAAAAAATTGGCCAAAGCCACTAAAAGTGGCTTTGGCCAATTTTATAATACATCTTGCAGTCAGTTTTAAACTTCCTGCAAGTCTTTTTTTAAAGCAACCAAAGTCGCTACAAGCGACTTTGGTTGCAAACTGTTTTTTGCATCTCCCAGCCAGATAACACTGGCTGGGAGGTTTGATGGTGAGATTTGAGCAGCCAATGTTGCTTAAAGTAACATTGGCTACTATAAAAATAAACTACCAGTCAGGGCGAGCCTGGCTGGTTTGAATTAATGAGAAATAAGATTAAAGTTGATATACATTTAAATTTGCGCTACTCTTTTACATGCCATTTACCATTAGTTTTTTGACAGTGTGAAATAAATATGTGCATAATAAAAAATCAAAGCCAAAAAAAGAGGTATTGGATATTTTTAAATGCCAAAACTTATATGCCCAGTTTTAAAATGTTTGAAATATCATAATACTGATTTTGTGTGTAGGTTTTTTTTCAGAAATGCATACTTGGTTGTTAACTCTTTTGTAGCCAAATGTCAACTTAGTGGCAAAAAAAATAATAAGTGATAAAAAATTGGTCCATAAGATCTGAAGGTTAGTTTTCCAACCTTATGTGAAAAAATAATATGGATAAGTGGATTGATTTCATAAAATAAGTGAATGTAAATATTAATTGCACCCGTGTGAAACTATCCGAGGCTTTGGTTCCTCGAATTATACTTTGTGAAACCCTATAAAAATAAGCTGTAAAAACAATATGTAAGTTTTAATTAAAAGCATGTGAAAATGTTTAGTCATCATCTGTACAAAATGTTTCTGTGTAAAAACCTGTTGCATATACGCCTTATGCAAGTCACTGCATGCCATGCAACCGGCTTCAGTAACTTGCATGTTTCTATACGCATAACTGTAAGCGAATTTTCATCCGAGTGGCAAATTTTCTACTTCTCTCCTTCAACTTAGAAGAGACAGGTTATTATAATTATTAGCTTTCCATCTGTTTCAATTAAGAGTTTTTTTTTTGTTTTGTCCCTTATACTTGTTTCTTAAGTAAAAATATTAATTTCACTTTAAATATAAGTTCAACTTTTAGGGAATCCATTTTTCTCAATCATTAGGTTTGCCACCAAAGTAACTTGTTTACAGATTACTAACTTGGATTTTTAGTATTTTACTCTCCTTTTTAATTTCTTTAAAAAAACATTAGAACTGATGATTGTTTTTAACTCTTGGCAGCTTGATCTCTAACTTGTCATAGTATCATCAAAAAGCTAATTTTTGGTTAGCATCCAAATTTTATTTTGGTTTGTCTTTCTCTTTTTATTTTTTTCATTCAATAAAAATGATACTTATTTTTCTACAATAATATATTCCTAAAAATTATAATTAACAGATTAGTTAACCATTTATCAATCAATCAACCCCTACCAAAGGATTTTTTTTAAATTTCAAGTAAGAATATCTTTTTTTCACTATTTCATTTTTAAACTTTTTATTATTCTCAATCATTATATATTAAATAATTAAATAAAATAAAATATCATAGTATCCTCATGTGTATGTGATAAATTTTTTTCTACATATCAATAATTTATTGTATTGGCCTCCTGTAATTCTATTAATGGTAGAGGTATAGTTGATTATTGTTTAAGGAAACTATACCTTTCAACATTATAAATTATGGATATCTGGCGGTTTGATATATTATTGATATATGGAGAAAAATTAAATCAAGCATCAACAGATACTTATGTATTATTGCTGTATTTATCATAATAATTGGGCATTGGATTTAAGCTTCACATTTAATTGTTTATGTTTAGGGTATAGTTGAATCTCGTGTGCCAAATGCATACAGCAGAATACTATACTTGTAAGCAATAAAATGAAGCTTTAATTCGAAATACTTGATTAATATTTTAAATGCAGCTAATACTGATGTTTTTTACATGCATTTTGGATATGATTTTTTACTTAATATTAAGAATATAATGATTATTTTTGGAGGCCTTATTTTTAACCATTGCATTATTTTGCACTTTTATTTATTAATTTTTGAACTAAATTAATTTCTTATTTACTACACTACAAGATGCAGGCTTCACAAAGTTTGTTTATAAAGAAAAATCACCACCGAGGAAAAAAATGAAACAACAAGCATGTGAAAAACATCAAGAATGCATTACTTATGGTTATAAATTATGGTGTTGAGACAGATGGAAAGAGGGAAAAATATTTTTCTAGGAGTTTTGTAAAATATTTAGTTAATCCAGAACGGTATTTGATTTCAAATTTTAGCTGTTATATTTTCCATCCAATCCGCTCCTCAATTCCAAGTGTTATAGTGAAAACATTTTCTATTGAAGATCTCATTCAATTAAACATGCTTGAAGCAACAATTCAGTGAATCAAAGACTTTTGGTATTGTGAACATCGAGTTTTGCAAAATAAAGCTCATAAAAATGGTGGTGGATTTGGCAATATGTTTGTTGGTGGTCGGTGTTTAGATAGGAAAAAGTCTCTATTAATTCGTAAGTATTATATAGTTTTATTTATGAATAGTTTTAATCTATTATTATTTTAATTACTTTTTTAGGTAAATATGCTTCTAAGCCCTTAGATTTGGAAGAGTATGTTTGTTGCATGAAGCGAATAGAGTTATTCTTTAAATTTTTTTATTAAAATATATCTAATGTTAAGTATCAAGAAGCAGTAAAACTCTTTCAAAAGCTTGGGATTCCTGGGTTTGGAGAAAATTTTAACAATGAAGAAATTGAACCAGTTTCTTGCAATGTTACTTGGACAACAGGCTCAAATGGAAACGGGTTTTCAAATAGTTCTCACTGTGACTCAGACCGTAGCGAGTATACATTTGGACTTTTCATACCTAAAGACACTGAGAAAAATTCTCTTCATCAATTTTATGACTCAAATCAACCACGTCAAAAAGGCGGAGAGCTTCATTTTCCTGAAATAGCTTGCAAAGTAGACATGGAGGCCACTAATGGAATCACAGCGATTCTATGGCCAGAAAACCTTCTTAAACATTTCACTTCATGATGTTATAAAATTGGTGGATTCACTCGCCTTGGCTCTTCTATTCAAGTTAGTAAAAGACTTTTCAATACATTTAAAAAACTCCAAGAGTTTGAAATAGATATTTCTGAGTTTTTAAATATAAATGAAGAGTTAGAAAGATGTAATTTTCTTATGATGAAACTTTCTAAGTACAATGAAAAGACTGATTTAACAAAAAAAAAAGAAAGTTAGTGAATCACTATATATTTAATGCTACTAAAGATATTGAAAAATTAAATACAGAAAATGATTCTGATATACATGTTAATAAAAAAAGTAAAAGACCATTAAGTAGTGATAGGTAAAAATGTGATTTTATTGTACAGGTATAGTTTTAGTTTAGTGGTAGAATGATATATTTACACACATGTCTATAAAAACTTTTTATGAAGCTGATGATTATGTATAATCTGGTGAAAAACCTAAAACAATAAAAGTATCAAAAAAAATGGATGTAAAAATTGAAAAACCATATTACAATAAAAAATTATCATTGCTACAAGTAAAATAAAATATAATAAAATATAATATAAGAAACAAAATATAGCTTTGTAACTTGCTTAATTATTGCAAATGGAAACTAAAAATAAACAATATCTTACAAATCCTTCCTAAAAGATCATATGCATCAACATAAATCACCACACAATATGGGGGGCGGACTTGCTAGCAAGTCCGCAACCTTGGACCCAAACTCACCATAGATTGAACACACATTGAGCTATTGATAAAGGAACCATACAATCAGGGATGAACACCACTCAGCAGAACAGTTTTAGGTGGGTGTTCAAGAAGAGTTCAGTATGGGTTCAGTCTGAGTTCAGTCTGAGTTCCATCTGAGTTCCATCTGAGTTCAGGTTGAGGACTTGCTAGCAAGTCCACCCCCTATATTGCGTAGTGAATAGATCTGTACTATTAATATTATTTTTAAAAATATTAAAAATTTGCTAATTTTTGCAATAAGTTTTTTCTTATTAATAAATAAAGTAAAACCATGTATTATTTTATTTTTATTTAAGTAAAAATAAAAATAAAAAATAAATTAAAGGAAAATTAAATATTTATTTTTTTCTTTGAGTCATTCATTATTTGCTTTCATATCTAACTTGAATTAATTTGGTGGCATTACTCAATCTTAAATATACTGAAATTCGTACACTAGTGTGACTTGTGATTTTATTTTTTGATAAATTGAATATTTTTCATCACATAATTATATTTTATTGAAGCATATAACTGCAAAAGTAGAATTGAAATAATCAATAAAAGGAAATGAGATATATTGAGAATAATGAATCTATCAATCAATTTAGATCTCCAATAAAAATTAATTCTAATTTTAAAAATTGCCTTGTAGAAGAGGAATATTTAATTAATAAAAATTTAAATTTTCTTGTAGATCTTGACTTAGCCTTTATCATCTATCTTTAATTAAGGTGCAGAGTTCAAAAAGCTGAATTATATGATGATACTTCTATATATCTAATTGAATTTTTTTTAAAATTCATAAAACAAGGTATGTAAAATAGAAACTACAACTTCATTTTTAAGTAAATTTTATTATATTATAATAAAATATTAATAATTATGAAAGGGCTTTTACTTTTGTGAGAGAGTGGACCTCAATATATTTAAAGATAAATATAACGCAATCAAATTGAAATTTATTTTGAAGTGTTTGAATATTTAACCATTGAATTAATTTTTAGAGTTTGGGATGAATATTTCTTTTTTCTTGGAGTTGAATGAATCTTGAAATCCTAGAAAAAGATTGTAGATATATTTTTGTTTACCTTGATCTATTCAGGTAGATGTAAGTAGAATTTGATTCATATGAAATTCTACTTGAAAAATAATATTTCAATAACTTATTATTGACATTTAAGGATGAACAAGAAGGATGGAAATCTAAATAGGGTTAGTTTTAATATTTATAGAAATAATATTTTTAAGTTCTTAATAAGGAGTACCCTAGTTGCTTTCTTTTTTTTTGTTTTCATAGAAAGAATTAAATATCTTTTTTACCAAATTATTGAACAAAATTTGATATCTATACATGAATATGTAAGTGTAAAAAATAATCAATATAAAATATGAAGCAAAATACAGCAAGCTAAATTATAGATCATCAAAATGTAGAGTAAATTTTATATTTTAAAATAATTGACACTGATAAAAAGATATTTTTTAAATTTAACTAGTTTTTCAAAGACACTTTAATATGATTTCATACCAATATGATGGCTTCTCATTATTTAAATGTCTAGATATTATTTTATCATGGTACATATATATGTTACTATTATTAAATGAATTGAATATTATTTCCAGGAGTTTTTCATAGAGAATACTTAGTATAATTAAGATAATTATGCACCTAGAAATTATAGAAATTAGATTAGGAAAAGTCTACTTAAGAAAAAGCTTTGATGAATTGTGAGCAAAAATTCATTACACTTAATATTTTTAACTTTTTAACATGCTGAAAAGAATTGATAGAAAGCTGTTTAAATTTTTTGTAATAATTATCTTAAAATTTGCGACAAATGCTAAGATGTATTGCCATCTTAAAGAAATATATAGTGTTATGAGAAAAATGACTTATAATGTATTCTTAATTTTTCTTCAAATTTTTGATCCATCATGATTTTGAGTTATGATTATTGCAATAATATTTACTGAATAGAAAAAAGGTGTAAGAAATTTATACAATAATATTTATTGAAAGTTTAAGCATCTTTATTCAGATTCGGTAATAAATCTCACATAAATAAATAATTTGAGTTACAAAAAAAAATGTAGCAATAGGATAAAGTATATATTTACATGAAGTAGGATTATGTATTAATAATGTCAACAATAGAGAAAAATGAAGAATTCGGCTTAATAAGATTCCAATAATCAAGAAAATCAGCTGCCATTGCTTTAGCAATATGGCTCATGGTGAGAGTATTAAAATTAAGTGGAATAGGCCCAGAATTATCTATTAAGGGATTGATAATATTAAAGATATAAAAATTAAGGTTTTTCCAGATTTTTTCACCGCCCAGATTATTATTATCACAGTATTTTTTAAGGAGGCCAAGTTGTGTTATGAATTCTAAGCAGTCTGAAGCTGACACAAGCCGGTGGTCCTGTGAGGAAAGAAATAATCCATGAACACCATCAACCAAGTAAAAAGTAAATGATTGATATTTATGGTTTGCATATTCTTGATTCATCTTCTGAATATAATCATTATGAGACTCATCAAATTGCTGCATATCTGTTGTTTTTTTTTATTCCTCGAACGTTGTCGTTTCTTGCTTTCAGCTTGAGTTATATTTGCAGCAGCCTCTCTAGATTTTAAAATAATTATTGAAATTATGACTTCAATTATTATGTTTCTAAATTGGCATAGGGGAGTGCTTGAAAAATTTGCAGCAATTAACTGTGATGTTGAGCTGTCGAATGTATTGGGAACTTTGCTTTTCAGATTTGTAAGGCGGGCTAGAATATGTAGGGCACGTTTGATAGGACAATCTGGATTGAAGTTGGATTCTTCAGCAGGAAGGGTAAACTCTTGAGAAGCAAGATAAAGAGATGATGCAACGAGGGATGCCCAAAAAGAACGCTGGTGAGCAGTTGGGCTAACTAGTCTTGATAGCATTCGTATCATCAATGATTCAGGGTGATCAGTCTTCTTAAATGGAGAAAGATTATTTGAGTTTGGCTCTTCAGAGCTACAAAAATTTTCCAAATTTTCAAAGTTCAAATTATTGACCACCCAGATCTGCAAAGTTTCAACATTAATAATATACAAAGCTAAAAAAATAACAAAACAATTAGTTATCATAAAATAAATTATCCAACTTCAAGTAAGTGATACATACAGAGTTCATTAATTTTTGTAAGCATTTTGTCATGAGCAGATTTCATCCATAGAAAATTGAATTTGTGCAAAATTTCGTGTGGCTTTTCAAGAGAAGCAGACAAACGGATTTCAAATAACTGATCGATTTCTGGCCATGCCCTAAGTACCTTTTGACCATTGATTCTACCTTCAAAAAATTGATGAATTTCAGCTATTTGCTTCTGTAATTTTGAGTTTCCAATCATTGTTGGAGTATAAGGAAGGGAGTTATTATAAATTTTTATTGATGATGATAGAGACCATAGGATTTTGGGAACTTCAATTTTAGATTTTGAAGATACGGCAACTATAAGCTGTTTCTTTGAACTTGAAGTATTTTTTTGTGGCTGGCTAGGTGGATCGATTTATTCATTTGGGGTTTTCTCAAACTCATCAGCAGAAGTAGCTTCATCATCTTTTTGAGTTAGAGAAGCTTCTTATTTTGAAACTTCATCATCATCTTCTTCTTCTACTTCTTCTTCATTAGAGCAAGATTCGCTATTAGTTGACGCTTTGGAGTGATTGTCGTTTTTAGAGCTGGATTAAAAGATAAGAAAAAGACAAGAAATAATAAATAAGAAAGTAAACAATTTGGAGATAGCTTTAAACACTAATATAAAATTGATTGCTATATTACTCATGAAAGAAATAACATACCCTTTTGACACATTTTGGCTAGTTTGTTTGGATTTTTGAGATGCTGAGTGAGAGGAATCCTTGGCAGGAGGAGTTTTAGTAGCACTGACAAATCTAGAGCCCCTAGAAAGTCTCATTCTTTGTGAACGCCGAAGAATAGTCTTATCTCCCCCTTGAGATGTTGATGCATAGCCTTTAGCGTCAGGTATTTCATTATCATCATCATCTTTGATGATAATGACATCATCAGGAGGAATGATACCTTTTTCAGAAGCTTAATTTGAATATGTTTTAAAGAAAAAGTGTCCATAATTTATTGTTCTTAGTTTAAAGAATTTAATATAAAATAATTACTTACATTTTTCTAGGTCATCAATGTATTCAAGCACATTGTTGTAGGCATTCGAATTATAAGATGGCAAAGGCTTCTCGCTAAGAGTTGACAGTAGTTCTTCAGTTTTGCCTTTAGCAAACTCAAGTATCTTGCCATATTGAGATTGGGTAATTTCATTCCTTTCATTGGCAAGAGAAGGGGGGTTTGGAGACATGCCTAGAGGTGGTTGTTTCTTGAGTTTGAAGGATTTGAATCGAGGATTCTGATGAGATTTCGTCAAATAACTACTTGGTGCTAATATATCAAATATATTAATGGAAAAGAAAAGTTAGTCTAAGAAGATATAAGAGATAAAGAAATAGATCTTACATAAAGGAGGTGTCTGTTTATCATGAGGCATTTTAATGACTTATTACTTGAAAAAAATAAAAAATTCTTATATCAAGATAATAAAGAGATAAAAAATATATATTGCTATTTGTATTTTCAAGCTGTACTAACACAGATAAATGTGATAACCAAAAGATAATAGTAGTAAAATTGAGAGAAATAAACGAATTGAGAAATGTGGTACTAAACAAGAGGGTTTATATATTACCAGAAGCAGGTTTTTGATAGGGGTTCTTTTACAATCACCGCGCAATACAGGGGGCGGACTTGTTAGCAAGTCCGCAACCTTGGACTCAAATTCACCACAGATTGAACACACATTGAGCTATTGACAAAGGAACCATACAATCAGGGATGAACGCCACTCAGCAGAACAGTTTTTGTGGGTCTTCAAGTAGAGCTCAGTAGGAGTTCAGTATGAGTTCAGTCTGAGTTACATCTGAGTTCTGTCTGAGTTCAGGTTGGGGACTTGCTAGCAAGTCCACCCCCTTTATTGCGTAGTGAATGGCATCAAGCTAGTGAGCATATTGTAAAATAGTCTGATGATAATAATGGGGTTAATAGTAAAAGGGAAGTAACTAGACATAAACATTGGGAACTTAAAAGGATGACAAACAAAGAAAATGTCCAATTTACAATTTGATAATCGCAAAGGGTAAATAGTTGAGAATATAAGTTTAACTAATTTAAATATTTAAATTAATTTTTAAATATCGACATCATGCAATATGACAAAGGGATCTATTATTGGAAATTTCGGCATCTTTATGTGTTATAAAAAAAAGGGGACAAAAACAAAGGAAAAAGATAATTTAAAAAAAGGGGATAAAAAAAGATAACACTAAATAGTATTATATAAAATTATTAAAAAAAATTAATTTATTCTATGATAGGAGCTCGTTTGGGCTGGGCTGACACCCCGTGGCACAAACCTAGTCTAAACTTAGTTAAAGTTAAATTGATATAATAAATCGGAAATAGAAACACTTAAGAATTTTAGCATATGAATAAAGTATAAAATTATTTGAAATTATTGCCATATAAAATCCAATAACCAACTACCAATGTCACAATTTTTTTTAAGTATTTTACAGATTTGTACAAGGTTACGTACTGTAAACATCATTCAATAGTAATTGATGAACACTTTCCACTGAGATAACTAAGTTGAAAAAGAAAATAGATAATGGATATATATTTCTAACTTGAGCTATTATTGAATAGGAACAGTCAAAAAAAATATAGCAGGATTAATCAGGGTATTTTTTACATTGATGTAAAGCTTGGTTGATAAAATAGTAAAAACCTTTAAATCAGGACTAAAAAAAATAATCAAATCAAAGAGGAATATTAGAAATAGGTGTTATAAAAATTATAACCAATATCTTAGAAATATTGAGGGAAATAAATTACTTGTAATCGCAAAAAATATTGTACTCTTTTACCTTAAAATGGAAATATCAACTACTCATAATATACTCAAAACAACTACCAATAGCTAAAGGTTTCCCTCTTTACCAAAAGACCATGGTAAGGAATATGTAGACAATTGAATCCATCAAACTGTTTTGAGTAAAGTGTCCAGCACAAGTTCGGCTGAACTTGTGCTGGACACTTTGGCCAAGACCAGTGACTAAAAATTGCAAGGAAAACCAAAAATCAATAGGCTATAAAAGGAAGTTAATTGATGGCATCAAATTGTTTTTTAGTAAAAGTGTCCAGCACAAGTTCGGCCGAACTTATGCTGGACACTTTGGCCAAGACCAGTGACTAAAAATTGCAAGGAAAACCAAAAATTAATAGGCTATAAAAGGAAGTTAATTGATGGCATCAAATTGTTTTTTGGTAAAAGTGTCCAGCACAAGTTCGGCCGAACTTATGCTGGACACTTCTCCAATTTGAAGTTGGTGAGGTGTATGTTTTTTTAAGAGAAGTGAAGTGTTCCTCATAAAAGTGTCCAGAACAAGTTCGGCCGAACTTGTGATGGACAATTTTACCAAAAAAAAAAAATGATGCTATCAAATATGTTCATGTTATAGCCTAATTTTTTTTAATTTCCTTGAAGTAATAAGTTATTGTCCATGACCAAAGTGTCCAGCACAAGTTCCGCCGAACTTATTCTGGACACTTTTATAATTTGAAGTTGGTAAGGTGCATGTTTATTTAAGAGAAGTGAGGTTTTCCTTATATAAGTGTCCAGCATAAGTTCGGCCGAACTTGTGCTCAACATATTTACCAACAAAAAATTTGATGCCATCAATTAACTTCCTTTTATAGCCTATTGATTTTTGGTTTTCCTTGCAATTTTTAGTCACTGGTCTTGGCCAAAGTGTCCAGCACAAGTTCGGCCAAACTTATGCTGGACACTTTTCCAATTTGAAGTTGGTAAGGTGCATGTTTTTTTAAGAGAAATGAGGTTTTCCTTATAAAAGTGTCCAGCATAAGTTCGGCCGAACTTGTGCTGGACACTTTTACCAAAAAAAAAAAATAGATGCCATCAAATATGTTCATGTTATAGCCTAATTTTTTTAATTTCCTTGAAGTAATAAGTTACTGTCCATGACCAAAGTGTCCAGCACAAGTTTGGCCGAACGTATGCTGGACACTTTTATAAGGAAAACCTCACTTCTCCTAAAAAAACATGCACTTTACCAACTTCAAATTGGAAAAGTGTCCAGCATAAGTTCGGCCGAACTTGTGCTGGACACTTTGGCCAAGACCAGTGACTAAAAATTGAAAGGAAAACCAAAAATCAATAGGCTATAAAAGGAAGTTAATTGATGGCATCAAATTTTTTGTTGGTAAATATGTCCAGCACAAGTTCGGCCGAACTTATTCTGGACAATTTTATAATTTGTAGTTGGTAAGGTGCATGTTTTTTTAAGAGAAGTGAGATGTTCCTCATAAAAGTGTCCAGCACAAGTTCGGCCGAACTTGTGCTGGACACTTTTACCAAAAAAAAAAAAATAGATGCCATCAATTAACTTCCTTTTATAGCCTATTGATTTTTGGTTTTCCTTGCAATTTTTAGTCACTGGTCTTGGCCAAAGTGTCCAACACAAGTTCGGCCAAACTAATGCTGGACACTTTTCCAATTTGAAGTTGGTAAGGTGCATGTTTTTTTAGGAGAAGTGAGGTTTTCCTTATAAAAGTGTCCAGCATAAGTTCGGCCGAACTTGTGCTGGACACTTTGGTCATGGACAGTAACTTATTACTTCAAGGAAATTAAAAAAAATTAGGCTATAACATGAACATATTTGATGGAATCTATTTTTTTTTTGGTAAAAGTGTCCAGCACAAGTTCAGCCGAACTTGTGCTGGACACTTTTATGAGGAACACCTCACTTCTCTAAAAAAAAAACATACACCTCCCCAACTTCAAATTATAAAAGTGTCCAGCATAAGTTTGGCTGAACTTGTGCTGGACACTTTGGCCAAGACCAGTGAATAAAAATTGCAAGGAAAACCAAAAATCAATAGGCTATAAAAGGAAGTTAATTGATGGCATCAAATTGTTTTTTGGTAAAAGTGTCCAGCACAAGCTCGGCCGAACTTGTGCTGGACAAATTTATAAAGAAAACCTCACTTCTCTTAAAAAAACATGCACCTTAACAACTTCAAATTATAAAAGTAACCAGCATAATTTCGGTCGAACTTGTGCTGGACACTTTGGTCATGGACAGTAACTTATTACTTCAAGGAAATAAAAAAAAATTAGGCTATAACATGAACATATGTGATAGCATCATTTTTTTTTTGGTAAAAGTGTCCATCACAAGTTTGGCCGAACTTGTGCTGGACACTTTTATGAGGAACTCCTCACTTCTCTTAAAAAAACATACACCTTACCAACTTCAAATTATAAAAGTGTCCAGCATAAGTTCGGCCGAACTTGTGCTGGACACTTTGGTCATGGACAGTAACTTATTACTTCAAGGATATTAAAAAAAATTAGGCTATAACATGAACATATTTGATAGCATCATTTTTTTTTTGTTAAAAGTGTCCATCTCAAGTTCGGCCAAACTTGTGCTGGACACTTTTATGAGGAACACCTCACTTCTCTTAAAAAAACATACACCTCACCAACTTCAAATTGGAAAAGTGTCCAGCATAAGTTCGGCCGAGCTTGTGCTGGACACTTTTACCAAAAAACAATTTGATGCCATCACTTACCTTCCTTTTATAGCCTATTGATTTTTGGTTTTCCTTGCAATTTTTAATCACTGGTCTTGGCCAAAGTGTCCAGCACAAGTTCGGCCGAACTTGTACTGGACACATAGCACAATACTTAAATTCTACTGAAGTATGTTTATCAATTACATGTTATTAAAGCCTCTTTGATTTTTTAAGGCATGAAAACCAAATATAAATTGATGTTTTTTTGGTTTTTAATTATTAATAATTTTCAATTATTGTTGCCAAAAGTGAAGTTTAAAAATAAAAATTTCTTAAGATCCTTGTGTAAACAAATTCCCATCGTTTGAATGCTTTAATTTTTTGTATATATTTAGTTTATTAACTATGGTAATGGATTTTTGAGTGCCTTTAATGATCTTTCTTTTTTGGTGAGGGAAGGTGTTCACTTTCATTTTTTTTCACATGTGCATTTTTATACTAATCACTGGTGGCGTTTAGCCAATAAAAAAGCAATTATAATTATTGAAAAACAGGTATTTTAAATTGAAGTTTAGAATATAATTCTATTCTTGTTTTAGGCTTTAATTTCATCTTTTCATGAGTATCTGAGAAGAGATTCAATTTAATTTATTTTAAGTTCATTTATTGTGCATAAAAAAATTTCACATTTATTTAATCAAAACGTTTATCATGTCTTAAAGTTTTAAAAAAATATATATATGTTTTTCTATGCTCAATAATTTTAAAATCCTTAATTCTTTTGCTCTCATTTATCTTATACATCAATTGGAATTTTTTATAAGAAAGAATAATAATGTTATATTTAAAAAATGATTACTATCACTCTATATACATGGTTACCAGTGGGGTAAAAAATTTAAGGTGCTGCTGCTCAATCTAGTGCTTCATTAACTTTGGAGAAATGTATATATTCTCGAACGTCAAGTAACTCCCTCTCATTAACCAACAAATTTGCTAAATATCCAGGTGAATAGCAGTTTTTTGGCAGAAATTCGGGCACATTCAAGATACCATCTGTTGAAGCTGTCTTTTTAGTTGAGCGATCATAAAGTTTCTTCATTGAAGCCTTTTCAACATTTGAATGGGCCGTCTTTTTAGTCAAGTTGTCCATTTTATCTAAAATTTCATCGAGTTTTGTATTTCTCCATCCAGGAACTACTCGTTTAGGACAATTCTCTTCTGGATCGGGTGGGGCTTTTTCTAAGTCAGACATGAGACTTGTATCATGAAAAAGTGCTACAAAGCCTGGCTGATCAAAGCACTTTTTTCTTGCAATGTTGTAGCGGTTTTTTGAAATTTAAAATCAAATCAAATTAGTAATAGACTTTCTTTAATTATTATGCTTTGAATAAATACCTTTGTTTGATAATGCTTTATCTGTGCTCTTGATCTCTTTTCCTTTCTACTTGCCTCAATCACCTCACAGTTTTGACCAGTCACCTTTCGAATCTCCTTTCCCTTGTTGACCACCCATTGCTTGACGATGATTGGTGTAAACCGGAGTTCTGCTGAATCAATAATTTTCAATATTGAGAGCCACTTAGTTCAATGGTCTGATACTACACTCCCCATTACTTGATTCCATAGTGACTCAGAAAATTTTTGACAGTTCCAATCAAAAGCGAGTCGACAAAATCCTTTCTCTTGAAGCTCTCGTTCCAAATGCTGTTTTACAGAGATCGGTACAGCAGCTCCTCCCTTTAGTCCTCGGGGCTCAGGTGTTGAAATAAAAGTTGGTAGATGAATTTTGGAACGTAAGAATATAGCAGTATTTGTTAAAATAAATTGACAATCAGCAGCTGAAGTTGCCTGCGGTGCGTTTTGAACCTGTTTTAATGCTGTTTCAATGGTCAATAGCTTGTAATCATGCCAATTTTTCTAATTTGTAAGTTCTTCATTTGTTGGGCCTATAGGAAACTCAGATACATTAATGGGTCCACCAAGACAGAACTTCAAAAAGTGATAGATATTTCGGTTAATGGAATCTGAGCTCCTTGGTACATCACACCTTGTAACTATGCTTCTAACCATTCATAAGTTTTGGTCATTTTGAAGTGACTCAGCATCAATTATTCTGCGCTGATCAGTAGCTTGAATTATAAGAGAGGGATTAACTGCAAATTTTTTAAAATAAAAATTGGTAAACCTATTTTAAAACATAAAAGCATGTTGAAAAAGTTTACTCACCAGGTCCACTGGTACTGGCGGCTGAGTTAGTAGAAGTGGATCCCCCACCGCTTCCAAGAAATGATTCAACAACATACTAGCCCAATCATTACCTACACTTTCTGCTTCCTGCTGAAAATTACCAGGTGCGGATCGACCATCTGTATTTGTGATATTAAAAGAGAAATCAGTTGATCAAATTTGGGGATCTGATGAAGACTGAGGAGGAGGTTAGGGTTTACCTGGATTTTCACTCGGTCTTTCAGGGGGATCAGGACCCGATGGAGGCATTCTAGGATTTTGAGGGGGAGGATTATTTTGCACTCCAACATTACTTTCTAATGGAGGATCAACCTGCATGGCATCACCAGTATTAGACATTCTGTGCTTTATAAAAAAAATTATTAACTTTCAGAATATAGACAAGATAATATTAAAGAGAAATTAGTTATACATTTTAATTGTGAGTTTAATGAATAAAGTATTCAAGCGAAAAAATTAGTGGAAAACTCAGTTTTATTGGCTTGAAAAATATGCTCCTTAGATTTTTCAACCCTGGTTCTGAACTATTTATAATATTTTTCAAGTATAGGTAGACTTTGTATAGTACATTGAATTCCTTTTAGTTGAAATTACATTTACAATAAAATGTCACTCATTAATAGCAGGGTTTCTAAACCGTAAAGAATGCCCTTGTTATTGTTTTCTTAAACATTTAGGCAACATCTCAAAAAGTTTTATTTATTAATCTTGCATCTAGCGGTTCCAAAGATCTATTACAAACTTTCCAAATCCTCCAAATTCTTACCAATCCTAAATAATTTCAACCATATTAACAAAAATAAAATGTCCATGTTGTTTAATTTTTTACTTACTAGTGTCTGAAGTCCAACAGCAGTGATAACATCGTACTTTATTCCAAACATTCCCCTTTGGTGCTGTAAAGTGGCGGCATGTCCAATAATTGAATCTTGATTTATCACAATTTGTGTCCCTTTTTCTACTCTTACTAATAGGCAATGCACTTGTGGAAGCGCCTCATAGGGATCCTTTTTTGTATCTTCTGGTATAAGCTCTTTAAATAGACTAACAATTAGATAGACTTTTTCATTATCGTCCTTTGAACTAAAAAGCTGATCAATATGCCCAAACTGACTATCTTTTCCAAAGTAGAATTCAATGGTAGAATTCCCAGGATTCTGTTCATGAGTCATATAACGCTTTCCATGGACCAATATGCTTGCTATATTTTCAACTACCCAGTCTCCTACCTTCTCTGATGGTAACAAAGCCCGTTTAGATGTCTCTTTTCTTAAGCGTGCCCTTACCCATTTTGTAAATAATGCCTCAGTTAAATGTAAATGTCTTTTTTTTGTATCGTACTCAATTTTTTTAATATTAGATCCATACTGAGCATCATCTTCAGCTTCACCTAGTTCCAATACCCTAGACTTCCGATGCCAGTGCTTGAGCATGGTCCGTGGTATTTCTTCTATGTTCAATAAAAATAAATGAGCTGATTTGCATTTTTAAGCGCCCAAATACCAAACTAAATACCTGGATGATGATTGTTTGGAATTTCCGATAATATACCATTAACTCTTTCAGCAGCCCAAGTAGCCATACCTATGGGTGGACCAAAACATTTAATCATTTCTGGAAAATGTTGAGTGAAATGAAGATTTGGCTTAAAGCTGATATTTTTCCAACATTCTTCCAAGCAGTTACGATACTCCAATAGAAGTTGTTTTAATTCATCAACTTCATCGGCAGACACATTTTTTAAAGTCAAAAAGTTGTTAATTGAACTTAAAGTGGTGAGTGATTTGAGAAGATAATATTCTCTAGGTTTGTGGTCTGACGTCACGGATGTCTCGGCCTGATTTAATTTTTCTACCCAAAGGGGGATAAGTGACAAAGGAAATTAAACAGTATAAAGTACATGCCACTCCGCAGATTTGAGGGAACCTGACTTTTTAGATCCTACTTGTTTTGGCACTCGTGAAATCCAGGAAGGTTTTTTTGTTTGCTCTATCACATTCCACACTGCCTCTAGCTCAGTGGCTGACAATCATGGATTCCTAGTTCTTTCACTTTCTTTCTCTTTGCCCCTCTTTTTATCTTTCTTACTCCTAATAGTCTCAACGGATGAATTAGATCTTTCACTTTTGGATATACTGATACTTTTTTGCCTTAAGTTATAGGTTTAATTTCAACTTCCACTTTCAGAAGCATGTTCGGAGCCAAACTCTAAGGTTTGAAAGTGATTTTCAGAACTTGATGACTTTGTCTGGATGTTTGATCCTTCCGATTCAGCTCCTCCACTGTCAATTCTAAGATATGTTTGTGAGCGTCTCATTTTACTTGTATATTGTAGTCTTTTTTGCCGTCCCACTGGTTCAATATTATTGGCATCAGTGCTGATTAAGCTGCTTCTACGTTTTTTATATTGCTTATTTAGAAATTTATCAGAACATGCATCATCATCTTCTCTTCTTACATGCCAATTTTTTTCCTTTGTCAGCTTTTTTTCTAGGTCAATTGCGGCATTTTGTATTAGATAAAAAGTTAGACTGTGATCTTTAAGATTTCCAAGCATGTGTGAATGCATCAAGTCAATTGAGCAATATTCCTTAGGTTGCCAATATACAAGGTTATTCAGCTCACTCCATCGAACCCCATGACTCCTAAAAATAGATACCCGCTCCCGATGTGACTGGCACTTTTTCCACTTCTCTGCCCAGTGCATATGATCCTCATGAGTACATAAGGAAAATTTTTTGACTTGATGCTCACCAATTTCATCTTTTGAAATATGAAAGACAGAGCAGAACTTAGTGGCTGAGTGACTTGCAAAACCAGCAATCTTTCGCATTGCTGGAATGTCTCCTATTAAAGAGAATAATGCAGCCCTTATTTTTTGGCCCTGTGGATAGTGAGGTGTTTTTTCAATAAATATGCCATCCCATAGAGTCTTTAGTTCATCGACAAGAGGCTTCAGAAGATTATTTATTTGTTCACTTGTTGGCTCAGTTGGACCGGGAATAATAGCATACAAAAATAGATTTTTGGTTTTGTATCGATCTTCTGTAGGCAAGTTCATACACACCAACAAGATATTACCCACAGATTTCTGATGACCTCCAATACGATTGCCACCCAGCCTAAACCAGTCAACATATAAACTAAACATTAAATTACCTCGTGTTTTTGTATATCCATCAACACTTCTATTTTGAGTTGTAGAAATATCTGGAAAATTTTTCCATACAAAACCATCATATACATCTTTCATGACATCCCTTTCAATGTTTTCTAGAAAATTATTTTTTTTCTCAATCAGCGTCTTGAATTTGATTAGTTTAAACTTTCCAGAAAGCCATTCAACCAAACTGTTGTGATGAAATGTTTTACGAGGATGGTACATTGCTTCTTCTTGTTTGTACTTAGCCAAATACAAATTTTCATCACAATTGACAGTTTCTACTCTCTGTCCTAAATCTTTCAAATAGCGCTTTGAGGATGAATAAAAAGGTTGAGTACAAGATAAGATTGATTGTTGGTGTTTGGGAATATACTCATAAAGAGCAAAGCACTTAGCACAGCATGTCTTGGTGACAAATAATGGATTGAGTTGCAATCGACTAAAAACTGTCTCTATAGAAAGGGGAATCAGGCTGATGATTCTGCTAGCATCTAGTTTGCCTACGTCACTAAGAAGTTTGAGTTTGTTGACTTCATCATGCAAAAATTCAGCACAACCTTCTTTGCTTAAATGATGGATAAGAGAAAGTTTTGCTGCTTGCCACATTATCTTTTGGCTATAAGGCTCTTCCAAATTCAAATTGTTTGACCGTGGTAGAGATTGAATTGTTTCCAAAACAGGCTGCCCCTAAGCAAAGAAAAAAAATAGAGATTAATTGAAACATAATTTCTCTTTATTTACCAAATATTGATGTCTTACAAGATCTGGGATGTTGGATCCTCAGTTAGGTGAAGCACTGGATGTACCAACAATCTGTGCTTTGCGATTTCTTTCCTCTTCATGTTTGGAGTATGACTGAGATGTTTTGAAAGCTACACCAGCTTCAAAGCTTCCCAATGAGGTCTGATGCTTTCTTGATGAACATCCAAGCTCTTCATATTTACAAATGCGAAAAAATGGTGGCATTTTAAGACTTCTGGATATAAGAAATATGTTACTGGATGGTAGCAATTGAACAAACTATTTATTTATTGTGAAGCACTTACTAAAATAAGCTAATTTTTACGTCTCAAGAAGTTTATCAACAAGTTGGTTACCATGGATTTCTTTGAATTTTTTTTTCATGCAGATCAACCATGCATTAAGTAGGTATCCATACTGTGCATCAGAAAAATGTTTCAGACTCACTACATTTTACAATGTTGCATACATGTTTATCAAACAGCTTATTTTGCACAAAGCATAATACTATAAGAGAATACAAATTGATCGCCTTTTTAAATGTAGGAGAAAATATGATATAACTTGAATCAAAATAATACCATTTAATTTATAATAATAAAGTTATTTAAGTGTTGCCGTTTTTTTTTTCTGCAATCACCTGAATTAATAAAATTCTGCCAAGTAACAGAAAGGTTTTCACTAATAATCACTATAAGATATAAAAAAATTTATAATATTTATTTTTCACAATATAGAATTACAGTCTGAAAAAAAAATATTTTTTCAACAAAATATATTATTTTAAAATTTTCAAATCTAAGAGGTCATCAAAGTAAAGCTTCCAGAATCCATAAAACAGAATTTTTACATTAAGTTGCTTATTCCAAACTCTGAAAAATTGGTATGGTTTCCAAGTAATCTTGGTAAATAAAATATATACATACTAATAAGGTGTTAATCTAAATTTTTAAAATATCACCACAGAAAAAATGGGGGGGTATTGCTAGCAATACCCCTTGCTTGAACTCCGTTGAGCCACAAATCTATGCTTGAATTATGCACACATCATCACCATGTAGGAAATTGTTTGGCCTTACATTTAGTCAGAGATTTGTCACAAATTGAGCTCAAGATGAACCTACATTGATCACCGTTTGATCTTGTAAAATCCTAATTTGATCATCAGTTAAGCTCCCTTTGATCTCACTTTGATCTAACATAAGCTTTTGCATATCCAATATGTCAACTATTCACTTTCAAAAAGATTCATAATGAATTTCACATGGAATATTAGAAACAAAACCAGTAATTTTGAGTAAATGTCTCATCAAAATGATTAATCTACAACAAAATACCATCAAAATTCAATCTGATTACTGAAAACTTTTGGTAAAATGACTAATAGATATTTAAATTGGAAAATAATATTCCATTTCTCAATTTCAAATTCAAAATATAAATCCTCGTTTGAAATGTGAATTTTGTAGATTCCTTGCCTTCCTATATTATGAGTAATATTTGAGGTATTTTACACCTTTGTAAATATGGTGTTGTGCTGCTAGAAATTATCTCTGTTTCAATTCAACTTTATTGAAGCTTGATTCCAGAATGATACATATTTTATAACTATTTTGAGAAAAAAGTCACTAGTAATGAATTTAGCCTTTTATCTGTCCTTTATTAAACCTCACTTAATCCTACTTAAATCCAAATTGACCCACAAAAACCTTATTTGGGATATTTTTTAGCCCAGGATGATTCAAGATTGGAGCAAAATATTATTTTAAATATCCAATATGCCTATTGATTAAATTTCTTCAAGATTACTTTAAATTCACATTAACATTAACTTTCACAGGAAATATTAAACACAAATCTTGAAAATATAGTATTTAAAATCATAATAAATATAATATAATATGCTTACAACAAAATTTTCTTTCTGGATTAATTGAAACAAAAAATTGTTCATTTGTGAAAATAGAAAAAATACTATCCATCCTGAATTTAGAATTCATTTTTAAAAATTTAATGCCCCCTCACTTTCAAGTTTATCATGTATTTCGAAAATTATATTTTTAATAATTTTGTGAATAGTACACCTGAGATATAAACTTGGGGATATCAAAAACTAAAACATCAGCAAATTGAAATGTTTTTTATTGTTATGAATGGAAATAATGATTGAAAAACACCATTAGAGCAAGTTTGATTTTGAATAATAGGCATACTTTCTCATGTAAATTTCAATAAAAATAATTTTTATTCTTACATAAGTTGAAGTGGATACATTTGAGCTCAAAAAGAATTAAAATTGACAAAATAAGACTTCTATAATTCATATTCAAAAATGAAATCACCCTTCATTATCTACCTGTAAACTATTTTAAATTGAATAATTTCAAAGTCAGTATATACTGATGTTATTTTTTCTTCTAAAAAATTTATTAGATAGATTAATAGTCATAAACAGTTGACATAGATGTTAAATTTATATAAGCAATCTTTAATTCATAAAATGATAAAACTATCTTTTATGTAAAAAGTGATGAAGGAAAAAAATATTATTAAATTTTTGATGCACTATCAATAAAATTGAAGATAGAGCATATCAAAAGTTTAAACTTAATTTCAATTTTGATATCATCATTTTATTTTATTTTACTTGAGTAGAAAACAGATTTTAAATCTCAATATAATTTTAAATCCCATTAGTTTGTAGATTTCAACATTTGAAACTATGAAATAAATATTTATGAAAGAATTTTACAATATTTGCCCTTCTAAAAACTCATAAATCCAACTTCAAATCTTCTAACCTTCACAAGTAACCACAATGCATTCTGAAAATACTCTATATTTAAATAATTAAAGGTAAATAAAATTATGTTTTTATTCTTTATTTCAATTTTTGATAAATAATATATATATATACATATATATATATATATATATATAATTTCTTAAAAAGTCTAAGAGGGAACTTAATAGTGGTTTTGGCATTAGATATATAGATTCAACTTTCAAAAAATTTGTTTGGAATATATTACAAAGACAAAAAGGATATATTTTGATGAAAGAATACTGATTTAGGTTCTCTTAAAATATTATTAACCATTTTTATGAAATATTAATCCATGGTTATCATTCTTTATGATATTATCATAGAATTTTTTCCTTTTTTAATATAATGATTTTCTATTGTGTGGTATGTAGGCTAAGATAAGTTTAAAAGATTTATTGAAGATATATATACCAGAAACAGTATAATCTGTAGATTTATAACTATAACTTACTTTTCTGATGTTTTACATCATTGATAAGTAGCTCATGCATTACAAAAGTAAATAATTATAGTCTCTGGAAATAATTCCTTGTGAATTTCAAATTTTTTGTTATTCTTAAAATCATTACTCAAATAAACTAAAAATTTCTTCAAATATTGATTGAAAGAAGGAGTTACAAAATCTTATTTTGTAGTTATAAAATTTTGAGTTATTTTTCATATTATCAAGTATAATGAACATTTGTAAAATTTAACTTGAAAACTAGTGATCATAGCAAAGTAATACTGGAAGAATCAGATAAAAAGGGTCGAATAAAGTCATAGCACAACAGGAAATGATACAAAATTGTTGATTTTTATCTCATAAAATTCAACTTATTTTTAACATATTTTACCACCTTTAGATAATGTTTAGTGGATTTTAACATTATTATAACAAGCAAACTTAACAATGTTTTGATTTTTTTAACAAAAATAAATATTGTTAGATCATTTTTTTAAAAAATATGACTTATTTTTATGCTTTATCTACAATAGTTAGTAGTTTTTTTTGCAGAAATTACTTGTTTTGATATTCTATTTTTGAATTTTTTAAGAGACTTCATTGCATTAAAGTTTTGTAATAATTTTTCATTAAAGCATCATATTTTAAATCTAGAGAATTGGTTTTGAAATAATATATATTTTCATGTTAATTGACTCATTATTTTTGGATTGATAAATTATGTTAAAATTGGGATTGCTTATTTCTAGTGAGTGTACATCATAGTTGGTTTTCAAATCAAAGATTAATAAATGGTGAAATTTTGTAAAATTCTAAATATCTTTTAAACCTTTTTGATTTAAATAATGTTTAATGTTATGTAATCATTCTATAAGTAGAACACAGTTAAAATCTGATAATGGTACATTGCTTTCAGTTTCTAATACTAAAATTCTATTCTACTTGAAACAATGTAAACTAAAGCTTGGTATCTCATAAGAAACTCATAATTTTCAAAAATCATATTTCCAACTTTTTAAACATGATACACATTAAAATATATTTTTAGAATAATTTCCTAATTAGTTTCAAATGCTAGAAAATAATGACCTCAATTTATTTTAATACTTAAACCATTCTGATGAGTGAATTTCGCAATCCTCTAAGTAACATATGGTTACCATTTATACACATATGCATGATTTCTCCTTTTGTTTAATTTTAGCTGAATCTAAAAAGTAAAATCACATGTTGAATATCATCTATAGATAAACTTCTTATATTAGAAGCTAATATTTCATATGAGAAATTTGTTATTGAGTTTGGGAAACATTAATAAGTGTTGGGTATTATAATTGAGCCATTTATTCAAGTAAATAAAAAAGGATGACCTTCTAAATATTTCATATATATATATATATATATATATATATATATATATATATATATATATATATATATAATAAAAATTAATTATATAGTAGCATTTAACCATGTTTTTATACTAATGTCATATAAAAAAAGGGATTGAACTAAAACTTTCAGTAAAGAAAATAAAAATAAGATAAGTTAATATTCTTGTTTATATTCTCATATTTTTGAAATGGCTTACTTAAGGGAGAAAATTATTTGGTTTTAGAGAACAAGAATTTCTAGATAAAAATCTTCACAATATAGTTTGACCCTCTCAAAAAGAAAATTCCTCAAATTTTACTATCACATTTTATATATTTGTTAAGTAATAGAAAATGGAGTTGTGTCTTTGACAATGAAGCTTTAGAAAATGAAATAAATGATTTAAATTTATAATATAATTTTTGAAACAATAAATCATGTATTCAAAAAAAATTATATATCTTACAATCAAGATAACAGTATTAATTAAGCAACTCTAACAACTTTGGAAAGAAAACAAGAAAAAAATAATTAGTAAAATGCATAAGTTATTTTTAGAATTTAAGGAAACTTAATAGCTCTACCTGTAAACTAGCCTTAAAGCAGGTTTGGATTTAACATGTGGAAATTCATACATAGTACCCTTCCATCATTAGAGCAGAATAAAATTTATGTAGTTTTATTTTTTTAATTTATAATAGTATTTTTATTTTTGGCTTTTTCATTAGTATAACTATATATTTTTTAACTTTTTTGTTTTTCATAACATAAGTTCAAAGCTGCACATCACTACTTCAAGATGAAACTCCATATAATGTAATCAATGAATGATATATTATAATGAATTTTACTAGAGACTTTTCAAAAATGGTGATTAAGAATACTTATTATAATTTTTTAAATTTTTATTATTATTCTATCTCTTGAAAGGAGATGGCCATATCTCAATTTAATTAGTTTTTCCTCAGAAAAATTTATTCTTGATCTAAATAAAATTGCATCACTATTAAATAGATGTTATTATACAATTTTAACAATTTTTTTATCTGAACATAGTTGAAAGTATGTATAAATTAAAGTGTTTCCACATAGTCTTACTATTATCCCACCATTATTTTCACATTTAGATTTCATTATAACTGTAAAATAAGATTTTCAATAATTTTAATAATACCTTAATATTTAATAATTTAGTTACATAGTAGATTTTTTATCCTTTTTTTATATGAGGCTTATTATATAAACACTACTTTTAGATTTTATCCATTTTGATGTCTGATAATTTAAATTTTCATTTAACTACCCAAATTATATCAAAAAAAATTCAAAAGTATATTTTTTTAATGTACTCTTTTTGATAAACTTATCATTTCTTATAGGTTATTCTTCAACTATTCATTGTAATTAATTACCCACTCATTTATGGTCTGTTATTGTTGTTCATTACATACAGACAAAATAAGGATACACCACACAATATGGGGGGCGGACTTGCTAGCAAGTCCGCAACCTTGGACCCAAACTCACCATAGATTGAACACACATTGAGCTATTGATAAAGGAGCCATACAATCAGGAATGAACACCACTCAGAAGAACAGTTTTAGGTGGGTGTTCAAGTAGAGTTCAGTATGGGTTCAGTATGAGTTCAGTCTGAGTTCCATCTGAGTTCCATCTGAGTTCAGGTTGAGGACTTGCTAGCAAGTCCACCCCCTATATTGCGTAGTGATACTCTCATATTATATTGGAGTTTTAAATTAAAAAGTAAATACTAGTGGCTGGTATTAAATATGAAGTTGTTATAACTAAGTTGAAAATTAATTAATTATTAAATGGCATTTTATATTACAAATTTTATTGAATGTATATAAAAATAACACTCAAGAAATATATATAAGATATATATATAACCATTGTATATCAAAAATGAAGTACTTATCAACATGGTCTTTTTAAATGATTTTCAAATTTACTTAAAGAGACATTAATATTACCAATTCAAATTTTATATCAAATACAACAATATTATTATTTCATTTTTAATTATTTTACAAAAAATTTGAGTTTAAAAGTAATTTAATTCAGTATTTAATGAATGTTTTTGAAAAATATTTTTAAAAATAGAAATAACCCCTCACAAAAAAAAATATAATTTTTTTTACTTACAATTTGCACCATATTTCTACCCTTAAAATATTTGTATTCTTCTAACAAAAATATTTTTTAAATAAATTTAAAATTTTTTTCATTATTTAATTACAAAATGTCAAATTTATAATTTATTTTACCTTACTAAAAAATTTAGTTGAAAATTTAATTTTGTATTTCCAAAAAATAAACTTAAATGTCAAAAATTAAAAAAACAAAATTATAAATATAATTATGAGAAAGAGGTAGATTAAATTTATAATATTCATATAAAAAAAATTCATATATTTTATGGTGTTTGAATTTTAAATTTAATGTATTAAAAAATAATTATTAAATAACCAAGCCAAATGAAATTGGCTTGGATTTTTGGTATCACTAGAACTTATTTTTTTTCTCATACTCACATTTTAATTTTTTTTTTTTTTTTTCTACATTTCTCATTTTTTTTTATGATTTTTAATGTTTTTAATACCGAAGTTGCTTTCAAACAACTTCGGTCTAACGTTTCCCTCACTTTCCCACCAGATTGCACCTCGTAGGGAAAGTCGCTTCCATTTTAGAGACCAAAGTCCATTGCAGGGACTTTGGTTTCTCTGTGTGCATTGCACAGCCAGAAAAAAACTGGCTGTGCAATGCACTGCATGCAGCACATGCAACACGCATCGCTGCTGCAAGTAATGCGCATTGCATGCAACGCGCGTTTCTGCTGCATGCAGCGCGCATTGCACATGCTGCGCATATCTCATGCAGCTGACTTGATATCAGCTGCATGAAATATGGTAGCGATTGTGCAACACGCGTTGCACACTGCTTTGGCCACCTCCCAGCCTAGTAAATTAGCTGGGAGGGTGGCAAACATTACAGCAAGCAATCGAAGTCGCTTTTAGCGACTTCGATTGCTTGAAAGAGACACTTCCAGCCAGGGGAAACCTGGCTGGAAGTACTAAATTGCAATGTAAGGGACCCAAGCCAATTTCAAAGGCTTGGGTCATAAATTAAGGTTTCTAAAAAGCAGCCAGTATAAATCTGGCTGCAATAAAAAGTAATTTTTTTAAATAAAATACATAAAAAAATAAAAATTTGTTCAAATAAAATATACAACACTCTTCAGCCAGTAAGAAACAGCCTTCCATTGTTACACATAGAAACAAAATCAAATGTTTCTTTCATCAACATTGGCCATGTTTCAATATTTTGAACCAAGTAAGATCAGGAAAAAGGTCATGGCAAAAAAATTGCATAATTAAAAGTCTCCCAATTTAATATGGTGCGGAGGTTCATATTTTAGAAATAGGTGGTGCACATTATAGTTTCCTTTAAAAAAATTCAAAAATGAATTAATTTTGGCGCAATGTAAATTTAAATGTGATGAGTGTATGTTTTTTAGCTACGTGAAACATGGTAGCTAGAATTATGTGGCGTCAATTTTTTTTAGATGTGAAATTCAGTGTTCCACAAATGTGCATCTGTACAACATGCAGCCAAGTAAATTCTAGCTGGAATTAGTATATGCATAGGAAAAAATGATCATGCTGTGTACAGTGCCTTGGCAACATCATTCTTGGAATTTAGATGAAGTTTATCATATGACTTGGAGAGCTGCATTTTTTTGAAAATGTGATCAGTGAAAATTCATGATATATACATCTGTTTGCCACCCAATTTATTTTTCCTTTCTCTTTCTCACTTACCTTTTTCAAAAATTATCAATCATATTTTTGCTTTATCATTTTGAATTATTGGTACTATTTTCTTGACCTTATCTGATTACCGGTAAGCAAATTTTTCTTGCTATTGCATTTCATATCATTTTGGTTTGTTACACTTTTTTACACTTTTGACAAGTTAATCTAATGATTCTAATTCTGAATTTATTTTTATGGTATCTTTTACTGTACCCTTTCGATTCATTATAAAATAATTCTTTTTCAGTTAACTTAAAGTTTTTTTATTTGTTTGTCAATTTACTTTTCTTTATTCCTTATCAAAAATGTTCAATTTATTTATCTAACCATTTATTTTTTAAAACAGTGATTATAAAATAAACTTTATAATTAATTTTGATCAATCAGCTACAAATGGAAGAAGATTTTATAGACATGTAAGTTCATGTTTTGCTTATCATTTTTCTATATTTCTTTAATACTTTCTCAACCATTATATTATTAATATGAAAAGTAAAACATCATCTCGTACTTGCTGAAAGCATACAGGATAATGTTTTGCTTTTCATAATAATAATTAGATTGTTTGTACTTTACCTTTAATTTATTGATTTTTAAGTTGTTTCAAAGTCTCGTACTTGCTGAAAGCATACAGGACAATGCTACAATTTAAAAATTAATAATTTATTGAAGTATAACTTTCTAAGTCAATATATTGATCAGAGCAAGATTTTTCATTTTATATATGTGGATATCATAATTCCGTAAATTTTTTAATATTACTAGTGTATTGGAGTTATAATTTCATTATATTATTAATATTAAGTGTAGAGCCAAATCTCGTACTTGCTGAATGCATACAGGATAAAGCTATACTCTTTATATGTATAATTTAATAAAGTATACCTTTGAAACGCTTTCTTAATATTTGAAATAAAGAAAAAGTATATAAATTTACTAATATGTAGATATGCTAACTTTTGTATTTCTAATATTGAAGATATGTTAAAGTTAAAGGTATCATTGACTGATAATTGAAATTATGTTACTATTTTCTAATTTTTGATTTTTTTCTATTTTAAATCAAAATTGAATTCTCTTAGGATTGAACCATCAATGAGTAACGATTTGAAAAAAAAAAAGGCCAGGGAAGAACTCTAACAATAGGTGGGCGAAAGACATTGCTACTGGAATGAAACTTGTAAATGCTCTTGGAATGGATACAAACGGGAAGAAGCCACATTTCTATGCACAATCTTATGCAAATAATATGACAGATTGCAATAATTATTACAATTTTTTTCCTGGATGTAGTATTTATAAACCAAAAGGTGTCTTAATACCTAATGTTCTTGTGCAGACTTTTGAAATTCATGAGCTTAAAGAACTAGATATGTTAGAAGCTACGGTGCGATGCATTAAGGATCTTTCTTACTGTGAACATGAAATTAAAAATAATGGTTATCATCAAAGAGCTGGTGGTTTTGGAAAAATGTTTGGTGGTGGCTTTATTTTAGATAGAAAGAAATCTTTACATATTTGTAAGTATCACTTTTTTTAATTTAAATACTGAATTTTTGAATGCTTTTCCTTGCAGATGAATACACTGATGATATTGTAAAAACGGATGAATATAAAAAACGAATGAAGAGGATTGCAATGTACTTTGAATATTTTTTTAAAAAAATATCATATGTAAAGTACAATGAGGCAACTAATCTTTGCGCAAAACTTGGTATTCCTGGATTTTCAAAAGTTTCTAGTGAAGAAGAGGGTGTACCGTTTGCTAGTAATTTAACTTGGACATCTGGAGGGAATGGTAATGGGTTCTCTAATGAGGTTCATCTCAATAAGGATGCAAGTGAGTATACTTTAGGAATATTTTTTCCTAAAGATACAGAAAAAAACACCATTCATATGAAGTATGATAAGACCCAACCACGACAAATAGGTGGAGAACTTATGTTTCCCGAAATTCGAAGTAAAATCAACTTTGAAGCAACTAATGGAATAACAGTGACATTATGGCCTGCCAATCAACTAAGGCATTTCACCTCAAGATGTCATGAAATTCCTGGCTTCACTAGGATAGGTTCTTCTATTCAAATCAGCACTAGACTTTTTCATGCTATAGAAAAGCTTAATGTTTTTGATATTGATATTTCAGAATACTTAGAAATTAAAAAAGAAAAATTTAGGTTAGAATATTTGATTAGTGCTTTGAGAGTTTTTTTGAAAAGAGATGACTTAATAGAGGAAGAAATAGAATCAGCAAAGTATTATTTATCTAATGTTAAGACAAATCTAAAAAATCTAGATATATAAATATTAAAAATTTATATTATATATACACAACTTAATGCAAATTTAAACATGATAAATACTGGGAGTAGCTGTAACATTTTCAGTTTTGATAATTATAGTATTATCTATTTTTTTTATTTGTGAAATAAAATAATTTTTTTTCATAATATTATAAGAAAATTTGATTTACTTTTGAGGAAATATATAAGTTGTGAAATATTTAAATGTCATTTTTATTAAATTGGTAGCAAAGGTTCTAAAATAAAAAAAACTATAATAAAGAATTTGCAATATATTAGCCATAAAAATGTGCTTTTAATGCTACCAAATTAACTGTATAGTATTTTAGGTCAAACAGGCTTATTAATAAAAAAGTTAATAATAAAGAGTTGAAGAAAGAATTTTGAATCAATAATAGATTAAATTGTATTTTTTTAAGAATGTACTCATTTAATTATTTAAATTGTTCTACTTCTGATTAAAAATGTTACAATCAACGAAAATATTTGTAATAATTAATAGATTATATAATATTAAAGGTAAAGTAACAAAACTAGAGCAGTTATCATATTTTTATATAAACAATAAAATATTTAAGAATTTAATACAAGTATTTGAAATCATATAAGTAGATTTTAAAATCTTTGTTATTGCTGGACTTACAATAAATTTTTTTAATAATTAATTTAGAAAATCATGTCAAAGGTTACTTAATAAATTTCAAAGATGGTCACATTTTTGACGTATTTGAAGGAAAATAACTTGAATTATACAAGATATATCATATAGACAGAACTTTATCTATTTACATGTTGGAATATTAATTTATTGAAAGGCTATGTTTAGCAAAAAAAGGTGATACTGGCTGAATGGAGCTCCAGTGATTAAGAAAATCTGCAGAAATAGCCCTAGCAATTCCCGGAGGACTTGGGGTATCAAATTTTAAAGTAAATGGATCACACTTGCCTATAAAAGGTTTTATTAATGTTAAAATATAGTTATTTAAATTTTTCCAAATTATTTCTTCCATCAAATGATTTTTTTTCGTGTAAATTAAGAAACTTAACTTCTGATATTACCTCCAAGCAATCAGCTGCTGAAGCCAATCTATGATGTTGAGAGCTCAGAAATAAACCACAGACACCATCAATTATATAGAATGTGAAAGATTGATATCGGTGGTGGGAGTATTCAGAATTTATTTTGTTTAGTGCAGCCTTTTGTTTCTCTCTCATTATAGTCAGTTCAGTATTTTTGTTTTTCTCACTTGATTGTTGAGCTTCACTAGTCTTGCCACTTGATATTGTTGCAGCACAATATTTTGATTTTAGAATGATAATTGACATAATTATATCAATGATAATATTGCTGATTTGAAGAAGAGTTGACATTGATATATCACGGGTTTGAAGTGCAGTGGGACCAACTTCTAAGCCATCAGAAATCGGACTCTTCAGATTTAAAAGGTGAGCTAGAAGCTGAAGACCACGTTCAATTGGACAATCTGAGTTAATGTTTTGATGTGATGGAAGCTGGCTGAATTCATGTGCAGTCAGATAAAGTGAAGATGATATAAGAGATACCCATGAAGAACGGCAGTGGTCACTTGGGATCATTAATCTCATGAGCATTCGGATAAGATTGGATTCAGGGTGATCCGTTTTCTTTGTTGAGGAAAGAATTTCAGTATTTAAACCATCAGGATCACATAAATCTTCCATTTTTTTGAAATCAATATTATCGAGTACCCATAGCTGTGAGCTATCAATCTCTAAAAAAATATTTGCTACAAAAGGAAAAAAAAATAAGTAAAAGAACAAAAGTCAAGACTAAAAATTATGGTAACTTACATAACTCAGTAAGTTTTGAAAGCCAATCTTCTCCACAAGATTTTTCCCAATGAAAAGTAAACATTGGAATATTTGACATGGGTTCTTGGGAAGAAGTAGAAGAGCGTAATTCGAGGAGAGTAACAATATCCAACCACGACCTGAGGACCTTTGCCGTGCTGATTCTACCTTTATAAAAATTATGAATTTTACAGAATTCCTCCTGCAAATCAGATTCTTTTAGAACTGAGGGTGAATAAGTTAGAGGTTTTTTCGATATCTTGATTGGAGTTGATTTCATTGGTAGAGAAGCTTTCAAAGAGGTCAAACTAGGTAATTTAGGAGGTGATGGGTATTGCTTCTTAGAAATGAAGGAATTTGGTGATGAGCTGTTTGAATCATCATCTTTATCAAACATATCAACATGTCTTGAAGAAGATTTTAAACTTTGCTTTTTTTGATGAACAAGCATAGCTTCATATTCTGACAGTTGATCATCGCTATTTTCATTGCTCTTTTCATCATCTTCATCAGGGAGAGGGCGTTTATGGATGGAACAATCTACATCAGGTGAGTTTCTGGTACAAAATATCAAAAGAAAGATAAAAAGTACAATATGTAAGCAATAAAAGAGATATATGATTGAATTTTAAAGATAAAAGAATAACAATAAAAAAAAAAGGAAACAAGAATATACTCATTATCAAAACCTTTGCTTTTTTTTGAGATTTATTATTTGATACATCAGAAAATTCATTAGCAGAAGCTGGTTTAATACGTCGAAAAAAAGAGGAGCCTTGGGATAATCTCTTTTTCTTGGAGCGGATAACAGGTGTTTCAAGATTTTCCTTAGAAGTTGAAGCATGAGTTGAAGCTGATGGTTCATCTGTCTCATCATCATCCCTAATGACAATGACTTCATCAGGAGGAATCATACCCTCCTCATAAGCTACAAATATATATGAAGAAAAAAAAATATTAATAATCTTATCTACTAATTTAAAAGGAGACAAAAAAGGTGATGAACATACATTTTTCAAGGATTTTCACATATTGGAGTAAGTCATTACAAGGGTTAGATAAATATGAAGGAGAAGGATTATTGTTAAGGATCTTGACAAGCTCTTCTGTTTTATCTCTAGCCAATTCAAGTAAATTGCGATACTGAACTCTTGTTATTTCCTGCCTCTCATTGCTAAGTACAGGAGGGTTAGGTGCCATGCCATGTGGCAGACATGGTGCAAGCTCAAAAGCTTCAAAGCGAGTATCAATCAGAGAGTGGGATGAAACACATTTGGGTGCTGGAAAATCAAATTTTTGAAAAAAAAAGATATAGAACATAAGTGAAATATATAAATTAAGAGAGAGGAACATGATATACATACAAAGTGGAGGTGTAGGATTTTGTACACTAGACATATTGATTAATGAATATTAAAAAAAAGTATTCGATATCAAAAAATTATGATGTAATATGATGAATAATTATAAGAAACTCTATTCTAGAAAATTGAAGTTGATAATTTAATAGGATAAAAAATTGAATAAGATTAAAATTAAAGTGAGGATGAAAGAAACAGAAAACATAAAGAGGGGGATTTTATATTATTTGAGCTTTTTTTAACATGTATTATTCATAGTGGGGTAAACTGAGTAACATGCTAAATCACAATCTGTTTATATTGAAGCGAAATTTGATGTAGCTAACAGAAAATACTAGTAATTCTTTGGGGACTTTTAGTGTGAAAAACAAATAATAACAAATTTATATCCCATATGCAAATTGCCACGGGTAAATACAAAATTTTTTAAATTAGAATTTACTCCTAAACAATGGAGATACACTTAATTAGTATATTATATGAAAAAAAAGGATAATCCTTTATGAATATTTGTTAAATTTACTTTCAGACGACAATGCGAGATTCACATATATACTGATATGCCTCATCAAACAAGAAATGAATTATAAATATAAAATTGGTAACATTAGAATTTAAGATAAGAATTTGTTTTTTAAGTGACAGGAGGAGTGTCAGGCTAGGGTGTGGGCACCGTGACCAAACCTTTGATAAACTTGGATACAACTAAGGGAAAAAAAATTGAATAGTTTTATTTTGCAATATATCTTAGTCTGCACAAGATATTGCATTGTTGTCCCTAACTATACCAAAATTGTTACTTTTCAAAAGTTATAGGACTACTAAGTTGATAAAATATTATTATGAATCACCCAATGAAATACCTTAAGCAACATTCAAAATTATTAAAATATTAATATTCAATTTGAGATTTGGATTAGCTAATTTTTCACAACTTACCACAGTTTTGATTAATATAATAAAACTTGAAAAAAATTGTTGAGATAACCTAGAAATGGGTGCAAGAAAATGATGAAACATATGACTTGAAACTTAACTCATACACTATTGATAAACTTCATGGATCCTGATTAATTTCTATCGAAATTAATTTTGAGACTAGCATATTGAATTTTAGCTATGACCAAGTACTGTAAGTGCCATGGTTTGTATTCAATATATTGGTGTTGAAATTAATTTTGATAGGAATCAACAAGTATCACATGGCACCATGCATGAAAAACTGACAGAAACCATCAAATTTATGAGGCAATGAACCTCATAATTTCAATCGAAATTAATATAGACCCCTGCATATTGAATACAAGCCATTTCACATGGACTACACAGACATAGATAAAATTCAACATGCATGGCTTAAAATTAATTTTGATTGAAATTAACCAAGGCATTAAAACATCAATTTTTATATGGTGTACTTGATCAAACCAGTTTATCTAACTGCTTAGCTTACCTATACTTATAGGAATTTTATGCATAGTCCATGTCCATATTAATTTCAATCGAAATTAATGTTGACTAATACATAATGAATACATGCTATGCCACTTACACTTGCCAGGCATAGCTACCATTAAATATGCCAGTATCAAAAATTAATTTCGATCAAAATTAATGAGCATGATAATCATGAATTTCTGGAGTCAACTGCTTATTTTTATGCATGGTGCCTTGCCAACATTAATTTCGATCGAAATTACTTTTGATACTGGCATATTGCATGTATATATGCCTGGAAAGTGTAAGTGGCATAGTGTGTATTCATTATGTATTGGTCAAAATTAATTTCGATTGAATTTAATGTTGACATTTGCATATTGAACCCAAGCCAGAAAACAACCCAGAAGATTCTTCATAAAACTTCCCATTAATTTCGATCGAAATTAAGGCTGACCATATACATATTGAATGGTAGTTATATCTGGTCTGAGTAAGCAGAGACTACTTATATTCAATATGTATTGGTCAACATTAATTTTGATCAAAATTAATGAGCATTTTGATCATGAACTTTTTCAGTCAGTTAGTTGTTTCAATGCATAATGGCATGCCAACATTAATTTTGATCAAAATTAATGTTGAAATGATATAATGCTTTTTTCCATGACATGTAAAAGACGGCAAGTATTTTTAAGTATTGAAATTTACTATACATGTTGAGGGTAAAAATAAAATTTACATATCCATATTAATTTCTATAAAAATTAATGTTGAAGAATACATAATAAATAGTAGATATGCCTGGCTAGTATAAGTGGCATAGCTTTTTTTCAATCTGCACTTGGCAACATTAATTTCGATCGAAATTAAGGTTCATGATTATCATCAATTTATTCAGTCAGTTGCTTACTGTTATGCATGGTAACATGTCAACATTAATTTTAATAAAAATTGAATTTGACATGCCACCAAGCATTTTTATGTAAGATGAAAAGTAGGGCACTCTATTCTTAAGTAAACACATTACAATGCATATTGAGCATGTAAATATCATTTACACATTAATATTAATTTCAATCAAAATTAATGTTGACCAATAAACATTGAACACAAGCTTTACAACTTACACACACCAGATATAACTACCATTCAATATGTATATGGTGCTCACTAATTTCGATCGAAATTAATGAGCAGTTTTATGAAGAATTTTTTGGGTCGTTTGCTGGTTTGGGTTCAATATGAAAATGTCAATATTAAATTCTATTGAAATTAATGTTGACCAATACATAATGAATACACACTATGCCACTTACACTTTCCAGGAATAGACACCATGCAATATGCCAGTATCAAAAGTGATTTCGATCGAAATTAATGTTGGCAAGGCACCATGCATAAAAATAAGCAGTTGACTCCAGAAATTCATGATTATCATGCTCATTAATTTTGATTGAAATTAATTTTTGATACTGGCATATTTAATGGTAGCAATGCCTGGAAAGTATAAGTGGTATAGCGTGTATTCACTATGTATTGGTCAACATTAAATTCGATTGAAATTAATATGGATACATAAATGTGACATAAAGAGGTATGGACCATCAATTTGTTGAAAATACATTTTTATATCTCATACATTATTTGTTTTTCTTAAATAAAATGTTACTCTCTCTCAATATCACTTTATAACATTTACCAAGCTGCTTTGAAAAAAAACAGAATACATAAAATTCAATATAAGATAGCTATATTACACAGAAGATCACCGTTATACCTAAGTTATGATGATGTTGATGCTCTATTAATTGATTCCCGAATCTTTACCAGATCAATATCAGCTCCAACCCCAAGTGACTCACGTTCATTCACAGATAATCCTTGCAAAAATGTTGCTGAATAGCAATTCTTGGGGAGGTATTTGGGAACATTGAATATACCATTTTGAGCAACTGTCCTTTCTGATGACCGTGAATATGTTTTTAATGCTGATTTTTTTTGGGCTGGTGTATGGGCTAAGTCCTTTGTCATCTTATCCATTTTTTTACACAAATCATTGAGTTCAGGATTTCGCCATCCAGGAATAGCTCGGATAGGTGCAGTTGGGGCTGGTGCTGGGCCTTCCTTGATATCAGAGATGCACCTAGTATCATGAAAAAGCACAACAAAACCTGGCACATCACTGCAGAGATCTCTTGCTAACTTGTAGCGTGCACTAGCAAATAGAATTCCAACTAAATCAGCTTCATAATAACAAAAAGCAAAGTAAAATAAAAAACTTACCTTGGTCCGATAACGTTTTACTTGTGCCCTTGCCCTCTTTTCAATCTTTTCTCTTGCTACCCTTTCCTCTTCTTGCCCAAACAACCTTATCATCTCCTTCCCCTTATTAACTACCCATTTCTCAATAACACATTGAGTGAACTGAAGCTTTGACTGATCGATTGTATTCAAGGTGGTGAGCCATCTGGTACAGTGGTCGCATACTATGCTTCCCATGACTTGATTCCAAGTTGATTCTGAAAAATCATGGCAAGTCCAATCAAACGCGAATTTCCAAAAACCTTTTTCTTGCAATTCACGCTCTAAGTTTCTTTTGACAGAAAGTGGGATCGGTGCTCCTCCTTTTAGTCCTCGAGGCTCAGGTGCTGGAAAAAATTTGGGTAGTCGAATTTTGGATCGCAAGAAGGCTATAGAATTGGTTATCAGAAATTGTCGATCAGCTGCAGAATTGGCACGGTTAGAAGATTGGACTTGGGTTAGGACAGTTTGAATGGTTTTTAGTTTGAATTGGCTCCAATCTTTTCAATTTTCAATCTCCAAAGGTGTTGGGCTCGCAGGATATTTTGATATTTGTGTTGGTCCCCCAAGACAATACTTTAGAAAGTGGTAAATATTTCTATTTAGACTGTCCGAGCTCCTGGGAACATCATTCCTTCTAACTAAGCCTCTTACAGCCCTTAACCCCCGCTCTCGCTCATGAGACTCTGCTGAATTGAGTCTGTGGTAATCACTGATACCCATAATGATTGAGGGATTCACTAACAATTCAAATAAGTTAATTAAATTGGTTATTTTTCAATAAAAGAATACACTACAAATTTGACTTACCTGCTCCACTTGTGCTTGCTCCTTGGTTAGGCTGAGCAGATGATGATTGGTCTCCAAAAAATTCCCTCAATACTTCACTATCCCAATCTCTTCCTAGCTGATCAGCTTGCTGATTAGCACTTTCAGAAGCAGAAGGATGATTGGGATTAAAATTTCTCGGTTCTGAATGAGACTCTTGGCCTGGATTGGGATTAGGTGGTGGATTAGGATTAGGTGGTACAGATTGAGATGCATCTGGAGGTGGATCAGCAGAGGGTGGTGGAGGAGTATTTCCAGTATTAGTATGTTGAGGCGGAAAACAATCAGAATCGGTTGGGTCAACAGACATCCCTTCAAAATTATCATCCATAATGAACTGTAATAAAATAAAATAAAATAAAAATAATCAGTTGTTAAAATTTATACCTATCAAAGCTAAAGTAAAAAAAGATACTATGTATATAGTCTTGTAAACGTGTATGTTCTCTTGTCGAAAAATAAAGTGAATAATATATAGCTATCAGCTAAAGTTGGAAGGTCAAACTATTTATAGTAGATGAATGAGCAAGAAGATCCTTCATTAAGTAAAAATTTTATCATATTTCTCATTATCATGATTTTATTTCTTTCATTCTTACATTTAAGATAAAAATGACTCATTGAAAGCATGGGTTCTCTCGCAATAAAAGCAACCAAAGTAATTGTTCACTGATTTATGATAAGGTAAGTTGTTTGCATTGCATTTTTTAATCGAGCCTTGAATTATTTCTTTCACCATTTACAAATATCACCAATCCTACAAATTTCCCCAATCCCAAATTAACACAAAGATGTTAGTCAACAGAAAATAAATTTGATTAATTTTTTCACTCACTACTGTCTGCAGTCCAATGGCAGTGAAAACCTCGTCTTTGATTCCAAACATTCCTTTTTTGTGCTCGAAAGTAGCTGCATGTCCAATTATTGCATCTTTCTTAATCACAATTTGAGTTGCTTTGGCTACTCTTACTAACTGACAATGCACTTGTGGGAAAAGCTCATAGGGATCCTTTGATGTTTCTTCTGGACGGAGCTCTTTGAAAGGACTTACTATTAAATATATTTGATCAATCTCTTCCTTTGATCTGAAAAGATCATCAATTTGCCCAAACTGGCTATCTTTTCCATAGTAGAATTCAATTGTTGAATTAGCAATGTGTCGATGGTAGCTAGTAAACCTCTTTCCATGTATCAATATGCTTGCTACATTTTCAACTACCCGATCCCCACTTTTCTCCGATGGTGTCAAAGCCCGTCTTGAAGTTTCTTTTCCCATTCGTGCCCTTACCCATTTAGTAAATAATGCCATACTTAGATGGATCCATTTGTTTTGTTTATCGAGATCAATATGGATTTTTTTAGTCTCACATTGATCATTATCTTCAGCTTCACCAAGATCTAATACCCTAGACTTCCGATACCAATGTTTGAGCATTGTTAGCGGTATCTCTCCTGTGGTAAATATTAATAAATTAGCACAGCTGAGTTTTTAAATCATTGCTTACAAACATTACATACGTGGATGGTGATTGTTTGGAATTTCAGATAATATATGATTCACCCACTCTCCAGACCAAGTAGCTGTACCTGATGGTGGACCAAGACGCTTTATCATTTCAGGATAATGTTGAGTGATATGCAGATTTGGCTTTGCATTAATATTCTTCCAACCCTCTTCAAGGCACTCACGATACTCTAACAGAAATTGATCTAGATCTTTAAGCTCATTAGTCTGTATATTTTTTAATGTCAAAAAATTGGTGATCGAGCATAATGTTACAAGTGACTTGAGAAGATAATATTCTCTTGGTTTATCAGCTGAGGAAGCTGAAGATTCAGATTCTTTAAATTTTTCAAACCAAAGGGGTATAAGTGACAAAGGGAAGTAGAGAGTATACAGCATGTGCCATTCTGCTGCCTTGAGGGATCCTGCCTTTTTAGATCCTACTGATTTTGGAACTCGTGTTAGCCAGGAAGGTCTTCTTACTTGATCAATCATCTTCCATACAACCTGTAGCTCTGCTGCTGTGATTTGTGGATTACTACTACCTTCATTTTCTTTCTCCTTACCTTTCCTTTTATTTTCTTCATCTCTAGCTGTCTCATTTGATGAGTGAGATCCTTCACTCTGTGATATGCTAATGCTTCTTTGCCTTAAGTTATACAATGAATTCCTACTGTCACTGCTGTGAGACTGTATTGAGGCCACATCGCTATATGGAGGAATAAATTTGGAGCTGGATGACCTACTCTGGCTTCTTGATCAATTTGTTCCCAATCCTTCATTATCTAGTCCATGATGACTTGATGACTGTCTTGAACTCGTACGTCTTTGCCGCTTGTGCTGTCTCATGTGTCCTGTATCATCATCATCATTATTTGTGGTGCTTAAGCTACTTCTATGTTTTTTCGAATGTTTGCGCAGTGAAGTATCAGAAAAGAAATCATCATCTTCTTCTCTTACATGCCAATTTTTATCCTTTTCCAGCTTTCTTTCTAGATCTTTTGCTGCATTTTGGATTTGAAAATAGCTTAGACTGTGATCTTTTAGGTTGCCAAGCATATGTGAATGCATAACATCAATTGAGCAATATTCAGTTGGACGCCAATATTCAAGGTTATTCAGCTCACTCCATTGTACCCCATGATTTTGAACAATTGATACACGCTCCCAATGTGACTTAGAATTTTTCCACTTTGTTGCCCAGCACATATGATCCTCATGATTCCGTAATGAAAAATTTCCCACATTCTTTTCACTAATTTCATCTTTAGAGATATTACAGAAAGAGCAGAACATTTTTGCAGAGTGACTCGAAAAGCCAGCCAATTTTCGTATTGCAGGAATGTCACCTATCAAAGAGAACAATGCAACTCTTAATTTCCGGCCTCTTGGATAAAGATGTGTCTTTTCAATCAATATACCATCCCATAGAGTTTGTAGATCATTAACCAGTGGTTTTAGAAGGTGATTAAGCTGTTCACTTGTGGGTTCTGTTGGTCCGGGTATAATAGAATACAAAAAAAGATTTTCCATTTTGTATCTATCTTCTTGAGGTAGGTTCATACACACCATCATAATATTGCCTACAGACTTCTGATGACCTCCAATCCTATTGCCACCAGGCCTAAACCAGTCGACATATAAAGTAAACATTAAGTTGCCTGAAGTTATCGTATATTCATCATCATTGCTATTCAGAGCTGGAGTGGTTATGGGAAAGTTTTTCCAAATTGAACCATCACAAACATCCTTCATCAAATCACACTCTACACGTTCTGCCACAGGGGTTTTCTTCTCAATCAGAAGCTCAAATTTGAACAGTTTTATCTTTTCCTTAAGCCAGTCGATAAAAGAATGGTGATGAAATGTTTTAAGAGATAAGTATTTTACATGTTCTTGATGTTCTTCCATCAAATACAGCCTTTCATCACATTTAACTGCAATTTGTCCTGCTCCAAACATTTTTAAATAGCGCTTTGATGATGAAAGAAACGGTTGATTTCAACATAGTATAGATGGTTGAGATTCAGAGTTATACTCATAAAGAGCAAAGCATTTAGGACAGCATGTTTTAGTGAAAAATGATTGATTGAGCTTTAATCGACTAAAAACTGTATCTATCGAGCGTGGGACCAGGCAGACAATGATATCAGAATCCAGTATTCCACTATCACCTAGAAGTTTGAGCTTCTTAATTTCTTCATCCAAAAATTGAGTACAACCTTCTTTGCTCAAATGATGAATCAGAGAAAGCTTTGCTGCCTGCCACATAATTATTTGGCTATACCGTTCCCCAAGATTTGAGTTTCTAGAGACTGTTGAAGATACTTCTGCCCCCAATAGCAACTGCCCCTATGTAATAAATCATTGAAACATCATAAAGACTTTAATTCTAACATTTAACTATAGATATACAGCTTACTGTTTCTGTGGAGCGGGAACTTCCAATGTTAAGTGGATTGTTGGAAGAAATAACCATCTGGGCCTTCCTATTTCTTTCCTCTTGATGTTTTGCATAAGAATTAGAGCTTTTGAAAGCCATACCAACTTCAAAGGACCCAGAAGAAGTTTGATACTTTCTATTGACACATCCAAGATCTTGACATTGACATACATGAAAAAATGGAGGCATTGTAATTGTGATAATTGTAGGAATAAGTTAGCTATTCGAAGTTACCGATTGAAGGTATTCCTTTTTTTGAAAGGCACTAGCTAATATAAGCTACATTTTTTTATCAAAAGAATATGATGGAATATGTGTTGAAATTATTTAAGTTTAAATGTTTAATTTTTAATCAGATAAATTATATATTAATTTATAGTTATGCAGTCTACTTTATTTGTATTCTGTATACTCTCTGCATTTGTACAACAATGCATGCATGTTTATCAGAATATTTTCTATCATAGAAAAAATTCTGTTGTACGCACAAGCATCTTAATTATTTTTCTATCAAATGGCTTCTGAGTTATATCTAACTACCCTATAATTATTTGATTTTGATAAAAATTCTTAGTTATGGACTATAAGAAAAGTAATCCATATTTTTAACATAATTTTTAAAAAATTACCCCAAAAATCAAAGTTAAACCCAAAAATAAGTTTAATATTTTGTAAAAAACAATCACAAACATATTTCTTTCAATTTGAAAATTGGTCTGTACTAGGTAGAATTTTCTATAAAGAAAAAATCAAAAATACTCAAATAATAGATGCTACAAAAGTGTAAACCTTAAAGAATTACATAAAAGCTGAAACCATGTATAACTTTTCATACATAAATGTGATGAAGTGACACTCTAGTCTATTTATTCAGGTTGAAAAAAATTACTCAATAGAATATGTATTACTATCATATTGGACCAAAAATAATTTTTTGGTAATCAAAAAATGAACATAGCCTCACATTTAACAAATTATTTTTGTGGAAGAATTTTTTGAAAAGAAAAAAAATCCGTTTCTTAAATGAGTCTGCTTTTATCACATAATCATTCTCTTTATTTTATACCATTCCTTTTGAGTTCAAGTTGCATATAAAAATATAATTTATGCATATTATAATTCCATAAAGTCGAAATATTTCTTATTCTTAATTTTTGTGATATTTCTCCTTAAATCAACTTTGATCATAAAGTTTTGGAGCTCAACAATTTATCCTTCCTCTTTGTTTAATTTAATTATTTATGAACCCTAGTAGCTCTTACTTTCCTCATGGAAACCTGCCCACAAACACAAGAACACTTAATAGAATTTTTAATGAGACTATGCCTCCATTCAATTCTCACTTTTGTAGATCTATACACAATTTTTGTTGTTCACTTTTGGATATGTCACCAGAATCAAATGGATGGAAACAAAACCCTACTGAAGAGCAATTAGACAGATTTTCATCATTCGACATGAATTCTTGCAACATTGCCTTTGAACTACCTCATCCAGAATCAAATTCAGCGGTTTTGGAAAAGTTTCCACCAATTTTCCGTGAATCTTTTATTGAGCACCTTTGCATGTGTGGTTTCCCAGGATCAACTTTTGCTTGGAACCTAGATTGGTTTGACAAATGGAACCAGGTCTTGGCAAATATTCTCATTAAACACTGGGACAATGCCTTAAAAACCAATAATTTGATTGCATATCCAATTGACTCAACTCAAATTAGCTTCTCAAATCAAATAGGAGTTCTTCACCGTTGGTTTTTAGGTCATGCTGATAGATTAAGACTTGGGAAGGATTCTCATAGCTCTCAAGAAATAATCAAAGTGAGAAAGCATAAATATAGAATAAAAAAAAAGTATGAAAATCCCTTTTTTTTCAACCGTTTTTATTTATGATCTTTATTTCAAATAACAAAGATTCTTAGAATTCAGTTAACCGAACTAAAATTCTTAAACAACTTCCACATTGTGAAACTTATCACAACCTTTTCACAAACATCAAGTGTTGTTCAGACACCGAAATTGATAATGATGGATTGTTAAGACGTATCTTAATGCAATGGAGGTCTGAAGATTTTTCTAAAGTTGCACAATATCTTGACCAACAACACTTTGATATTCGAGATAATTCAACCTACTCTGGAAGTGTGCTAAAGGACTTGGCCTTGTACAAAAGAATCAGTTTGGTTTCAACATTATCCCCTAACCTTAATCCTTCTCATGTCCCCCAAGGTTTGCCGAATGACTGTTATTCTCCCTTATATCTTGCATCTCTAAATCCTCAACAACTCAGACTTTTAAATCCTCAAAATCCCATAAATTTACCTGCTCTCCTTGAAATTCTTTCTTCCTCTAATGTGAGTGATTGACAAACTCCCTAAATAATAGGTTTGCACACTCATACTCCTCATTTCCACTGTTTGGGACACTTAGCCTTGAAAACAAAAACATAATTTTAATGATTACTATTATCATTAAAATTTATAGAAATGAAATTTGGCTTACATTGTTAGCTCCATTTTTTCCCTTTGAATCTTATACATGCTGAATTCTATACTTCCTTGTACAAAATAATTCAAAACATTTACTTCATTTTGCTGCCCCATTCTATACAGCCGATCAACAGCCTGTTGCTCAACTGCTGGATTCCAATTTGGCTCCTATTTCAACATTGAACATATAAAAAATTTAATATTTTTGTTCTTAATATGAAATAAAAGACATTGAGCTCACCATTATATATACATTTTGAGCACACCTGAGATCTATACCCACTCCTGCAGCCTGAATCGTTCCAACCAAAACTTGGCAATTTTTATTAAAATGGAATTCATGCATATTTTTGTCTCGCTTTGTCCTGCTGAGTTCACCCGTAAGCTGGGTATACCTAATATTGTGGTCATCTAAAGCCATTTTTATTCTATTTTGAAATATTAGAAAATTGTTTTTAATAAGCCAACACAATTTTGTAAAACAATTCATTATAGTATCACTTACATCTGCAAAAAGTCTGAAAAGTTGGAGAATATAACAGCTTTTGGAAAATTTATATCCCTTTCACCAGACAAAAAGTTTTTTAAGTGGCCTATAAGATGACAAATCTTTGAGGAATGCTGCCAGGTGAAATCAAAAGTTGGAGTTTCATCCAGATTTTCGTAGATTGGATGGTTGCAGAATTTTCTTAAAATCATCAGCTCTCTTAGAAACTCAGATGAGTCCCAAGGGAAGTAAGTGCTTCTGGAGGGCCCATATCGCTCAGTGAATCCTTCTTGAAGCACATCAAGTTTAGACCTCCATGGATCTGCTAATTGAACCAATATCCCCCTTTGAATCTTTTTTGGAAGAGACAAAATTGCATCCTTTGTTCTACGTAGGCTTATGACTTTCATTAAGTGATTGATTGATTTAATAGAATTAGCCTTTCCTTTTTGCAAACCTGGAAAAAGGAAATTCTTCCATAACCAGTCTTCTTGCCACTTTTTGATTCTAAGAAAAAATATGAGACTTTGAAGGTCAGTGGGCCTGTTCTGAAGTGGAGTTCCAGTCAAGCATAGTCGGTGTTGGGATTCCAAGTCAAATATTGTTTGAGCCCTCTGCGAGTAAGGATTTTTAATGTAACTAAAAGAATATTTATAAAAATTGATTATAAAAGTTAAGTTTTAAGTTTTAGATATAGAAATGGGCACTAACTGAGCTTCATCTAAAACAACCCTATACCAAAAGAGCATTTGAGTCACCGGTATCTTTTTTTGGCTTTGATTTTTTGACATCGTTGGGCTAGCTATTTCATAGGTCGTTAAAACAATAGCAGTTTCCTGTAGCTCATTGACATTAGTATTTTGACAATCCTTCCCATAAAGAACCTTGAAAGGAAGCGCATTATCTTCAAAGTGCACACTTATTTCATTGATCCAATTCGATAGTGTTGCCAGGGGGCATATAATCAGTGTGGCTGAACTCCGATTAATACCTTCTTGATTTTCTGATACCTGGAATTGTCTTGCTTCACCTTGAGTTGCACTTATAAGAGAAAGAGTTGAAAGTGTCTTTCCCAAACCCATATCATCAGCAAGTATTGACCCGTTTCCTTCAGGTGTTAATTGATTGTTAGGAAACTGATCTTTATAGTCATTGAATCCAGTTCTAAGCCAATGGTTGTCCTGGTGCCTCCACATGATATCCAACTTTTCCTTTAACATTTGTTCATTGTCAATCATAAAATTTATTGCTTGAAGTTGATGTGTTTTGAGAACTGTTTTGATTCCTCGGATAAGTTGATCAGCTTTCCAATCTTGAGTACTCTGAGATATTTGGAAAGAGCCTTCAAAAATTACATGCGGGATATTAAAAAAGATAGTGGAGTCGTAGTTCAGGATTGGACATAAATCGATTTGTGCAGAAGAAAATGCTTCTTTAGCAAGACTGATTAGTGTACTTGAAGAAAAGAGGCATCCCCAAAGTTGATACTGATTACCAAAAACTGGAACCAAGTAAGCATGAAAATAGAAAGGCTTCATAGGATTCAAGGCACTTCTTTGGTTTAAATGGTGAGATCCAGAGCCAATGTCACCCAATAGTGGTCAAATGTGCTGACTCTGCACTTGAGAAAGATTACCGACAAGGGTTGGTTTTCTTTCTTCAAATAGTCCAAAAATATGAACATTCAAATGGCCTCGCTGTAAAATTGTGGGGGTCGGTGAGTTTTGAAATCTTGAAATTACATTCATATAAATTTGATCGATTGTTATTGAGAACTGTCCAACACATCTGAGACTTGACATATTAAGTAAGAATAGTATCTGAAGATAGTGGTTGTTAAAAGATGAATTGAAGCAAAAAATGAAGAATCAGTTTTGAATAAAACGACAAAATAACTTTTTAGCATATGCTATGCTAAGCTCATAATTCGTTCACATGTATTATTATTATCTTTTTAATAAATATTGGAAGTAAATCAATGATAACTGAAATGAATAATATGGCTTAAAAATAAATCTTGAGCCTATAGAGTAAATTTTGGTTTGTGGAGGAAGAAAAATTTTCTCAATAAAAATGTGCTTTATTGTTACATTATAATCACAAAATAGAATAATTTCACTCTTATTACACTTATTTATGTTTCTGTCTAATAGTAAAATGCTTTAGATGTCAGTTCAAAATCCAAATTGAAACTACTACCTAGAACGATGTCTTGATACTAACATACTTTTTGTAAGTCTTTGGAAAGACACTTATGGTGATCTCAATAATATTAAAATTGATTTGAATTGTATGTTTTATCAAATATCTATGTAGTCTAGTGTAATAATTGAGATACTACAGTTTAACCTTCTGTTACCAACTTGGCAAGAAAATATATGTAGATATTCTTAGAACGAATATCAAATTTTGCTTTCCACAAGATGGGAAAGTGAATATTATGATATGTTAAGTGATATGTTCAAGCTTTGCTCAATCTGTGCTCAGCTCAAAATCAAAGTAATCACCAAGCTCCAAGAAACCTGTGATTGAGTTTGGTTGAACCTAGGTCTAACTGATTACCAAATCTTTGTCCAATTAATTTAAATCTGGTTTCACAATGAACTCCCAACAGCCTTCCAACAGCTTTCCAACCACTTCCCAACATTTTTAAATGAGGGGTATTGCTAGCAATACCCCCCCAAATTTTCTGTGGTGTATGTTTGTCAGCACAATCAACAAGCTCAAATAAGGTCATTATTTGCATTAAAATATTATCAAAATAAGTTGGAAAATCAAAATGATTCTGCATTATATTTTTACCTGTTTATCATGCAATAATTTTCTATTACAGCTGAGTAATTTCCTTTTGAATTAATTATGAACATACATAGATATCCATATTTTATAGAGAAAGATATTCATGAGAAAGCTCATCTGTCCGTCCACTCAACTCTTCATTATTAACTATTTTCAAAATAAAAAATTTATTATAGTAGTGTTTTTGTTGCCATATCCTTTCAAAATTTTATATTTTTGTTCATTTTGCTTTTCATAACGTATATGATGAGCTCTAGTTGTTCTTTTTTTCCTCAGGGAAAAATACCTACTAATACCCATGTACTAAATAAAAGATTCAATGAGATACTCCCTCAATCAACTTCTCATTTTTGCAGGTCTATTTACAATTTCTGTCGTGTGCTTTTGAATATTTCACCTCAGTCTAATGAATGGAAGCTGAACCCCACCAAAGAACAACTACATTGGTTTTCATTGCTCAATATAAGCTCTCTCAACATTGATATTAATTTGCCATATCCTGAACGAAATTACCGTGTTTCTGAACAAATCCCTGCTATATTCCACAATGCTTTTATCCACTTTCTTCTTCAATGCAACTTTCCTGGAAAAACGTTTGCTTGGAATCTTGATTGGTTTCACGAGTGGAATCAAGTTTTGGCAAAAATTATCATTAAGCACTGGAATAAAGCTTTGGAAAATAATTATTTGGTTTCTTATTCAATGGACTCTACTCATATTTCCTACCTAAATCAAATGGGTGTTCTTCACCGCTGGTTTATAAGTTATGCTGATAAATTACGACTCGGAAAAGATTCTGATAGTTTCCGTGAAATAGTTAAAATAAGAAAGTATAAATATAAAATAAAAAAGAAAGTAAGAACTAATATTTTTATCTTTTTTTTTTACACAAGCTTATATAAATTTGACAATTTTTTTCAGAATTCTTTTAACCGAACTCACCTTCTTATACAACTTCCAAGTGGTGAAACCTATGAGAATCTTTTCAAAAACGTCAAATGTTGCTCAGACACCAAAACTGATGATGAAGGTTCTTTTAAGTAAATTTTATTGCCATGGAGATCTGAAGAATTCTCAAGACTTGCACAAAATCTCAACCAGAAACACATTCAAATCTGAGAATCTTCCTCTTATTCAGGAGAAATACTTAAGAACTTGGCATTATATGATAGATTAAATTTGGTATCCTCAATCAAGACTCACTTTAATTCTTTTCCAGTCCCCAGGGGTTCGCCAATTGACTGCTATTCTTTATTATATCTCGCTTCTCTTAATCCTCAACAATTAAGACTTCTTAATTGTCAAGCCCCAATAAAAATTTCCTACATACTTGAACAAATTTCAAATTCTAATGTGAGTTATTGATGAATTCCCTAATCAATAATCTAGCAGACTCATATTCCTTGTTTTCAATGTTTGGGACACTTTACCTTAAATAATTAGAACAAATAAATATTTTTAGCTATGATGCAACTTTATATAAAGAAAATTTTACATAAATTGATAGCTCAATCTTTTTTTTCTTTGTATCTTTTAAATGCTGAATTCAATACTTCTTCTTAAAAAATACTTGAGTACATGAACTTTATTTTGTTGGCCCATTCTATACAGACGATCAACTGCTTGCTGTTCAACTGCTGGATTCCAATCAGGCTCCTGTTTCAATATTTTAAACAAATTCTCTTTTCAACCTTTTCTATTTCAATATAAGACTCTTTGACTTACCATTATATATACATTTTGTGCACAGCTCAAGTCTATTCCAACTCCTGCAGCCTTGATTGTACCAAGCAAAACTTGACATCTTTCATCATTTTTGAATTTGTCCACATTTTCATCCCTTTTTTTCATGCTCAACTTTCCTACAAGCTCTGTGTAGCTAATTCCATGGTCATCTAAAGCCTTTTTTATACTGTTTCAATGGATAGAATATTGAAATGTTGTTTAAGCTAAAAATAAGTTATTGAGATAATTAATAGAATTCCTTACATTTCCAAAAAGTCCGCATATTCTGAAAATATAACAGCCTTGGGACAAATTATCCCCCGTTCTCCCCTTAAGAAAATTTTTAAATGACTGATTAGATGTATAATCTTTGCTGAATGTTTCCTTGTGAAAGGAAATGTTGGAGGTTGATCTGGGTTTTTGTAGACAGGGTGGTTACAAAATTGCCACAAAATTGACAGTTCTCAGAGAAACTCAGCTGAGTCCCAAGGGAGGTTGGTGTTTTGAGAAGGCCCATAATACTCAGAAAAACGTTCTTGAAGCCTCGTAAGTTTTGAGTTCCAAGTTTCTGATAATTCTACAGATATTCCTTGCTCAATTTTTTGAGGAAGTGATAAGATTGCTTCTTTTGTCCTCCGCAGGCATATGACATTCATGAGAGTATTTATTGATTTTATTGAGCTAGAGCTTCCTCTGTTTAAGCCATTCATAAGAAAATTAATCCACAACCAGTTTTCTTGCCATCTTTCTATTCTGAGGAATGATATAAGGCTTTGAAGATCAGTTGTCCGGTTCTGAAGTGGTGTCCCTGTCAAGCATAGTTGATACTCAGCCTCCAAGGCTGATATATTCTGATTCTTGTGCGACTGGGGATTCTTGATTAAACTTTTAAATTATGTTAAACATTTCATCAGCTTTTATAATATTATGTTCAAAATTATTATTAATTTAAATGAATGCTTACTGAGCCTCATCTAAAACTATTCTGTACCAAATGAGTTTATGAGTTACTGGCGGAATAGGTTGAGGAGTTTTCTTTGAAGAAGATGGACTTGCTGTCTCATAGGTAGTCAAAACAACTAGTTGGTTCTGAAGCTCCTCAAAATTAATTTTCTTTGAATCCTTCCCATAAAGAACCTTGAAAGGTAGTGCATTATCTTCAAAGTGAATTCTTATTTCATTGACCCAGTTTGATAATGTTGAAAGTGGGAAAATGATGAGAGTTGCTGATGTCCTATCTTTCTCTTGTCCACCACCGAAGAGTTGGAATTGTCTGGCTTCACTTTGAGTTGCAGTAATTAGGCCAAGAGTTGAGAGGGTCTTTCCCAAGCCCATATCATCAGCTAGAATTGAACCAATTCCTGCAGAGGATAACTTTTCTTCAAGAAATTGTTCATAATAATTATTAAAACCCACTCTCAGCCAGCTGTTGTCTGCATGCCTCCACAGGTTTTCTAACTTTTCAGATAAGTTATTTTCATTGTCTATCATAAAATTGATAGCTTGAATCTGATGCGTTTTCAGAGTTGTTTTCATACCACGTATAGATAGATTTGCCATTCGATTATCCCTTGTCCCAGAAATTTTAGAAGTTGTGTGAATACAAGAATGAGGAATATTGAAGAAGACGGTTTGATTGTAGTGTGGAATTGGTGTCAAATCAATTTGAGCATTTATAAATACTTCTTTAGCCTGAATAATAAAATCAGTCAAACAAAAAAGGAGGCCACAAATTCTATACTGCCTGTTTAATAGTAGAACCAAGTAAGAGCAAAAATAATAAGGTATTTGGCGATTTAAAGCCCTTTCCTCAGTTAAAATTTGAGATCCAGATCCAATTTCTCCAAGTAGTTGTCCAATTTGGCTGCTCTGTTCGTTAGAAAGATCACCAATAGGTTTTGCTTCTCCTTCTTTGAATAATCCAAAAACATGAACTAAAGATCTTCCTCGTTGCAAAATAACTGGAGTGGATACTTCATCAAATACAGATCTTTCTTTTGGAAAAATAGGTTTAAAATATAAAGAGAATTGTCCAATGCATCTTAAATTTGACATTTTAATTAAATGAATTTTATGGTGATGGTGGTAGTTTAAAGAAAGAGAGGGTGAGAGCAAAATTTTGAAAGAGAATAAAGTAGAGAATATATATAATATTTGATGAATATTCAAAATTGAATTTTTCATGTATGTTAATAATTAATGTTGACTCACATTTTAATAATAACTAAATACAGATAAATAATTAAAAAAAGTGCATTATTTTAGAGCCTAAGTTTTGTGCCAATATATTAAAATTAGTTTCTTTAATAGTGTAAATTTTTTAAAAAATACATTACTATTCTTTCCCCTTATAAAAAATATATTTTTTTTTTCTCCTACATTAAATTTTTTGAACATTGTCTTATACTTTTTTATTCCAAGGAACAATGAGAAATTTCTATTGATAAGGGCTCAATATCAACTTTTGTCTAGAAAATTTAAAATTATGTGCAAATATTTTTACAGAGTTATATTTTTATTAATAAAGTTTTTAAAAAGGACTTAAATAGTATTCTTTTTTATATATTTGCGGAAATAAAATTGATAATTGAAATAATATTCCAGACCTAGTATACTATGTGTCATTTAAGATATTTCTACTTATATCAAACCTGACCTCCCAACATTAAATGGATCTATATATATAATTGAATATTATGGTATGTTAAGTGTTGTGGCTCAACCATTGCTCAAACTTGTTCCAACTGATGCTCAACTTAAATCCAAAGCTCTTCTCAAGAATCAATAAATCGAGGCTCAATTTAGGGCCAACTTTTTTTTCAAAATTTTTTCATATAATTTAAAAACAGTTTCCTAATTCTTTCAAAACATTTTCCCAATGATTTCCCAGCCTCTTCCTGAAAGTTTCAAAAAGTGGGAACTGCTAGCAGTTCACCCCCTGATTTCCCGTGGTGTGATGATTTATTGTTTCAAAAATTATATTATAAAGTTAAATCATTTATATCATTTTCTAAAGCTTCATTTTCAAAGACACAACTCCATTTTCTATTACTTAACAAATATATAAAATGTGATAGTAAAATTTTTAGAATTTTCTTTTTGAGAGGGTCAAACTATATTGTGAAGATTTTTATCTAGAAATTATTGTTCTCTAAAACCAAATAATTTTCTCCCTTAAGTAAGCCATTTCAAAAATATGAAAATATAAACAAGAATATTAACTTATCTTTTTTTTATTTTCTTTACTGAAATTTTTAGTTCAATCCCTTTTTTTATATTACATTAGTATAAAACCATGGTTAAATGCTGCTATATAATTAATTTTTATTATATATATATATATATATATATATATATATATATGAAGTATTTAGAAGGTCATCCTTTTTTATTTACTTGAATAAATGGCTCAATTATAATTCCCAACACTTATTAATCTTTCCCAAACTCAATAACAAATTTCTCATATGAAATATTAGCTTCTAATATAAGAAGTTTATCTATAGATGATATTAAACATGTGATTTTCCTTTTTAGATTCAGCTAAAATTAAACAAAAGGAGAAATCATGCATATGTGTATAAATGGTAACCATATGTTACTTAGAGGATTTTGAAATTCACTCATCAGAATGGTTTAAGTATTAATATAAATTGAGGTCATTATTTTCTAGTATTTGAAACTAATTAGGAAATTTTTCTAAAAATATTTTTTAATGTGTATCATGTTTAAAAAGTTGGAAATATGATTTTTGAAAATTGTGAGTTTCTTATGAGATACCAAGCTTTAGTTTACATTGTTTCAAGTAGAATAGAATTTTAGTATTAGAAGCTGAAAGCAATGTACCATTATCAGATTTTAACTGTGTTCTACCTATAGAATGATTACATAACATTAAACATTATTTAAATCAAAAAGGTTTAAAAGATATTTAGAATTTTACAAAATTTCACCATTTATTAATCTTTGATTTGAAAACCAACTATGATGTACACTCACTAGAAATAAGCAATCCCAATTTTAACATAATTTATCAATCCAAAAATAATGAGTCAATTAACATGAAAATATATATTATTTCAAAACCAAATCTCTAGATTTAAAATATGATGCTTTAATGAAAAATTTATACAAAACTTTAATGCAATGAACTCTCTTAAAAAATTCAAAAATAGAATATCAAAACAAGTAATTTCTGCAAAAAAAACTACTAACTATTGTAGATAAACCATAAAAATAAGTCATATTTTTTGAAAAAATGATCTAACAATATTTATTTTTGTTAAAAAAATCAAAAACATTGTTAAGTTTGCTTGTTATAATAATGTTAAAATCCACTAAACATTATCTAAAGGTGGCAAAATATGTCAAAAATATTTTGAATTTTGTGAGCCAAAAATCAACAATTTTGTATCATTTCCTGTTGTGCTATGACTTTATTCCACCCTTTTTATCTGATTCTTCCAGTATTACTTTGCTATGATCACTAGTTTTCAAGTTAAAATTTACAAATGTTCATTATACTTGATAATATGAAAATTAACTCAAAATTTTATAACTACAAAATAAGATTTTGAAACTTTTTCTTTCAATCAATATTTAAAGAAATTTTTAGTTTATTTGAGTAATGATTTTGAGAATAACAAAAAATTTGAAATTCACAAGGACTTATTTCCAGAGACTATAATTATTTACTTGTGTAATGCATGAGCTACTTATCAATGATGTAAAAAATCAGAAAAGTAAGTTATAATTATAAATCTACAGATTATACTGTGTCTGGTATATATATCTTCAATAAATCTTTTAAACTTATCTTAACCTACATACCACACAATAGAAAATCATTATATTAAAAAAGGAAAAAATTCTATGATAATATCATAAAGAATGATAACCATGGATTGATATTCCATAAAATTGGTTAATAAAATTTTAAGAGAACCTAAATCAGTATTCTTTCATCAAAATATATCCTTTTTGTCTTTGTAATTTATTCCAAACAAATTTTTTGAAACTTGAATCTATATATCTAATGCCAAAACCACTATTAGGGGGTGTCAGTTCTGGCAAATACGCACTTACAAATCCGCACTAAAATTTGACCAAATCCGCACTTAAATAAGTGCGGATTTCCAAAACACACTAGCCCCAATACTGGTGGATTTCAAAATGAAATAAGTCACTTATTTCACTCAAATCCGCACTTTCTCAACCAAAAGTGCTGATTTCACCATCAAGTCCCATTTCACTGATTGGTCAGCATCATCCCATTCATACGCAGCACTCCGCAGCATAACACATCATAACTCAAAACATCGTACATCACTTACATCTTCATATCATATCATATAAGAGTCATGCCTTCCTCACTTTCAAATCATGATAAATTACATAAAGCAATGACTTTCATGGCTCTTGAACTGCTCTTGGACTCTGATTGCGATTCTGATTCTGATCTAGAAGAAGATTTTGTCTTTTTATTAAAAATGGCCACGAAACGTTACCTTCTTCCCAGAAAGCCTCAAGTACTTCATACCCCCAAGTACACCATCCAAACACTTCTTAAACTATCTACACCCAGTTTTAGAGAGCTTTTCAGGACTTCTCAGGAATGTTTCCTTAAATTGCTTGAGCTTATTCAGGATCATCCCATATTTCACAATAATTCTCAAAAAGAACAACGACATCCTTCAATTTGATTGGCCATCACACTATGTTGTTTGGGTTCAAATGTTAATGGAGCCACTTTGAAACGTTTAGAAAATGTCTTTGATTTAGGGTATGGTTCAGTTAACACTTATACCAAAAAATGTATCACTGCCATCAACTCCTTGTAATCTCAACTTCTCACCTGGCCAACAAAAGAAGAGCGACTTGAATCATCTCAGGTTATGCAAGCAGAGGGCTTCCCAGGATGTATTGGTTTTGTTGATGGTACTGCTATTCCTTTGAGCCAGAAACCTGCTCAAGGTGGAAACAATTACTTTCACATTCTTGTCAAAAATTTTCACCAAAATATTTACAAGTCAAAAAAAATTCTATATCTGTTTTAAAAAATTGGCAATACTCTCCCCTGCATTTTATTGAAGCAAGGGGTGGATATCACCAAAATTTTTCTAAGTCATCAATTTCACATGTCAGATTTGAAAATTTGGCAATACCCCCCCCCTGCATTTTATTGAAGTAAGTGGTGGAAGTCATCTAAATTTAATATAATTACGTAAATTATTAAATAAATATCTAATATATATCAATTTCCCTAGTTTAAAGTAATGACAATCCCTTAAGCCAAAATGCAGATCAAATCTAGAAACAAAAGTTTGGGACTTTCCACAGGTATAGGCTAGAGGAACCCCATGAAACAAATAAATGTTATCATGATTACCATTTATACAACACAAGGTCGTGGGCCCATTACTTTAGTTGAGGAAATTGATACATAAAAAATATTTATTAAAAATTTACAAAAAAATATAAAATTTTCAATGACAACTCTAATCCCCATACTTTTTGGATCTAAATAAAGTTTTTTTAAATCGATTAACTTTACCTTCTTTCTTTACCTTATTGATTCTATGAATCAACTTATGACTGATTTGAAATGAGCAACCAAAATGTGTTAAATCCTGACAGGATTCCAAACCAGGAGGAGCTTTGGTCGTTTGATGATTATCCTTAGAAGAATTCCAAATAGTTTCGATGATACCATTTCCCAAACCAAAATCAATGATGCACCGGTGGTCTGGAAAATATAAACCATGTCCTTTGATTTTAGCTGGAGATGGTATTGGTTGCCCAGTAATCGGTTTGATATATGAGAATATACCAAAAGTAAGAAAATTGGCATCATTCCTATCGATATGAATCCTATTGTGGAATCCAGAATGAGTGATAATAACATTCACTACGCAATATAGGGGGTGGACTTGCTAGCAAGTCCTCAACCTGAACTCAGATGGAACTCAGATGGAACTCAGACTGAACTCAGACTGAACCCATACTGAACTCTACTTGAACACCCACCTAAAACTGTTCTGCTGAGTGGTGTTCATCCCTGATTGTATGGTTCCTTTATCAATAGCTCAATGTGTGTTCAATCTATGGTGAGTTTGGGTCCAAGGTTGCGGACTTGCTAGCAAGTCCGCCCCCCATATTGTGTGGTGATTAGAGAAAAAAAGATATTTGTGGGTGATATCTTCTTATTCGGAGTCACACCAATTCGGTATTCCAACTTTGGTTGCAAGTTCATGATTTTCTTCAAATGCTTTATTACAGAGCTTTTTGAGTCAAAAAGCAAGAAAAGAGTTAAAGGAAGGTAGAGTGTCCCATAAGCGAAAATCTTCATCTTTTTGAGCTTTAGTGATATTCTTGAGCAACGAATACATGCCTAGATAATAATCATATAAGAGTTTCAGAATCCTTATCCTCTAAATATGCAATATAAAAATGTGAAATAAGACAAGTGAAATTTGGAAAAGAGGCTCAACTTCAAAGGTCAAAATCTCAGCAACCACTGAACCTAATTCAAACCTGTTTGAGGGAAATGAAAGATATGCTTTAGTAGAATCTTCAGTTAAAGGACATGTGATTTAAATAAACCTAACCCTAATCTGTTACATAAAAAAATGAAATAAAAATTTAAATTGGGAAAAAAAAGGCTCAACTTTAACAGTCAATATCTCAGCAACCACTGAATCAAATTCAAATCTGTTTGTGGGAAATGAAAGGTAGCCTTCAGGAGAACCCTTAGTAAAAATAACATTAGATTTGAATAAACCTAACCCTAATTCCGAGTCTGATTTTCAAAATTTTACAAAAACTTGAAAAGTGGTAATGAAGATGAGATCAAAAGGAGTTTTATAAGTTCACTGTTATCCAGATAAGAGTCATACATATATTCAAGTATGAACTTTTCATAAAAGGAATGAGATATCATATAGGCATGAAAAAAAGGAGATGAAACTTACCTTGATTGAAAAGTAGGAAAAATAGAGTGAGAAAGATTGATGTTGGAATTGTGGGGAAATTGAATATGGAGTAAGTGAAATGCATAAAGAATGTGCAATGTATGTGTTTCAATGAAATAGAGCCAAAAAAGAGTGAAATAAGGGAAAGGGGGGATAATGACCATGCCAAGGAGGGATGAAGAGTAGGGTGATGGAGCTAAAAAAGAAAGTAAAGAGGGAGAGAAAAAAAAGTTTAATTATAACATTGAAATCCAAAATAACCACTTACAAAAAAAAATTAGATAAAAAAAATAAAATAAACAGATAAAAACAAAAAAAATTATAATTAGTAATCAAAAAATCAAAAAAAAAAGAATAAAGTGACTTACCTGGAGAGATGAGATGACAAAATGAATGAAACCAAATTGTTTGAGGGATGTTGGAGGAGAATAGGAAAAGGATATGAGGGATGAATGAAAAAAAAATCACTGACAAAATATGCGATTTCATGTTGAGCTGGTGAAAGAAAACCAATGAGCCATCCAAAAAAAAAAAATTCACCGTAAATTCCAAAAAAAATGAATATGCAACAAACCAAAATACCAACCCAAGTGAATGAAGTACACAAAGAGGACATTTGGAGAGTACAAAATGGTATGGGAAAGAAAGGGATGATGTGGCCAACATGTGGTTTTGAAAAAAAAATCACGAAAAAAGTGCTGATTTGAGGTCAGAACTGACACCCATAGAAAAAAGATCAAGAAGTAGAAGAAATAAGTAAAAAAGAATGTAAACATGCCTGGTCAAAATATTGAAAATGTCAGGAAGGGGTGTGTGCCGAGGATTGATGGGTAGGTAGCGAGGAAGGTCAGTGTGTCACATGTGACAGGGATGGGGTAAGAAAGGAAGGGATGTTTTGTGGCCAAAATGTGGTTGTGAAAAAAAACGGGAAAAAAGTGCTGATTTGAGGTCATAACTGACACCCTTTTTTGAAATAAGTGACTTTTTTGCAAAATTTAAGTGCTGATTTGTAAGTGCTGATTTGGTTTGAAATCCGCACTTAAGTTAAGTGCGGATTTGCCAGAACTGACACCCCCTATTAAGTTTGCTCTTAGACTTTTTAAGAAATTATATATATATATATATATATATTATTTATCAAAAATTGAAATAAAGAATAAAAACATAATTTTATTTACCTTTAATTATTTAAATATAGAGTATTTTCAGAATGCATTGTGGTTACTTGTGAAGGTTAGAAGATTTGAAGTTGGATTTATGAGTTTTTAGAAGGGCAAATATTGTAAAATTCTTTCATAAATATTTATTTCATAGTTTCAAATGTTAAAATCTACAAACTAATGGGATTTAAAATTATATTGAGATTTAAAATCTGTTTTCTACTCAAGTAAAATAAAATAAAATGATGATATCAAAATTGAAATTAAGTTTAAACTTTTGATATGCTCTATCTTCAATTTTATTGATAGTGCATCAAAAATTTAATAATATTTTTTTCCTTCATCACTTTTTACATAAAAGATAGTTCTATCATTTTATGCATTAAAGATTGCTTATATAAAGTTAACATCTATGTCAACTGTTTATGACTATTAATCTATATAATAAATATTTTAGAAGAAAAAATAACATCAGTATATACTGACTTTGAAATTATTTAATTTAAAATAGTTTACAGGTAGATAATGAAGGGTGATTTCATTTTTGAATATGAATTATAGAAGTCTTATTTTGTCAATTTTAATTCTTTTTGAGCTCAAATGTATCCACTTCAACTTATGTAAGAATAAAAATTATTTTTATTGAAATTTACATGAGAAAGTATGCCTATTATTAAAAATCGAACTTGCTCTAATGGTGTTTTTCAATCATTATTTCCATTGATAACAATAAAAAACATTTCAATTTGCTGATGTTTTAGTTTTTGATATCCCCAAGTTTATATCTAAGGTGTACTATTCACAAAGTTATTAAAAATATAATTTTTGAAATACATGATAAACTTGAAAGTGAGGGGGCATTAAATTTTTAAAAATTAATTCTAAATTCAGGATGGATAGTATTTTTTCTATTTTCACAAATGAACAATTTTTTGTTTCAATTAATCCAGAAAAAAAAATTTGTTGTAAGCATATTATATTATATTTATTTTGATTTTAAATACTATATTCTAAAGATTTATGTTTAATATTTCCTGTGAAAGTTAATGTTAATGTGAATTTTAAGTAAGCTTGAAGAAATTTAATCAATAGGCATATTGGATATGTAAAATAATATTTTGCTCCAATCTTGAATCATCCTGGGCTAAAAAATATCCCAAATAAGCTTTTTGTGGGTCAATTTGGATTTAAGTAGGATTAAGTGAGGTTTAATAAAGGACAGATAAAAGGCTGAATTCATTACTAGTGACTTTTTTCTCAAAATAGTTATAAAATATGTATCATTCTGGAATCAAGCTTCAATAAGGTTGAATTGAAACAGAGATAATTTCTAGCAGCACAACACCATATTTACAAAGGTGTACAATACCTCAAATATTACTCATAATATAGGAAGGCAAGGAATCTACAAAATTCACATTTGAAATGAGGATTTATATTTTGAATTTGAAATTGAGAAATGGAATATTATTTTCCAATTTAAATATCTATTAGGCATTTTACCAAAAGTTTTAAGTAATCAGATTGAATTTTAATGGTATTTATTGTAGATTAATCATTTTGATGAGCCATTTACTCAAAATTACTGGTTTTGGTTCTAATATTCCATGTGAAATTCATTACAAATCTTTTTGAAAGTGAATAGTTGACATATTGGATATGCAAAAGCTTATGTTAGATCAAAGTGAGATCAAAGGGAGTTCAACTCATGATCAAATTAGGATTTTTCAAGATCAAATGGTGATCAATGTAGGTTCATATTGAGCTCAATTTGTGACAAATCTCTGACTAAATGTAAGGCCAAAAAATTTTCTACATGGTGATGATGTGTGCATAATTCAGGCATAGATTTGTGGCTCAACAGAGTTCAAGAAATGGGTATTGCTAGCAATACCCCCCCCATTTTTTCTGTGGTGTCAGTTGAAATAAATTTATTACTATTCTTTATAACATTAGTAGTTACAATACCGTAATTCTAAAAATATAAATTATAATAATATTTAAAATCACCTCTTATAACTTGAGTAAAATAATCAAATAGATTAAGAAATACGTACCTTGATTTTGAGAGTCCATTAAACCCCTTAGAAACCTCGTATAATCTTTGGCTAAATCTTCTAGACCAAAATTCCCCTTGACACTATCCCTGTTAATAACCCACAGATACTTAATAAACCTGTTGAGGAATATTACATTAAATATTGTGTTGTTCCTCGCTTATCAAAGAAAAGACTAAACATACTATTGAGAGATTGACTAACTTAGATTTAAAGTTTAGATTTGCACGGTTGAATAGTGAGTACACAAAGGAAAATTGCAGTTGCTATGTAGAATCGTTTTCTGCGCTTTGAGTATGGATTTAGACCTCTGTATTATTGATTTAATGATCTGCTTTTGCCTCGAGTGTCACGTGGTGCGTGAAAATTGGTCTACATTTCAGTTCTTTGGTTTGGTAGTCTGTCTGGAGACTACTTTCTTGGCTGATCAGACAGTCAAGTGTGTTGGAAAAGGGGCTTTAGCAAACAGGAACCAATTTAATGTAGCAGGTAAATCTCACTTTATTTTTCTAAAGGGACAGGAGATTTTCTCTCTGGGATTTTTCCAACTCCCTTGGTCAAGGCCTATAGCTAGTACTATAGGATTTTCTACACCAATCTCCACTATTTAACCTCAAAATCATCTTGATCCTTTTGCTGCTTACCCAACATCTTTGGCTTGTTAATTCACCCCTTTTTTTCATATAGAGGAAGAGGGGTGAGAAGGAGATAAGTTAAAGCTATTCATATTAATATGAGATATATAAGGGTGGATAAGGGATCAAAAGGGGTGATATGTGTAAAAACTTGATTTAGGTGAGGTGAGGTGGTAGGGAGAGGGGTGGTGAGGGGAGAGGACTGGGGAGAGTAGACTTAAATTTAAGAGAGTGAGAGAATGAGTGAGGGGAACTATATGTGAAGCACAAAAGAGGGGAGGGAAGTATTAGGAATGATAATTTTTAAAGAGAATAAATAATATAAATATATAATAAATTATAGAGAATTGAAAATCAAATGGTACAAAACAAAAAAAAACTTATAACTATTGTACAAAACCTTTTAGCCATATATTTTATTCTTGTTGAAATTTTACACTTATTTTTTTTCTATAATGAAGGTAATTGTAAATTTTTTTTAAAAAAAATAGTGACAATAAAATATTTTTAAATCTAAAATTATGGTATAAATATTAATTTTTTGGATTGTACAATTAACTAAATTATTTTTACCATCAATTTTGAACTTTATGTAGCTTCTACTAATACTTTAAAGCTTGAGAAATACTTAAGATTATATACTCATACAATGAGAGCAAATATATACTTCATGAAATTTTCACAAATAAAATTTTGATGAAAAGTATCATTTTAATAATTTTTTTTCTTGAATAACTTTTTATAGTATTGGGAGATTCCTTTATAAATTGATTAGTGAAAAATCTTGTAAAAGCATGCAAAAGGGATTTTGTTCAATTTATACAAAAAAACTTTTATTTTTAAAGAAAAAATAAAACATGATTTTTCACAATTTTATGGATTTGCCCACTTTTTTTTGGTAATGGGGTTCACTTACTTCAATATTCCTACAAAATTTCTAGTAAGTAAAGCATCAAGATTCGTTTTGCTAATGATCAACTGTGCTTCAATAAATTTTTGACTTAATTTCAAGTTGTGTTCAAATTAAACTCAATATTTCCTCATGATTGTTTTAACACCACCTTGATGTGTGCTCAACTAGATATGAATTTTGGTTGAAGGTTGCAGACTTGCTAGAAAGTCCACCTCCCATATTGTGTGGTGTTCCCTTCCAGCTCTTTACCAACCTTTTTGCTACCCCATATACCCTTTGTCACCCCTCTTGCTAGCCTCCCAAACCATTGTAGCCCCATTCCTCCCCTTTACCTCACCTCCACAATCCTTGAAGCCCATTTTCCTCCCTTCCAACTCACTCCCTATTTCTATATATTAAGATAGAGTGTTAGGGAAGAATGGGGAGGTAAGCAAACTGGAAGGAGAGGAGTGGAGAGGGGTAAAGTGGGGTTCAGAGGGAGAAGAAAATGTGGATAGGGGTTGAAAAGGATGAAGAAGGGAGTGCAAAGGGTTGGGAGAAAGATGAGAGGCGAGGTAAAGGAATATTTCAAAGGGAAAAGAGTGGGGTATTCTTGAGAGTGAGTATAAAATGACAATGAAAGAAGATATTAATACAAAATAAATATACAGAAAAAATAAAATATATAAAATATGTTACAAATACTGGGCACAGAAATTCCTTGAATCCTAAAAATTCACAAGTCATATACTGTTATTTTAATCATTTACTTAAATAAAATAAAAATATACATTTTAATATTTTGAAAATTTTGAAGATTAAGGCAAATAAATTTTAATAAATACTAGTATGAAAATATTTTTTATTTAATATTAAAATATAGTGTGTAAATTAAATTTGAAAACTATATGTCTAAGTAACATTGTGGTAACATCATTTTTAAGATTTTTGTGCCTTCCTTAGATATTTTAATGATTTATAATATTCAATACTATCTAGTCATAAAATAAGTATATAATTTTTTTCAGAATTGAAAATAATACAAAAAAAATATCAATGCACAAAATAATCTTTCATGAAAAAATTGACATATTTTAAATTATAATTTCTTCATGTGTCTCTGTCCAAAGAAACTTATATAATTGTGTCATATGGTATCTTTCCAAATCTATACTTTCATTTATTTTTTGAAAAAGTTGCAAAGAAAATGCTTAAGTAGTTTAAAAAATATGTATTTTTCAGAATAATTCGGGTGTGTTCTGCACTGTATTAAAATGTATCTAAAAAAATCTCATTCTTCATATCTCAAAGTTTGTTCAAAGTATTATTAACTATGATTTATTAAATGTTCAAGTTGAATTCATGTTGATTTCACCAGAATTACAGTATTTTTTCTTGGTGGCTTTATCACTACCTCAATTTGGGCTCAAAATGATATGAATTGGGGTGCAAGGATGCAGACTTTCAAGCAACTTGGCCCCCCATATTAGGTTTTCTTCTTCTCCCCTTCAAATATTAATTCTATTATAATAGTGACTCCTTTCTGATATAATATATCCCATACCTACCACCATGATTTTATTTAGCAATGTACTACAATATATTGAGGTAGATATTGTAGCAAAAGATTTTAAATTATGAAAAATTAGTTGCCTGAACTTGTAATTAGGGGGTGTCATTTCTGGCAAATCCACACTAACAAATCCACACTTAAATTTGACCAAATTTGCACTTAAATAAGTGTGGATTTCTGAAACACACTAGCCCCAACACTGACGGATTTCAAAATAAAATAAGTCACTTATTTCACTCAAATACGCACCTTCTCAACCAAAAGTGCTGATTTCACCATAACTTCCCATTTCACTGATTTTTCAGCATCATCCTATCTCAACTCATCTCTCCAGGTAGGTTATTTTTTCATTTTTATTTTTATATTTACTAATTCTTATCTTTTTTTCTTTTTTTTCTTTCCTTTTTTGTTCTGTAAGCACTTTTTTTGGTTTTCAAAGTTAGACTTTTTTTTTCTTTCCTCTTTTTTTCTTTCTTTCTTTTTTCCCCTCCCACCTCTCCCCCTGCCTGAATGAGGTGTTTTATGCCCCCACAACTCCTCCACCTCACTTGCCTCTAGACCCCAGCCAGGCAGCTATCCTCCCTAGCTGGAGTACTTTTCCCTCCCCCACCTCACCACTATCCCACCACCACCCCCTCTCACCACCATCCCCACCACCACCCCCTCTTATCACCATCCCCACCACCATCACCACCACCTCCTCTTGCCACCACCACCACCACCTCTTCTTGCCACCACCACCTCTACCTCCACCTCCACCTCCTCTCGCTACTATCACCACCACCTCCACCTCCACCTCCTGTTACCACCACCACCACCTCCACCCCCTCTTGCCACCATTGCCATCATCACCACCACCACCTCCTCCTCTTTCCACCATCTTTTCCTCCTCCTGCCACCACCTCCACCCGCTCTTGCCACAACCACAACCTCCTCCTCTAGCCAACATCACCACCACCTCCCCTGCCCCACCTCACCACTGCCCTACCTCCACCTCTCCCCCTTCTCTTGCCTTGGAAACCTCAGCCAGTAAGTTTTGCTGCCTAGAAGGGCAACATTTACTCTCCCTCACCTCCACCTCATATGTTGTTTTAGTTTGTAGAGGTTTTATGAAAAAGAGCATGAGATTTCTTTTACATCTCAAAAGTGCAAAAATTGTGACAGAATGTACATACTAATTATTAAATTTAATTTTTTATGTACTTTTTTTTTCAGCAGCAGCAGCAGCAGCAGCTGCTTAATGTCAGATAAGATATTAAATTGACTCAAAAAATGCACTAAAAAAATTTATCAAAAATCCCAAAGTTTTCAAATTGATATTTCCATCCATGCACTATGAGTGGAGTTAGTCATTTCTCTCCTGAATCCATTTTCACAGATTAACCTCCTTCAAGTCATTTTATCATTTGTTCATTTGTTTTTGCTTTTTTTATAGTTCCTTCTGCAGATGGTGGATCTATATCAAACTATTCAGAATAGTCAGTCTAGTTTTATTCAATACTTTCAGATGAAAGTGGTGTATTCAACTTTTTCCATTAATTCTAGTGGTCCTACCTAGGATCACAAGACTCAATTTCTGTTGATAGTCAGAGTAGGTAATAATTTCTTGTGTAAGAAACAAAAAAATTATTCTGTCTTCTTTTTTTACTAATAAATTTAATAAAACTTAAGGTGGATTAAAAAAGTATGGGGATTTTTATAGTCATCAAATATTTTTTATTCTTTCATAAATTTTAAATAAATAAATCTGATATTTCTATTTACTAAACTAAATTAATGAGCAAAAAACCTTGTGTTGTATAAATGGTAATCATAATAACATTAATTTGTTCCATGGGGTTCATCTCGCCTATACCTGTGGAAATTCCCAAACTTAGTTTCTAGACTTGGTCTGCATTTTGGCTTGAGGAATTGTTATTACTTTAAAACTAGTAAATTTGAGATATCTTATTTATTTATTTTTAATTTATGGAATTATATTAAATTTTTGTGATTTTCACCCCTTACTTCAATAAAATTCAGGGGAGGGTATTGCCAAATTTTCAAATCTGACATGTGAAATTGATGACTTAGAAAAATTTTGGTGATACCCAACCCTTTCTACAATAAAATGCAGGGGAGGGTATTTCCAAATTTTTAAAACAGATATAGATTTTTGTTTACTTAGCTGTATTTAGAAAAGTAAATTTAATGATTTAAATGTAAAGAAGAAAAAATGTATGAGTTTTTCAAATTTTTGCAAAAAAAAAAATCATCTAGAATCAAGACCTTTAAAAAGTCAGCGCATATGAAATTATCACCAAAAAGAAATAAAACAAAATTAATTTAACCAAACAAACAATTAATCAATGAAATAAGTCAAGTTATTTTTTAATGTCCTCATAAGATTGGTCATTTCATATACATTCTGTAATGAATTCTTTTTTTAAAAAACTTTCTTGTTTTTCCAATTCACAACTGGTGTCAGCCTGTATATTCCCAGGACTGAGTAAAAAGTGCTTATAAGTTATGTTAGCCACATGAACTATACAGGGGAACAATAATTGAGAGTACACAAACAGTATACATAAGTAAAATTATGATAATACACAAAATATGCCATTATAACACTTTATATACACGCATATATCCACCTTTTATAGGTCTTATGTACTTAATATTTAGTTGGAATATGTTAGGGTAATCTTAAGAACCTTAAGTATAAGGCTACATAATTTTTAAGTACACTTAAAGCTGTTATATTCATTTTTTTGCGCAAAAAACAAGAAATGCGCTTTATTTCACTTAAAAGTTGACTATATGTGCTATAAATTTGAGAATATCGAAATTGCGCTTTGACAGATCAGTTTGTCTCAGTTAGGACTATTGATTTAGCTATTTAAATGCATAAAAATAACACTTTTCAAATTTGGTGTTTTATTTGCCAGAAATGGCTTCTGTGTACTGGCCACATACTGCCTGCTTTTTTCCTGTGTGCATAGCTTCATTTTTAGCAAAGTTAGCTTTTTCACACTATAATTACCCCACATTCTACGCCCACTGTGGGGAAACACACTAAAATAGGCAACAGGCGCTTGTTTAGTGTCCTAGCTTAATTAATAGTGCATTGACCTTGTTTATATGCACTAATTTCATTAATAATCTCACTCTTGGTGTCTTATTTCATCACCACGCTTAAATCTGCCTAATTTTAGTCAAGGATTTACCTGTGCAAGCGCCTGCCAAGGACTGCATGTAGTTACCCCACATCCCATGCTCTTTTTTGAGTTTTTGGGTGGTTTCTCAGTCAATATTGGTTATTTTTGGATGGTAATTTCAAGTAGTATAATGTCAGGATTAGACCCTCCATTTCTACAGTAAATCCCCTTTATTATTAAGCTATTATTAACCTTAAAAAGTCTCCTTTAGTCTTTTATATTATTGTTTTATACGCATATACTCTCTTTTTGTCTTTTTCTTTAATTTTGATGGATTTCCCTTATTATTACAGGATTTTGATGGTTGTTACTTGTCTAATTATGTCATGGGTCATTAGGAATGTTGATGGGCAGGTCTATTAGTTGTTTTTAGGCGTCATTAACTGTCTATTGGATGGTACATCAAGAGATTTATTGGGGAACTCAGTGTGTATAAAAGGAGGAGTTTTTTGGGTCTTGTTTCTACATTCTTTATCATTTACAATTTACCAATATAACCAAATAAATTACAATACATATCAATTAGTACTTTTATAAGACTTTTGAATAGTATCTGAATTATAAAATCTATTTTTCTACCAACTATAAAGATTGTAAGCCATATATAAAAAAAGTGAGAGTTATATTACTGAGACCTTTAATTTTGATTATATTTTACAACTTATTGGATTAGTGCTACAGTATTCATATAGGACCATTTAAATCTTCTAGACAACTGACTATTCAAGCTAGTTCACATCCTTGTACTTGATCTCAGCCTGACAACTGGCCTTTTCTCTTTGAAAATCACAGTCTTTTTTTTTCTCCAAGCAAAGGTGAGCTCTTTCCATCTCCTCTACCTCAAATTTAGCCTTTTCAAAATTTGATTGAAGCAAAAAAAAAATTCCTCCAAATGTAAGGACCATTCATCTTTCATGAGCATGTGATCAAACTTCATCTTCTCAAAGTCAAGGGCATTTTTTGCAATAGAGGATTTTGCTGAGAAAATAGAATTGAAAAAAATAAATATGTTATTGAAGAAGATATATTGTGACTGAATCTTACTTATATATTTTTTCTCAAAATAATCATCAAGGGAGGATAAAGAGGTGGTTGAAGTACTACCACATTTTAAAAGAGGGTTACTGATTATTGAAGTTGAATCCTGACATTTTGGTTTGGAGTTTGAGCTAGAGGGTTCAGGAAGTTTATCTAAAGCAGCTTGTAAAGCAGGATTGTCATTTCTGGAATCATTATTCATTTTAGAAATTTGAGTTTGAGTAGGAGGAGACTAGAAGAGAAAAAATGAGCAATTTAGCAAAGAATTGAGGAAAAAAGAGAAAGTAAAAATACATTAAAATTTTGGGGCTCTGATGACTCAGATCTACTCTGAAATAATTGTTATGCTTGATAGTTGGAATCATCTTCAGGTGAACTATGGTTAGAAGCTGTAGGGGATTGATGTCCTTGAGTTTCAGATGTGTTGGGAGGATTATTGGCTTGTTGAGATCCAGAGGGCATATCCTTAGTAGTATCATGTATAAACCAAGGGTTGACATCAACTCGGGAACTAAAAAGATTATACATTTCCTCATAGAAATGACACATGACATTGAGCTTTTCAGAAACAGTAGTTATCCCAATCTCCAAATCATCATCATCAATACCAAAGCCAGTGGAAGTGGAAGTAAAGTGAGATTTTTTATATTTGGATTGATAACTTTTGAACCTCTCCTTCATTTGCTTAGGATTGATGTCAATTCTCCCTTTTTTTTTCTCTTTTTACTTCATTTGCCATTAACAAGAAGCCATTGATCTTTGATGAAGGTGGACATCTAATTTGGGTTGACATCTCACATCCAAAACATGCATCATAATTTGATTTAATTTTGAGGAAGCTTATGATGATGAGATAATCTTCCTTTTTTAGCTGTCCAGCCTTTGATTTCTCTGGTGAGGGGCTTGCATTACAGGAAGACCCTTTGTGATGTAGCATTTTTTTGAGTTGCCTTTTGAGTGTTGGATTTTCTGGAAAGCATTATGAAACTGTTATGTTACAAGAAAAGAGATTAAGAGGTTGAGAATATTAAAAAAGAAGGAAAAAAACATGCCTGGTTAAAATGTTTCAAATCTCAGTGAGGAGTGTGAGCCAAGGATTGATGAGGGGATGGAGGTCAGGGTGTCACATGTGACAGGGGTGGTATGGGCAAGGAAGGGATGATGTGGTTGTAAAAAACAAATCGGGAAAAAAGTGCTGATTTGAAGTCATAACTGACACCCATTTTTGAAATAAGTGACTTTTTTGCAAAATTTAAGTGCGGACTTGCCAGAACTGACACCTTCTATTGTATGTTAATTATTAATTCTTAAGGATTTGATAAAGGAAAGTCGAACTTTATGAGAGCAAGAATTTTATCTTCCAGTAGTATTTCATATTTGACACAAATTCCACAGAATGAACACCATCTTTATCGTAGAGATAGATTGATGCAAAGCAAAAGATTACTAGAAAGAAGTTTCCTTGAAAAAGACAGAAGCAAAATATATTCTACTCTTTTACTAAATCCCATCCATTTCAATCCTTCATTTTTCTTACTCCATCTTAGGCTTTGTCTTTTTTCCTCTCAGTAATGCCCAAAAGCCAGAAACACAAAAATGCACGTCGTGCTGACTTTGCTAAGCCCCGACTCAACACTTCTTCTAATGCTACCAACACTTCCTTTTCAACCCGCCGTAGGACCCATCTTCTCTTCCTTGTCCTGAGCTCTATGCTGACCAGTCCGTTGCCTTCCTTCTTCCAGCAATCGCAATCCCACAACAAAACCTACGCAACCCACTCTCTCAAACACCTACAACTTCTCGCAATCTTTCCCTCCAGGACTTGATTGTCCATCTCTCTCACCACAGCCCGTCCACCCGTAAAGGTTCGTCATCAGGTCCTTGCTTTCATTGGGTCGCCTTATCTCATCTGTTTTTGTTTATTTCTTTGATTGCCATCAGATGCATTGTTGGGACTCCGTGAATTGCTCTCACAGCACTCTCATCTTGCCTCTCAAAATGCTACTTTAATCTTGTTTGCTGTGTCAAAAAACTTTTCGGACCCGAACCTATCAGTTCGCAAGGCCAACACTCTTTTTCTCTCTTGGTTTCTTCCCTCTCTCAGCCCCGTACATCGGTTTTTTTATTTTTTAATTTTTAATTTTTATATCCTTTTCTACGTTCTCAATGGTATCTAATTATTATATGTATGCTTTTCACAAAGGAGTTGCGTTCTCCCTTGAATTCACTCACCTTATTTGCAGCTACAACAGCCCTTTCTCATATCTTTTCTGAAGTAAGAATTGATGCTGTTTCAATCATTGACCTGATGCTCGACCTTGCTCCTCATGTTGTAGTTAAAGGGTGGAATACTTCATCAACTATACTCCCTTTATCACCATTATCTTCCTTTTCTTCAAACCCAGCTCACCATGGTAACAGAATCCTTACACTTTATCTTTCAATGATCTCAGGAGGCGCAATTGGTTCAAACTCAGGACATGGCTCAACTTCCTCTAACCAACTTTCACCGAAGGCATGCTTTCTTTAATAGATGTGAAAAATAACACCGCCGTGCTAATTTTATCATTTTTTTTATTTGTATTTCACCCAATGAAACAAGAGCAAACTTGTGGTTTTGAAATCGTTAACCAAGTTTATTCATTATGCAACATTGATGGAGGATCATAATCCTAATCACCTTTTACCCACTTGGTTTCTGGCCTCAAGTTTCAATTCATCACGTGATTTTGACTCATTTTTGTCTTATGCCAATCTTCAACCCTCCACAGGCAGCAAGCATAATCCATCACCGGCACTCATAGAGACTCAAATCCAGTCTGAACCGCCAAACACCTGCCATGCTTATGAAAGTTTTCAAACTGCTTTTGCTATCTCCCCACTTCCTTTGGTGTCATCCGCTTTCCCCTCATCAAGCTATGCCTCACATTCAATATCTTCACTTTATCTTTTAAGGACTTTAAGTTCCACCCTTCTTGCCATATATCTAGATTCAGCATCCACTGCATTTGCCCCCGATGCAGATTTCAATTTCACGGCCTCTTCTCATGCTCCCAACTCTTTTGATAGCCTTCAGAGTGTTTGGTGTACAGCTTCGATTTGTCGCAATCTATGGAGATCAATTGTGATTTCTTCTGAGACAATTTCGCCCTCAGATTTGAAATTATTATCCACATTTTTAGACAAAATGGATGCTTATTTTATTTTTGGCCAAGATGAAACTTATAAGCGAGATGCTCAAGTAAGTGCAAGCAGACGCAACAAATGACCGAATTATGAAACTAAAAACAACATGATCTTCCCTTCTTTCTCTCTTTTAGTCAGAACATCTCATTCAAGATTTAAATCTGATTTATTGTGAACTGATCGCACTTTTGTTTTGTGATACTTCAAATCGCCAAGACGCTCTTACTCGCAATATCACCGGGCAATTAAAGCGAGTTGGGCAATATGTCCTTGACTTACTTTCTCAGCAGGTTAGTTCCTTAATTTGTATGATCGATTCATTGAAAACCAAAACTTGCGCCACAAAAAATGGGGGGACTACCCAGCTGGGAAGACAAGCAGGAAACTTAAGCATTTCCGTCGTGACTTTTCTCAATTGAAAATGGAGCCAAAAAACATCACATTGCATTTAATAATTTCCAACTCACATCAAGCGGAGTTTTTTCTTTAAATTCATTTTATGTTGTCGCCGTAGTTTCAAGGTTGAGACTCGCTAGCTAGTTCCCCTCATTTCCTGTGCTGTTGGCAAAGTATGACTTCATAATTATTTTATATAAATTTTCTAATCATAATTTCCACCTCAAGAATGACACAGGCCATATTGCACTGGGAGCTGCACACTATAAAGCACTTTTACCTACCATCTGGCTACTGTTGGGGTCTTCACCTGAAAAGCCAAAACCATGTCGATTAAGTATCAACTCTGTTGATGGGGCTTCAGTTTTAATAGGTTTAATAAATCATTTCAATTTAATAAAATATCCGATGTCGGATGTTAAATTTCTCGCTTTTCGCTTTTTAATTGCAATTATTTTAGTGCGTCTTAATTTTGTTTTAAGGATAATCTATGATGATACCATCAAAATCTAGTTTCGGCATTAAGACTGACACGCGCGCTTTCCTTTTCAATCTTTTTATGATACGCTACTTTCATATTATTAAAACAGATGGACGATTTTCCAGCTTGCAACTCTTCTTTAAAATTTGAAAATTTGCCCTCTCAGGCGAGGCAGGCAATTGATGATTGGTTTGTAGGATTAGGAAAATATTTATGGGAAATTGGAAATCGTTGTTCTATTCGCACCAAAGTTTGTTTAAGTTTCTTTTACATTTTTTTTGAACCTAAATTTTCTTGTAACTATTTACGGTTTATCAAAGACTAATGTATATTAATGAATCACTATGAGGCATATACTAGTTTTTATACCATAAGGAATCGGGATGTAGCTAACCACAATTTTTTCATTAGGCAATTCTTTCATTCATTCATCGAGTAATTTCCAAACCTTCACCCTTACTCGAATCTAAAATCACGTCTCTACCTACCGTATTGGTTCCTTTTTTTATCAAAAAAAGACATGATAATCATGGTACGGGTGGCGAAAAAAGTGTATTTGATAGAGTATCTGTCGAATGTCAGGAACTAGCAAAAAATGTCGTTTGGTTCTTGAAGCACTATTATAATAAATCGAACGGAAAAAATATATCAAGACACTGTGAAGATTTAAAGCAAGAGAAAATGTTAAATATTTTAATTAAATCTGTAGAGAAAGAAGTTGAACAAACAGGTTCTTGAAATATGGGGATTTGGATAATTCTAGTGGCTGTGAAAATGCTTTTTAGTGCAGTATACTGCAATAATAGATACCATCAAAGTTTTTATTGTACATGCAATTGTTTTTACTTGAACAAAAATGTATGTTTTTCCTCAATTTATGGATGCCGCCGCCGCCGCCCAATCCACATTACTCAGCTTTTTCTATAAGATAAGATGAAGTCGATTGATACCTTCACATTGGTAAATCTGGAATTAGATACGTATAACTAAAAGGGGAATATGTGAACTGACACCACAAGAAATTCGCCGACGTTTTATGTTTTACGACACCCGAGTCTCTGACTAGTTGGTCAAGATATCATTGCATTTTGCCTTTCAGATAAATCCTTCGAAACAAATGAATAATTAAATCTTGAGAGATAACTCGTTGGTTCATTTTTCAATTGAATGGGCTGTTTGATGGGCTGTTTTGTAGTGAGATTTTGTCAGCTGGGCTGAGCAAAGAAAAAAAAAAATTTGTTGTAGCCACTTAAGCTTTACTTTATTATGTCAACTTATAGTAGACATTAGTAAATATTGTGAAATGAACATATTGCAAGAAGGTTGGCTTGCAAAAAGGAAAAATGGTACTCCGTCACCTTAATCAGCTATAACCATTCAATAGAGATTTTATAGGCTCAAGTCAAAGAGAATATTCAGCATAACCTTCAACCAGAATCCCATTCTGAACTTCATGAAAGTCATCCAGCGAGCTTGGAAAACCCTTCTTGAAACAAGATACAAGAATTTTTTTCTGACATCCATGATCAAAAGAGTTCAGGAAGTCAATAAGAATGCTGGTGTATCATGTTGGTCGTAGAAATTAAGTTCCCCCCCCCCCCTTCCCAATCCCCACTATCCAATTTTTGTTTTGTCAAATCCATTTTTCTAAAGAAAGGTGAATAAATGGTGAAAGTGATTGACTTTCTCATCTCATTGGCTGGGGGACCTCAAAAGTGCACTTTTTTTTTTTTTTTTTAATGATCAACTAAAAAAAAAAATAAAAAAAAAAAACATATGGCGAAATTGAAGATTTATTGTTATAGGAAGAAAAATTCAACAGCTAGATAGCCAGGATCTACGTATCAATACCAAAATGATTAAAATTGAGAGAGTTATTAAAAAAATTCTATCGATTATAATTGTTCCCGCATTGTATATCATCTAACATGATCTAACTGTAATTAGAGAAGCATACGTAATCTCACCACGCAATATTTGGGGGGGGGGGGGACTTTCTAGCAAGTCCTCAACTTGAAGTCAGATGGAAGTCAGACTGAAATCTTCCTGAAATAAGCTTGAAATATTCACAAAACATGGGTGAGTTTTGATTGAAAGCATTATGAAAACCTATTCAAAGCTGAATGGAAATCAGAATATATGAACTTTTGAAATCTTCTCAATGAACAATACTTTTTGATGAAATGTAATCAGATGATCTTTCTGAATGAAAATTTAAGATTAAAAAGACATGAAATTACTTCATTGTTTCTTAAGTATAACTTTTAATCATTCTAAGAAATATATTACGCATTTTTGAAAACATTTAAAAAATAGTTCATCACTTCCTAATTCAGAAAACATCCATTTTTTCATAACCCAAAACTTTTTTTTTTATTTTTTTATCAAGACCACATGTAAACTGAATTTTTCTCAAATTTTATTTCAGAATTTTTAGCTTATGCAATAATTTTTTTATTTAAATGAATTATATAACTAACAAATTAAGCCAAAGCTCTTGTCTCATATTATATTCTAAAATTCTGTAGAAAAGACACAAAATCATAAAAATTAAATGCAGTAATATTTTATTTTCAAAAGATGGACATGATGAAGCACCCTTATTTCTCCTTTCTCTAAATAAATAAAAATTGAAGAATGAGATTATATATGTTAAACAAACAAAAAAGTTTTCAAGTGGTAAAGTCTAATATTTTTTTATAAAATCCAAAAATGCAAGAAAATGATACAAATGGTAAGTAAAGTAATTTTGGTCATTTTGGATAAAATGAGATCAAATTCAAAAGCATTTTATGTTAGATTTTTAGTAAATCCAATACTTTTCATAATTATGAAGTAATTTTTATCAAATGTGGAGGCATGTGGACAACAGCTGGCTGAGAGTAGGTTCTAATAATTATTATGAACAATTTCCTGAAGAAGAGTTATCCTCTGCAGGAATTGGTTCAATTCTAGCTGATGATATAGGCTTGGGAAAGATCCTCTCAACTCTTGGCCTAATTACTGCAACTCAAAGTGAAGCCAGATATTTCCAACTCTTGGGTGGTGCGGAAGAGAAATTTAGGACATCAGAAACTCTCATCATTTGCCCACTTTCAACACTATCAAACTGGGTCAATGAAGTAAGAACTCACTTTGAAGATAATGAACTACCTTTAAAGGTTCTTTTTGGGAAGGATTCAAAGAAAATTGATTTTGAGGAGCTTCAGAACCAAATAGTTGTTTTGACTACCTATGAAACAGCAAGTCCATCTTCTTCAAAGAAAACTCCTCAACCTATTCTGCCAGTAACTCATAAACTCATTTGGTACAGAATATTTTTAGATGAGGCTCAGTAAGCATTCATTTGAATTACTAAAGTTTTTGAACATAATATTATAAAAGCTGATGAAATGTTTAATATAATTTTAAAGTTTAATCGAGAATCCCCAGTTGCAGAAGAATCAGAATATATCAGACCTGAAGGCTGAGTATTGACTATGCTTGACAGGGACACCACTTCAGAACCAGAAAACTGATTTTCAAAGCCTTATATCATTCCTCAGAATTGAAAGATGGTGTCACCGGACAACCTATGCACAAGGTCTAGGATGTTCCTGTAAGTGAGATGAGGAGTTTAGAGACTTCTTCGAAGCACAGAGGAATGGTTTGAGGAAGTGATTCGAAGATGACTTGAAGAAAGAACTACTGCTTTGAATTATGTTCGAGAAGAATTCTAATATAATTTAAAGGTAATATTAAAATTCTTAAGATCTCACAAAGGGTTGGAAACTCAATAATCAAAGGTTTTATGATTTAGAAATGATTACTGAGAAAATAAGGAAAGATATGATAATAACGATTTAACTTAAAGCTTTTACCACTATTAACTATAAATATGTTTTATAATTTACTTCTAAAGAGTATCAAACCAAAAACCCAACCCCTTTTATATCCTTTACTCCTCCTTGCATTGACCTCATACCCATCCACTATTCCGCACATCACAGACCATTAAAATACACCCGTTACACCTGGACCCTCCTCACTAACATCTGTTAACCCCTTAGTCCTCCACTAACCATTCCGTCCATGCTCACTACCCCTTTTAATAATCCACAGACATTTCATAAAACCTTTTTAATGTACTATTACATTGACTATTGCGCTGTGCGTCGCTTATTGAGAAAAAGACTAAGACACACTATTGAGAGATTGACTAATTTATATTAAGAGTTTAGAATAGCGCGGTTGAATAGCGAGTACACAAAGGAAAGTCACAGTTGCTATGGAGAATTGCTTTCTGCGCTTTGAGTATGGATTTAAAACCTCTTATTCTTGATTTAATGAGCTGCTTTTGCCTCAAATGTCACATGGAGCGTGACAGATTCCCGGGTATAAAAAACGCGAGCTCTGTTGAGCGTAAGTCATACTTCCCACACTAGTTTCCCTTCATATAAATTTTATTTCTTCATTATTATGTCAACTTGTCCAACTCATGCTCCCACGCCTCCTCACACCAAAGCGGATGGTGGGATCGTCACTCGACAATATTCTCAAGCATGCATGGCTTGTGAATCCATGGAATATTTCTGTGTGGAAAGCACAGCTACTTGAGGTCCTCGCCAGAAATGCAAGTTTTGTTGATGGAGACGCGTGGCGTGCAATGCTTTAACAAGAAATTCGGATATTGAACGGCGGTTTACCAAGACAAAGTATTGGGTAATACCAAAGACAAAAGAAGTGGTGGAAGACATATGGGATGTATCTATCAGAGATGACCAGTCAGAAGCAGCTGAAGAGGAAGTCGAAGATGATACGACACCCTGGGTAACTCGATCCATGAGTGACCAAAGGGTAGAAGAGGAGGTGGATGAGTTAGTGGAGGAAGATGAGGAAGAAGTCCCCATTTTAAGGTGGACACCAAAAAAACGGCGGATGGTCATCAAAGATGACGAGGAAGAAGTGGTGGCGGAAACCAAATCGAAATTATTCCTCGAGGCTGATCCGATGTTTGAAGTAAGTTTTTTTTATTTTTACTTCACTTTAATTTTGTTTTTTCAAAGAAGAATTTTACTTATGACTATGTGATTTAGGATTTAGATGTCATTGCGGAAGCCCCTACGGTGGAAACTTTGAATGTGGAAGCTCCCATTGTGGAACCCACTGCTGTGGAAGTGGCCGTTGTGGAAGTGGCCCCATCAATCCCGATTGAAGAACCATTACCAGTGATTGCCTTGAGGGAGGAAAATGAAGAAACCCTCAATCAGGTGTGGTTGAAAAAACCTCGCCAGGTTCGGCGAGCTCAGTTTATTGAAGATTTAAGCGACGAAATCGATAAGATTGTTGATGCCACCTCCTTCGACGTGGCCGAGGAATTACTGGAAATTGGAGAAGTGGTACTGGTAGGAGAGGGGCAGGTTTTTGAGAAATGTAGGAAGGAAATAAGGGAAATTTTGGAGAAGATGAAGGGATTGGTTTGGGAGAAAATAAAGGAGAGAATTTAAAATGGAAGGAGAAAAGAGAAAGAAAGAAAAGAAAAGTAGAAACATTTTGTATTTAGTTATTTTTATTTTGTTGTTTTATTTAAAAATTTTAATATTTTTTTTAATAAGATTTTGAGAGAAAATAAAAAGATTAAATAAATTTTTGTTTTAAATTTTGAAAGAAGAAAAGAAAGAATATTTGATTGAAGGAGTTTTAGTTTTAAATTTCGAAAAGAAAAAAGAATTAAGCAAGAAGAAAGAAAGAAAGAAGAAAGAAATAGTTGATTGAAATAATTTTGCTGAAAATAAAATTTAATGAAAAGAAAAAATTTGTTATTTATGAAAGTTTATTTGAGGAATTTTAGTTGTTTGAAAAAGAAAAGAAAGAAAAGAAGAGAAGAAATAAATTTTAAAAGAATTTTGAAGGAAAGAAGTAATTTGTTCAAAGAATTTCAAGAGAGATTTTGAGGTTGAAGTGAAGTTCGAGAAGATGGTCGTGTTGCGTTTGTGAAAAATTTTGATAGTTCGAGGAAAAGAAATTTTTAAAGAAAGAATGTATATAGAAAATTGAAAAGGAAAAAAGAAAAAAAAAAGATTTTAATTTTATTTGTTTTATTTTTTTAAATTTTAATTTGGTTTTATTTTATTTTTATTTTATTTTATTTCATTTTGTTTATTTTAATTTTATTTTAATTTTATTTATTTATTTTAATTTGAATTTTATTTTATTTTAAAGAAGGTTAAAAAATTTTGAAAAAAAAAGAATAAAGAAGAAAACAAAATTAAGGAATTTTTTAGAAGTCAAGATGTTTTAGATTTTAAAGAGAAGAAAAGAAAAAATAAAAGAGAGTTTTTAAGGTTTTGGTTTTAAAGGATATTTAAGATGAAAAGATTTTAGGAGTTCAGGGGCATTAGAAACATTGATGGCTGGTTCCCAGGATGTTTTGTCTGAGTCATTGAGGAAACCTTCCCATTCCACAAGGTATTGAAGTTCCCCTTGTGCCTTCTTGAATCAAGGATATGGCTTATTCCCACTCTAGATGGTCTTCTACTTCAACCGGTGTGGTCTTCCAACATCAGCAGGGGCCTTTGTTGTGTGATTTGGCGCTGTTTGTGCATGTCTTAATTGACATCTGCTAAAGAATTGGGTATTTTTCTGGTTTTATTCCGTGGATATTGGGTCTGCGAGTATGTGGGTACTATCATTGGATAGCCCTGGTTTTTCTCTATATTTCATGTCTTGAAGACATTTTTCATATTCTAAGTTTTAAGGGGTCATTTCCTCATTTTTCATTTATAAAAGATTGCTGTTTAATTTTGTTTTTCGTGTTTTACGGGCTAACCTTAAGTCTTAGGGTTAAGTGCTTAGTACAATTGAATAGAGCTAATTTTTTTCTATATTTCATGTCTCAATGTTGTTATAGTGAAATTCCATGTTTTAAAGGTTTTAGTAGTTGTAGCTAATTTTTCTTAGTAGATTAGTGGTTTTTGTTGGTTTTCTGGCTTCAGGGAGGCCAGGCCGCTTCAGGCAGCATCTCCGACGTTGGGTGGCCCGCCCGCCTCTGTTTTAGGAGGTTGGGGAGCGCTCCAGGAGGGTTTTTTATGCAATTTGGCGGGTACAGGTGCCAGATTGGTGGGTGCGCATGGGCTCTTAGTTAGTGGTCTGTGTGTACATAGTGAATAAGACAGTTTGGGGCAACCTTAATCATCATACAACCATCCGGAGGTGATCTCATTGTTCCTCACTCAGTTTTCACTGTTTTCTGGCCACAATTGGCTGTGTTTGTTGCAAGTGAGTTCTTCATTTAACTTAACTTTGGCAACTGTTTTCTCTGTTATAGTCTTGCAAGCTATAGCAAGTATTATTGCTGTCTCTGGTGTGGATTTGCAGCCTACATCAAGTATCTTTGCTGTCTCTGGTGTGGACTTTGTTCTACATTTCAGTTCTTTGGTCTGGTAGTCTATCTGGGGACTACTTTCTTGGCTCATCAAGCAGTCAAGTGTGTTAAACAGGAGCTTTAGCAAAACAGGAACCAACTTACTTTAGCAAGTAAATCTCACTCTATTTTTCTAAAGGGACAGGGGATTTCCACTCTGGTTTTTCTCCAACTCCCTTGGTCAAGGCCTATAGCTAGTACTATAGGATTGTCTACACCAGTTCCGGAGGAGGTTGGTTCTTGCCCGGGTATGTTTCTCAAGCCAGTTCCAGGAGATATACATGAAAAACAGGGTGAATGGCCTGCCATTTAGGAGGTAGCTTGAGTCAAAATGCTGTTTTAGAGACTTCAGAGTCGATTCAGAATGGGCTTAAGCGTTTTTCAGCCAGTTTCTTTGATGGTCGAGTCGTTAGAATGTTTTGTGCGTCGAGCCATACTTTGTTGCCTGGTTTAAAAGAAGGAGCAGTTTGTCGATGTTTGTCGGCCTGTTCCTTGTACCTTTGAATTGCTAATTCCAAATTTGATTTAAGTTCCTCTTGGAGTCATAATATGGTTCGAAGATAATGTTCTGCAGGATGATTAGTTCCTACATGGATTGAGTTGAATCGAGGATGTCTTCCATAAAAATTTTTGAATGGAGATTGTTGAGTCGAAGAATGAGTCGAGTTATTATAAGCAAATTCGGCCAATGGTAACCATGTGGTCAAATTGTCTTGTTGGTAACTGACATACATTCGAAGGTTTGTTTGAGGATTGGGTTAACCCTTTCCGTTGGCCCATCGGTTTCAGGATGATAGGCTGTGGAGAGGTTCCTCGTGATATTGAGTTGTCAACACAGTTGAGTCCAGAATGTGGATACAAACAATGAGCCTCTATCTGAAATATTATCATTAGGTAAGCCGTGTTTGGAAAATACATATTCTAGAAACAATTTTGACAAATCTTCTGCTGTAGCAGTAGTAGTGGTTTTAATAAAAATAGACATTTTTGAAAATCTATCTACTATTACTAATATAGCATCAAAATCATTAGAAAAAGGAAGTTGAGAAATGAAATCCATCGATAAAGATTCCCAATGTTTAGAGGGAATAGGAAGTGGTTGAAGCAACCCATACTTCCGGTGACGGGGAGCCTTATTCCTATTACATTTGTAACAAGCTTTTATATAGGCCTTGATTTCCCTGGTCATACCTGGCCAGAAGAAATCCCTTGCTATTAACTGGTAGGTTTTTTCAACCCCAAAATGACCAGCTAATGGAGAATCATGTCAACTATTGAAAATCCATAATTTTATTTCATTGTTGTCGTGTATGACTACTCTACTTTTGAAAACTAATAGACCTGATTCAATACTAAATCTTTTGGCCCCTTGCTTCGAGAGTATTTTGTCTTTTAACCCTAAACAATAATTGTCCTTCAACTGAGCTTCGAGGATGTTGGATAGTGGATTTTGAAAGGATTGAATTGTCATCGAATTAAGTTGATGAGTCATTAACATTGATTCGTTGAATATTGATTTCACATTTTCTGGGTTCTTGTCAGAAAATGCGTCCCCCCGCTGTGGGTAAACATTGTCCCGACGTGACAAGATATCTGGGACAATGCAGTTCTTACCTGGGCGATAGGAAATAGAAAAAAGGAAATTCAGACAGAAATTCAGCCCACCTGGCTTGACGCCTGGTTAACACTTTGGAAGACATAAAGTATTTCAAAGTATTATGGTCTGTTAAGATTTGAAAAGGACTATCTAAGCTGAGAAGAAAAGAGCTCCATTTTTTAAGACAATGAATAATAGCTAAAAGCTCTTTGTCATAAATTTCATAATTTAATTCTGCTGCAATGAGTTTGCGTGACTCAAAAGCAACAGGATGAAACAATTTTGTTTCAGGATTTAATTGAGAAATGACCCCTGTGATAGCATAATTGCTCTCATCTGTCTCAACTATTGTCAAAGCAGAAGGATCAAAGTGTCGAAGAATTGGAGCTGTGGTGAGCGCCATCTTCAATGCTTCAAATTCCTTTTGTGCTGTGGAAGTAAAAACAAAAGGAATATCTTTTCTAAGAAGAGAAGTAAGATTGGAAATAGTTTTAGAGTAATCTTTAATAAATCTTCTATAGAAATTTGCAAAACCCAAAAATCCCTGGAGGAATTTAATGGTTTTGGGCTCAGGCCATTCCGGGACCTTTTGGACCTTTTTGTAATCCATGACTAACCCATCAGTGGATAATGTAAAACCCAAAAAATCAATAGATTTAAGGTGGAATTTGCATTTTTTATGCTTGGCGTAGAGACCTTGATCTCGAAGTTGATTTAAAACCTGTCGAACATGATGAATATGTTCATCTAGTGTCTTCGAGAAAATTAAAATATCATCTAAATAGAGGACAAAAAATTGTTTTACAACATCTTGAAAGATGTCATTGAAAAATTTTGAAAAGTAGATGGTGCGTCACACAATCTAAAAGGCATAACTAAATATTCAAAACTACCAAATCTAGTGCGCATTGCAGTCAGTGGTTCATGACCTTCTGCAATGCGAATAAGATTGTAAGCGCCTCTAAGATCAATTTTAGAAAAGAAATTAGCATCATTGAAAAGGGTAAGAAGCAATGACATAGGAGGAACAGGATATGCATTCTTCTTAGTGACTGTGTTGAGCTTTCTATAGTCAACACACAACCTAAGACTACCATCCTTCTTTTTTACAAAGAGAACAGGGGAGCCGGTTGGAGATTTACTGGCTCTGATGAAACCTTTGGCTACATTCTCTGCAATGTAGTCTCAAAGAACTTGAGATTTGTCCTTCGACAAAGAATAGACAGGACCTGCCGGAGGTAATGGACCTATTAACTCTATCTGATGGTCGTAGGGTCAATGAGGTGGTAACCTGTTGGCCTTGCGGATTGAGAAAACATTGAGGAAATCATGATAGGTTTCTGGTAGAGTTGATTTAATGGCTTCAACGTTGATTTGGTTGTCCTCATCATCTTCGAGAGAATCTGTTGAGGGAAGATTAGAATTGAGAGAGCATAATTTGATTACTTCAAGGCAATTTAAATCCTCTTCGAGTGAAGTCATCGAGCTAGAAGGGTTAGCCAATTTCTCATTTAAAGAAGAATCATATGCTTGCAAGTCATCTGGCAGATATTTGTCCTCTAGCAGGACGTTTTCAGGCGGGTTGTTTAACTCCCTATTGACCTGCATTGAAGAATTAGAAATATACTTAGTGCGTGGGGTGATCAATCCCTGTGACCAATCAATTTCAGGATTCCAATGCATTAAAAAGTCATGGCCAAGAATGGTATTGTCCATCCTTGGGGCATTCAAGACTGTTAATTCCCACTCAAAGGGGGGAAAGTTAAGAAAGTTGAAAACCCATAAAACTTTCTTACTTACCCAATATTTGGGTTCCTCTGATTCGACCAAGTAAATTGGAGGTCGATCGATTTCTGTAAATGTCAGTTGTAACTTCTCCGCAAAAGATAAACTAACAAAAGAAATTGAAGCTCCAGAGTCTATAAGACAACTGAAGGGGGTATCCTCCTTAAAAAGAATGAATCTCAAGAGGTTTAAGGCAACTCCAGTCCTTAAGACATAGAGGTTCTGTGCACTGGGCGAGATTAGATAGTTTGCTTTGCACACAAGTAAACTATCTACTAGTTTTTTGACTTCAAACTAGTACCTTCTCTTTCCTTCAACTTTACACAATCTTCCAGCTTGTGCCTACCCCCACAATACATACATAACACATTATTCGTTCATCTCTTCCTCTCAGCTTCTTTAAGTTCCCCTTTAGGATCCAGTGTTTTGCTGATATTGCCTGGGGTCAAGCTTTTAGGTTGAGGTTTGTCCTTTCCCTTATTGTTTTTGGATTGAGTTGTCCGTGGGTGTGAAGAAGGTCCCGATTTAAAATTTAGGCCTTGAGATTTGTTGGCGTATTGACGATGTTGAAGTCGTCCTTGGTAAACGCCGTCGAGTTCGAGGGTTCAATCCATCAAATCCGTTAAAGTAGTCATCTTCTGACTGTGAAGATTTAACTGATCCAGAATCCTCGAAGGAAGTCCTTTTTTGAAATGATACTTGAGGGCAGCATCATTCCAACCTACTTGAGTTTGAAGTGCTCTGAAGTTCAAGATATATTCAGAGGCTTTACCATTATCACTCATGTGAAGAAAATCAAGTTCAATTTCTGCGTTGTCAGTTTCATTAGGGTCACCAAACAACGTGAAGATTTGGTCTTCGAACTTTTCCCAGTTAATAATAAGTAAGTGGGTTTTGGTTGAAGAGAGCATGAGAAGATAAGGTTTGAACCATCTTGCTGCTTTTCCGGCTAGAAATGAAGAAGCGTAAAAAACCTTTGATTGGTCGTTATTGAAGGTTAGAGGGTCATTATGGAACAGGAGCTTGCAGGTTTGCAAGAAGGGACGCAATCTGTCTGGATGTTCTCCATTGAATTTATCAGGAGATTTCATAGAAGGAGTTTTGAATTTAGATCCCTCTGAAGACATTGAATTTGAAAGGGTCTTCATGAAAAGTCTCATGAAATCTTCCAGAGAATTAGATGGTCCAGTTTCTGAAGCTTTACCAGAAGGGTGATTAGCAGGGGCGGATGGTGCCTTGTGCATTGTATCCTCTCCTTCATCATCATCACTAGAATCATCAAAATCTTGTGGGATGTCTTTACACATTGGACTAGATGTTGCTGTTCCCTAAGGTCGAGTGGCTCCAAGGAGTGAGTGCGGGAAACAGGCTGTGTGGCTGTTGGCCTGCCTCTGGCGCGAGCTCTAGTAGTAGTGCCCGTAGGAGGAGTGCGTTGAACAGGTGCCATTTTAAGAATTTAGAGAAAACACCTGAAAAGGGACGTAGTAGTGCAAAGAATGAGAACTACAGAGAATTAAATTATACTGTCACCGGATGACCTACACACAAGGTCAAGTATGTTCCTGTATGTGAGATGAGGAGTTTAGAGACTTCTTTGAAGCACAGAGGAATGATTCGAGGAAATGATTTGAAGATGACTCGAAGGAAGAACTACTGCTTTGAATTATGTTCAAGAAGAATTCTTATATAATTTAAAGGTAATATTAAAATTCTTAAGATCTCACGAAGGGTTGGAAACTCAATAATCAAAGGTTTTATGATTTAGAAATGATTACTGAGAAAATAAGGAAAGATACAATAATAATGATTTAACTTAAAGCTTTTACCACTATTAACTATAAATACGTTTTATAATTTAATTCTAAAGAGTATCGAAACAGAATCCCAACCCCTTTTATATCCTTTACTCCTCCTCGCATTGACCTCATACCCATCCACTATTCCGCACATCACAGACCATTAAAATACACCCGTTACACCTGGACCCTCCTCACTAACATCCGTTAACCCCTTAGTCCTCCACTAACCATTCCGTCTATGCTCACTACCCCTTTTAATAATCCACAGACATTTCATAAAACCTTTTTAATGTACTATTACATTGACTATTGCACTGTGCGTCGCTTATTGAGAAAAAGACTAAGACACACTATTGAGAGATTGACTAATTTAGATTTAGAGTTTAGACTAGCGTGGTTGAATAGCGAGTACACATAGGAAAGTTGCAGTTGCTATGGAGAGTTTCTTTCTGCGCTTCGAGTATGGATTTAAAACCTCTTATTATTGATTTAATGAGCTGCTTTTGCTTCGAGTGTCACGTGGCGCGTGACAGATGACATGAAGACTGGTTGTGGATTAATTTTCTTATGAATGGCTTAACCAGAGGAATCTCTAGCCCAATAAAGTTGATACATACTCACATGAATTTCATATTCCTGGGGAGGACTAAAGAAGCAATCTTATCACTTTCTTAAAAAATTGAGCAAGGAATATCTGTAGAATTATCAGATCCTTGGGACAGTAACTTACCAAGCTTCAAGAACATTTTTCTGAGTATTATGGGCCTTCTTGAAACACCAACTTTCCTTGTGACTCAGATGAGTTTCTCCAAGAACTGTCAATTTTACGGCAATTTTGTAACCACCCTGTCTTTGGAAACCCAGATCAACCTGAAAAATTTTCTTTCAGGTGGAAACGTTCAGAAAAGATTATACATCTAACCAGTCATTTAGAAAATTTCTTAAAGGGAGAAAAGGGGATAATTTGTCCCAAGGCTGTTATATTTTTAGAATATGCAGACTTTTTGGAAATGTAAGTAATTCTATTAATTATCTCAATAAGTTATGTTTAGCTTACTCATCATTTCAATATTCTATCCATTGAAACAGTATAAAAAAGGCTTTAGATGACCATTTAACTAGTTAAACAGAGCTTGTAGGAAAGTTGAGCATGAAAAAAAGGGATTAAAATCTGGACAAATTCCAAAATGATGAAAGATTTCAAGTTTTGCTTGGTACAATCAAGGATCAAGGAGTTGGAATAGAATTGAGATGTGCGCAAAACGTATATGTAATGGTAATTAAAAGAGTCTTATATTGAAATAAAAAAGGTTGAAACAAGAACTTGTTTAATATATTGAAACAGGAGCCTAATTGGAATCCAGCAGTTGAACAGAAAGCAGTTGATCATCTGTATAGAATGGTCAAACAAAATGAAGTACATGCACTCAAGTATTTTGTAAGAAAAAGTATTGAATTCAGAATTTATATGATACAAAGAAAAAAGATTGAGCTATCAATGTAGGTGAAATTTTCTTTAAATAAAGTTGCATCATAGCTAAAATTTTTTTTCCATTCTAGTTTTTTAAGGCTAAGTGTCCCAAAAATTGGAAACAAGGAATATGAGTCTACTAGATTATTGATTAGGGAATTCATCAATAACTCACATTAGAATTTGAAATTTTTTCAAGTATGTGGGAAATGTTTATTGGGGCTTGACAATTAAGAAGTCTCAATTGTTGAGGATTAAGAGAAGCAAGATATAATGAAGAATAGCAGTCTTGTGGCAAACCACTGGGGACTGGAAAAGAATTAAAGTGAGTTTCAGTGTATCTAGAATATAAGTATGATATAATAGTATTTATTAATGTTCCTATTACTTATTAATAATTAATTTAGTGATTAACCCTCAGGGGAAGACTTATAAAATAGTTATACTCAAATAAAACTCACAATACTTGGATTTAAATGTGTGCTAGTGGTGGAAAATAGATGAATATAATATAGTTATAGCTTACATAAAGATAATATCAATTTAAAAAGGCTTTATAATATATTTCTGAATAATATTCATTGTTTTATAATGTTTATTTGAATTGTAGTAAGTAAGTGATGTCTAATAACCGTCAAAATCCTGCTTTACTTATACCAAAATCTACTGGAGTGCACAGACCTTCAATCCAGATGATGTCACTTCTATCCCCGGAAATCACAGCACTGTGAGGGCTCATCACCTCAACATGGCTTCCACTTCAAGCAGATTTAACACCCATACCTCCAGTAAGGACCCTCCATCACAATTAATGATAACACCGACCCATACCATAAATAGAAAATCCATATAAAAGCAGATACCATAAAGAAAGAGGTAAAATAACTCATCCAAAGAGAATATAATGAAACCCAAAGCATATAAAGGAAACAAAAGAAATGTCCCAGCCCCCAATAACATCCCCAAGCATCCATATTAACCCAGCAATGACCTCCCAACCCATAAATCCGTGAATATCAATCCAAGGAAGCAGATTAAGTTGTCCAAACTGAGTGTATGCGCCTGAAATAGATGTCTATGCTTCTGTAGGCATTGTGAGTCCACTGAATACGTCCATATGACCTAAAATAAACAGAAAAATAAAGTTTATAGGCTATTAAGAGGCTAAAACCTACTTATAGACCTAAATATACATAATATAGTGCATATTTCACTGAATTTGAGATTTATGTATACATATAAGCTTATCACCACGGGAAATCTAGGGGTGAATTGCTAGCAATCCCCTCTCTTGAAATTAAGAGTGTCCCTTCATTATTCCAGGTTTATGAATACTTTATAAACATAAGTAAATTAGAGTTAGATTTACATTTATTCTCAAATTGATTATAGACAGAATATCAACTGATTCCAAATTATGCCCAAGTTGATCCTCCAGAACTTGATTTTGGTCCTCTTATGAGCACAAATTGAGCACAAATTGATCTAACCTAAGCTTATGCATATATAATAATTCAGGATACTTGCTCTATTAAATTTGATAATAAAATAAAATATTGATGAATTTATATAAAAAAATTATTATGTAAGATATTAAATTATAAATTTAAGCATCATTGAAGGGCACATAATAGAACTTAATTATACTATGTGACACCTTAATACTGTATCATGCAGTTTGAAACATTTAAAACAAAATGTGTCATGATGGGCAATGAAATTGCTAGGACAGACACTTTCAAAATTAATACTGACCATAATACACAAGTATGAAACCTTGGCATCTATCCAATAAATAATTTTCCTTCTGATAAATGGATTTTTCTCAGTTACTCCCTGCTAAAAAGTGTCCTTGTGAGGTTTTTCTGACCTCCAGGGGGGTAATTTGGCCACATCACACTACTTCTATTTCCATGATTGACCAAAACATCATCCTCATTTCCATCTAAAGAGTTGATCTCATCTGACTGTGGCTGATCAAAGGGGTCCACCACAAGTCTAGCCAAAATTTTGGTGAAAACTTTTTTGATGGATAGTGACTAACTGGTGCTTTCCGAAATTGTCCACCTCAAGTTAGGCTAAACTTCAGGAGGATAAATTTATTATGAATACCAAATTAACTGAAGAATACTTTTACCCTAGCTACTCTGAATCATAAAAGTGTCCAACTGAGGTTTAGCCATAATTCAGGTAGACACTTTTGGAAAGGCACAGTCTGATGGGTTTAATATCTATATATGGCAATAAGTATCAGTTTTTTATCAACATGGAACTAGAATTAATTTAATATGGCAAAGTGTCCACCTGAAGTTTAGCCAAAATACAGGTGGAAATTTTTATGAGGATTACTTGATGAAATGAAGAAGACTTGCAATTACTTTCCATCATAAAATTTTCAAACTTAAGTTTATCAAAAATTGTGGTGACACTTTTGCCAGATCCAGTCATATGGGATCAACTCTCTATATGGCAATGAGAATCAATTTTTAGTCAATGATGGCATTAGAAGTAAATTTATATGGACAAACTTTCCACCTGATTTTTGGCCAAAAATAAGTTGGAAATGTTTATGAGGAATACTAGATTAACTAAAGAAGACTTGCACCCTACTACTGTCAATCATAAAAGTGTCCACCAGAAGAATTCTCAAACTTGTGGTTGACACCTTTGACCTGGTCCAGCCATATGGGATCAATTCTGCATATGGAAATGAGGATTTAATTTGGTCAATCATGGTACTAGAAGTAATTTGATATAGTCAAAGTGTCCAACTAAATATTGGAAAAAAATTAGTTGAAAAATTCATTTAGTTTTTCAAAAAATCAAATTAAGTACAATTTTATTCCTGATGATGCCCATTTTATCCAACACCTCTTCTGAGCCTTGAAAGTAGGCATTTAGCTTGAATTTTGAATTTCATATAAAATCCCTATTATTCAACCTATTTCTTTTTATCCCTTTTTTTCTTTTAGATATCAATTAATTTTATATAAAACAAATCATTTTCATAATTTTTTACCTGTATTTAAAAAAATTATTAAAGGTTTAAAATCACCCTGTAAGCATTTGAACATGTTTTTTTGCTATACTAATAAAAATAATAATATACTGGTAACAAAAAATTGATCAAATGATGAAATATTAATAAAACAGAAAGATCAAATACCAGTGGATATGTTTTAAAAAAATACCAGTTGCACTGAAGAAGAGCTGCGCCCTAGATACTCACCATCAAAAAAGTGTCCAGCACAAATTCGGCCGAACTTGTGCTGGACACTTTTGGTCAGTTGCAGTCATATGAGATCAATTCTTGATATGGCAATGAAAAAAATTATTTGATAAAAAACTTCACTAGAAGTAGTTTTACATAGCCAAATTTTCTACCTAGATTTCATCCAAACCACAGGTGCACAATTTTTTATCTTTAAAAAAAAGTCAATTTAGTACAATTTATCCCTGATGGCTCTCATTTGCTTCAACCCCTCTACTGGCCTTTGATAGTAGGAATATTACTTGGATTTCTTTTTTCATATTTGATCGCTTTAACTTAATTTTATATTCCTAATATTGCTTTTGGATATAAATTAATAATTTTTAAAATAAACTATTTTCATATTTTTATACATTTATTTAATAATATTATAAATGGCATAACATCACCTGGTATGCATTTGGCACATGAGTTTTTTCTATACTTATAAAATTAATAATATAATGGCGACCAAAAATTAATCAAATGATATTAATGAGTGAGGAACAAATATAAAATACCAGTAGACATGTTTGTAAGAAATACTAGTTGAACTGAAGAAAAATTCTACCCTAGCTACTCTCCATCATAAAAGTGTCGAGCACAAGTTCAGCCGAGCTTGTGCTGGACACTTATGGTCAGGTGCAGTCAGATGGGAGCAATTATCTCTATGGAAATGAAGATAAATTTTTGATATAAAATTACACTAGAAGTAGTTTGATATGGCAAAATTTTTATGCTGAAGTTTTGGTAAAGCTCAAGTGGATTTTTCTTTTATTTTTACAAAAAAGAAAATTTAGAGCAAGTTTAGCACTGATTGTGCTAATTTGATTCAACATCTCTTTTTTCTGTTTATGGCAGGAATTTAACTTGGATTTTAATTTTCATCTTTGATTTCTTTTATTTTACTTTATTCCTCTCATATTGCTTTTGGAAAGAAGTTTATTTTTTGTAAAATAAATCCTTTTCATATTTTTTTACCTTTATTTAATAATATTATAAAAGGTGTAACATCACCCAGTATTCATTTGGCACACAAGTTTTCGCTATACTGATAATATTAATAATATAATGGTGACAAAAAATTAATCAATTGATAAATATGAGTGAGGCACAAAGATTTAATAACAGTGGAAATGTTTATAAGAAATTTCAGATGATTTAAAATGACTTGCACCCTGGCTACTCTTCATGATAAAAGTGTCCAGCACAAGTTTGTCCAAACTTGTGCTGGACACTTTTGGTTGCATGCCGTCAGATGCAATCAATTCTTTTTATGGAAATGAGACTGAATTATCACTCCATCATTGCACTGAAAGTAGTTTTATTTGGACAAATTGTCCCCTGGAAGTTTGTCCAAACCTAAGGTAGACAATTTTTTACTTTGGTAAAAAGTAAATTTGATCCATGTTAATCTATGATGGTGCCCATTTTTTCTGAAGCCTCTACTGGCTCATGATAGCAGAAATTATACTTAATATCTTTATTTCATGTTTGATCTCTTTAATTTTAATCTTACCCTTTTATTTATCCTTTAGCTTTTAAATATCAATTTTATTTTGGTAAAACTGATAACTTTCACATTTTTTTACATTTATTATATTATATTATTAAAGTTGTAAAATCACCCAGTTTACATTCATTACACATGTTTTTGCTATACTAAAAACATTAATAATATAATGGTGACTAAAAAATAATCAAATAATAAATATGGATGACACAGAAAGATAAAATACCCATAGACATTTTAAAAATGAATATAAGATTAACTGAAGAAGACTTGCACCCTAGCTACTCTCCATCATAAAAGTGTCCAGCACAATTTCAGCGGAGCTTGAGCTGGACACTTTTGGTTGCATGTAGTCAGATGGGATAAATTTACTCAATGGAAGTTAAAATGAATTTTTGCTCAATCATTGCAAAAGAAGTAGCTTTATAATGCTATACTATCCTCCTGATTTTTTGGAAAACCTCAGGTGGACACTTTTATTAATTTTAAAAAAAGAAAATATATTCCAAATCAAGAACTGGTGGTGCAAATTTGGTCTGAAAACTCAAATTATCTTTGATGGCAGAAATTTTATTTGAATGTTTAATTTCATATTTAATCACTTTTATTTTACTTTTTTATTCCTCTTTTTGCTTTCAAATATCAATTTATTTATTGTAAAAATAATACTTTTCATATTTTTTTTTACTTTTATTTAATAAGATTATGAAAGATGTAGCATCTCCCAGTATGCATTTGGCTTATAAGTTTTTTCAATACTAATAACATTAATAGTATAATTGTGAAAAACAATGAATCAAATGATAAATATGAATGACACAGAAAGATCATATACAAGTGGATTTGTTTATAAGGAATACCTGATGAACTGAAGAAGACCTGCACCTTAGATACTCACCATCATAAAATTGTCCAGAATAAGTTCGGCCGAACTTGTGCTGGACACTTTTGGTTGCATGCAGTCAGATGGGATAAATTTACTCTATGGAAATTAAAATGACATTTTGCTCAATCATTGCACAATAAGTAGTTTGATATTGCCAAAATGTCCTCCTGATGATTTTTCAAAACTCATCAGGACACTTTCTTTGGTTTAAAAAAAAAGAAAATATAGTGCAAGTTTAGCCCTGGTGGTGCACATTTGATCTAACACCTCTACTTGTTATTGATAGTGGGAATTTTCCTTAGATTTTTTTTTCTTATTTTATCCCTTTTATTTTACTTTTTTATTGCTCATATTGCTTTGGATATCAATTTTTAATTTTTAAAATAAATAATTTTTATACTCTTATACCTTTATTTAATAATATATGATTAAAGGTGGAACACCACCTGGTATGCATTTTTCACACAAGTTATTACTATAGTAATTACGTTAATAATATAATGATGACAAAAAATTAATCAAGTGGTAAATTTAAATGACACAGAAAGATCAAATTCCAGTGGAAATGTTTATAAGAAATCCCTTTTGAGTTTAAGAAGATTTGCTGTATGCCTACTCTCAATGATAAAAGTGTCCAGCACCAGTTCGGCCAAACTTGTGCTGGACACTTTTGGTTGCATGAAGTCATATGAGAAAAATTCTCTCTATGGCAATAAAAATGATATTTCATTCAATTATTGAAGTAAAGAATGTTTAATATTGTAAAATTGTCCCCTGGAAGTCTGTCCAAACCTCAGGTCAAAATTTGTTAGCTATACATAAAAGTAAGTTTAGACCAAGTCTTTACCTAGGGGTCCCCAACTGTCCCAACACCACTTCTGGATCTTGATAGTAAAAATTTTACTTGTATTTTTTATTTCGTATTTTATCCCATTTATTTTCATTTTACTTTTCTATTACTCTTTTTAATTTTAAATATCAATTTATTTTTTTAAAAACTAAACATATTCATATTTTTTTAACTTTATATAATAATATTATTAAAGGTGTAACATCACCAATTTTGCATTTGGCATGCAGGTTTTTGCTATACTAGAAAAATTAATAATATATATGGTGACAAAAAATTAATTATAAGATAAATATGAATGATAAAAAAAGTTAAAAACCCAATAGAAATGTGAAAAACAAAAAACTGATGTACTGAGAAACACTTCCACCCTAGCTACTCTCCATCATAAAAGTGTCCAGCACAAGTTCGGCCGAACTTGTTCTGGACACTTTTGTTCAGGTGCAGTCAGATGGGATCAATTCTATCTGTGGAAATTAAATTAAAAAAATGCTAAATAATTACATTAGAAGTAGTTTGGTATGGCTGAATTATCCACCTTGAGTTTTTCCAAACCTCAGGTGAAAAATTTTTTATCTTTAAAAAAAATTAAATTTTATCAAATTTAGCCCTGATGGCACCCATTTGTTTCAACACCTCTACTGGCTCTTGAAGGCAGAAATTTTTCTTGAATTTTTCTTTTTCATATTTGATCTCTTTTACTATACTTTTTTATCACTCATGTTACATTTGGATATTAATTTATAATTTTGGAAAAAAAATCATTTTCATATTTTTTTAACATTTTTTAATAATATTATAAAAGGTGTAATATAACATGGCATGCATTTGGCACACAAGTTTTTTCTATACTAATAAAATTAATAATATTCTAATGACAAAAAATTAATCAGTTAATAAAATATGAATAACACAGAAAGATCAAATACCAGTTGACATGTTTTAAAAAAATAACAGTTGCACTGAACAAGACATGCACCCTAGCTACTCTCCATCATAAAAGTGTCCATCACAAGTTTGGCCGAACTTGTCCTGGACACTTTTGGTCAGGTGCAGTCATATGGGATCAATTCTCTCTATGGCAATGAAAAAATTATTTGATAAGAAACTTCACTAGATGTAGTTTGATATAGCTGAATTATCCACCTAGAGTTCATCCAAACCACAGGTACACAATTTTTTATCTTTAAAAAACAGTCAATTTAGTACAATTTATCCCTGATGTCTCTCATTTGCTTCAACATCTCTACTGGCCTTTGATATTAGGAATAATACTTGGAGTTTGTTTTTCATATTTGATCCCTTTAACTTAATTTTTTCTTCCTCATATTGCTTGTGGATATCAATTAATAATTTTGAAAATAAATTATTTTAATATTTTTATACATTTTTTTAATTATATTATAAAGGGTGTAACGTCACTCAGTATGCATTTGGCACACAATTTTTTGCTATACTTATATAATTAAGAATATAATTAAGACAAAAAATTTATCAAACAATATGTATGAGTGAGGCACAAAGATAAAATACCAGTAGACATGATTGTAAGTAATACCAGATGAGCTGAAGAAAAATTCTACCCCAGCCACTCTCCATCATAGAAGTGTCCAGCAAAAGTTTGGCTAAACTTGTGCCGGACACTTTTGGTCATGTGCTGTCAGATGAGATCAATTCTCTGTATGACAACAAAAGCTTTTTTTTATCAAATTTCACTAGAAGTAGTTTGGTTTAGCTGAATCATCCACCTGCTGTTCTTCCCAATATCAGGTGTATAATTTTTTATCTTTAAAGAAAAGGTCACTTATTACGATTAAGCCCTGATGGCTCCCATTTACTTTAACACCTCTACTGGCTCTTGATAGCAGGAATTTTACTAGTATTTTTTTCATATTTGAACTCTTTGACTTTTATTTTACTCTTTTATTCCTCTTTTTACTTTTAAATTTCTATTTAATTTTTGTAAAACTAATCCTTTCCATATTTATTTATGTCTATTTTAAAAAATTATTGAAGGTATAAATTCACATGGTATGCATTTGGCACACAAGTTTTTGCTATACTAATATCATTAATAATATAATTGTGATAAAATATTAATTGGATGATAAATATGAAAGATAAAGACTGATCAAATACCAGTAGACATGTTTATGAGAAATACAAGATGAAGGAACTGAAGAAAATTTCCCCCCAAGCTACTCTCCATCATAAAAGTGTCCAGCACAAGTTCAGCCAAACTTGTGCTGGACACTTTTAGTCAAGTGCAGTCAGATGGGATCAATTCTCTATATGGCAACAAAAAACATTTTCTTATTAAACTTCACTACAAGTAGTTTTGTTTAGCTGAATCATCCACCTGTTGTTCTTCCCGACCTCAGGTGTATAATTTTTTATCTTTAAAAAAAAGGTCACTTATTAAAATTTAGCCCTGATGGCTCCCATTTGTTTCAACACTTCTACTGGCTCTTGAGAGCAAGAATTTTACTAGTATTTTGTTTTTCATAATTGATCTCTTTGAGATTAATTTTAACTTTTTATCCCTCATATTGCTTTTGTATATCAATTTATTTTTTGTAAAACAAATCATTTTCATATTTTTTTACCTTTATTTAATAATATTATAAAAGGTGTAACATCACCCGGTATGCGTTGGGCACACAAGTTTTTGCTATACTTATAATATTAATAATATAATGGTGACAATAAATTAATCAAATGATATATATGAGTGAGGCACAAAGATCTAGTACCAATGGACATATTTATAAGAAATACCAGATTAACTGAAGAAAAATTCTACCCTAGCTACTCCCGTCATAAATGTGTCCAGCACAAGTTCGGCCGAACTTGTGCTGGACACTTTTTGTCTCATGCAGTCTGGTGTGATCAATTCACTCTCAATCATTGCACTAGAAGTTGTTTGATATGTCTAAATGGTTCTGCTGAAGTTTTTTTAAACCTCAGATTGGCACTTTTTTCTTTTTCCAAAAAGCAATTTTAGTCCAAGTTTAGCCTCACTGGTGGACATTTGCCCCAACATGTATACTTGCTCTTGATGGCAGTAATTTTATTTTAATTTTTAATTTTTTATATCTTACTTTATTCCTTTAATTTTAAAATTTTATCCCTCATATTACTTTTGTATATCAATTTATTTTTTGTAAAACAAATCATTTTCATATTTTTTTACCTTTATTTAATAATATTATAAAATGTGTAACATCACCCGGTATGCGTTGGGCACACGAGTTTTTGCTATACTTATAATATTAATAATATAATGGTGAAAATAAATTAATCAAATGATATATATGATTTAGGCACAAAGATCAAGTACCAATGGACATGTTTATAAGAAATACGAGATTAACTGAAGAAATATTCTACCCCAGCTACTCTCCGTCATAAATGTGTCCAGCACAAGTTCGGCCGAACTTGTGCTGCACACTTTTTGTCTCATGCAGTCTGGTGTGATTAATTCTCTCTCAATCATTGCACTAGAAGTTGTTTGATATGGCTAAATGGTTGTGCTGAAGTTTTTTTAAACCTCAGATTGGCACTTTTTTGTTTTTCAAAAAAGCAATTATAGTCCAAGTTTAGCCTCACTGGTGGACATTTTCCCCAACATGTCTACTTGCTCTTGATGGCAATAATTTTATTTTAATTTTTTATTTCATATTTGAAGACTCTATGTAAAAAATTAATATCCTCAGTAGTTTACTTATTTATTCTCCATCTCATTTTTATTCTCTGCATAAAGCTTTTGAGGAAAAAAATATAAGAGATATGTATATTTTATCATGTCTATGTGCCCCAAATTCAATGTGCCAAATTGTGTTGAATAATCCTTTGTTGTATTTGTTTTGTGTATTTTGGGTTGAATGCAAAATGAGATTGCCAACTGGGATGCAAAAAAAGTTGGCATACAATATGAAAATGAATATTGCATAATTAACAGTGGCATTCTAAACTTGCGATTTCACTGATAGATTTTCATACTCAGCTAGTAGTGTGGGGGAACTGGGATGCAAAAAATTTGGCATGCAATATGAAATGAATATTGCATATGAAAACAGTGGCAAGCAAGATTTGCAATTCAACTCATGGATTTTCATTCTTGACTAGTAGTATGGGGGTTGGCAGCAGTGGTCAAGCAACCACTAAAAAAATTTGTGCACTCATTTTTGAGCAGAGGGTATCATGAGTGTAGAATAATGGAAGGTGACCATAATTTATTATTATTCCTTAATTTTATTGAATAATTTTCAATATTGAAAATGACTTTTGGTTTGTTAGTATTTGATCTAGCTGTGCCAGAGCCTTTCTTGATATTGATGTTACTCTTTAAAATTATTGAATATTTTCAATTATGAGGATTTGATTCAGGTGCAAGTTAATGTTGGCTCTATATTATAATCATTGAAAAACAGATTTACCTGATTAAAATTATTTACAGTCAGGAAAAAATGTAGTGATGGTATCTGTTCACTTTCATTATATGTGAAGGTTGGTTTAATCTTCATATTGACCTTATGACTGAAAATTGTGGTTCACAAATGTTCAAGTCACTCACTCTTTGAATAATATTAAGAGTTGATAATAGGCATTGACAGTGCTCTAAAGTGAATGTTGGCTTGTAAGATTTTGTTATCACTGAAAATACTTTACATATTTTTAATCATGTAATGATCAGTTAACCAATGGTGTGAACACCAGTAAAAATATGTGTTGTGAATTAACATCATATTTACATTTGATGGATGGATATCTGATCAACTCAGTAGCTCATGGCATCTAGTAAAATATGTCAAAAACTATAGATGGTGCTGATTATTTTTCTTTCACAAGTTGATAGTAGGGAAATGATGAACCAATGCTTGGAGATGAACATGCTGGTATTATCAAGTCTTGTGGGTCAGAGATAGCATTTTTGGGTGATTTGTGTAATAAATTATATTTACAAAGTCTGTGCATTCAATGTAATGTAATGCCCTATGATTGATATATTTATACATGATCCATCAGCAAAAGGTATAAATAATGCAGATTTCAGTTTAACTCTGACAACCATTTTTGATGGAACACAACAACTTATATAAAATAGGCCTAGACATCTAGTGCAAATTTTTCCCCTAGGCCTTTATCTTTATCAAACTAGTTATTGCTAGGAATATTATAAATCAAATCATTTCTCACCACATCAAATATTGTGTGGACTGGTTAACAAGATACTTGATTAATGCTTTAATTCTAGAATATTGGCTTCCATGAAGTACTTGACTGAAGGTCAGATGCACATTTGTGCAAGTGGGTGATATAAAACATAAACAAGGCTGTAACAGGTCAAATTTATACATTAATACGTTTTTGAATCTTTGAAAGCATGGTAATTGAATTTTTTGTCCCACCTATATTTGTGCTAAAGTATGTATTGATTAATAAATCAATCAGTTACTTAGGAAAAATTATTAAAAATGCAAATGTGAAGAATGTTGAAGCATTATTATTTTACAACTCCTATGATTTTCCTAAATCATTTCATTAAATAGCCCAAGTGAAGAAAATTCAGATATCACAGTTTCCACATATGTATGAAATAATATTTATCTTCTCATAATAAGATTATAATGAACTTGTCCTTACCAGTTTATTATCTATGATTGGGGTATTGTTGAATCTCGTGTGCCAAATGCAACTGGCAGAATGCTATACTTTGATCATAATAATAAAAGATATTTAAAGGTAAGGGTAGAGGCCTTGGAAGAAAAGGTGAGAAGAACAGATACTTTTCTCCAAGATAAGAAGAAACCTCTTCCTCCCAGGGATAAACAACAATTGGCTCCCCAGTCCCAAGAGAAGGTAGAAGTGTCCAAGTGGCAGTGGGACTGGCTCAACACTCAGTGGGACTACTTGGATCAAAACCAGCATCAGTTAACTCAGGTAGGTCCATCAAGGCCCACCCAGGTCAACCCCACCCCTCCCCACCCTTATCAAGGAGGCAAAAGAAGAAGGAAGCCCAATATGGTGATACCCAGCAAACCCTGGTACATCCCTCTATTGATTCTCAAGTGCCTTTTCTTGTGGCTGACTCTGTTCCTTCAGGTAAATCTGGAAGGGAGGATGAAACTTTGAGACCTATAGAGGCTGGGAATAGTAGACAGATATCTCATGTATCTAATCCATTACTTTTAATTACTACCTCAATGATTAATCCTGATATGGCTGTGATTGATGAAACTCTTGACCCTGAGTTCTATGAGAGTCTGGAAAGTTACTCAGTTTCCTTATTGAGAAACACTATAGATGTAGCAAGAATTAATGATGAGCACTTGAGAGATATTATTGCCAAGCAAAATCATATAATGAACAATATGCAATTGACTCAGAGATATAATAGTTTGTTTACTGATCAGGGTTATCAAGCATTAAGAAGTGAAGCACAGATAGTCTCTGATGAATTGTCTCATTACAAAGCGACCCATGAAAAGAAAGTTGCTTTATTGCAAAATATAAAAAATGATTTGTCTAAACTAAAAGATACTGTATCTGCCTGTTGCCAGGAGGTAGAGATAGATAAGATAAATCTGAAAATATTGAATGACCATTTGTCATCTTTTCAACATAAAAATCAATTATCTTTTGCAACTATCAATGAGAGTTTATCTAGTCTTCCAAGAATGAAAACAAGACTAACAACCATTGAAGAAAATTGAACTCATTGTTAAATGACCAAAAATATTCTGACATTTCTGTGAAGGAACATATAGTGCAGGATGCTCAAATAGTACCTGTGGCTAGTTCATCTAAAGTAAAAATAGCTCCGGAAATACCTGTTGATAACACTGAGTTTCCATCAAAAACTGATGATGCACCAGGATCTGCAACAGAAGGATTAAAAAATGAGATTTCAGCACAATTAGAGAAATTAAAGCTGCTTCTTACTCAGAAACAAGCTAGTACTAAGGAGACTCCTTCAAATCAAAAGAATTGGCCAAAACTTGACCAGTACACAACATTTGATGTTGATTCTTCCTCTGATTGGCAACAATTTATTTGCAGAATTGATAACTTAAAAAATTCTTACAAACTCCCAGATGAGGAAATTGTGTCCAAGTTAATTTATTTGTTCACTAATGTTGCCCTGATGTGGTATGAATCTGTTCTCCTGGATGGGAATGACTAATCATGGGAGGATTGGAAGAAATTAATTAAAGCACAATTTGGTGGCTCCAAGTTCAGAATGGCTCAACAAAGGCAGTGTGAGGAAACTAAATATAGCTATTCTACTGATAAACCTATTGAGTTTTTAATGAAACTTGTAAAAATCTTAAGGGCAATGGACCCAAATATGGAGTTTGATTTATGAAAGGACAGGATCCTCTATAAATTACTAATGTCTCTGAGAGACTTGATAGTGGCTAGGACTGAGTTCTCCAAAGAACCCTCTTCTTTCATTAATACTTGCAATGAGATACTTCTAAACAATAAGTATGATGCCAGAAGATTCATTCCTAGGACCCCTTTGGAGAAACCCTCCACTTACCAACAGAAACCTCTGGAAAAGGTTGGTAAACCTTCTGCTCCTGTTGCACCAAAGAAGTATGCAACAAACACTTGTTTCAAGTGCAACAAGCCTTGGCAGAAAGGCCATGTTTGTTACAAGAAGATAAATCTTGTAGAACAAACAGAGGAGCATGCTGATGACACAGTGGCACTGGATGATAGATCAAGTGATTGTGCCAGCAATATTTCATATGAATCTCAACAAGAAATCTTGATGCTGGAAGAAGATATTCATTATTTAAATACTATTGACATTGATAATAATGATTTATCTACAGTTGAGGATGCCGAGATCATAAAGAACATTGAGGATAACTCAATTGTTATTGCCCCTCTTAAGGCACCAGTCTTGATCAATGGAACCAGCATTGAAGTTGTTCTGGATTCTGGAGCTGGAGGAAGTGTAGTATCTGAAAGAGCACTTGCTTCAGTAGATCAAGACTATAAATCTAAACTGATGCCTATCATTTCTGAAAATTGGAGAGGGTATGGCTCTGTTTTGTTCCCCATTGGTAAATACAAAGCCACAGTGTTTTTTAAATATAACCATGGTTTTGTAAGAGCTATTTGTGATTTTGTTGTCATGAAAAATGATAACTTGAGCAATTGGTTTATTGTAGGGAATGATATTTTAACCAAGTATGGCATAAAATTGGATCCTTCAAACCAATGTTTCACAATGGGGATGAATGGGAAGAGAAAATTTAAAATTTCCTCCCCTAAAAAATTATTAAAACCAGAATTGAACACATGTAATTCTGTGGTTCAATATAAAGGAAGATCTACAAATGAAATGCATGCCCTTATGTCTGAAATTGACAATGCTTCTTTTGGAGAACAACTTTCTGGTGAGGATAAAGATTCCATCATTAACTTAATAAAATCTTTTCCTATGGCCTTTGCTCATGGGTCACATGAACTGGGATTAGTTAAAGAGGAAATGAAACTTTCATTGTCTTTCCCATTAACTGATATACCACCTAGTTTAAAGAAGAAGCCTTATTCTGCTTCTCCCACAAAGAGAAAAGATATTGAAGACAATATCTCTACCCTTTTAAAAATGAATATTATTGAAAGGGTAGTTGAAACACCTAAATATTGTGTTATCTCACCTGTCCTAATTTCTTATGAGAAAGATAAAGCCGGGTTATGTGGTGATTATAGAGCACTAAACACTTATACTTTTGATGATATCTACCCCTTACCTAGAATCAGCTCTATACATGCTACTTTACAGGGTGCTAAATATATCAGCTGTTTGGATGGTAATAAAGGATATCACCAGGTACCTGTTGAGAAAAGTTCTCAGAACTTTCTGATGATTGCCACTCATATGGGTATTTATAAGTATATTAGGATGCCATTTGGCCCTAAAATGACCCTTCAGTTTTCCAAAAAGTAATGGATAACACATTCCATCAAGAGATAATTGAAGGATGGCTGATGGTTTATATTGATGATATCATTATATTCTCAAAAACATTTGAGGACCATCTTAAACACCTGTGTAAAGTATTCCAGAAAATGGATGAAATAAATATGACACTTGCCTTGAAGAAATGTAAATTTGGTTTCCATTCTTTAAAAGTTCTTGGTCATGTTGTTTCAGGCTTACAGATATGTGTTGACCAGAACAAAGTGGCAGCCATACAACAGGTGAAGGCTCCTACAACAGTGAGAGAGCTCCAAAGTTTTTTGGGAATGTGTGGATACTATAGACAGTATATTAAAAATTACCAAGTCATAGCTTTACCCCTTACCCAATTAACTAGAAAGGATGTTGCTTTTGTCTGGAATAGTGAAAGACAAAGAGCCTTTGACACTATGAAACACTGTTTGATGTCAGCACCAATTCTTGCTTTACCTGACTTTAATCAACCATTTGTTTTGTACACTGATGCCAGCTTCATTGGTCTTGGTGCTGCCCTCCATCAAAAACAAGTGATAAATGATAAAGTTTCAGAAGTAGTAATTTGTTATATTTCAAGAACCTTGAGAAATAGTGAATTGAAATATGGTGCTACTCAATTAGAGTGTTTAGCTGTAGTATGGGCTCTAGAAAAGCTTCATTATTACCTAGATGACCAGAAATTTGAACTTGTCACTGACTGCAGTGCAGTTAAATACATTTTAAACTTGAAAACACCTAACAGACATATGTTCAAATGGCAGCTGGCTGTTCATAAGTACAGAGGGAGAATGACAATTATTCATAGGGCTGGTATTGTTCACTCAAATGTGGACATGTTATCAAAGTTACCTTTACCAAATGATGACTCTAATCCTGCTTATGATCTTGAGGATGAAATTATTCATATTCATGGGATATATGTGGTTGATATGGAGGAAGAGCTATTACAGCTTATTCTGGAATCATATGATAAGGACACTGACTTGAAAAAGTTATGCACCATATTAAATGATCCAAAGAATGCTTCAATACAAGCATTAATGAAAACCCTTCCACCAAAGTACCAAAAGGCTTTGGAGAAAGGTAAATTTTCAATTGATGAAGGATATCTATATTATAGACAAAAGTTGAGTAATGTCATTGTTATTCCTCCTTCTATGAAAGAAATCATCTTGAAAATTTGTCATGATGACATATTAGCTGGACATTTTGATCTTGAAAAAACAATGATCAGAATTAAGAACACTGCTTGGTGGGTTAATATGTCTGAAGACACAAAATTATATGTTGAATCTTGTGATTCTTACCAAAAATCAAAAAGATTAACTGGTAAAAGAGCAGGATTAATGCAACATATTGAACCTCCTGATGCTCCATGGCAAATAATAAACATGGATTTTGTAACAGGATTACCTATTGCTGGTAAAGACAGTTATAACTCTTGTTGGGTTATTGTGGACAGATTCACAAAAATGTGTAAATTTATCCCTACCCACAAGGATGTTTCCACTAAAGAATTAGCTTTCTTATTGTCACCGGACGACCTACGCACAAGGTCGAGGATGTTCCTGAAAGTGAGATGAGGGATTTAGAAGCTTCTTCGAAGCACAGAGGAATGATTCGAGGAAGTGGTTCGAAGGTCACTCAAAGTAAGAGCTACAGGTTCGAGGTTTGTTCGAGAAGAATTATAAAATAGTTTCAAAGGTAATAGGAATTCTTAAGATCTCACAAAGGGTTGGAAACTCAATAATCAAAGATTTAGGATTTAGAAATGAATATTGAGAAAATAAAAGAAAGATACAATAACAATGATTTAACTTTAAAGATTTATCACTATTAGTGTAAATACAATTTATAATTTAATTCTAAGGAATATCAAACCAAATACCCAACCCCTTTTATATCCTTTGTTCCTCCTCTCATTGACCTCCCTTCCATTGCACCATTCCCATACCATGGACCATTACTAACATACACTTAGACCCTCTTCGCTAAATATTCGTCCATGCTCAATTTACCCCTTTTTAATTAATTAACAAAACTTTAATGAAAAAACTACTACTGTACTATTTCGTTGAACCTAGCGCTGTGCGTCGCTTATTGAAAAGGAGACTAAAGCACCCTATTGGGAGATTGACTAATTAAGATTTAGAGTTTAGGCTAACGCAGTTAAATAGTAAGTACACAAAGGAAAATCGCAGTTGCTATGGAGAATTGCTTTCTGCGCTTCGAGTATAGATTTAGGACTCGATATTATTGATTTAATGAGCTGCTTTCGCCTCGAGTGTCACGTGGCGTGTGACACTTATGGTGGTCTCATATGTTTAATACTTATGGTTTTCCTAAAGCCATAATCTCTGACAGAGACCCTAAATTTACTTCTGAATTTTGGATGTCTCTGATGGATGTTTGTGGTTGTGATCTGAAACTTTCTACTGCCCATCACCCTCAGACTGATGGTTTAGCTGAAATAATGATTCAGACTTTAGAGGACATGATAAGAAGATATTGTGCCTTTGGCCTTGAGTATAAAGATAATGACAGATTCACTCATGATTGGGTTACCTTACTTCCTGGGTTAGAATTTGCTTATAATAGCACTGTTCATTCTGTTACTCAAAGAAAGCCTTTTGAGCTCTGGCTTGGATATGTTCCAAATACTCCTGCCCAAATTCTCAATAACAAAATACCTAAATTGGATATACATCCTGGTGTAAAATCCTTTCTTCAAATGCAACAACTATGTAGAAATCATGCTCAAAAATGTATTGAAAAATCATTTGAATATGAGAAGAAAAGATGGGACAAATCCCATAAAGAATACACTTTTAAAATGGGTGATGAAGTGTTGATTTCTACAGTCCACTTCAACTTACAAGGTAATAACAAATTGAAAGATCCATTTGTTGGCCCATTTGTTGTCAGAAGAATGATTGGAGATAATGCAGTTGAAGTTATTCTGTATTCTCCATATGACAGAAAACATCCTGTTTTTCCAATATCTCTTTTGAAACCTTACACATCCAATAGTGATTTATTTCCAAAAAGGAGGGGTAGACCAAAGAAAACCCCAAATGAAATCACTGAAACAGAAGAAATTGAAAAAATTTTAAATGACAGAATAGTCACTGCTGAAAAAGGTACAGAATACTTATTGAGATTCTAGAATAAATCATCTGAATATGATTCTTGGATACCTGGGAAGGAGATATCTAATCTTCCTACTCTACTAAAGAAGTATAAAAAGAAAAAATCATAGCATTTTTTTATTGTTTTTTTAGAGTAAGGGAGTGTCAGCCAGGCTACTAGACTTACCCAGTGAAATAATTAATTATTTACTGGATGAAGCCGCACCTTATCATTTTAATTATTATTTAATTATAAATTAGTTACATTAAAATTACTTATAATAAATTAACTAATTACTGAATGATAAAATTAAATGAATAATTAAAATTAAAATATAAAATTGTCCCTTATATTTTTTCTCTAACACCGTGCTCATTTGACAGGTTGGAAAAAATAAAAAATTTTATATTAAAAAATAGATTTTAAGTTAAAATAAGAATTTAAATATTCAAATAATATTAAATATATACAAAAAATTCAAATTTCTTATTTAGAATTGACTTCTACAGTAAATATTAAATAAATTGATGTATTTCTGACATACTCTGTAAATACATCTTTTTGACGCCTTCTTTTTAGAACAACTTTATTATTTGAAAATACTCCTTCTGGAATATTCTTTTCTCTCTCTCATACTACTGTTTTTAGAATTTGATTGCCATGCTTTGTCTCTCCTTTGCCTATATAAGGCCTCTCTTTTGGTTGTTTTTTAATCATTCCTTTACTACACCATTTTATTACAACAATAACCAATCAAAACTTATTCTTATATTCTATATCATTAGTACTTACAATAGCGTAATTCTAATCTATAAATTATATCAATATTTTAATCCTACCTCTTTTAATTGAGTAAAATAATCATCCTTGAATTAAGAAATACGTACCAATTTGTTGAGAATCCATTTAAATCCTTAAAATCCTCGTAGAGCTTCATACCAAATCTTCTAGACCAAAAGTGTACCTTGACATAAAAAATAAAAAATAAAAAAAAAAAAATAAAAAATAAAAAATAAAAAATAAAAAATAAAAAATAAAAAATAAAAAATAAAAAATAAAAAATAAAAAATAAAAAATAAAAAATAAAAAATAAAAAATAAAAAATAAAAAATAAAAAATAAAAAATAAAAAATAAAAAATAAAAAATAAAAAATAAAAAATAAAAAATAAAAAATAAAAAATAAAAAATAAAAAATAAAAAATAAAAAATAAATAATAAAAAATAAATAATAAAAAATAAAAAATACAAAATACAAAATACAAAAGAAAATAAAAATAAAAATATACCTTATTCACAAAAAATATACTTCTCATTAATTTGTGTGTTTATTCTCTACACATCTTAAACTTAAATTTCTAAAATTTTATCCTGAAATACCATTTTTCATAAATTGTTAACTTTTTACTCAACTCACTCACTACTTTCTATATAAATGCATAATATTAACATGTTTCTTTAGAGAATGATTTGTTTTTAAATCTAAAGAAAGTACTCAGAATGGAGTGGAAGCTAGACTATATAAACTATGGGGGTCTAGCTAAGTGCATAATCATAGTGAAACCATAAGACCCCCCTCACATTTCAAGACAAAAATCATCCCTTAATTATTTTTAAACCACTAAAAATGACTGTACCTAAAAATATTAAATAATAGAACTTGTCAATTACAATTCAAAGAATGAAAAGAGTTTCAAAATTTATAGTATATCAAAAAATGAATATTTGAAGGTGATATAATGGAATTAATAAAATTTAATACTTCCCATGTACATTACTGTTTATTGCTAAAGGAAAATAAATAAATAAAAGAAAAATAGAAAAAAATATAGTACTGGATTGAAAAATGAAAAATCCAGGAGATATAATGAAAGGAGGCATTTAAGTTTTTAAAAAATGAGACATGTGTTGAAATGTTGACAGATAGCCAAATTAGGGATTGGGAAATGAAATGAAGGCCACATAGAGATCCAAAATACTTGAAAATTTCTTTTGAGGTGATTTAGAAGTGAGAAGAGATGGAATGAAGGAGTGGATGAAGATGGATCCAAGATAGAGAGGATTAGGATTATGGAATTCTGATAAAGCCCCCAGAAAGAAAAGATTGAGATAAGGAGGGTAATGATGAATGAAATCTGATCAAACTCTTAGATTCAAAAAATGAGATATTTAAAGGCTGATTAGGCCCCCTAAGATAAGATCTGTGGAAATTATGGAAAACTAAGCCCTCTTAAGAGCAGGTCTAGAAGGGAGGCAGGAAAAATGCAATCGAATTAAGAAGCCAAGATTTATATGGCTGAGACTGAAAGGATGCTAAGTAGATTAGGCAGCCAAGGAAGTTATATATGTAGAATTGATGAGGGATCTTCAGTAATGTAGTAAAAAGGGTTCCACACAGGGTTCAACAAAAACTAGGATGGCCCATAACCTACAGAGAATACTTCCTTTGCAGAACCAAGGAAAGTACTCCAATGGGACTGTTGGATAGACTATATACATGATGGGAGTATAGCTAAGTACAGTTCCCAGAAATATGTCCTTTTTAACCTCTTTTATTTATACTACTCTCACAAAATTCATTCAATTTCATTTAAATTTTGCTACACCATCAATAGAGAGCTTGAAATTCATAATATAAAATAAGGATTTTTTTTTTCTGTATTTTTTTCTCATTTTAATGATTTGTCACACCTCCAGTTTCTGGATGTGGAAGTAAGGATCAGAGAGATATAGAATTATTATGAGTAAATATTCAGAGAGGACCTGAAGGGAATCAAAAATAGAAAAAGAGGAAAATCACCAAAATTGATGAAGAAAAAAGGAAAAAATGTTTGAGTTAAATGGAGAGGGCTAACCATATGCAACTTTATTGTGCAGGGTTATCAGAAATTTGTCATATCTTGTAAGATGAAATTTGATGTCACAGATAGGTACTTTGATAAGATAAACATTCAATGTGTATTTTGATATTTATTGAAGTGCTTATTTTTGAGTGGGTGATATCAAGACAATGGCGGCTGAAAGAAATAAAAGTGAGCTAGCTGTATGCATATTGTGGTTTTTTGTGAGTAATAAAAATTTTAAGTGATGAAAAGAATATGTTGCCAGACACTGTACATAATTATGGTTTTTCAAAAATATTTTTTGGTGTTGAATTTTATAACTAGATACTAATTTAAGAAAAATTACATTGTGTTTTTCAAATGTTGAATAAGGAGTTAGTAGGTGAGGCTAGTAAGGAATTGATGATCAATGAAATATAATATTCTGGAAAAAAATGTAAAAGTTAAAGAGGAAGTGTAAAATTAGTACAAAAAACTTATTCATTTTAAAAAAAATTAACAAGAAATTGGTTAGTGAATTGAGTAAAAATTTAATGATTGATGAAAAATTAAAGTGGGATATATATAATTAAAAATTTAAGCAAAAAATTTTAAGAGTATCAAATTACCAATAGATGGAAATTGTTATTGTTGTGTGGAGGTTAGAGAGGAAGTAGAAATTGAATTGAGTAAGAATTTACTAATGGCTGTCATAATTTGTACTTGAATTATGCCCTTATTTTTCCTGGTGAGTTTTAGATGTTACTTTACTTCCCCAGAAAAACCTTTTTATGAATTTTTGAATTTTAATGAATTTCTAAAAATAAATCATAGAGAAGAGAAAAAAACAAGATAACACCTATAGATAGAAAATGGACTGTAGTGTCAGAAAATGATAATAAATGATTTATTACACTAAATTTTTTTCTTAAATTCTGGTTTAATGAAACCCCCAACCTTGGGACATGAGCACTAAAATTTTTTAAAATATAAGACTAACTCCATATGATAGAGAAGAATCATCATGATCACCAGAAAAAAATAGCTGGCACCTGCTGGTAGATGAACATCTTTGACTGAAATGTGGTATTTAAATTGGGGAGAGATACCTGTAAGCAGGTGCTAACATTTCTTTCTGGTGGATAATCATAATAAAAAATGAATTTTCAAAAAGAATTGAAAATTGAATTAAAAAAATTAACCAATTAAGATGATTTTACCACAGTATCAGTTACCACTGAAGTTCTAGAATTCTTAGATGGGATCAAGATTTTTGAATAATATTTGAGAAATCTCATCCAAGGAAATAGTGAGCTCAAATATATTTTACTTTTTATTTGAGTGGATATTTTTCTTGGATAATATAAATAAGAACATCTGCTTTGGTGAGCTCACCCTAATTTAAGGTTAATTTTTCCAAAATTATTTCTTTAATTAGCACCATAAAATAATTATTGTTTTTTTAAATTTAATTTTGTCTTTCTAAATATTAACTCTACGTAAATATGAACTAATGTATTTGTGGTTCATAAAATCATATAGATTAATATGATAAATAATAATTTCAATAAAACATCATTTCTTAAAAATATTTTTCTTTTTTAAATAATATTTATAATTGAATTTGATAATGATTAAGGAAAATATAAGCACTATAAATAATTTGATTTTTGAAATTTTTAGAAGAATTGATAAAAAACATGGCAAAAAGTAGGTGAAATTGACTAAAAAAGAGTCCTAAAATATAGTCTTTTTGTCAGCCAGGCTATACCAGGAGCCCAGTAGATGATATGTTGATTTATTGGACCTGAAAGGGGGCATAAGAATTTCATTTGATGTATATAAATTAATATTTTATTACATAATAAAATTATATAAGTATCTTATTAAATATAAGTGATATATTAATTTTATTGTTATATAAATTATTTATACATTTAAATTAAGCATAATATATTTTATATTCTACAAATAATGGTGCATTTTTATGTATTTAATAATTATAAATTAATAATTAATTAATTACAAACATATATTATAATTATATGTGTAAAATTGACTTATAATGTAATTAAATTAATTAATTAAATTTATATATTAAATAAACCTTTTCATATAATATTAAACAATAATATTAGGGGGTGTCAGTTCTGGCAAATCCGCACTTAACTTAAGTGCGGATTTCAAACCAAATCAGCACTTAAATTTTGCAAAAAAGTCACTTATTTCAAAAAAGGGTGTCAGTTATGAACTCAAATCAGCACTTTTTTCCCATTTTTTTTCACAACCACATTTTGGCCACAAAACATCCCTTCCTTTCTTACCCCATCCCTGTCACATGTGACACACTGACCTTCCTCGCTACCTACCCATCAATCCTCGGCACACACCCCTTCCTGACATTTTCAATATTTTGACCAGGCATGTTTACATTCTTTTTTACTTATTTCTTCTACTTCTTAATCTTTTTTCTATGGGTGTCAGTTCTGACCTCAAATCAGCACTTTTTTCGTGATTTTTTTTTTCAAAACCACATGTTGGCCACATCATCCCTTTCTTTCCCATACCATTTTGTACTCTCCAAATTTCCTCTTTGTGTACTTCATTCACTTGGGTTGGTATTTTGGTTTGTTGCATATTCATTTTTTTTGGAATTTACGGTGAATTTTTTTTTTTTGGATGGCTCATTGGTTTTCTTTCACCAGCTCAACATGAAATCGCATATTTTCTGAAATCGCATATTTTGTCAGTGATTTTTTTTTTCATTCATCCCTCATATCCTTTTCCTATTCTTCTCCAACATCCCTCAAACAATTTGGTTTCATTCATTTTGTCATCTCATCTCTCCAGGTAAGTCACTTTATTCTTTTTTTTTGATTTTTTGATTACTAATTATAATTTTTTTTGTTTTTTTCTGTTTATTTTATTTTTTTTATCTAAATTTTTTTTGTAAGTGGTTATTTTGGATTTCAATGGTATAATTAACCTTTTTTTTCTCTCCCTCTTTACTTTCTTTTTTAGCTCCATCACCCTACTCTTCATCCCTCCTTGGCATGGTCATTATCCCCCCTTTCCCTTATTTCACTTTTTTTTGGCTCCATTTCATTGAAACACATACATTGCACATTCTTTATGCATTTCACTTACTCCATATTCAATTTCCCCACAATTCCAACATCAATCTTTCTCACTCTATTTTTCCTACTTTTCAATCAAGGTAAGTTTCATCTCCTTTTTTTCATGCCTATATGATATCTCATTCCTTTTATGAAAATTTCATACTTAAATATATGTATGACTCATATCTGGATAACAGTGAACTTATAAAACTCCTTTTGATCTCATCTTCATTACCACTTTTCAAGTTTTTGTAAAATTTTGAAAATCAGACTCGGAATTAGGGTTAGGTTTATTCAAATCTAATGTTCTTTTTACTGAAGATTCTCCTGAAGGCTACCTTTCATTTCCCACAAACAGATTTGAATTTGATTCAGTGGTTGCTGAGATATTGACTGTTAAAGTTGAGCCTTTTTTTTCCCAATTTAAATTTTTATTTCATTTTTTATGTAACAAATTAGGGTTAGGTTTATTTAAATCACATGTCCTTTAACTGAAGATTCTACTAAAGCATATCTTTCATTTCCCACAAACAGGTTTGAATTAGGTTCAGTGGTTGCTGAGATTTTGACCTTTGAAGTTGAGCCTTTTTTCCAAATTTCACTTGTCTTATTTCACATTTTTATATTGCATATTTAGAGGATAAGGATTCTGAAACTCTTATATGATTATTATCTAGGCATTTCAATTATATAGGCATATATTCGTTGCTCAAGAATATCACTAAAGCTCAAAAAGATGAAGATATTCGCTTATGGGACACTCTACCTTCCTTTAACTCTTTTCTTGCTCTTTGACTCAAAAAGCACTGTAATAAAGCATTTGAAAAAAATCATGAACTTGCAATGAAATTTGGAATACCGAATTGGTGTGACTCCGAATGGGAAGATATCAGCCACGAATATCTTTTATTTTCTAATGTTATTATCACTCATTCTGGATTTCACAATAAAATTCACACCGATACCAAGGACACCAATTTTCTTACTTTTGGTATATTCTCATATATCAAACCGATTACTGGCCAACCAATACAATCTCCAACTAAAATCAAATGACATGGTTTATATTTTCCAGACCACCGGTGCATCATTGATTTTGGTTTGGGAAATGGTATCATCAAAACTATTTGGAATTCCTCTAAGGATAATCATCAAACGACCAAAGCTCCTCCTGGTTTGGAATCCTGTCAAGATTTAACACATTTTGGTTGCTCATTTCAAATCAGTCATAAGTTGATTCAAAGAATCAATAAGGTAATGAAAGAAGGTAAAGTTAATCGATTTAAAAAAACTTTATTTAGATCCAAAAAGTATGGGGATTAGAGTTGTCATTGAAAATTTTATATTTTTTCGTAAATTTTTAATAAATATTTTTTATGTATCAATTTCCTCAACTAAAGTAATGGGCCCACGACCTTGTGTTGTATAAATGGTAATCATGATAACATTTATTTGTTTCATGGGGTTCCTCTAGCCTATACCTGTGGAAAGTCCCAAACTTTTGTTTCTAGATTTGATCTGCATTTTGGCTTAAGGGATTGTCATTACTTTAAACTAGGGAAATTGATATATATTAGATATTTATTTAATAATTTACGTAATTATATTAAATTTAGATGACTTCCACCACTTACTTCAATAAAATGCAGGGGGGGGGTATTGCCAAATTTTCAAATCTGACATGTGAAATTGATGACTTAGAAAAATTTTGGTGATATCCACCCCTTGCTTCAATAAAATGCAGGGGAGAGTATTGCCAATTTTTTAAAACAGATATAGAATTTTTTTTGACTTGTAAATATTTTGGTGAAAATTTTTGACAAGAATGTGAAAGTAATTGTTTCCACCTTGAGCAGGTTTCTGGCTCAAAGGAATAGCAGTACCATCAACAAAACCAATACATCCTGGGAAGCCCTCTGCTTGCATAACCTGAAATGATTCAAGTCGCTCTTCTTTTGTTGGCCAGGTGAGAAGTTGAGATTACAAGGAGTTGATGGCAGTGATACATTGTTTGGTATAAGTGTTAACTGAACCATACCCTAAATCAAAGACATTTTCTAAACGTTTCAAAGCGGCTCCATTACCATTTGAACCCAAATGACATAGTGTGATGGCCAATTGAATTGAAGGATGTTGTTGTTCTTTTTGAGAATTATTGTGAAATATGGGATGATCCTGAATAAGCTCAAGCAATTTAAGGAAAAATTCCTGAGAAGTCCTGAACAGCTCTCTAAAACTGGGTGTAGATAGTTTAAGAAGTGTTTGGATGGTGTAATTGGGGGTATGAAGTACTTGAGGCTTTTTGGGAAGAAGGTAATGTTTCGTGGCCATTTTTGATAAAAAGACAAAATCTTCTTCTAGATCAGAATCAGAATTGCAATCAGAGTCCAAGAGCAGTTCAAGAGCCATGAAAGTCATTGCTTTATGTAATTAATCACGATTTGAAAGTGAGGAAGGCATAACTCTTATATGATATGATATGAAGATGTAAGTGATGTACAATGTTTTTAGTTATGAAGTGTTATGCTGCGGAGTGCTGCGTATGAATGGGATGATGCTGACAAATCAGTGAAATGGGACTTGATGGTGAAATCAGCACTTTTGGTTGAGAAAGTGCGGATTTGAGTGAAATAAGTGACTTATTTCATTTTGAAATCCACCAGTATTGGGGCTAGTGTGTTTTGGAAATCCGCACTTATTTAAGTGCGGATTTGTAAGTGCAGATTTGCAAGAACTGACACCCCCTATTGGAAGCTTTTTTGACCCTTAATTGTGTCAGAAAAACTATTAAATAAATTATAACACTTATTTAATAACATAGTATTAAAATCCCCACTTTAAATTACAAATATCATTAAATTAATTATATGTTTCATTTAAACTAATTATTGAATTAATTACATAGTCAAAAAAAATAATTAAAATTGCTTTAAACTGGATTGAATTGATTACATGAATTTTTGGCGTGAAAATAATTCTATTTGTTTTACTTAAACCCTTTACATGTCACTATAATGTCTGTTTTGTATTATTTTACTCACTGTTCTCATGTTTCAAACTTACTTGGTTACTAATTATTTTAATTAAGTGTTTTTGGGAAATTATGGTGGGAAAATTAGTTACTTACTCACAGGTTTAGTTGAATGTCTCATGTTTTTCTCTCAGTCTCCATGTTTTAGTTCTATTCTTTTTAATTTCTAGTTTCATGTTATTCCTTTTTGTAATTACTACATTGTGACACTTCAGAGAGTCCTTTTCCTATAAAAGGCTTTGGATTATCCCCTGTAGCTGGATAACTTATTACACTCAACTTTTTTAACATATTTTTAAAATATAATATGTTTACTTTATTTTTATTAGTATTATAATTCTAATTTAAAGGTAAATTATTATTCTAAGGTTGAAATAAGTTTATTAATAATAGTAATTGTTTGTTGCGCATTGAAGATAGTACTTACTTAAATAAATATATTAGGGGGTGTCAGTTCTGGCAAATCCGCACTTAAATTAAGTGCGGATTTCAAAACAAATCAGCACTTACAAATCAGCACTTAAATTTTGCAAAAAAGTCACTTATTTCAAAAAAGGGTGTCAGTTATGACCTCAAATAAGCACTTTTTTCCCGTTTTTTTTCACAACCACATTTTGGCCACAAAACATCCCTTCCTTTCTTACCCCATCCCTGTCACATGTGACACACTGACCTTCCTCGCTACCTACCCATCAATCCTCGGCACACACCCCTTCCTGACATTTTCAATATTTTGACCAGGCATGTTTACATTCTTTTTTACTTATTTCTTCTACTTTTTAATCTTTTTTCTTGTTATGTGCCAGTTTCATAATGCCTCCCAGACATTCCAAATCTCAAAAGGTAACTCAAAAATCTGCTTCGTCACAAAAGTCTCCTCGTAAAGCAAGCCCTACACCTGAAAAATCAAAGGCAGGTTCAGGTCAGCTTAAAAAGGATGATTATCTCATCATAATCAACTTCCTTAAAATAAAATCAAATTTTGAAGCATGTTTTGGATGTGAAAAGTCCACTCGTATTGGACTTCCACCTTCTTCAAAGGTTAATGGCTACTTGTTGATGGCCAATGAAGTAAGGAAGAAAACAAGGGGGAGAATCGATATCAATCCTAAACAAATGAAGGAGAGATTTAAGAGTTACCATTCAAAATATAAAAAGACTCATCATGCTGTAAATGAAACTGGCTTTGGTATTGACGATGATGATTTGGAGATTGGAATTACTACTGTTTCCGAAAAGCTCAATGTCATGTGTCCTTTCTATGAGGAAATGGATAATCTTTTTGGCACCCGAGTTGATGTAAACCCTTGGTTTCTACACAATACTACTAAGCATATACCCTCTGGATCCAAACCTTCCTATAATCCTCCCAACACACCTTTACTTGAAGAAGATCAATCCCCTCCACCTTCTAACCATAGTTCAGCTGAAGATGATCCCAACTATCAAGCAGAACAATTATATTGCAGAAGATCTGAATCCTCAGAGGCCCAAAATTTAAATGTATGTTTACTTTTTGTTTTTTCTTCAATTCTTCTCTGAATTTCTCTTTCTTTCTAGTCTCCTCCTACTCAAACTCAATCTCCATTAAATAATCTCAATTCTGGAAATGTGAATACCTCTTTAGAAGCTGCTTTAGAAGAACTTCCTGAAGCCTCTTGTTCAAACTCCAAACTAAAGCGTCGAGCCTCAACTTCAATGAACTTGAACCATCTATTAAAACGTGGTAATACTTCAACAAGCTCATTTGGCTCCCTTGAGGATTATTTTGAAAAAAAAGATATAAGTAAGTTTTGTTTACTATATATCTTAATCATTAACTCATTTATTTATTTATTTCAATTTAATTTTCTCAGCGAAATCAACTATTGCAAATAATGCCCTTGACTTTGAGAAGATGAAGTTTGATCATATGCTAAGGAAAGATCAGCAAGCCTTAGATTTGGAAGAAAAAAAATTTGAGGTAGAGCAGATGGAAAGAGTAAATGACCGTCAATTTCAAAGAGAAATGGCTACTTGTGAATTGGAAAAACAAGAGAGTTTTAAAAAAAAAGATTTCATTATGGAATGTGTTAAAAATGGCCAATCTTATGAGGACATTAAAAAATTACTTGACCTTTTCAATTGATAATTTGTTTTTCTAGTTAATTTAATTTTGTTTGATTTCTTTTTGGTAATATTTTCTTATATGCTGACTTAAAAAAGGAAAAGAATATAGTACGTTATTTTTGACAAAAATTTGAATGTATAATAAAAATTTTCTATCTTTACTTTCTAGTCAATAAGTTTGCTTATCTAAATTTTTCTAAGTCATCAATTTCACATGTCAGATTTAAAAAATTGGCAATACCCTCCCCTGCATTTTATTGAAGTAAAGGGTGAAAGTCATCAAAATACAATATAATTACATAAATTAATTAATATATAAATAAGATATGTCAAGTATACTACTTTTAAAGTAATGACAATTCCTTAAGCCAAAATGCAGATCAAGTCTAGAAACTAGGTTCAATGCAAAGTATTTTTTGAAGCAACTTATTTAAATAATACTTTATTAAATTAAGTTGATCAATAAAGATTGATTGACAATATTGCAATTCTTAAATACAATAATTTTATTAAAAAATTTCAGATTACATATAAAAAAAATCAGTGACTTTTTCTATTAATTACAACTGTTTTTACAGAATTGAAAACTATGTTTCAGCTAATATTTTATGGAAGCGAACTCTGTTCTTCGCCCGAAGAACAGAGTTCATCCTCCTATTTTCACCCTCTGTTTAAAAAGAATAAAATGACTTACCTGGAGAGATGAGTTTAGAAAAAAGAAATATAAGTGAATGGAAGTGAACTCTGTTCTTCGCCCGAAGAACAGAGTTCATCCTCCTATTTTCACACTCTGTTTAAAAAGAATAAAATTACTTACCTGGAGAGATGAGTTGAGAAAAAAGAAATATAAGTGAATGGAAGTGAACTCTGTTCTTCGCCCGAAGAACAGAGTTCATCCTCCTATTTTCACCCTCTGTTTAAAAAGAATAAAATGACTTACCTGGAGAGATGAGTTGAGAAAAAAGAAATATAAGTGAATGGAAGTGAACTCTGTTCTTCGCCCGAAGAACAGAGTTCATCCTCCTATTTTCACACTCTGTTTAAAAAGAATAAAATGACTTACCTGGAGAGATGAGTTGAGAAAAAAGAAATATAAGTGAATGGAAGTGAACTCTGTTCTTCGCCCGAAGAACAGAGTTCATCCTCCTATTTTCACACTCTGTTTAAAAAGAATAAAATGACTTACCTGGAGAGATGAGTTGAGAAAAAAGAAATATAAGTGAATGGAAGTGAACTCTGTTCTTTGCCCGAAGAACAGAGTTCATCCTCTAGCTGCAATCGTTCAATAACTTAACGATTTGTTAACGAATCGTTAAGTGAAGGTTAAGGGGGGGTAGGAGGGATATGAGGGAGGATTTGGGGGAGTTTTGAGGGGGATAGGAGGGGGGGTTTGGAGGGGGGGTTTGGAGGGGGGGTTAGAGGCGGGTTTGGTGGGGATTTGGAGGGAGGATTTGGGGGATTTGGTGGGGGGTGGAGTGGAATGAGGGGAAGATATGAGGAGACCAAGAAGGGGGAGAAAGGGAGAGATGAGACCAAAGAGGGAGAAAAGGGAGGTTAGAGTGAGCCAAGGAGGGGTGAATGAGGCAGCCAAAGGGGGGAAAAGGGGGATGATTCCAAGGAGTTGATGGCAGTGATACATCGTTTGGTATAAGTGTTAACTGAACCATACCCTAAATCAAAGACATTTTCTAAACGTTTCAAAGCGGCTCCATTACCATTTGAACCCAAACGGCATAGTGTGATGGCCAATTGAATTGAAGGATGTCGTTGTTCTTTTTGAGAATTAATGTGAAATATGGGATGATCCTGAATAAGCTCAAGCAATTTAAGAAAAAATTCCTGAGAAGTCCTGAACAGCTGTCTAAAACTGGGTGTAGATAGGTTAAGAAGTGTTTGGATGGTGTACTTGGGGGTATGAAGTACTTGAGGCTTTCTGGGAAGAAGGTAACGTTTCCTGGCCATTTTTGATAAAAAGACAAAATCTTCTTCTAGATCAGAATCGGAATCAGAGTCCAAGAGCAGTTCAAGCGCCATGAAAGTCATTGCTTTATGTAATTTATCACGATTTGAAAGTGAGGAAGGCATGACTCTTATATGATATGATATGAAGATGTAAGTGATGTACGATGTTTTGAGTTATGAAGTGTTATTCTGCGGAGTGCTGCGTATGAATGGGATGATGCTGACAAATCAGTGAAATGGGACTTGATGGTGAAATCAGCACTTTTGTTTGAGAAAGTGCGGATTTGAGTGAAATAAGTGACTTATTTCATTTTGAAATCCACCAGTATTGGGGCTAGTGTGTTTTGGAAATCTGCACTTATTTAAGTGCGGATTTGGTCAAATTTAAGTGCGGATTTGTAAGTGCGGATTTGCCAGAACTGACACCCCCTATTATAAATAAATAAAACCTTACCGTTTTGTCAATCTTAAGAAATTGTCGTTACAACTCTTTTAATTAACTCAATTATTTTATTAATTTCATTTTCCCTAAACTTTTTCCCATTTTTCTATTCCTCCTCTCTATTTTATCCACCTTCTTCTCCTTCTTTTAGACAACCGGCTTACACTTGGAGGCCTTTCCAAACAAAGACAACAATACGCCACTTTGCAACGAACGACATTGCGCATGGACCACCCAAGCCAAAAAGGAAATTTTTTGCTGCGACTGTGTTTCGAACTTGTTTTCGACCTTTTAGGTTTATATTAGATTAAATAATATATAATTTTGAAGTAATTTCTTAATCACTATAGTAAGTTAACCTTTGCACCTCTCACTTATATTATTAAATTTTTATTGCAATAACAGTGATTGTGGCTTAATTGCTGATTCACTGAGTGTAAGTGTTCAATTTTTTTTTTTAATTTTTTATTATTATTCCTAGTTGACTATAATAGAGTAATACTCTTAGTCCTAGAGAATCATTAATTTTTAATAAAATATTGAATTAATTTTATTAAAATATTTTTGATTTATTGGTTGAACATAATAGTACTCAGTACTTAGTCCCAATTCGCCAATTTATTATTTTTGGTATTATTATTTTGGTTGACTTATAAAACCTTTGTTGGTTTGTCTCATTATAATTATTGTTTTTTCTTAATAAACAATTGTATTTACATATATTTGTATTACATTTTTTGTTAATTAATTAATTTTGAATAAAAATTTAAAATTTTTGTTTTGTTAAAAATTCAATTATTTATCTTTTATTTTGAAAATAACAATTTGAATCATTAAATTAATTTTAATTCTTTGTTCACAGTCTCAACGTCCAGTAGTTTGGCTAACAGCATGGATAACTTACATGTGGATGAGATTGAAGTGGATGGTGACACTGAATCTGTAGGCTCTTCTAGATTAACTTACAAAAATTATTCAGCTGACAAAAAACCTTCAGGACATGAAAATGGCAGGAGAAGTGGCAAACCCCCCTCACCAAACACCTCTGAAAGAAGTAAAACCTCTAACAAAACAGGAAACTCAACTCAAAGTATAAAAATAAAAAATATGTCACTGACTCAACAAGTAAACAACCTGTCCAGTCACATCAAAGAGCTGAGAGCAGAAAGTATGAAGTACAAGGCAAGAGTAGACACACTCTGGAAGCAGATGCAGGAATTATTAAATCCCAAACAGGCTCAAACTCCTCATTTCTCAGCCTCCCAGCCTCAGCCTCAACCTCAGCCCAATCAGGTACTCAGCTCCTTCATGAAAAATCAAAGCACTCTGCAGGTGGAGAAGTGGAAATGGGATTACTTGATGATCCATTACCAACAGCTCAACACCCTGGCCCATCCAGGACACCAACCTACCATTCATCTCCTCAACCCCATCCCTATCAGGGAGGCAGAAGAAAGAAGGCACAGGAGAAGTTTCCTCCCTTGCCATGGTAAGTAATTTGTTTGATAAACATGTTGGTATGTATAATAACAAATCTTCTTCAGGTAATATTGTGGATCCTGGTGAAAGAACAGTTAAACACTTAAAAAGAAAACTTCTTTTAATGAGTAGCCCCAATGATGTAATTAGCAAATTATCATTTGATGAACCTTTACATTTGACTTCTACTTCTTTAATTAATCCTTCTCTTGCAATTAAGAATGATTCTGTTTCCCCTGATGTCTATACTTTAATTGAGAAAACTTCTGAAGAAATATTGAAAGATTACCTTGATTTTAATGTTGTAAAGGACAAACATTTGAGAAGTGTGTTGATACATGAGAGTGATAGATTAAATAATTTGCACTTGCATTGTAAAGTAAGTTTTTCTGTACAAGATACAGCTTATTTTAAAATTAAAGAAACCTTGAATATTGTTCTTAGCCAACAAAAACAAATAAGGAGTGACCATAGATCTATCTCAGATAGGAATATCAATCTACATAAAAGCTTGAGTGAATTGAAACCCCTTATTGAGGAAAATTATTCATTAAAAAGTAAAATTAAAACTCTACGAAATGAGTTTAAAAAGCTAAAAAATGATTTCCATGCACTGAGTGCCAAACACACAGTTTCTGAGGACAGAAATGTTTTATCTCTTGCAAAAGTAAATGACCAGATGTCTGAAATCCCAAGGATAAGAGACTATGTGGCTGACCTGCAGGAAAAATTTTCAACCTTTACCATCAATAATTATGGTATAAATGAGAATGCTTCCCATAATCTGCATAAAAATAATAGAAAAGAACCTGAACAGAGTTCCTCTTTTCTTCCTCATATTTCAGCCATTAAACAAACTGACAATGAGTCTGTAAAAACTTTTTCTACTAGCAAAAAGTCTTGTGATGGTCATGTACCAGCTCTTTCTGTAAGTAATGAATTTTCTGAACACCTGGCAAAACTTCAGGAATTATTAATGATAAATAATTCAAACCAAAGGACGGACCATCCCAGTAGTCAGAAAAATTGGCATAAATTGTACCAACATCCTACCTTTGATTGTGATTCTTCATCTGATTGACAACACTTTATCCAAAAAATTGATAATTTAAAGAGATCTTATAAACTACCTGATGAGGAAATTGTTTCTAAGCTAATTTATTTATTTTCCAATGTAGCCTTGATGTGGTATGAATCTGTTCTTTTAGATAACAATCATTAAACATGGAAGGATTGGAAATCCTTGATTGAGAATCAGTTTGGTTGTTCCAAATTCAGGTTGGCTCAGAAAAGACTGTATGAGAATACTAGATATGTATCCTCCTCTGTTGAAAAACGCATTGTTTTTCTTATGAAAGTAACAAAAATTCTGAGAGCAACTTATCCAAAGATTGATTATGATATTTGGAGTGATAAAATCTTGTATAAATTACCAAATTCTCTTAGAGATTTAATTGTAGCTAGAACTGAGCATGTAAGGGAAAATTCTTCTTTCATTCACTACACAATATAGGGGGTGGACTTGCTAGCAAGTCCTCAACCTGAACTCAGATGGAACTCAGATGGAACTCAGACTGAACTCAGACTGAATCCATACTGAACTCTACTTGAACACCCACCTAAAACTGTTCTGCTGAGTGGTGTTCATCCCTGATTGTATGGTTCCTTTATCAATAGCTCAATGTGTGTTCAATCTGTGGTGAGTTTGGGTCCAAGGTTGCGGACTCGCTAGCAAGTCCGCCCCCCATATTGTGTGGTGATTAATATATGTAATGAAGTACTGCTCAACCATAGATATGAACCAAAGAATTACCCTGGAAGATCTTATCATGATCAAAATAAACTCTCTAAAAAGCCCCCAGAAAAACCTGGTAAACCCTCTGCCCCAGTTTCACCTAAAAAATATGCAACAAATATTTGTTATAAATGTAACAAATCATGGAAAAAGGGTCATGTTTGTGACAAGAAAACTCATCTTGTTGAACAAAATGAAGACACTGATGAAGCTGAAATTGATATCAATAATTCTTCTAGTGACTGTGAAAGTAATATCTCCTATGACACTGAATCTGTTAAAGATGTTTTAATGTTGGAACAGGATGTCCATTATTTAGATAATAAATCTGAAGAATGTGTATTGGATTTATCTTCAGTGGAAAATGCTGAAATAATTAAAGATATTACTAACAATTCTATAGCCATATCTCCTTTGAAGGCACCTGTTATCATTAATGGCAAAAATGTTGATGTAGTTCTTGACTCTGGTGCTGGAGGAAGTGTAGTGTCTGAATGAGCCTTAGCTTCAGTAGATAAGGATTATTTGGGTAAATTGTTACCTATGACTTCTGAAAAATGGAGAGGGTATGGTTCTACCTTGTGTCCCATTGGCAAATACAAAACCTCTGTATTCTTCAAATATAATGGTGGTTTTTTCAGAGCTATTTTTGAATTTGTTGTCATGAAAAATGATAATTTAAGCAATTGGTTTATTATGGGTTATGATATTTTAACCATGTTTGGTGTGAAATTGGACCCAGAAAATAATTGCTTCACCTTGGGATTGAATGGCAAAAGAAAATTCAAAATTTCCTCCTCTAGAAAACCTTCTGGGCATCTGTTAAAGTCTTGTAACTCACTGATCCAGTGTAAAGGCAGACCAACAATTGAAATGGATGATTTATTAAATGAAATAAATACTGCTTCTTTTGGTGATAAGTTAACTAGTGAACAAATGGATTCTATAATTGCCTCAATTACCTCTTTCCCTATGGCTTTTGCTCATGGTTCTCATGTCTTAGGAAGTGTTCAGGAAGAAATGAAAATTACCTTATCCGCAACTTGAGTGATATTCCTCCTAGTCTTAAGAAAAAACAATATCCTGCTTCTCCAACAAAAAGAAAGGATATTGAAGATAATATTGCCAAATTATTAAAAATGAATATCATTGAGAAAGTGGATGTCACCCTGTCACCAGACGACCTACGCACAAGGTCGAGGATGTTCCTGTAAGTGAGATGAGGAGTTTAAATACTTCTTCGAAGCACAGAGGGATGGTTCGAGGAAGTGATTCGAAGATGACTCGAAGGAAGAACTACTGCTTTGAGATATGTTCGAGAAGAATTCCAATATAGTTTAAAGGTAATGTTAAAATTCTTATAATCTCACAAAGGGTTGGAAACTCAACAATCAAGTTTTTAAGATTTAGGAATGATTATTGAGAAAAGTAAGAAAGATACAATAATAATGATTTCACTTAAAGTTTTACCACTATTAATTATAAATATGTTTTATAATTTAATTCTAAGGAATATCGAACCAAAAACTCTACCCTTTTTATATCCTTTACTCCTCCTCACATTGACCTCATACCCATTCACTATTCCGCACACCACAGACCATTAAAATATATCCATTACACCTGGACTCTCCTCACTAACATCTGTTAACCCCTTAATCCTCCACTATCCGTTCCGTCCATGCTCACTACCCCTTTTAATAATTCACAGACATTTAATAACCCTCTTAGTGCACTATTACATTGACTATTGCGCTGTGCGTTGCTTATTGAAGAGAAGACTGAGACATACTATTGAGATATTGACTAATTTAGATTTAGAGTTTAGACTAGCGCGATTGGATAGCGAGTACACAAAGGAAAGTCGCAGTTGCTATGGAGAATTGCTTTCTGCGCTTCGAGTATGGATTTGAGCCTTTTATTATTAATTTAATGAGCTACTTTTGCCTCGAGTGTCACGTGGCGTGTTACAGATGCCCGGGTATAAGAAAGCGAGCTCCTTTGAGCATAAGACATACTTCCCACACTAATTTCCCTTCCTCTTTATTTAATTATTATTATTATTATTCTAACTCATTATGACGGATTTCCCCACACCAACTCCCACGCCTCCACACCCTAAAGCAGATGGGGGTATTGTTACCCGACAGTTTACCAAGACTTGCACGGCCTGCGAGTCGATGGAATATTTTTGCGTGGAAAGCACGGCTACACAAGGGCCTCTCCAGAAGTGCAAATTTTGCCGATGGAGAAGGGTGGCATGCGACGCCTTGTCAAAGAATGCCAATATCGAGAGTTGGTTTACTAAAACAAAATACTGGGGAATCCCTAAGACGAAGGAAGTAGTCAAAGACATTTGGGATGTATCAATTGGGGACAATCAATAGGTGGGGGAGAGTGAGGAGGAGGTTGAGGATGATGTGACAACATGGGTGACTCGGGCTGCGAGTAAAAAGCAAGTAGGAGGAGAGGAAGTCGACAAGTTGTTCGAGGAGGAAGAGGAGATTCCCATCTCGAGGAGGACCCCAAAAAAATGGCGGGTGGTCATCGAAGATGACAAAGAGGAGAGGGATGTGGCGGTGGAGGTCACTCGAAAATTATTTTTGGAGCCTGACCCTATTTTTGAAATAAGTATATTCCCTGATATTTTAGAAATTAAGGTACTGATGGTCTTGTTTTAGAATTCAGACGTCATCATCGAAGTCCCTACGGCGGAAGCTTCAAATGTGGAAGCGACCCTTGTGGAAGTGGCAGTTTCGGTTGAAGATAGATTACCGGTGGTTAACTCAAGGGAAGAACACAAAGAAACCCTCGATCAGGTATGGTCGAAGAAGCCTCGTCATGTTTGACGAGAGAAGTTTTTTGAAGACTTAAGCGGTGAAATCGATAAGATTGTTGATGCTACTTCCTTCGATGTAGCCGAGGAGCTACTGGAACTTGGTGAATTGATTTCGGTAGGAGAGGGGGAGAATTTTGAAAAATGTAGAAAGGAGATAAGGGAAATTTTGGAGAAGATGAAGGGATTAATTCGGGAGAAGATAAAAGAGAAAAGAAGAAAAAGGAATGTAGAAACAATTTGTATTTAGTTTTTTTATTTAGAATTTTAATATTTATTTTTATAAGATTTTGAGAGAAATAAGAACAAAGAAAAGACAGAGAGAAAAAAAGTTAAATAGAAATTTTGTTTTAAATTTTGAAAGAAGATGTTTGAATGAGAGAGGAAAGATGAAGAGAAAAAAAGAAAATAGTTGATTGAAAAATTTGTTGTAAAGAAAATTTGATGAAAAGAAAAAAAATTTGTTATTTAAGTTTGTTAATTGAAGATTTCAGGGATTTTAGTTATTTGAAAAAAGAAAAGAAAGAAAAGGAAAAGAAGTAATAAATATTTTAAGAGGATTTTGAAAGAAAGAAGTAATTTGTTTTGAAGAATTTAAAAAAGTGATTTAGAAGTTAAAGTGAAGTTGGAGAAAGATGGTCGTGTAATGTTCGTGAAGAATTTTGATAGTTAGAGGAAAAGAAAATTTTAAAGAAAGAATGTATATAGAAAAGTGACAAGAAAAATAATTTTATTTTTATTTGTTTTATTTTATTTTATTTTAATTTGGGTTTATTTTAATTTAATTTTATTTTAATTTAATTTAATTTTATTTTAATTTAATTTAATTTTATTTATTTTTAAAGAAGGTTTAAAAATTTTGAAAAGAAAAAACATAAAGAAGAAAACAAAAGAATTTTTTTTTAGAAGTAAAGATGTTTTAGATTTTAAAATAAAAAAAAGAAGAAAAAAAAGAGAAAGAAAAAAAAGTAAAAAAGAGTTTTAAGGTTTTGGTTTTAAAGGATATTTAAGATGAAGAGATTTTAGGAGTTCAGGGGCGTTAGAAACATTGATGGCTGGTTCCCAGGATGTTTTGTCTGAGTCATCGAGGAAGCCTTCCCATTCCACGAGGTATTGAAGTTTCCCCTTTCACATTCTTGAATCAAGGATACAGCTTACTTCCCACTCTAGATGGTCTTCTACTTCAACTGGTTCCAGAGGAGGTTGGTTCTTGCCCGGGTATGTTTCTCAAGCCAGTTCCAGGAGAGATACGTGAAAAACAGGGTGAATAGCCTGCCATTTAGGAGGTAGCTTGAGTCAAAATTCAGTTTTAGAGACTTCAGAGTCTATTTCAAATGGCCCCAAGCATTTTTCAGCCAGTTTCTTTGATGGAAAAGTCGTTCGAATGTTTCGTGTGTCGAGCCATACCTTGTCGCCTGGTTTAAAAGAAGGAGCAGTTTGTCAATGTTTGTCAGCCTGTTCCTTGTACCTTCGAACTGTTAATTCAAAATTTGATTTAAGTTCTTCTTGGAGTCGTGATATGGTTCAAAGATAATGTTCTGCAGGATGACTAGTTCCTACATGGATTGAGTTGAATTGAGGATGTCTTCCATAAACAGTTTCGAAAGGAGATTGTTGTGTCAAAGAATGAGTCAAGTTATTATAAGAAAATTTGGCCAATGGTAACCATGTGGTCCAAACTTCTTGTTGGTAACTGACATACATTTGAAGATATTTTTCGAGGATTTGGTTGACCCTTTCCGTTTGCCCATTGGTTTCAGGGTGATAAGCTGTGGAGAGGTTCCTTGTGACAGTGAGTTGTCGACACAGTTGAGTCCAGAATGTGGATACAAACAATGAGCCTCTATCTGAAATAATATCATTAGGTAAGCCTTGTTTGGAAAATACATATTCTAGAAACAATTTTGACAAATCTTCTGCAGTAGCAGTAGTAGTGGTTTTGATGAAAATAGACATTTTTGAAAATCTATCTACTATTACTAATATAGTATCAAAATTATTAGAAAGAGGAAGTTGAGAAATATAAACCATTGATAAAGATTCCCAAGGTTTAGAGGGAATAGGAAGTGGTTGAAGAAACCCATACTTCCCGTGACAGGGAGCCTTATTCCTATTACATTCGTAACAAGCTTTTATATAGGCCTTGATTTCCCTGGTTATACCTGGCCAGAAGAAATCCCTTGCTATTAACTGGTAGGTTTTATCAACCCTAAAATGACCAGCTAATGGAGAATCATGTCAACTATTGAAAATCCATAATTTTATTTCATTGTTGTTGGATATGACTACTCTGCCCTCGAAAACTATTAGACCTGATTCAATACTAAATCTTTTGGCCCCTTGCTTCGAGAGTATTTTGTTTTTCAACCCTAAACAATAATTGTCCTTCAACTGAGCTTCGAGGTTGTTGGATAGTGGATTTTGAAAGGATTGAATTGTCATCAAATTAAGTTGATGAGTTGTTAACATTGATTTGTTGAAGATTGATTTCACATTTGCTGGGTTCTTGTCAGCAAATGCGTCGTCTCAACGTGACAAGATATCTGGGACAATGCAGTTCTTAAATGGGCGATAGGAAATAGAAAAAGTAAATTCAGACAGAAATTCAGCCCACCTGGCTTGACGCCTGGTTAACACTTTGGAAGACATCAAGTATTTCAAAGCATTATGGTCAGTTAAAATTTGAAAAGGACTATCTAAGCTGAGAAGAAAAGAGCACCATTTTTTAAGACAATGAATAATAGCTAAAAGTTCTTTGTCATGAATTTCATAATTTGATTCTGCTGCAATGAGTTTGCCTGACTCAAAAGCAACAGGATGAAACAATTTTGTTTCAGGATTTAATTGAGAAATGACCCCTGCGATAGCATAATCGCTCGCATCTGTCTCGACTATTGTCAAAGCAGAAGGATCAAAGTGTCAAAAAATTGGAGCTGTGGTGAACGCCGCCTTCAATGCTTCGAATTCCTTTCTTGCTGTTGAAGTAAAAACAAAAGGAATATCTTTTCTAAGAAGAGAAGTAAGATCAGAAATAGTTTTAGAGTAATCTTTAATAAATCTTCTATAGAAATTTTTAAACCCCAAAAATCTATGGAGGGATTTGACGGATTTGGGCTCAGGCCATTCCAGGACTTTTTGGACTTTTTTGTCATCCATGACTAAACCATCAGTGGATAAGGTAAAACCCAAAAAATCAATAGATTTTAGGTGGAATTTGCATTTATTGTGCTTGGCGTAGAGACCGCAATCTTGAAGTCAATTTAGAACCTGTCGAACATGATGAATATGTTCATCTAGTGTCTTTGAGTAAATTAAAATATCATCTAAATAGACGACAACAAATTGTTCAACAACATTTTGAAAGATTTCATTAACAAAAGTTTGAAAAGTTGATGGTGCGTTACACAATCCAAAAGGCATAACTAAATATTCAAAACTACCAAATCTAGTGCGCATTGCAGTCAGTTGTTCATGACCTTCCGCAATACAAATAAGATTGTAAGCGCCTCTAATATCAATTCTAGAAAAGATGATAGCACCATTGAAAAGGGTAATAAGCAATGACATAGGAGGAACAGGATATGCATTCTTCTTAGTTACTGTGTTGAGCTTTTTATAGTCAACACACAACCTAAGACTACCATCCTTCTTTTTTACAAAGAGAACAGGGGAGCTGGTTAGAGATTTACTGGCTCTGATGAAACCTTTGGCTACATTCTCTGCAATGTAGTCTTGAAGAACTTGAGATTTGGCCTTCGATAAAGAATAGACAGGACCTGCCAGAGGTACTGGACCTATTTACTCTATCTGATGGTTGTAGGGTCGATGAGGTGGTAACTTATTGGCCTTGCCGATTGAAAAAAAATTGAGGAAATCATGATAGATTTCTGGTAGAGTTGATTTAATGGCTTCAATGTCAATTCAGTTGTCCTCATCATCTTCGAGGGAATATGTTGATGGAAGACCAGAATTGAGAGAGCATAATTCGATTACTTCGAGGAAATTTAAATCTTCTTGGAGTGAAGTCATTGAGCTAGAAGGTTTTCCAATTGCTCATTTAAAGAAAGATCAGATGCTTGCAAGTCATCTGGCAGAGATTTGTCCTCTAGAAGGACATTTTCAGGCAGGTTGTTTAACTCCCTATTGACCTGCATTGAGGAATCAGAAATATACCTAGTACGTGGAGTGATCAATCCCCGTGTCCAATCAATTTCAGGATTCCAATGCATTAAAAAGTCATGGCCAAGAATGGTATCGTCCATCCTTGGGGCGTCCAAGACTGATAATTCCCACTTGAAGGAGGGAAAGTTTGGAAAGTTGAAAACCCATAAAACTCTCTTACTGACCCAATATTTGGCTTCCTCTAATTCAACCAAATAAATTGGAGTTTGATCGATATCTGTAAATGTCAGCTGTAACTTCTCGGCAAACAATAAACTGACAAAAGAAATTGATGCTCCAGATTCTATAAGACAACTGAAGGGGATATCCTCCTTAAAAAGAATGAATCTCAAGCAATTTAAGGCAACTCCAGTCCTTAAGACATGGAGGTTCTGTGCACTGGGAGAGATAAGATAGTTTGCTTTGCACACAAGTAAACTATCTACTAGTTTTTTGACTTCGAACTAGTACAATCTCTTTCCTTCAATTTTACACAATCTTCCAGCTTGTGCTTACCCCCACAATACATACATAACCCATTATCTGCTCGCCTCTTTCTCTCAGCTTCTTTAAGTTCCCCTTTAGGATCCAGTACTTTACTGATATCGCCTGGGGTCGAGCTTTTTGGTCGAGGTTTGTCCTTTCCCTTTTTAGGTTTGGATTGGGTTGAGGAGGATTGAGTTGTTTGTGGGTGTGACAAAGGTCCCCATTTAAAATTTAGGCCTTGAGATTTGTTGGCGTATCCACGATGTTGAAGTCATCCTTGGTAAACACCTTCTAGTTTGAGGGTTTGATCCATTAAGTCAGTTAAGTTAGTAATCTTCTGACCGTGAAGATTTAACTGATCCAGAATCCGCGAAGGAAGTCCCTTTTTGAAATGATACTTGAGAGCAGCATCATTCCAACCTTCACGAGTTTGAAGCGCTGTGAAGTTCGAGATATATTCAGAGGCTTTATCATTATCACTCATGCGAAGAAAATCAAGTTCAATTTCTGCATTGTCAGTTTCATTAGGGTCACCAAACAACGTGAAGAGTTGATCTTCGAACTTTTCCCAATTATTAATAAGTTAATGGGTTTCGGTCAAAGAGAGCATGAGAAGATAAGGTTTGAACCATCTTTCTGCTTTTCTGGCCAGAATTGAAGAAGCATAAACAACCTTCAATCGGTCGTTATTGAAGGTTCGAGGGTCATTATGGAACAGGAGCTTGCAGGTTTGCAAGAAGGGCTGCAATCTGTCTGGATGTTCTCCATCGAATTTATCAAGATATTTCATAGAAGGAGTTTTGAATTTAGATCCCTCTGAAGATGTTGAATTTGAAAGAGTCTTCATGAAAAGTCTCATGAAATCTTCCAGAGAATTAGATGGTCCAGGTTCTGAAGGGTGACCAGAAGGGTGGTTAGCAGGGGCGGATGGTGCCTCGTGCATTGTATCCTCTCCTTCTTCATCATCACTAGAATCATCAAAATCTTGTGGGATGTCTTCTACAGATAGGACTGAATGTTGCTGTTCCCTAAGTTTGAGTGGCTCCAAGGAGTGAGTGCGGGACACAGGCCATGTGGCTGTTGGCCTGCCTCTGGCGCGAGCTCTAGTAGTAGCGCCTGTTGGAGGAGTGCGTTGAACAGGTGCCATTTTAAGGATTTAGAGAAAACACCTCGAAAGGGATGTAGTAGTGCAAAGAATGAGAACTACGGAGAATTAAATTATACTGTCACTGGACAACCTACGCACAAGGTCAAGGATGTTCTTGTAAGTTAGATGAGGAGCTTAGATACTTCTTTGAAGCACAGAGGGATGGTTCGAGGAAGTGATTCGAAGATGACTCAAAGGAAGAACTACTGCTTCGAGATATGTTCGAGAAGAATTCCAATATAGTTTAAAGGTAATGTTAAAATTCTTATAATCTCACAAAGGGTTGGAAACTCAACAATCAAGTTTTTAAGATTTAGGAATGATTATTGAGAAAAGTAAGAAAGATACAATAATAATGATTTCACTTAAAGTTTTACCACTATTAATTATAAATATGTTTTATAATTTAATTCTAAGGAATATCGAACCAAAAACTCTACCCTTTTTATATCCTTTACTCCTCCTCACATTGACCTCATACCCATTCACTATTCTGCACACCACAGACCATTAAAATATATCCATTACACCTGGACTCTCCTCACTAACATCTGTTAACCCCTTAATCCTCCACTATCCGTTCCGTCCATGCTCACTACCCCTTTTAATAATTCACAGACATTTAATAACCCTCTTAGTGCACTATTACATTGACTATTGCGCTGTGCGTTGCTTATTGAAGAGAAGACTGAGACATACTATTGAGATATTGACTAATTTAGATTTAGAGTTTAGACTAGCGCGATTGGATAGCGAGTACACAAAGGAAAGTCGCAGTTGCTATGGAGAATTGCTTTCTGCGCTTCGAGTATGGATTTGAGCCTTTTATTATTAATTTAATGAGCTACTTTTGCCTCGAGTGTCACGTGGCGCGTGACTAACCCTCAAATATTGTGTCATCTCCCCAGTCTTAATTTCTTATGAAAAAGATAAGGCTAGATTATGTGGAGATTACAGAGCATTAAACACTTATACTGTTGATGATATTTATCCTTTACCCAAAATTAATTCAATACATGCTACCTTGCAAGGTGCAAAATTTATTAGTTGTCTGGATGGTAATAAAGGGTATCATCCAGTTCCAGTTGAGAAAAATTCTCAAAATGTTTTGCTTATTGCTACTCATATGGGAATATATAAGTATGTTAGAATGCCGTTTGGCCCTAAAAATGCCCCCTCAGTTTTGCAAAAAGTCATGGATAACACTGTCCATCTGGAAATAATTGAGGGATGGCTCATGGTGTATATTGATGATATCATAGTTTTTTCTAAAACTTTTGATGAACATATGGTCATTTAAATAGGGTTTTCCAAAAAATGGATGAAATTAATATGAACTTGTCCTTGAAAAAGTGTAAATTTGGTTTTCAATCTTTGAAAGTCCTTGGCCATGTTGTGTCAGGCCTACAAATTTGTGTAGACCACAACAAAGTTTCTGAAATTCAAAATGTAAAAGAACCAACTTCTGTAAGAGAAGTCCAAAGTTTTTTGGGTATGTGTGGCTATTATAGACAATATAGTAAAAATTATCAGGTCATAGCCTTGCCTCTTACCAAACTTACTAGGAAAGATGTTGCATTCATCTGGAATATTGACTGTCAAAAAGCTTTTGATACATTAAAATGTTGCTTAATAACAGCCCCTATCTTGGCTCTTCTAGATTTTAAAAAACCATTTTTCCTGTATACAGATGCTAGCTTTGTTGGTCCGGGTGCTGCTCTCCACCAGAAACAAATTATTAATGATAAATCCTCAGAGGTTGTAATTTGTTATATTTCAAGAACCTTGAGAAATAGTGAATTGAAATATGGTGCCACTCAATTAGAGTGCTTAGCAGTTGTTTGGGCTCTTGAGAAGCTTCATTACTATCTAGATGACCAAAAGTTTGAATTGGTAACTGACTTTAGTGCTGTGAAGTCCCTCTTAAACCTGAAAACACCTAATAGACATATGTTCAGGTGGCAACTTGCTGTTCAAGTATACAGAGGACAGATGACAATTATCCATAGGGCTGGAAATGTTCACCCCAATTTTGATAAGCTGTCCAGGTTGCCTCTGCCAAATAATGACTCCAATCTTGCTTATGTACCTGAAGATGATACTGTTCATATCCATGGTATATTTATAGTTTATATGGAAGAAGAGTTATTACAATTAATACTGGATTCATATGATAAGGATTCTGATTTAAATTAATTAGTTACTATCTTAAATGATCCTAAGAATGCTTCAATTCAAGCATTGATTAAAACTCTTCCTGAAAAGTATCAAAATGCTTTGATTAAAGGTAAGTTTTCTATTGAAGATGGTTATATATATTATAGAAGAAAGCTAATTAATGTAATTGTAATTCCTCCTTCTATGAATAAAATTATCCTCAAACTTTATCATGATGACATATTAGCTGGTCATTTTTATCTTGAAAAAACATTGATTGGAATCAAAAACACTGCTTGGTGGGCTAATATGTCTGAAGATACAAAATTATATGTTGAATCTTGTGATTCCTGCCAGAAATCTAAAAGGTTGACAGGTAAAAGAGCAGTGTTATTACATTATATTTAAGTACCTGATGCTCCTTGGCAAATAATTAACATGGATTTTGTCACTGGTCTTCCTGTAGCAGTTAAAGAAAGTTATAACTCTTGTTGGGTAATAGTAGATAGATTCACAAAAATGTGCAAATTTATTCCTAACCACAAAGATGTCTCCACAAAAGAATTAGCTTTCTTATGGTGGTCTTACATGTTTAATATAATTGTTTTTCCAAAAGCCATTATCTCTGATAGAGATCCAAAATTTACTTCTGAGTTTTGGACCTCTTTGATGGATATTTGTGGCTGTGAGTTAAAGTTGTCTACAGCTCACCATCCTCCGACTGATGGTCTATCTGAGAGAATGATTCAAACTATGGAAGATATGATTAGAAGATATTGTGCATTTGGATTAGAATTCAAAGACAATGACAGATTTACTCATGACTGGGGGGTCACTCTATTGCCTGGTCTTGAATTTGCATATAATAACACTGTTCATTCTGTCACTGAGAGAAATCCTTTTGAGCTTTGGTTAGGTTATGTCCCAAACACTCCTGCTCAGATTCTCAATAATAAATTACCTAAGTTGGAACTACACCCTGGTGTAAAATCTTTTATGCAAATGCAACAGCTATGAAGAAAACATGCTCAAAGTTGCATTGATAAAGCATTTGAATATGAATAGAAAAGATGATATAAATCCCATAAAAAATACACATTTAAAAAGGGTGATGAAGTGTCGATATCTACTTTCCATTTCAATTTACAAAGTAACAACAAATGAAAAGATCCTTTTGTAGGACCATTTGTTGTTAAAAGAATGGTTGGAGATAATGCAGTAGAAGTTGTATTGTATTCTCCATATGATTGGAAACATCCTGTTTTTCCCATTTCTTAGCTTAAGCCTTATACTTCCAACTGTGACTTATTTCCCAAAAGAAGGGGAAGACTAAGAAAAACCCTCAGGAAGTCACAGAAAGCGCAGAAATTGATAAAATTCTCAATGATAGAATTATCATTTTTAAAAGAGGTACTGAATTTTTATTGAGATATAAGAACAAATCATCTGAACATGATGCATGGATACCTGGCATGGAGATTTCAAATCTTCCTACTCTGTTAAAAAAGTACAAAAAGAAAAATTTTTAGAGTGAGGGAGTGTCAGCCAGGCTATACCAGGAGCCCTGTAAATGATATTTTGATTTATTGGACCTGAAAGAGGGCGTAAGAATTGCATTTGATGTATATAAATTAATATTTTATTACATAATAAAATTATATAAGTATCTTATTAAATATAAGTGATATATTAATTTTATTGTTATATAAATTATTTATACATTTAAATTAAGCATAATATATTTTATATTCTACAAATAATGGCGCATTTTTATATATTTAATAGTTATAAATTAATAATTAATTAATTACAAATATATATTATAATTATATGTGTAAAATTGACTTATAATGTACTTATATTAATTAATTGAATTTATATATTAAATAGAACTTTTCATATATTATTAAACAATAATATTGGGCACTTTTTTGACCCTTAATTGTGCTAGAAAAATTATAAAATAAATTATAACACTTATTTAATAACATAGTATTAAAATCCCCACTTTAAATTACAAATATCATTAAATTAATTATATTTTTCATTTAAACTAATCCTTAGAGTAAGGTCTCTACTTGTTAACTGCCTTGCCATCTTTAGCCTTTAGTTGGCTCTGAATGCTACTTTTAGCTTTAGTAGCAGCTGCTCTTTTAGCAGAATTGACATCATATTTGCCAGCCATACAGTTACCCTCCACTCTAGAAACTGTTGCCAGCTCTAAAACACCAAAAGAAGTTGAAAATGTGGCCTTACTGATCTCTTTCTCTTTATCTTTATTAAATTTACCACCGCTTTTACCATCACCATTTTTGGCACCCTTGGCATTATTATCATTTTCCTTCAATTCTTCAAACCGGGCTCTTCTTTCAGCTGCCATATTCCTTCTAAACAAATCAGAAGGTGCTTGTCCATAGCTGGGCTTGATGAACAATCCATCAGGAAATTTATAAACCTTTCCATGAAATAAAACTCTTCCAGCATCCAAATCATTATCTAGCGTAAAACATACTCCAGCTCTGTTCCCCCTCCTATTACAAATAGAGCACACCTTTGGCTCATCATAGCCACCTCTAAAACCATTTCCACCATTACCATTACCATTCCTACCATTGCCTGAGAAGAGGTTTCCATTGCCTTTGCTATTATAATTTTGACATTCATATCCTCTAGATTGATAAGATGTTAAAGTCAATGAAGTAGCAATTGGGGCCTTATTGGCTTTCTGAGTCTCTTGCACAAAAATCTTCAATTTCTTTGTTAAATCGGCCAAGTGATCAACAATCTTCTTCTCCACTTTGCCTTCAAATTTTGCCACTGGTAGTCTCATGTGAGCCTTCTTGGCCCCTTGAGCTTTGACCATTATATCGTTGTTTTTAGCCAAAACTTCACTAACCTTGCTGACATATTGAGTGCAAGACTCTTGATATTTGTCCAAAGCCATTAATATAAGATGAGCTTGAATATTATCCTTAATAATCTCCAACAACAGCAGTTTTTGTTCACCATTGGGCAGTTCCTTCATCAGATCCTTTCTTGAGAGATCCTTCAAGTCGTCCATTCAAATATCCCTACTGCAAGCTGACCAGAACAGATCCTTAGCTTGATTTTCATGAACCAATTTGTCCACCAAAATAAGATATTCCACCACTTCATCAAACTGAACAAATAGCTTCTTGAAGTCAGCCATTGAAGAAACATTCCCTTTTGCCTGCCGATCACCAACAATTTTATTAAGGTCCAACATAGTAAATCTAACACCCCATCTATCAACCATAGCCTTTGACAACTTCACTCAATCCTTTTCCTTAAAAGCCTGCATAGCAATGACCTCTTTTCCCACCTCTCTATCAGAAATAAAAAATCTAACCTGCTTCACCATGTCCACATGAGAAGCACCATCAACAGCAGCAGCAGCTTCATACCTGCTAATAAACCATTTAACCTCCTCCCCATTAAACTTTGGGCCATCCCAAGAAACAATCCTAACTGAATGAGTAAGAGGAAGAGAAGCTCCAGAAGCAGCAACAGAAGACATCCCAATAAAGTAAGAAAATTGTTTAAACCGTTAAAATAAGCAAGCCTCTTGCAGGCTAATAAAAAATCAATTAGAGTTCCAAAGAATAAGCCTCTTGCAGGCTAAGAAAGTCCTAGATCCAAGTAAGTCCTATAAAAAGATAGAGATTTTGAAACCCCCACATTGGGCACCAAACATGTAGGTAGACTCTTACAGTCGCCTTGCTGTAAGCAGAATCCGAAGGAGTTGGATAAACTGTAGAAAACCCTGTCCTTCTAAGTAAAATAAGGGTTGCTCAAATAACTAAGCTTACTAGTCTACTTGAATCGATTAAAAATATAGATGAAACTCTTATTTTATGAATGCTTATTGAGATTCAGAAATAGCAGCTGTTGGAAAAGAAATACTGATAAAAATTAAGGTGTACCAGTAAAAGATATGAAAAGATAGACTTATATATTTTTTATAAAGATTTTATTTTAATGAGTTAACAATAAAAACAAGTCCCTGAGATGGAGACCTTTCCAATGATACCCTATAAGTGATGAAAATATATTTGTTGTGTTGTATTTCAAAAGTGTTATAAATAATATATGTTATAAGGGTATTATAATTTATTTAAATTTGATGTTATATGTTAAAAGTTGTTAATAATCCAAAAAGACTCTCAATATCTAAAACTAAAGACCAAAAAACCTGTATCAGACTAAGATTCTCCCCCTTCTATCTGATTCTCCTACTCCAGACCTTTACAACAATACCCTACATGCATAGATCTACAATAAACTATTGATCTAACAAGCATAATAAATTCTAACCAAATTTTGCCACAATAGCCAAACTTTTCTGCAGTGACCAAACTTTGCACTCGTGATCAGGTTTTTCTACAGTGACCAAACTTTACCACAGTGCCCAGACTTTTCTGCAGTGTCTAAACTTTGGTACAGTGACCAAACTTTGGCACAGGTGATCAGACTTTCCCATTGTGAGCAAATTTTGCCACAATGAGATCTTTTTACCATAATGAGCTAATTTGGCCAGAGTGAGCTAAATTTGCCACAGTGAGTTAATTTTGTCACCATGACAAAACTTGGCCACAATGACAGAATTTTTCCAGTACACTTTGCTTTTGCACTGGAAAATCACCGGAGCAAACCGGAGCGCACCAGAAAAAAAAGTGGCCATTCCAAGAGCACACTTCATTCACCAAATATAAAAATCCATAAAACCATCAAATCACAAAAGGAATACCACATATAAGCATTCCAAAACACCAAAAATCAACCCAAAAACATCCAGTTAACTCCCTTCAACCAAATTAACACCTGGTAACACCATGTTTTTCTTCCAACCAAGTTCCAATCAAATTTTCACCCAAGTGGCCTACCCAGATCTGGAATGCCACAACAGAGGAATTTTGAGGTAAGCAAACTGGAAGGAGAAGAGTGGAGCGGGGTGGAGAGGGGTGGAGAGGGAGAGGCGATTGTGGTTAGGGGTTGAAAATGATGAGGAAGGGAGTGAAAAGGTTGGAGAGAAAGATGAGGTGAGGATAAAGGAATATTTCAAAGGGAAAAGAATGGGGTATTCTTGAGAGGGAGTAAAAAAAGACTATAAAAGAAGATAGCAATACAAAATAAATATGCAAAAAATATAAAATATATAAAATATGTTACCAAGAGTGGGCACAGAAATTCCTTGAATCCTAAAAATCCACAACTCCTATACTGTTATTTTCCTCATTTACTTAAATCAAATAAAAATTTACATTTTAATATTTTGAAAATTTTGAAGAAGAAGGGAAATAAATTTTAATAAATTTTAGTATAAATTTTTATTTATTTACTAGTAAAATATATTATGTCAATTGAATTTGAAATTTATATGTCTAAGTAAAGTCTTTGTAACATCATTTTTAAGATTTTTGCATCTTCTTTAGATATTTTAATGATTTATAATATTCAATATTATCTATTCATAAAATAAGTATATAATGTTTTCAATTCTTGAAAATAATACAATAAATAATATAAATGCACAAAATAGCCTTTCATGAACAAATTGACATATTTAAAATTATTGTTTCTCCATGTATTTCTGGCCAAAGAAACTTATATAATAATGTTAGATGGTATTTTGCCGGATCTATACATAGGTGTTCTTTTTTTTAAATTGCAAAGAAACTGCTTAAATAGTTTAAAATATGTATTTTTCAGAATAATTTGGGTGTGGTCTACACAGGATTAAAATTTCTATAAAAAAATCTCATTCTTCATATCTCAAGATTTGTTCAAAGTATTATAAACTATTCTTCATTAAATTTTCAAGTTGTATTCATATTGAGCTCACCAGAATGTCAATATTTTTTCTTGGTGGTTTCATCACTAACTCAATGTGGGCTCAAAAAGATATGAATTTGGGTTCAAGGTTTAAGACTTGCTAGCAAGTCCGCCTCCCATATTGCATGGTGAGTGGTGGAATATTTGGTGAAAATGCAGGAGTTGGAGAGTACTGACTCTGAAAGGGATATTTTCTGGTCTGCTCTGGACAGGAATGACAGTATTGATGTTTTGAAGGAGTTGGCTAGGAAGGACAAGATGAAGGTTCTTCCTAATGGCAATCAGAAATTTCCTGATCTTTCTGTGGTGGAGGAGTTTGTAGAGGGAAATCTGAAACTGTTGGCAGTGGCTTCTTGCCAGGAAGCTAGCATTAAATATGTTAGCAAGGTCAGTGAAGCATTGACTGAGGATTTGGAGGAGTCCAGAAAGAAGTAAGTGGTGAACAAGGGGAAGGCTCCTGAGAAGCCTAAGGAGGTAGACCCTGTGGTGCAACAGTTGGCTGATTTAACCAAAAAGCTGCATATTTTTGTTCAGGAGGCTCAGAAGGTCAATAAGGCTCTTTCTCAGCCTAGAGATTTTGAAAGGAGGTTTTGTAGGAGTGATCCTTGGGTCTGCTCTTATTGCAGCAGGAAGAGCCACAAGTCCAATGATTTTTGGGCACTGAATAGGGATGTGTCTGAAGGAAAGGTGGAATTTGATGCAAACTTTTTCAAGTTCTCAGATGGTTTTTTTGTGAAGCCTAATGATGGTCAGGCTCCAGTGGACTTGGTGAGGAGGAGACATAATGTCAACTCAAGGAGGCTGAGATTTGAGGAGTTACCTAATGAGGCTTCTTCTTCTGTTAAAGGTGGAGATGATGGCAAAGGAAAGGGAAAGGAAGCTAATAGGGTCTCATTAACATCTTCCTTTGGTGGTTTGGAGTTGTAATCTTGTGGTGGAAATTCAAGTGGGGAATGCTTGGCTGGTTTTTATGATGTAGAAGCAGGAAAAGTGGGAATGCCTAAGAGAATTTCTCAGGCTCAACCAAAGCCTAAGGTTTAAAAGGTGGATCCTAAGCTGAGTGCAGCTAGGAAGAATTAAAGCAAAGAGGAGCTGTATAAAATGCAGAAGGGTATGGCAGATATGGGCCCCCCTAGTTTTAGAGAACTGGAAATGTATGGTGAGCCAATGCCTATGGATGTTGATTCTGACTCTGAGGAGGATGTCCCTGTGGCTTCATTGCCAAAGCCTGCTGGAGTTAGAGGTGCAGGTGAGGTATCTGGTTTGATTCCTATTGATGGTAAATTTTTTGGTGGTTCTTGTCAGTGTGTGCTAGTATCTAAGTATGATTTAATAGTAAATATTAATAGTCCAGCTACTTTTTGATAAATGATTTAGTGATTAAACCTCAGGGGAAGACTAATAAAATAGTTATTCTCAATTTAAACTCACAATAATTTTATTTTTATGCCTGCTAGTGGTGGAAAATAGATCAATAAAATATAGTTATAGCTTATATAAAGATAATATCAATTTATAAATGCTTTATAATATATTTATATATGATAATAGATGTTTTTTAGTGTTTTTTTAATCTGTAGTAAGTAAATGATGTCCAACAACCCATCAAATCCTCCCTTACTTATACCAAAATCCACTGGAGAGCACAGACCTTCAATCCAGATGATGCCACTGCTATCCCCAGCAATTACAGCACTTTGAAGGCCCCTCACCTCCTCATGGCCTCACTTCAAGCAATTTCAACACCCAGACCTACAGTAAGGACCCTCCATCACAATTAATGATACCACAGACCCATACAATAAATAGAATAAACAGATAAAAGCTGATACCATAAAGAAACAGGTAAAATTACTCATCCAAAGAGTATATAATGAAAGACAAAGAAGATAAAGAAACAAAATTAACTTTCCGAGCCCCCAATAACATCCCCAAGAATCTGTATTAACCCAGTAATCATATCCCAACCCATAAATCCGTGAAAAATCATCCAAGGAAGCAGATTAAGTTGTCCAAACTAGAGATATGCGCCTGAAATAGGTGTATATTATTGTTGAGGCATTTTGAGTCCATTTAATACGTCCATATGACCTAAAATAAGTATTAAAATAAAGGCTATAGGCTATTTAGAGGTTAAAATCCACTTATAGACCTAAATATACATATTATAACTACATATTTTACTGAATATGAGGTTTATGTATACATATAAGCTTATTTATGTCTATAATTACTTAATATCACTTAAGATAAGTATATTATGACTCTTTTAACACCTTAATAAGTATTACTAGGCTATTGATAAGCTATTTAAACTACCATAGGTCATATAATAGTGTAATAATTATATATATATATGTATTATAACCATATATATAAGTATTTAAACCTTATTTTTAAGTAATAAGCTTTATGTAATTAAGGTTATCTTATTTTAAACACAAAATTTACTCAGTCCTGGAGATACCTAGGCTGACAGTTCTGGTCCTCAATAATCTTCTAGGACTAAGGTAGTGAAGCAAAGAGCTCACTTTGAGAGGCCGGTGGTTTCTGGACAAGTTAATGTTATGAACTCTGTCCTTGAAAGGATGAATCAGGGTCAATTTTCCCTTTACTTATGGGGAGTTGTATGCAAAAGTTGTAGACAAGGAGAGGGGTTTCTCCTGGGGAGTTAGAATACATTTGTGATTCTGCTGAAAAAATTGAAGAGGGGTTCTAAACTCATTTTTCTGCACCTCTGGGTTATTTCAATGTCACTCTGAATGGCAGGGAGGCTAGGGCATTGGATGATTCAGGTTCTCAGATTAACCTAATTTCTTTTTTAGAGTCTACTCATTTTGTCAGTGTATCTAGTATTTAATTATGATATAATAGTATTTATTTATGTTCCTACTACTTATTGATAAATGATTTAGTGATTAAACCTTAGGGGAAGACTAATAAAATAGTTATACTCAAATAAAACTCACAATAATTGGATTTAAATGCGTGCTAGTGGTGGAAAATAGATGAATATAATATAGTTATAGCTTATATAAAGATAATATCAATTTATAATGGCTTTATAATATATTTCTAAATGCTAATAATTGTATTATAGTGTTTTTGTAAATTTTAGTAAGTGAATCGTGTCTAATAACAGTCAAAATCCTCCCTTTCTTATCCCAAAATCCACTGGAGTGCACAGAACTTTAATCCAGATGATGTCACTGCTATCCCTGGCAATTACAGCACTGTGAGGGCCCATAACCTCCCCATGGAGTCCACTGTCACGCGCCACGTGACACTCGAGGCAAAAGAAGCTCATTAAATCAATAATATTGAGTCCTAAATCTATACTCAAAGCGCAGAAAGCAATTCTCCATAGCAACTGCGATTTTCCTTTGTGTACTTACTATTTAACTGCGCTAGCCTAAACTCTAAATCTAAATTAGTCAATCTCCCAATAGGGTGCCTTAGTCCTTTTCAATAAGCGACGCACAGCACTAGGTTCAACGAAATAGTACAGTAGTAGTTTTCATTAAAGTTTTGTTAATTATGTCACGCGCCACGTGACACTTGAGGCAAAATCAACTCATTAAATCAATAATATCGAGTCCTAAATCTATACTCGAAGCGCAGAAAGCAATTATCCATAGCAACTGCAATTTTCCTTTTTGTACTTACTATTTAACTGCGCTAGCCTAAAACTCTAAATCTAAATTAGTCAATCTCTCAATAGGGTGCCTTAGTCCTTTTCAATAAGCGACGCACTGCGCTAGGTTCAACGAAATAGTACAGTAGTAGTTTTTTCATTAAAGTTTTGTTAATTAATTAAAAAGGGGTAAATTGAGCATGGACGGATATTTAGCGAAGAGGGTCTAAGTGTATGTTAGTAATGGTCAATGGAATGGAAATGGTGCGCTGGAAGGGAGGTCAATGCGAGGAGGAACAAAGGATATAAAAGGAGTTGGGTATTTGGTTCGATATTCCTTAGAATTAATTATAAAATCATATTTACATTAATAGTGGTAAATCCTTAAAGTTAAATCATTGTTATTGTATCTTTCTTTTATTTTCTCAATATTCATTTCTAAATCCTAAATCTTTGATTATTGAGTTTCCAACCCTTCGTGAGATTTTAAGAATTACTATTACCTTTGAAACTAGTCTATAATTCTTCTTGAACAAACCTTGAACCTGTAGCTATTACTTCGAGTGACCTTCGAATCATTTCCTCGAATCATTCCTCTGTGCTTCAAAGAAGTTTATAAATCCCTCATCTCACTTGCAGGAACATCCTCAACCTTGTGCGTAGGTCGTCCGGTGACAGTATAATTTAATTCTCCGTAGTTCTCATTCTTTGCACTACTACGTCCTTTTAGGTGTTTCTAAAATTTTAAATGGCACCTGTTCAACGCACTCCTCCTACGGGCGCTACTACTAGAGCTCGCGCTAGAGGCAGGCCAACAGCCACAAGGTCTGTTTCCCGCACTCACTCTTTGGAACCACTCGACCTTAGGGAGCGGCAACATTCAGTTCAATCTGTAGAAGACATCCCACAAGATTTTGAGGATTCTAGTGATGAAGAAGAAGGAGAGGATACAATGCACGAGGCACCATCCGCCCCTGCCAATAACCCTTCTGGCCAATCCTCCGAACCTGGACCATCTAACTCTCTGGAAGATTTCATGAGACTTTTCATGAAAACCCTTTCAAATTCAACGTCTTCAGAGGGATCTAAGTTCAAAACTCCTTCTATGAAATCTCCTGACAAATTCAACGGAGATCACCCCGACAGATTGCGACCCTTCTTGCAAACCTGCAAGCTACTGTTCCATAATGACCCTCGAACCTTTAACAGCGACTGATCAAAGGTTGTTTACGCTTCTTCATTTCTAGCTGGAAAAGCAGCAAGATGGTTCGAACCTTATCTACTCATGCTTTCTTCAACAGAAACCCACTTACTTATCAATAATTGGGAAAAGTTCGAAGACCAACTTTTTACGTTGTTTGGGGATCCTAATGAAACGGACAACGCGGAAATTGAACTTGATTTTCTTCACATGAGTGATAATGGTAAAGCCTCTGAATATATCTCGAACTTCAGAGCACTTCAAACTCAAGTAGGTTGGAATGATGCTGCCCTTAAGTATCATTTCAAGAAAGGACTTCCTTTGAGGATTCTAGATCAATTAAATCTTTACGGTCAGAAGATGACTACTTTAACGGACTTAAAGGAACTTGACAGCGTCTATCAAGGACGACTTCAACATCGTCGATATGCCAACAAATCTCAAGGCCTAAATTTTAAATCGGGACCTTCTTCACACCCACAACCAAATCAATCCTCCTCGACTCAATCTAAACCCAATAAGGGAAAGGATAAACCTTGACCAAAAGGCTCGACCCCAGGCGATATCAGCAAAGTACTGGATCCTAAAGGGGAACTTAAAGAAGCTGAGAGGAAGAGACGAGAAGATAATGGGTTATGTATGTATTGTGGGGGTAAGCACAAGTTGGAAGACTGTGTAAAGTTGAAGGAAAGAGAAGGTGCTAGTTTGAAGTCAAAAAACTAGTAGATAGTTTACTTGTGTGCAAAGCAAACTATCTTATCTCTCCCAGTGCACAGAACCTCCATGTCTTAAGGACTGGAGTTGCCTTAAACCGCTTGAGATTCATTCTTTTTAAGGGGGATATCCCCTTCAGTTGTCTTATAGACTCTGGAGCTTTAATTTCTTTTGTTAGTTTATCTTTTGCCGAGAAGTTTCAACTAAAATTTACAGATATCGATCGAACTCCAATCTATTTGGTCGAATCAGAGGAACCCAAATATTGGGTAAGTAAGAAAGTTTTATGGGTTTTCAACTTTCCGAACTTTCCCCCCTTCGAGTGGGAATTATCAGTCTTGGACGCCCCAAGGATGGACGATACCATTCTTGGCCATGACTTTTTAACGCATTGGAATCCCGAAATTGATTGGACTAGGGGATTGATCACCCCACGCTCTAAGTATATTTCTGATTGTTCAATGCAGGTCAATAGGGAGTTAAACAACCCGCCTGACAACGTCCTGCTAGAGTACAAGTCTCTGCCAGATGACTTGCAAGCATCTGATCCTTCTTTAAATGAGCAATTGGCTAACCCTTCTAGCTCAATGACTTCACTCGAAGAGGATTTAAATTGCCTCGAAGTAATCGAATTCTGCTCTCTCAATACAGGTATCACCTCGACAGATTCTCTTGAAGATGAAGAGGACGACCAAATCAACGTTGAAGCCATCAAATAAACTCTACCGGAAATCTACCACAATTTCCTCGATGTTTTCTCAATCTGCAAGGCCGATATGTTACCACCTCATAGACCCTACGACCATCAAATAGAGTTAATAGGCCCAGTACCTCCGGCAGGTCCTGTCTATTCTTTATCGAAGGACAAATCTCAAGTTCTTTGAGACTACATTGCAGAGAATGTAGCCAAGGTTTCATCAGAGCCAGTAAATCTCCAACCGGCTCCCCTGTCCTCTTTGTAAAAAAGAAGGACAGTAGTCTTAGGTTGTGTGTTGACTATAGAAAGCTCAACACAGTCACGAAAAGAATGCATATCCTGTTCCTCCTATGTCATTACTTCTTACCCTTTTCAATGGTGCTAATTTCTTTTCTAAAATTGATCTTAGAGGGGCTTACAATCTTATTCGCATTGCGGAAGGTCATGAACCACTGACTGCAATGCGCACTAGATTTGGTAGTTTTGAATATTTAGTTATGCCTTTTGGATTATGTAACGCACCTTCAACTTTTCAAACTTTTGTTAATGATATCTTTCAAGATGTTGTTGAACAATTTGTAGTCGTCTATTTAGATGATATTTTAATATTCTCGAAAACACTGGATGAACATATTCATCATGTTTGACAGGTCCTAAATCGTCTTCGAGATCATGGTCTCTACGCCAAGCATAATAAATGCGAATTCCACCTCAAATCAATTGATTTTTTGGGTTTTACGTTGTCCACTGACGGTTTAGTCATGGATGACAAAAAAGTCCAGAAAATCCTGGAATGGCCTGAGCCCAAAAACATTAAATCACTCCAAGGATTTTTGGGTTTTGCAAACTTCTATAGAAGATTTATTAAAGATTACTCTAAAACTATTTCCAATCTTACTTCTCTTCTTAGAAAAGATATTCCTTTTGTTTTTACTTCTACAGAACGAAAGGAATTCGAAGCACTAAAAACGGCGTTCACCACAGCCCCAATTCTTTGGCATTTCGATCCTTCTGCCTCGACAATAGTTGAGACAGATGCGAGCGATTATGCTATTGCAGGGGTCATCTCCCAATTAAATCCTGAAACAAATTTGTTTCATCCTGTTGCTTTTGAGTCACGCAAACTCATAGCCGCAGAATTAAATTATGAAATTCATGACAAAGATCTTTTAGCTATTATCCATTGTCTTAAAAAATGGCGTTCTTTTCTTCTCAGCCTAGATAGTCTTTTTCAAATCTTAACAGATCATAATGCTTTGAAATACTTCATGTCTTCTAAAGTATTAACCAGGCGTCAAGCCAGGTGGGCTGAGTTTTTGTCTGAATTTTCTTTCTCTATTTCCTATCTCCCAGGAAAAAACTGCATTGTCCCAGATGTCTTGTCACAACGGGACGACGTTTACCCACAGCGGGGGGACGCATTTGCAGACAAGAACCCAGCAAATGTGCAATCAATCTTCAACTAATCAATGTTAACGACTCATCAACTTAATTTGATGACAATTCAATCTTTTCAAAATCCACTATCCAACATCCTCGAACTTAACTTCAACCTCTAAATCTCCCTACAATAATTCTTCGAACAAATAATTCTTCTTTTCAAATTCTCTTTAAATTTCAAATTCTGTTTTTTCTTTTCATTCTTCTTCCTCTCTTTTCAAATAAAATTTCCTAAAAAAAAAAAAAAAAAAAAAGAAAAAAAAAATTCATTAAATTCTCAATTTAATCTCATCTCAATCACAACCCGTTTCTTTTTCTCTCTCTTTTCTTACATAAAATTTTCCTTTTAAAACCTTAAAATTTCCTTCAATTAAGCAACTTTTTTCTTTCTTTAAATTTCTTCTTTCAAATTCTAAAATTTTTTTTTTAAAAACTTCTTTTTTCTTTTTCTCTCTCTCCCAAATCTTATAAAATTAATAATATTCACCTACAAAAAAAAAAATTATAAAATAAAATAAAATAAAACTTAAATACAAATTTTTCTACTTCTTTACATCTCCTTTTCATTTCAAATTTTTTCTTTTAATTTTTCTCGAACCAATCTTTTCATTTTCTCCAAAACTACCCTTATCTCCTTCCTGCATTTCTCAAATACCTCCTCCTCTCCTACCAGAACCACCTCTCCAATCTCCAAGAGTTCCTCTGCCACGTCAAAGGAAGCAGCGTCGATAATTGTGTTGACCTCCCCACATAACTCTTCCGCCAACCTTACTCGTCGACCTTGACGAGGTTTCTTCGACCACACCTGGTCCAGGGTGTCTTCAGGTTCTTCAACTACATCCGTGGCCGGAGGGTTTGCCTCAGTTGGTATAACCAGCGCAGGCTCCCCAATTGGGTCTTCAAGGGTATTTGATGTCTAAACAAAACTCATCAGTAACTTCATCCTTAAAAATAACAATTAAAAACTTACCTCGAAGATGGGGTCAGGCTCTAAAAATAACCTTGGCGCCACTTCGACCTCTGCCTCTCTCTCCTCCTCGTCGTCTTCAATGACCACCCGTCGTTTCTTGGGTGCCCGCCCTGGAACAGGGACTTCATCTTCATCTTCCTCCACCAACTCGTCGACCTCTTCCTCGACACCTCGCTTCGAACTCGTGGCCTGGGTTACCCAGGTTGAGATCTCATTATTTAATTCCTTATCATTTTCCCCCACCAATTGTTCATCTTCGATCGAGACATCCCAAATGTCTTCGACCACCTCTTTGGTTTTAGGAATTACTCAAAACTTAGTCTTGGTAAATCGCTTTTCGATTTCCACGTTCTTTGTCAACGCATCGCACGCCACTTGCCGCCAACGGCAAAACTCGCATTTCTGGCGAGGGCCTCGAGTCGCCGTACTTTCGACACAGAAATACTCCATGCTTTCACAAGCCGTGCAAGTCTGTGAAAATTGTCGCGTGATCATTCCCCCATCTGCTTTAGGGTGTGGAGGCGTAGGTGTGGGGGTAGGGCAGTTCATTATAAAAAAGAGAAATTAATAAGTGAGGAAAAAATTATAGAAGAAGGGAAACTAGTGTGGGAAGATGGCTCAAGCTCAACAGAGTTCACAATTCTTATACCCAGGCATCTGTCACGCGCCACGTGACACTCGAGGCGAAAGCAGCTCATTAAATCAATAATATTGAGTCCTAAATCTATACTCGAAGCGCAGAAAGCAATTCTCCATAGCAACTGCAATTTTTCTTTGTGTACTTACTATTTAACTGCGCTAGCCTAAACTCTAAATCTAAATTAGTCAATCTCCCAATAGGGTGCCTTAGTCCTTTTCAATAAGCGACGCACAGCGCTAGGTTCAACGAAATAGTACAGTAGTAGTTTTCATTAAAGTTTTGTTAATTAATTAAAAAGGGGTAAATTGAGCATGGACGGATATTTAGCGAAGAGGGTCTAAGTGTATGTTATTAATGGTCAATGGAATGGGAATGGTGCAATGGAAGGGAGGGAAATGCAAGGAGGAACAAAGGATATAAAAGGGGTTGGGTATTTGGTTTGATATTCCTCAGAATTAAATTATAAAATCGTATTTACATTAATAGTGGTAAACCTTTAAAGTTAAAATCATTGTTATTGTATCTTTCTTTTATTTTCTCAATATTCATTTCTAAATCCTAAATCTTTGATTATTGAGTTTCCAACCCTTCGTGAGATCTTAAGAATTCCTATTACCTTTGAAACTAGTTTATAATTCTTCTCGAACAAACCTCGAACCTGTAGCTCTTACTTTGAGTGACCTTCGAACCATTTCCTCGAATCATTCCTCTGTGCTTCGAAGAAGTTTCTAAATCCCTCATCTCACTTTCAGGAACATCCTCGACCTTGTGCGTAGGTTGTCCGGTGACATCCACTTCAAGAAGATTCAACACCCAGACCTCCAGTAAGGACCCTCCAGCACAATTAATGATAACACAGACCCATACCATAAATATAAAATCCAGATAAAAGCGGATACCATAAAGAAACAGGTAAATTAACTCATCCAAAGAGAATATAATGAAACCCAAAGCATATAAAAGAAACAAATGAACTATCTAAGCCCCCAATAACATCCACAAGCATCCATATTAACCCAGAAATGACCTCCCAACCTATAAATCCGTGAATATCCATCCAAGAAGCAGATTAAGTTGTCCAGACTGAGTGTATGCATCTGAAATAGATGTTTATGCTTCTGTTGGCATTGTGAGTCCACTGGATACGTCCACATGACCTTAAATAAGCAGAAAATCAAAGTTTATAGGCTATTAAGAGGCTAAAACCCACTTATATACCTAAATATACATATTATACTGCATATTTCACTGAATATTAGATTTATGTATACATATAAGCTTATGTATGTCAATAATTACTTAGTATCACTTAATATAAGTATATTATGACTCCATTAACACCTTGATAAGTATTATTAGGCTATGGATAAGCTATTTAAACTACTATAATTTATATAATAGAGTAATAATTATATATATATGTAATATAATCATATATATTATTGTTATAATCTTATTTTTAAGATATAAGCTTAATTTACTTAAGATTATCTTATTTTAAGTATAAGAAATACTAAGTCCTAGGGATATCTCGGCTGACATATTTGGTCCTCCCCATCAAGACAGGAGTTGGTGGAAATTTAAGAGGGATTGGTGGCCATGTCACTGAATTAATTGGAAGAGCTGAGGTTTTGAAGCTGGATGTTGGTGGAGCCTCAGAGAAGGTTCATTTTTACATTTCCAAAGGCACTGTAAAAGCAGTTTTGGGTGGGCCATTCTTGATGGATTTTCAAGCAAGAATTGGCTATCAATTTGATGTGGGAATAAGTTTGGAGTTGACTTTTAAGATGAAAGGAGAATTCACATGAGGGTATCCTCTCGTAGAGAGGATGGTTGGGAGACCAGGCCTGGTTTTTCTTCAATGTGCCAGTGCATGTATTGTTGTAGGAGAAGAAGAGAAGTGGGTGCCACCTGTAGTTTTTTGGAGTGTGGGTCAGGCTCTAGTGAGAGTCAGTCTTTTTTAGAATGATGAGGGCTGATCACCCAAGTGCTACAACCTCTCACCAAGATGAGGAAATCCCAGGTTGTAGTAGGTCAGCTCCCTTTGAGATATACCAAGTGTATTTTCAACTTTCTCTTTTTAATGTTTCTCTTCTCTGCAAGTATTCTGAAATTTTTTATCAAGTATCTGTTCTCTCTCAAAATTTTTGATTTTTTTTAATTCAAGTTCAAATTAGAAGATTGGCTATATATCTTTATTGAAAGATATGCAAAAAAGCTGTGGAGTGGTGAGATTGGGGTCTAAAAGTAAGTCCTCCCAATTGTTCACCACTAGGGTTTCTTCTACACCTTTCAAAAACATTACCTTGGCCATGTCTGTGAGAATTGGGAAAACCCTTGGATATTTTTTAGGATAGAGGAAAACTCAAGAAAATAAAATAAAAATTTAAAAATAACTGAAAAAAATAATGAAAAAAATCTGAAGATAATCAAGAAAGAATAAAAGAATTATTTTTGTGAAGATAATCAAGATCAATTTTTGGGCCTCCAGCATGATGATAAACTGCACAATTTTAGAAGATGTGATTCAGAAGATGAATCAAGATTTGAAGATTTAGAAGATGGAAGTGAGGATGAAGATGTGGAATTGTGGAAAAGTTTTTGAGTGGTGAGATTGGGGAATAAAAGTAAGTCCTCCCAATTGCGCACCGCTAGGATTTCTTCTACACCTTTTAAAAACATTACCTTGGCCACACAAGTGAGCAATGGGGAAACCCTTGGTTTTTGTTTCAGGTCTGGTGGTGAAGATGTCCTGAAGATCCCTCAAGTTGAAGGTGGAGCAGCAAATTACAAGATGGTAGCGCAGAAGATCAGGCCTGTCAACAAGCCTATTTCTGTAGGTTTGAATCCTCCTTTGAAGTGACCTCTTTTTTCAAGATATCTGTACTGTACTCCTCTAGTGAAGAATACCCCTGATTTTTTAGAAAATGCTAGGGCAACTGTGGAAAGGTTAAAAGTTTTTAATTTTGGTCCTGATGGATGGTTGTCTGATGAGGAAAAGAAGTTGTTGTTGCACGTTATTGTGCTCAGGGAGAAAGTGGTGGCATTTGTTGAAGAGGAAAGGGGTGTGTTGAAATACTCTTATGGGGAACCTTACTTTATTCCTGTGGTTTACCATGAACCTTGGCAAATCCAACCTATTCCAATTCCAGCTGCTATTAGGGATGATTTTGTAGAGATTTTTAGGGAAAGAGTCAGGACTGGTTTACACGAACAGTCAACATCTAGTTACACAAGTCCATTTTTATGTGTAAAGAAGAAGAATGGGAATCTGAGGGTGGTGCATGATCTTAGAGCCTTGAATAGAGTCACTATCAATGATCCTGGGATTCTGCCAAGCGCAGAGGATTTTGTGGATGCTTTTTGTCAGTACAGTCTAGTATATAAGTATGATATAATAGTGTTATTTTATGGTCCTACTACTTATTAATAAATGATTTAGTGATTAAACCTCAGGGGAAGACTAATAGAATAGTTATACTCAAATTAAACTCACAATACTTGGATTTAAATGCGTGCTAGTGGTGGAAAATAGAAGAATAAAATATAGTTATAGCTTTTATAAAGATAATATCAATTTATAAGGGCTTTATAATATATTTCTGAATACTAATAATTGTATTGTAGTGTTTGTTTGAAGTGTAGTAATTGAATGATGATAATAAACCGTCAAAATCCCTCCTTACTTATACCCAAATCCACTGGAGTGCACAGACCTTCAATCCAGATGATGTCACTGCTATCCCCGGCAATTACAGCACTGTGAGGGCCCATCACCTCCCCATGGCGTCCACTTCAAGCAGTTTCAACACCCAGACCTCCAGTAAGGACCCTCCATCACTATTAATAATAACACAGAGTCATACCATAAATAGAAAACCCAGATAAAAGCGGATACCATAAAGAAACAGGTAAAATAAATGATCAAAAAGAGATTTAATGAAACTAAAAGCATATAAAGGAAACAAATAAAATTTCCAAGCCCCCAATAACATCCCCAAGCATCCACATTAACCCAAAAACATCTTTCCAACCCATAAATCCGTGAATAACCATCCAAGGAAGTAATTTTAGTTGTCCAAACTGGGTGTATGCACCTGATATAGGTGTCTATGCTTCTGTAGGCGTTGTGAGTCCACTGATTTCGTCCATATGACCTAAAATAAGCAGAAAAACAAAGGTTATAGGATATTAAGGGGCTAAAACCCACTTATATACCTAAATATACATAATATACTGCATATTTCACTGAATATGAGATTTATGTATACATATAAGCTTATGTATGTCAACAATTACTTCATATCACTTAAGATAAGTATATTATGACTCCATTAACACCTTAATAAGTATTATTAGGCCATGGATAAGCTATTTAAACTATTATAAATTATATAATAGAATAATAATTATATATATATATAATAAAATAATATATATTATTATTTTAACCTTATTTTTAAGATATAAGCTTAATCTAGTTAAGGTTATCTTATTTTAAGCATAAGAAATACTCAGTCCTAAGGATATTTAGGCTGACACTCCCTCACCCCAAAAAAACAATAAAAAATGTTAAGACATTTTAATTAATCTTAAGGAATGAAATAATAAAATAAAAAAATAATTTTTATAATACATATACTGAATGAACAGTATTATTTAGATTTAAATTTTCTCAAGAGATTTTTAAGATCAGAGATTTCATTTTCTGGAATCCACTGGTCATATTCACTTGATTTATTTTTAAATCTTAATAGATACTCAACTCCCTTTTCTTTAGTAAGGTGTCTCTTTTTAAGTATCTTTTCAATTTCTGCTTTTTCCACTATTTCTTCAGGTTGCTGTTTATGCCTTCCTGATCTTCTTGGAAAGAGAGCAGTATCATTAGAATGGTATGGTTTTATAAGAGAAATAGGAAATACTGGATGTTTTCTATCATAAGGTGCATATAGAATAACCTCAACAGCATTATTACCAACCATCTTTTTAACTACAAATGGTCCAATAAATGGATCCTTCAATTTAACATTACCATTTAAATTGAAATGTAGCGTTGAAATAAGGACTTCATCACCCTCTTTGAACATTTGTTCTTTATGGGCTTTATCCCATCTTTTCTTTTCATACTCAAAAGCCTTATTTATACATTCTTGAGCATGTTTTCTGCATAATTCCTGCATCTGAAGAAAAGATTTAGTACCTGGATGAATATCCAATCTAGGTAACTTATTAAGAGTTTTAGCAGGGGTATTAGGTACATAACCCAACCATAACTCAAATGGCTTTTTGCCAGTGACAGAATGTACTGTACTATTATATGCAAATTCTAAACCTGGGATAAGAGTTACCCAATCATGCGTGAATTTGTCATTGTCTTTAAAATTAAGACCAAAAGCACAGTATCTTCTTATATATCCTTAATGATTTTAACATCCTCAAAATTCATTAAAGATTCATTTGAGTCTATATTTAATATTGGATTGTAAAAGATGGACAAATCATCTTCCAACATACAGACTTCATTTTCATCACTATATGAGATATTACTGTCATAATCACTTGAATCATTACTCTTTTTTACTTCATTTTCAGATTCATGTTGATTTTCAACAATATTTATGTTTTCCTCACATTTGTGACCTTTAACCCAAGGTTTGTTACACTTATAACAAGTATTTGTTTCATAATTTTTAGGTACTACAGGTGCAGTAGGTTTTTTCTGCTTCTCCTGAAGTGTTTTTGAATTCTGAGTTTTTACAGGTTCAACATTTTGCTTATAAGTGGAATACCTTGATTCATACTTATGGTTTAATAATATTTCATTGCAAATATTAATAAAGTCAGAATATTCAGTAACATTTAATGTTCTAGCTACAACAATGTCTCTGACAGATATAGGTAATTTGTATATTATCTTATCTTTCCATAAGTTAAAATCCATATGAGGCTCAATGGCTTTTAATATTTTGTTTAAATTCATTAAAAATACCATAGGTTTGTCACCATTCAACGGATTATACCTAGTCTTCTCATACAGTCTTTGCTGAGTAAGCCTGAATTTAGAACCTCCAAATTGTTTTTCAATAAGTTGTTTCCATTCAGCCCAAGAGTAGTCTCTACCCTCACTTAAGACAGCTTCAAACCATAATAAAGCAACATCCTTAAATAAAGAAATTAATTTTGATGTTATCTCTTCATCTGGTAACTTATATGAGAATTTCAAGTTGTCAATTCTTTGAATAAAATGTTGCCAATCAGAGCTGGCTTCCCCATCATAAGTTGGGTACTGATCTATTTTAGGCCAGTTCTTCTGATTGGATTTTATCTCACTAATCTTAGGTAAATTCAACAACTCATTTACTTTTGATAAATGGTCTTGTATTTCTTCCTGCACGGATTTGTGACTTACATTTTCAGATTTGACACTACCACCAGATGGTTTTAATTGTGGTGGTACAGGGAAGGAATGAGATTCACTTTTGCCAATGAAAGGATTATTATTATATTGATTATACTTATGATTATCCTGGTTCATTAGTAGATTGGCAGTTTCAATCTCAACTTTAGTTAATCTTTGTAGCAGCTCAGAGACACTTTGATTTGTCTGTGCAAAAGATAACTTTGTTCTTGATTCAGTTTTTAATAAGTGTGTTTCATATAATTTTTCTAACTCACAAAATTTGTTTGAAAGGTCATTATATTTATTACTCAATGAATCATATTTAAGAGTTAGAGACAAATGTTCTTTCTCTAATTCTTTATTACGTGTTGCTAATTGAGAAATGTTCAATGTTAAGGATGAAATTGTATCACTAGTGAGCTTAACTGTCTGTTCCTCACAATCAGTCATTCTATTCCACAATGCTGAAACAATTCTATGGACAGTTGGATTATTGTTAAAATATTCCATGACCTCCTTTTCAATTCTCTCACTCTCCTGTGAACTTCTCATCTCACTAGTAGGTGGTTGCAACTGAGGATTAACTGTATTATCATTGTATATAGTACTGTTATTATGGACAAAAGACAAGTCAGGTGTATCTACTCTAAAACCTAAATTTCTTAAATCCTCCTCTATTTTTTGTACAGATTTAACATCAATAGAATTACCTATATTGTAATTATCAGTATTATGTCTAATCTGAGAGGGTAAGTTACTTACCAAGGGATGGTTGCCAGTCCTGATTTTTGGCGCTTTTTTCCCTTGTAAGGGTGAGCTGAGGAAGTCAGATGAGGGGGTGGATCCCTGTTGCAACTGTGGCTTGTCCACTGTTGGTGAAACCAGTCCCATTTCCATTTGTCTACCAGGATTTTCTCCTGGGAGTGAGTGGACCCTCCTTGGGTAGGGGGTTGCTGATTTGATTGACTGGGCTGGCCTCCCTTTAATTCTGCCATTGCCTGATTCATCTGCTGAAATCCTACCTTGCAATTGTTTTGCAACTGCTCTACCTCTTTGAACATGAGAGATTTTGATTCCTCCAACTTCAGAACCTGTTTGGCCAGGTGGGACAGTTGATCCTGAAGAGGAGGAGACGTCTTTTTGATAGTTATCTTTTTTAAGAGGGCGTCCTTTTCCTCTATACTCATGCTTTCTGGCTGGGGGTACTGTTGTCCCTCCATGGTGATGTCCTGGAAAGTTTTTATTAGCTTTAGACCTGGTATTATAAGCAGGCTGTTCACTTACACTATCCTGAGGAGCACTCATATTGTTCAGAATAACAATATTTTACGTCTACAAAAGAAAAAACTCTATGGAATTTAGTAGACAAGAGATATTAGCAATTATATTACTAATAAAAAAGCAATGGAGCTTACCCTGAATTTATATCTTTATTTATTTAAATAAAATCTAAGAAAAATTCGAAAAAATCTGTTAAAAATATAATAATAAGTTTAACTAGACCTCTATAAGGGTGAATAATTAGCTTACCAAGCTTTAGCCAAATACCAATTTAATTGGGTGTTATATTGGTGTCCAAATACCAAGTGAAATTGGGTTTATATTGGGTACAGTTACTACTGTAAATATCTAATTTTTATGATAAAAAATTAGTACAATTATTATAAGGGTTCTTTTCCGCAATCAATGAGTTATGATGACCCACTAATATGCAGCAGACCCAAATATTTGGTTAATTTTGAGTTGTACTAAGGTAAAAATCACATCCCAAGGCTTATACTAAATAATAAGTAAAATATAAGGAAAGACCCCCAATTGTCAGTACAGTCTAGTATATAAGTATGATATAATAGTGTTATTTTATGGTCCTACTACTTATTAATAAATGATTTAGTGATTAAACCTCAGGGGAAGACTAATAGAATAGTTATACTCAAATTAAACTCACAATACTTGGATTTAAATGCGTGCTAGTGGTGGAAAATAGAAGAATAAAATATAGTTATAGCTTTTATAAAGATAATATCAATTTATAAGGGCTTTATAATATATTTCTGAATACTAATAATTGTATTGTAGTGTTTGTTTGAAGTGTAGTAATTGAATGATGATAATAAACCGTCAAAATCCCTCCTTACTTATACCCAAATCCACTGGAGTGCACAGACCTTCAATCCAGATGATGTCACTGCTATCCCCGGCAATTACAGCACTGTGAGGGCCCATCACCTCCCCATGGCGTCCACTTCAAGCAGTTTCAACACCCAGACCTCCAGTAAGGACCCTCCATCACTATTAATAATAACACAGAGTCATACCATAAATAGAAAACCCAGATAAAAGCGGATACCATAAAGAAACAGGTAAAATAAATGATCAAAAAGAGATTTAATGAAACTAAAAGCATATAAAGGAAACAAATAAAATTTCCAAGCCCCCAATAACATCCCCAAGCATCCACATTAACCCAAAAACATCTTTCCAACCCATAAATCCGTGAATAACCATCCAAGGAAGTAATTTTAGTTGTCCAAACTGGGTGTATGCGCCTGATATAGGTGTCTATGCTTCTGTAGGCGTTGTGAGTCCACTGATTTCGTCCATATGACCTAAAATAAGCAGAAAAACAAAGGTTATAGGATATTAAGGGGCTAAAACCCACTTATATACCTAAATATACATAATATACTGCATATTTCACTGAATATGAGATTTATGTATACATATAAGCTTATGTATGTCAACAATTACTTCATATCACTTAAGATAAGTATATTATGACTCCATTAACACCTTAATAAGTATTATTAGGCCATGGATAAGCTATTTAAACTATTATAAATTATATAATAGAATAATAATTATATATATATATAATAAAATAATATATATTATTATTTTAACCTTATTTTTAAGATATAAGCTTAATCTAGTTAAGGTTATCTTATTTTAAGCATAAGAAATACTCAGTCCTAAGGATATTTAGGCTGACACTTTTTCTGGAAGGGTGTGTTATAGTTTGGGTGATATTATTGCTGGTTATGATGGAAGGTAACTTCACACGGATTCACAGCCACTTACAAAATTTGAAACTCATCTGGGAAGATTTCAGCTCACTAGGTTTCCTCAAGGAGAAACTAATTCAGTAGCAGTATATTAAGCACATATGGCCTGCATTTTACAGGATGACATTCATACTCATCCTGGTATTTTTATTGATGATAGTGGAGTCAAAGGACCATCCACTAATTATGGGAATGAGGTGCTGAAGGAGAATACAGGAATAATGAGGCTTGTTTGGGAGTATGCAATTACTCTAGAGAGAGTATTGTTTAGGATTGAAGAGGCTGGGCTGACCATTTCTGGGTCAAAATCTTGTTTTTGTGTTCCTGCTCTGGAAATTCTGGGTCATGTGTTATGTAAAGACGGAATAATTATGGCAATGAAAAAGTTGATAAAATCTAGTCATGGCCAAGGCCTAAAAATACTACTGAAATCAGGGGATTTTGGCGGGTTTGTGTGTATGTCAGAATTTTTATTAAAGATTTTTCTTTTTTGGCTTCACCTTTGAGGAAGTTGACCAAGAAAGAAGCAGAGTGGGTATGGACTGTAGAGTTTGAAGAGGCTATTCAGAAGCTGAAGAAGGTGGTAGGTGAGGATATTATTCTTCACAAGTTGGATTATGGAGTGGGAGCTGGAAAAATTTATCTGGTTGTGGACTCAAGCTATATTGCTTCTGGTGCTGTTTTTTCTCAGGAAAATAAAACTGGGAGGGTCAGGCCAGTAAGTTTTGAGTCTGTGTTATTTAATGAGGTTGAATCTAGATATTCTCAACCTAAGTTGGAATTGTGTGGTGTAGCAAAAATTTTGAAGAAGCTGCAAACTGTTTTGTGGGGGCAGAATTTTAAGCTGCAGGTGGATGCAAAATCTCTGGTTCAAATGATCAATACACCTAGTCTTCCAAATGTTCTAATGACTAGGTGGGTGGCATTTATTCAGAATTTCTCTCTTGACCTGTTACACAGACCTGGAAAAACTTTTAAGATGCCAGATGGATTATTAAGGAGACCACCCATGGATGAAGATTCAGACTCTGAAGAATTTGATGAAGATGTCCCAGTGGTTAGGGCCAGCAAAAAGGGTGCTGAATATTTTGTTCTCCTCCCCCATGAGGCTAAACTGGAAGATTGTTCTCTCCTCCACCAAGAATTTGAACTGGATGGTTCTGATCTTTATTCTGGTGATCAGGATGTTTTTGTTGTGTAAGATGGGGCTGTTGTTTTGGATGGCTCAAAATTAGATAATGGTGTTTTTATTAGTGAACTGGATTCTCTTAAGATTTAGTGGAAGGAAAAGGATGTACCAAAATTTAGGGATTGGTGTCCTGTTTGGGCTGGTCGTGTTGCTCATGTGTACACTGGATATTTTGATGACAGGGTTGTACCATTGGATGTTGTTTTGTTGGATTTTGAAGATGAAAATTGGGGTCAGACTGGGTTTTATTTTATTATGGTTGAATGTCTGTTAACCTTGGAGAGGCCAGATATTTGTGATGATGATACTTGGGTGGCAATAAAAAAGAAGAGTCCTGGCTTCTATGTGTCAGGAAGGAGGTTGATGAGGAGGAGACATCCAAATACTCAAGAAGTGGTGACTCAGAAGAGGGGTCAAGAGTTGGTATTGAAATATTGGCATGAAGACCTTGGTAATAGAGGCTTTGGGAAGACTTATAGGAGAGTAGCAGATAGATTTTGGTGGCCAGAGATGAAGTTGGCTGTACAGGGTTGGGTTCAATCTTGTGATGAATGTCAAAGAAGAAGTCACTTGAAACCAAAAGAGGTTGGCTGTGCTACTGGTGAATCAACTGTTTTTGGAAGAGTCAGTTTGAATTCTGTCCATATAAAAGATGGCAGGTATAAATACTTGATTGTTGCCAGGGATGATTTTCTGGCTCAAATGAAGAAGTGCCTCTGGTTAATTTGACTGCCAAAAATGTGGCAGAATTTTCAAAGAAGGAATAGATGTTGAGGTATGGGTTGATGAAGTTGGTGACTGTTGATGGTGGGCTAGATTTTGTAGCTGAATTTAAAGAAGCTGTGGCAAGTATTGGTTCTAAAGTCAGAGTGTCTACACCATATTATCCTGAAGCTGAAGACATGGTTGAAAGAGGCCATCAAGTTTTTAAGAATTTATTGGTGAAAATGTGTGGAGATAATGCTGAAAATTGGAGGAATTATTTACCCTTGGTGTTATTTGCTGATAGGTTCACTGTGGAAAAGACAGCTGGCTGTTCCCCTTATGAATTAATGTTTGGGAAGAAAGCTGTTCTACCAGTGGATTTAGAAGCTGATTTTTATCTTGGAATTGATTGGGATGATGTGTGCTCAACAGAAGATTTGCTCTGTGCCAGGATGCAACAGTTGGAATGTAGAGAAGAATTTCAAGAGAAAAAATACTCTAGAATGATGAAGATAAGAAATCAATCAGTCAGATACTGGGACAAGAAGTTGGCTCATAGACTCATGAATCCCTTGAAATGTGGTTGTTTGGTATTAGTGTATAATAGAAGTTTTGAGAGTCAGTTGGGAAAGATGTTTGCTGACAGATGGTATGGACCTTACAGAGTCAGATTTCAGGTGTCTGGAGGTTTTTATGTTTTGGAGGAGTTAGATGGTGCAGTTTTAAAGAAGAGAGTGGCTGCTGACCAGGTGAAGAGATTTTACCCATGAGGCACTAGAAGTGAAGAAGATTGACTCTGAAATGAGGATAAACTATGGACTATTATTTAATTTTGGGTCTTGGTGATGCTGTGAATCTGTTTTGTTGGAAACTTTTTTGTTAGATGGTACCCATGGGTGGGGCTTCTAGATTTATTTTTGGAAAGTGTGGGGGTAACTGATGGGCTGGCTGCTCTATCAACAGCTACCCCAGATTGTCTGTTTCCAACCCCTTCTCTTAATTTGGTTGAATCCTAGTATTGGTTTTTTTCACAGGTTTAAGTCCTCTATGACTTTAAACTGGAATTTCTTTTGGTCTTCAAGTGCCGTACTCTTTACTCTTATTAGTTATGGTTTATTGTGCTGGATGTTGTGTTTTTGTTAGAAGGTACCCAGGGGGGGCTTCTTGATTTTATTTTGGCAAGTGTGGGGGTAACTGATGAGCTGGCTGCTCTGTAGAACAGTTACCCCATAATGACTGTTTCAAGTTTTTGTTTGTCCTAGTTGAATCCTAGTTCTGGTTTTTGTTAACTGGTTTCAAGTCCACTATGACTTTAAACTGGCTTGCTGGCTTGGGACTGGCCTCTTTGGTCTATTTAGATTAGTTGTGGATCACTGGTGGTCTCCCATCATTTTTAATTATTGGAGGGAGCCCACACAGTGATCATTTCCTTGGACTGGACTTTCTATGGAGCCGAACTTTTTTTTCTTTCTTTCACCACGCAATATGGGGGGCGGACTTGCTAGCAAGTCCGCAACCTTGAACCCTAATTCATATCTTTTTGAGCACACATTGAGGAAGTGATGAAACCATCATGAAGAAGTATTGAATTTACTTTGAACACACCTTGAAGCTCATGTGAACACAAATGGGGCTACAAGGGCTGGAAAGGCTGGAGAGAGGGGTGAGGAAGGGTGTATGGGGTAGCGAAAAGGTTGGGAAAGAGTTGGAAGGGAAGATTAAGGGTTCCGAGGCATTTTAAATGAAGAAAAGGGTCTGGGAGAGGTTGAGAGGGGTGAAATGGGGATCAAAAGAGGATGGCATACAATGGGGCTGGGAGGATAGCGAAAGGCATGGGAAGGGAAGACAAGCATGTGTTGATAGAATTGAAAGGGATGGAGATTGGTGCAAACAGAGTGTGAAAATAGGAGGATGAACTCTGTTCTTCGGGCGAAGAACAGAGTTCACTTCCATAAAATATTAGCTGAAACATAGTTTTCAATTCTGTAAAAACAGTTGTAAGTAATAGAAAAAGTCACTGATTTTTTTTATATGTAATCTGAAATTTTTTAATAAAATTATTGTATTTAAGAATTGCAATATTGTCAATCAATTTTTATTGATCAAATTAATTTAATAAAGTATTATTTTAATAAGCTGTTTCAAAAAATACTTTGCATTGAGTAGACTCATGGAATGATTTTTTCTGGCTTCCATTCAGTTATCCTCACACTTTCACTATGTTTTCAATATAGATCCATTGTTATTTGTGTGATACTTCAAGTGAAAGTTCAGTATTACTTCAGTCTGAGTTCCATCTGATTTCCATCTGACTTCAAGTTGCGGACTTGCTAGCAAGTCCTCCCCCTATATTGCGTGGTGTTTCTTTCTGTGTTTGTTTTGTTAGATAGAAGTTTTAGATTTTTTTCTTTTTTTCTCTTTTTTCTTTTAATTTTTTATGGGGGTTTTTAGGATATAAAGAGGAAAAAATCACAAGATTATATTATATGGTGTTACCACATCAGGCTCAGCTGGATGTGGGAAAGCATTGGTGGGTAAAGGCTCATCAATTGGCTGGTGTAGACGATCCTATAGTACTAGCTATAGGCTTTGACCAAGGGAGTTGGAGAAAGCCCAGAGAGAAAATCCCCTGTCCCTTTAGAAAAATAAAGTGAGATTTACCTGCTACTGTAAATTGGTTCCTGTTAGCTAAAGCCCCTTTTCCAACACACTTGACTGCCTGATTGGCAAAGAAAGTAGTCTCCAGACAGACTAACAAACCAAAGAACTGAAATGTAGACCAATGTCCACACCAGAGAAAGAAATGATACTTGATTTATGTTTCAAATCCACACCAGAGACAACAATAATACTTGATATAGCTTGCAAGACTACACCAGAGAAGCCAGTTGCCAAGTTAAGTTAAATGAAGAACTCACCTTGCAACGAACACAGCCAATTGTGGCAAAAAAAACAGTGAAAACTTAGTGAGGAACAATGATATCACCTCCAGATGGTTGTATGATAATTAAAGTTGCCCCAAACTGTCTCATTCACTATGTACACACAGACCACTATCTAAAAGCCCATGTACACCAATGAACTTGGCATTCTTGAGCGCCAAATTGCATAAAACCCCTCTAGAAACACTTCCCAGCCTTCTAGCACCAAGGCGGGCGGTCTGCCTGACGTCAGGAGGCCCACTTGAGGTGGCCAGACCACGCTGAGGCCACAAAACCACCAAAAACCTCCAAAAATACCCAAAATACTTAAAAAAATTCTACTACAACTACTAAAACCTTTAAAACACATGATTAGGCTATAACAACATTGAGACATAAAATGTAGAGAAAAATTAGCTCATTATAATGGTACTAATTACTTAACCCTAAGACTTAAGGTTAGCCCATAAAACATGAAAAACAAAATGAGGCAGCTATCTTTTTAAATAAAAAATGAGAAATTATCCCCTTAATCTGAAAATCTGAAAAATTTCATCAAGACATAAAATTTAGATAAAAACCAGGGCTATCTAATGGTAGTACCCAAATCCCTACAGTCCCAATATTTTCTGAATAAATCCAGAAAAACACCCAATTATTAAACAATGTCATTCAAGACATCAAAACAATTCCAAATAGACCAATAAAGGGCTCTGCCAATGTTGGAAGACCACACCGGGAAATTCTATTTTTATTTTATCTTTATTTCATTATTATTATTTACTTTAATTTCTATTTATTTCATCTTATCTTTATTGTTATTATTTTTCTTAATTTATTTTTATCTCAGCTCATTTATAATAATTTTATGGTGTATACACATCAAGGTGCACTTGGATGTGGGTAAGGTATCAAGGGATCAGCTCATCAATTGTCTGGGGGGTACCATTTGTAATTATTATTTATTTTATCTTATTATTATTCATTTCATTTTATTTTCTCAGCTCTCATATTTTTTGGGCTTTTTCATTTAATTATTTTCATGTTTTTTTAAGTATGTTAGTAGTTTTAAGTAGCATTCTGTTAAAAATTAAAAAAACTATAAGAAAATAATAATAATAATAATAATAAATTAGAATGACAATAAAAATAAAAAATTTATATGAAAATATAAAGATATTTTTTTAATATTGCTAATTATTATTGTTTTCTCTATTTATAGATTTATTTTTTTTTCTGTTTTCTATAATTTAATGTCTTGAAGAAGAAGCTTCTAGAGGTTGTTTTGGGATGTGTTGGTGTTTTTGCTTCTTGTGGGGATTGAAGGATGCACTGAGCTCCTTGAAGTGTAGTCTTCTGGAAAGATTGTAGGGGTTGTAATGATCTGGAACTGGTTTGGAAGGTAGTCTTTGGGAGGAAGCAGAAGATTATGGGATGGAATGTTGGAAGATGTGCTTAATTATTCTTGACATCTTCCAATGTTCATTCAGAAGTCTCTTTCTCAGGGTTCTTTCAAACTCATTCGATGGTCCATGAAGAGCAACACCCTTTAGAATTCTGGAACACATTATGCTTAGGTTCTGTTTAATATCTTTATAATCCAGAGTTAACGTAGTTTCAAGAGGTTGGCCAACTCCAATAGTAGTTTCAGGAGGAGGTGAGCCATCTAAACCAGAAGAATTTGTTTTAGAAGTATCTTTTTTTGTTGTTTGTTATTGATGAAATTGGATGAAGGATTGTGGTACTTACTGTTAGGAACTTCTTCAAGATTATATGCCATAGGGATTCGGACTTCTAAAGGTTTGAAAATATTTGTGGTGGAAGGATCAGCCACAGATAAATATTGTTTGTTTTGGTCTTCTTTCAGTGGGTTCTGAGAAGGTGAACCAAGATGGAACTCTTCCTAGGGCCTAGCTAGAGAAGGAGAATTTTTTTTGGAATTTTTGTTTTAATTGTTCTTTTTTTTGTTATACTGCTCAGTTTGATTGGTTGCTGGTGCTGGAGAGCCAATGTTGTTGTAAGACTGGGCAGGTGAAGGTGATTTGGGGTATGACATTTGTCTTCTGGATGAATTACTTGAAGAGAAGGAACTGTCAGAGGAGTAGTTGGCAGGCAGAGGGGAGGTGTAGTTTCTTCTCCTGGATGGAGAAGGTTATTTTGAGTGTTGAGCAGTTTTGGGAGCTCTGATTTGTTCTTGGGGAGCTCTGGCAGGTCTTCTTGAAGTTTGGAAACTTTTGGTGTTATTTTACCTTGAAAATTTTATTTGCTTTTCTCTGGGATCACAAGGAGGTTCTTGTGCAGATTTCTGTTTTTTTGGGGGAATTTTGGTTTTTTTCTGTTTTTTTGGAGGTTTTTAGCTTTATTTTTGCTTCCAAGCAGGGCCAGCTTCCTGGACGCAATCTAGAAGCCTAAGAGCTGAATTTAAAGAGATAAAAGCAGATGCTTAGGAAGTTAAAGGTGGCTGTTTAGAAAGAGTTCTGGGGGTGGATCTCCTGGATCTTCTGGAAGGAACTGAAGACAAAGAAGAGGAAGCAGGTCCTAGTTCTGGGGATCTGGTAGGGGATCTGGAGATGTATTTGTGAGAAGGTGAAAGTGGAGGTATAGGGTAGTTGGCATCTCTATTGCATCTTTTCTTCTTTGAATTGAAAGAGTCACAAGCCCTGTTGTAAAGTTTGGCCTCTGGAGTTGGAATATTGAATGTGTAGGTGTCACGCACCACGTGAAACTCGAGACAAAAGCAGCTCATTAAATCAATAATAAGAGGCTTTAAATCCATACTTGAAGCGCAGAAAGCAATTCTCCATAGCAACTGCGACTTTCCTTTGTGTACTGGCTATTCAACCGCGCTAGTCTAAAACTCTAAATCTAAATTAGTCAATCTCTCAATAGTGTGTCTTAGTCTTTTTCTCTATAAGCAACGCACAGCGCAATAGTCAATGTAATAGTATATTAAAAGGTTTATGAAATGTCTGTGGATTATTAAGGGGTAGTGAGCATGGACAGAATGGTTAGTGGAGGATTAAGGGGTTAACGGACGTTAGTGAGGAGGTTCCAGGTGTAACGGATGTATTTTAATGGTCTGTGATGTGCGGAATAGTGGATGGGTATGAGGTCAATGCGAGGAGGAGTAAAGGATATAAAAGGGGTTGGGTTTTTGTTTCGATACTCTTTAGAATTAAATTATAAAACGTATTTATAGTTAATAGTGGTAAAAGCTTTAAGTTAAATCATTATTATCGTACCTTTCTTTATTTTCTCAGTAATCATTTCTAAATCCTAAAACCTTTGATTATTGAGTTTCCAACCCTTTGTGAGATCTTAAGAATTTTAATATTACCTTTAAAGTATATTAGAATCCTTCTCAAACATAACTCAAAGCAGTAGTTCTTCCTTTGAGTCATCTTTGAATCACTTCCTCAAATCATTCCTCTGTGCTTTGAAGAAGTCTCTAAACTCCTCATCTCACTTACAGGAACATCCTCAACCTTGTGCGTAGGTTTTCTGGTGACAGTATAATTTAATTCTCCATAGTTCTCATTCTTTGCACTACTACATCCTTTTCAGGTGTTTTTTAAATTCTTAAAATGGCACCTGTTCAACGCACTCCTCCTACAGGCGCTACTACTAGAGCTCGCGCCAGAGGCAGGCCAACAGCCACACGGCCTGTTTCCCGCAATCACTCCCTGGAATCTCTCAACCTTAGGGAACAGAAACATTCAGTCCAATCTGTAGAAGACATCCCACAAGATTTTGATGATTCTAGTGATGATGATGAAGGTGAGAATACAATGCACGAGGCACCATCTGCCCCTGCTAAACACCATTCTGGTCAACCTTCAGAACTGGGACCATCTAATTCTAATTCTCTGGAAGACTTCATGAGACTTTTCATGAAGACCCTTTCAAATCCAACGTCTTCGGAGGGATCAAAATTCAAAACTCCTTCCATGAAATCTCCTGATAAATTTGATGGAGAACATCCAGACAGATTGCAACCCTTCTTGAAAACATGCAAGCTTATGTTCCATAATGACCCTCAAACCTTTAATAACGACCGATCAAAGGTTGTTTATGCTTCTTCATTCCTAGCTGGAAAGACAGCAAGGTGGTTTGAACCTTATCTTCTCATGCTCTCTTCGACAGAGACCCACTTACTCATCAATAATTGGGAAAAATTCAAAGACCAACTTTTTACGTTGTTTGGAGACACTAACAAAACTGACAACGCGGAAATTGAACTGGACTTCCTTCGCATGAGTGATAATGGTAAAGCCTCTGAATACATCTCAATATCAGAGCACTTCAAACTCGAGTAGGTTGGAATGATGCTGCCCTCAAGTATCATTTCAAAAAGGGACTTCCTTCGAGGATTCTGGATCAATTAAATCTTCACGGTCAGAAGATGACTACTTTAATGGATTTGATAGATCGAACCCTCAAACTCAACGGCATTTACCAAGGACGACTTCAACATCGTCAATACTCAAACAAATCTCAAAGCCTAAATTTTAAATCGGGACCTTCTTCACACCCACGGACAACTCAATCCTCCTCGATTCAATCCAAACCTAATAAGGGAAAGGACAAACCTTGACCGAAAAGCTGGACCCCAGGCAAGATCAGTAGAGTACTGGATCCTAAAGGGGAACTTAAAGAAGCTGAGGGGAAGAGGCAAGCAGATAATGGGTTATGTATGTATTGTGGGGGTAAGCACAAGCTGGAAGATTGTGTAAAATTGAAGTAAAAAGAAGGTACTAGTTTGAAGTCAAAAAACTAGTAGATAGTTTACTTGTGTGCAAAGCAAACTATCTTATCTCTCCCAGTGCACAGAACCTCCATGTCTTAAGGACTGGAGTTTCCTTAAACCGCTTGAGATTCATTCTTTTTAAGGTGGATACCCCTTTCAGTTGTCTTATAGACTCTGGAGCTTCAATTTCTTTTGTCAGTTTATCTTTTGCCGAGAAGTTACAGCTGACATTTACAGATATTTATCAAACTCCAATTTACTTGGTTGAATCAGAGGAACCCAAATATTGGGTCAGTAAGAAAGTTTTATGGGTTTTCAACTTTCCGAACTTTCCCCCCTTCGAGTGGGAATTATCAGTCTTGGACGCCCCAAGGATGGACGATACCATTCTTGGCCATGACTTTTTAATGCATTGGAATCCTGAAATTGATTGGACACATGGATTGATCACCCCACGTACTAAGTATATTTCTGATTCTTCAATGCAGGTCAATAGGGAGTTAAACAACCTGCCTGAAAATGTCCTGCTAGAGGACAAATCTCTTCCAGATGACTTGCAAGCATCTGATCTTTCTTTAAATGAGCAATTGGATAACCCTTCTAGCTCGATGACTTCACTCGAAGAGGATTTAAATTGCCTCAAAGCAATCAAATTATGCTCTCTCAATTCTGGTCTTCCCTCAACAGATTCCCTCAAAGATGATGAGGACAACCAAATTGACATTGAAGCCATTAAATCAACTCTACCAGAAATCTATCATGATTTCCTCGATGTTTTTTCAATCCGCAAGGCTGATAAGTTACCACCTCATCAACACGTTGACCATCAGATAAAGTTAATAGGTCCAGTACCTCCGGCAGGTCCTGTCTATTCTTTGTCGAAGGACAAATCTCAAGTTCTTTGAGACTACATTGCACAGAATGTAGCCAAAGTTTTCATCAGAGCCAGTAAATCTCCAACCGGCTCCCCTGTTCTCTTTGTTAAAAAGAAGGATGGTAGTCTTAGGTTGTGTGTTGACTATAGAAATCTCAACACAGTCACTAAGAAGAATGCATATCCTGTTCCCCCTATGTCATTGCTTCTTACCCTTTTCAATGGTGCTAATTTCTTTTCTAGAATTGATATTAGAGGCGCTTACAATCTTATTTGTATTGCGGAAGGTCATGAACAACTGACTGCAATGCGCACTAGATTTGGTAGTTTTGAATATTTAGTTATGCCTTTTGGATTGTGTAACGCACCATCTACTTTTCAAACTTTTGTCAATGACATCTTTCAAGATGTTGTCAAACAATTTTTGTTGTCCATTTAAATGATATTTTAATTTTCACGAAGACACTAGATGAACATATTCATCATGTTCGACAGGTTCTAAATTGACTTTGGGATCACGGTCTCTACGGCAAGCATAATAAATGCGAATTCCACCTTAAATCTATTGATTTTTTGGGTTTTACATTATCCACTGATTGATTAGTCATGGACGACAAAAAAGTCCAAAAGCTCTTGGAATGGCCTGAGCCCAAATCCATTAAATCCCTCCAGGGTTTTTCGGGTTTCGCAAATTTCTATAGAAGATTTATTAAAGATTACTCTAAAACTATTTCCAATCTTACTTCTCTTCTTAGAAAAGTATTCCTTTTGTTTTTACTTCCACAGCACAAAAGGAATTTAAAGCATTGAAGAAGGCGTTCACCACAGCTCCAATTCTTTGACACTTTGATCTTTCTGCTTCGACAATAGTCGAGACAGATGCGAACGATTATGCTATTGCAGGGGTCATTTCCCAATTAAATCCTGAAACAAAATTGTTTCATCCTGTTGCTTTTGAGTCAGGCAAACTCATTTCAGCAGAATTAAATTATGAAATTCATGACAAAGAGCTTTTAGCTATTATTCATTGTCTTAAAAAATGGCGCTCTTTTCTTCTCAGCTTAGATAGTCCTTTTAAAATTTTAACAGACCATAATGCTTTGAAATACTTTATTTCTTCCAAAGTGTTAACCAGGCGTCAAGCCAGGTGGGCTGAATTTCTGCCTGAATTTTCCTTTTCTATTTCCTATTGCCCAGGTAAGAACTGCATTGTCCCAGATATCTTGTCACATCAGAACAACGTTTATCCACAGAGGTGGGACACATTTGCTGACAAGAACCCAGCAAATGTGAAACCAATCTTCAACAAATCAATGTTAATGACTCATCAACTTAATTCGATGACAATTCAATCTTTTCAAAATCCACTATCCAAAATCCTCAAAGCTCAGTCAAAGGACAATTATTGTTTAGGGTTAAAAGACAAAATACTCTCAAAGCAAGGGGCAAAAGATTTAGTATTGAATCAGGTCTATTAGTTTTCGAGGGAAGTGTAGTCATACCCAACAACAATGAAATAAAATTATGGATTTTCAATAGTCAACATGATTCTCCATTAGTTGGTCATTTTGGGGTTGATAAAACCTACCAGTTAATAGCAAGGGATTTCTTCTGTCCAGGTATGACCAGGGAAATCAAGGCCTATATAAAAGCTTGTTACGAATGTAATAGGAATAAGGCTCCCCGTCACCCGAAGTATGGGTTGCTTCAACCACTTCCTATTCCCTCTAAACCTTGGGAATCTTTATCAATGGATTTTATTTCTCAACTTCCTCTTTCTAATAATTTTGATGCTATATTAGTAATAGTAGATAGATTTTCAAAAATGTCTATTTTTATTAAAACCACTACTACTGCTACTGCAGAAGATTTGTCAAAATTGTTTCTAGAATATTTATTTTCCAAACATGGATTACCTAATGATATTATTTCAGATAGAGGCTCATTGTTTGTATCCACATTCTGGACTCAACTGTGTTGACAACTCAATATCACGAGGAACCTCTCCACAGCCTATCATCCTGAAACTGATGGGCAAACAGAAAGGGTAAACCAAATCCTCAAACAATACCTTTGAATGTATGTCAGTTACCAACAAGACAATTGGACCACATGGTTACCATTGGCCGAATTTGCTTATAATAACTCGACTCATTCTTTGACACAACAATCTCCTTTAGAAACTGTTTATGGAAGACATCCTCAATTCAACTCAATCCATGTAGGAACTAATCATCCTGAGGAACATTATCTTTGAACCATACCACGACTCCAAGAGGAACTTAAATCAAATTTGGAATAAGCGGTTCAAAGGTACAAGGAACAGGCCAACAAACATTGAAAAACTGCTCCTTCTTTTAAACCAGGCAACAAAGTATTGCTCGATGCACGAAACATTTGAACGACTCGACCATCAAAGAAACTGGCTGAAAAACGCTTGGGACCACTTGAAATTGACTCTGAAGTCTCTAAAACTGCATTTTGACTCAAGCTACCTCCTAAATGGCAGGCTATTCACCCTGTTTTTCAAGTATCTCTCCTGGAACTGGCTCGAGAAACATACCTGGGCAAGAACCAACCTCCTCCGGAACCGCTCGAAGTAGAAGACCATCTAGAGTGGGAAGTAAGCCGCATCCTTGATTCAAGAATGCGCAAGGGGAAAGTTCAATACCTTGTGGAATGGGAAGGCTTCCTCGATGACTCAGAAAAAACATCCTGGGAACCAGCCATCAATGTTTCTAACGCTCCTGAACTCCTAAAATATTTTCATCTTAAATATCCTTTAAAACCAAAACCTTAAAACTCTCTTTTATTTGTTCTGTCTTTTTTTTTTCTTTCTTCTCTTTTCTTTTCTTCTTTTTAAAATCTAAAGCGTCTTTACTTCTAAAAAATTACTTAATTTTGTTTTCTTCTTTATTCTTTTTCTTTTCAAAATTTTTCAACCTTCTTTAAAATAAACAAAATTAAATTAAAAATAGAATAAAATAAAAATAAAAATTCAAATTAAAAAATAAATAAATAAAAAATTAAATTAAATTAAATTAAATTAAAATTAAAATTAAAAAATAAAACAAATAAAATTAAAATCTTTTTCTTTAAAAATTTTTCTTTTTTCCTTTTAAATTTTCTATATACATTCTTTCTTTTAAAATTTCTTTTCCTCGAACTATCAAAATTCTTCACAAATGCAACACGACCATCTTCTCAAACTTCACTTCAACCTCTAAATCTCTCTTTTAAATCCTTCGAACAAATTACTTCTTTTCTTTCAAAACTCTTTTAAAAATTTATTTCTTCTCTTCTTTTCTTTCTTTTCTTTTTTCAAATAACTAAATTCCTCAAATCTTCAATTAAAAAACTTTCATAAATAACAAATTTTTTCTTTTCATTAAATTTTATTTACAACAAAATTATTTCAATCAATTATTTCTTTCTTCTTTCTTTCTTTCTTCTTACTTAATTCTTTTTCTTTTTGAACTTTAAAACTGAAACTCCTTCAATCAAATATTCTTTCTTTTCCTCTCTCATTTAAACTTCTTCTTCCAAAATTTTAAAACAAAAATCTTTTTAAATCTTTTTTCTGTCTTTTCCTTTTTCTCTCAAAATCTTATAAAAAATAAAATATTAAAATTTTCATAAAAAAAAAAATAAAATAACTAAATACAAATTGTTTTTTATTTTTCTTTTCTTTCTTTTCTTTTCTCTTTCCATTTTAAATTCTCTCTTTTATTTTACCCCGAACCAATCCCTTCATCTTCTCCAAAATCTCCCTTATTTCCTTCTTACACTTCTCAAAGACTTCCCCCTCTCCTACCGGAATCACTTCTCCAATTTCCAGTAGCTCCTCGGCCACGTCAAAGGAGGCAACATCGACAATCTTATCGATTTTTCTGCTTAGTTCTTCAATAAACCTCACTTGCCAAACCTGGAAAGGCTTTTTTGACCATACTTGATTGAGGGTTTCTTCATTCTCCTTCCTTGAGGCAACCACCGGTAATCTATCTTCGGTTGGGATCGACACCGTCACTTCCACAGCAGAGGGTTCCACAATGGTCGCTTCCACATTCGAAGCTTCCGCCGTAGGGACTTCTGCGATGAAGTCTGAATTCTAAAACAAAACCATCAGTAACTAAATTTATAAAATATCAGGAGAATGGACTTACTACTTCAAAGATGGGGTCTGCTTCTAAGAACAATCTCGGAGTGACCTCCACTGCCACTTCCTTTTCCTCTTCGTCATCCTCGATGAACACCCGTTGCTTTTTCGGGGTCCATCTCAAAATGGAGACTTCCTCTTCCTCCTCAACTAACTCATCGACTTCTTCTTCGACCACTCGTTTCTTGCTTGCATCCTGAGTCACCCAGGTTGCTACATTGTCTTCAGCCTCCTCCTCATTTGCTCCCACCAATTGATTGTCCCCAATTGAAACATCCCAAATATCTTCTACTACCTCTTTTGTCTTGGGAATCACCCAATATTTAGTCTTTGTGAATGGACTCTTGATGTCGGCATTCTTTGACAAGGAGTCACACACCACCTGTCTCCAGCGGCGAAATTCGCACTTCTGGCAAGGACCTCATGTCGCCGTGCTTTCCACGCAAAAGTACTCCATTGACCTGCAAGCCGTGAAAGCCTTGGAATATTGCCGTGTGACGATTCCCCCATCCGCTTTAGGGTTTGGAGGCGTGGGAGTTGGAGTAGGGAAATCCATTGTAGTAAATTATAGAGTAATTAAAAAAATAAAAGTAAAGGGAAACTAGTGTGGGAAGTATGTCTTACGCTCAACGGAGCTCGTGTTCTTATACCCGGGCATCTGTCACACGCCACGTGATACTCGTGGCAAAAGCAGCTCATTAAATCCATACACAAAGCGCAGAAAGAAATTCTCCATAGCAACTGCGACTTTCCTTTGTGTACTCGCTATTCAACCACGCTAGTCTAAAACTCTAAATCTAAATTAGTCAATCTCTCAATAGTTTGTCTTAGTCTTTTTCTCAATAAGCGACACACAGCGCAATAGTCAATGTAATAGTACATTAAAAGGTATATGAAATGTCTGTGGATTATTAAGGGGTAGTGAGCATGGACAGAATGGTTAGTGGAGGATTAAGGGGTTAACGGACGTTAGTGAGGAGGGTCCAGGTGTAACGGATGTATTTTAATGGTCTGTGGTGTGTGGAATAGTGGATAAGTATGAGGTCAATGCAAGGAGGAGTAAAGGATTTAAAAGGGGTTGGGTTTTGGGTTCAATACTCTTTATAATTAAATTATAAAACGTATTTATAGTTAATAGTGGTAAAAGCTTTAAGTTAAATCATTATTATCGTACCTTTCCTTATTTTCTCAGTAATCATTTCTAAATCCTAAAACCTTTGATTATTGAGTTTACAACCCTTCGTGAGATCTTAAGAATTTTAATATTACCTTTAAATTATATTAGAATCCTTCTCAAACATAACTCGAAGCATTAGTTCTTCCTTCGAGTCATCTTTGAATCACTTCCTTGAATCATTCCTCTGTGCTTCGAAGAAGTCTCTAAACTCCTCATCTCACTTACAGGAACATCCTTGACCTTGTGCGTAGGTCGTCCGTTGACAGCAGGGTCTGCAAATGTGAATGCACTGTTTGCAAGCATAGTCTTTGAAATCAGTGAAGAAAGGAAGGGTAGAGGGGTCAAAATCAGGGGGTTCAAGGTTTGAAATGGTCTGTGATGGAATAACAATAGTAAAGAGAAAGAGATAAGAAAATGTTTTTTATTATCAGTTATGGGAAGAAGATGAAGTGGACGTTGAAGTTCAGAAAGTGGGGTGTGGGTGAATATGCATTAGTCCATCAAGACTTTAAAGTGAAGCATGCATTAGTTGATCAAGACTTTAAACTGAAAACTGGCTCTAAATTCCCCTAAGACTATAAACTGAGGATTTTTAGTCCCCCAAGACTATAAACCTGGGAATGGGTGTTGTTTTTGGTGTTGGTTTTGAAGATTGAAGAGGTTATCCACAGGGGGAGCCTCTGAATATAGCAAAGGCAAGTTTGGGGGTAATTGATTGGTTGGAAGCTCTATTCAAAATTACCCCAGAATGTTAGTTTTTTTTCATGTGTCTTAATGTGGTTGATCTCAGGTTCTGGGTCTATGATTTAGGTTTTGAGTCCCCCAATACTATAAACTGAGAGTTTTTGAGTCCCCCAAGACTTTAACTGAGGGTTGCTTTGTTGCTACATCCTAAAGAGGGTGTAGTCATATATTTTTTTCTTAATCAAACTCAAGAACTAGTGGAATTACAGAAGGGTATCAAGAGAGGTGGCAAATTGTTCTGAATTGGCCTTGAATTGTTGAATGAGGTTCCTTCTATTAACAATGTTTTGTTGGTCTTTGGCAGGAGGAGTTGTTTCTCTTGTTGGGTGTGATGTTGGAATTTTTTTTTGACAAGGGGTATTGGATTCGGGGGTTATGTTTCAATGGTCCTTACATTTTCATCATCATCAATGACTGGTGGAGGAGTGGCTGAAGAAAATTGTCAGTCTAGTCTGGTATGGAGTGATGTAATCATAACTTCTGGTGAATCAGGTTGATGAGAGGAAGAAGAGGCTTTTTGGAGTTATAGGTTTTTTTCTGGATGAATGAAGTTTGTTGATTATTCTTGGAATGATGGTGGAGGTTCTGGATCTTCTGGTGAAAGAGGATTGGCCAGGCTGAGTGTAGGAAGAGGCTGAAGAGGAGGATAATGGGCCAGGTCTGTGGCATTTTTTCATTCTGGATTGGAAAGCATCACAAGAAGTCGTGTAGATGTGAAGAGGTCAAGTCATTGCACAGATGTGGTTGTTGTCAATGCAGTACTGGCAAGAGCCCAGGTCAGAGGCAGGTATGGAGAGGTGTTTGAAAATGGTTTCTAATGGATGAAGTATGTGGAAATTCCTGATTGGAGGAAGTATGTGGTGCTCCAAAGCTTTTTAGGCCTTTGGAGTGCGTATTTGGAGGTATTTGGTATGTAGGGTGTAGTTGGGGTTATGGTGTTTTGTTAGTTTTTAGATGTTTAGTTGTATTTTTTTAGGCTTAAGCGAAGGTCACTTATTATGTATTAGCTTAATGTCCTTTTTTTTCTCATCATTTTGGTATAATTTATGCGTGATTAGCTTGTTTCTACATGTAGTTACTGTTGTTTTGTTGCTTCAAAGGGTGTTTTTGGGTGTTTTGGGGCCTTTAAGGACCTAAAAGTGGCTGCCTTCCTGTATTTGTGGAAGCCTCTAGAGGCACTTTTATGCATGTAGAAAAGTGGGAGAGCTGGATTTGACTGGAAAGAGGTCACGGTGGTCTGTGTGTGAGATTGTTAAGCAAGTTTAAGGACATTTTAGTTTATCATCAACCATCTTGTATATCTTGAATCTCTGTGCCTCACTATTTTGTGTGCTTGTGGAATCTTTTGGCTGGGTTGTGAAAATTTTAGTTCTTACTTTACCTCAACTCTCATCAATTTTTTCTCTGGTTTAGTCTTGCAAGCTATATCAAGTATTATTTCTTCCTCTGGTGTGGCTTGCAGCCTACATCAAGTGTTATTTTTTTCTCTGGTGTGGACGTTGGTCTACTCTTCAGTTCTTTGGTTTAGTATTCTTTCTGGAGACTAGTTTCTTGGCTGATAAGGCAGTCAAGTGTGTTGAAAAGGGGTTCCAGCAAACAAGACTGAATTTACTTTAGCAGGTAAATCTCACTCTATTTTTCTAAAGGGACAGGGTATTTTCTCTCTGGTTTTCCTTCAACTCCCTTGGTCAAGGCCTATAGCTAGTACTATAGGATTGTCTGCACAGTACATCAGAGTACCACATCCAATTTTTTGCCTGTGAACTCTGATCTACGGAGATACTTCAGAGTTCACCAGCCAATTTTAACCAACTTAATGCCTCTACATGGCTATACAACAGCATCCATCAAATCTAATAAAGTGAATTAAATGACATCAAGACTTATTATAATGTAATTGAATATAAAAAAACAGAAAGATGAGTATAATAGCTAGAATTAAAAAAAGATAAATAAAAATGGTATAAAATGAGATATAACAAAATAAAGCTTTATTGTATATTTTGAAAAGGAATGTTATTAAGTGCAATAAAATAAAAGTTTATAAAACATAACTAAATAAAACTCAATATAATAAAATACAATACAACACAATACAATTTGATTTGATTTGATTTGATTTGAAGTAATTAATTAAAGAAAATCATTATATTAAAATATAATAAAATAAAATTCATTTAAAAAATTACATAATAGGGGGTATCAATTTTGACCAATCTGCAGTTATACTAATTGTGGATAACAATTATTATACCCCAATTATCTTCTGCAATTATATTTGCTTATAATTGGGTTATTAGACCTTTTAAATGTCAATGTTCAACTCTATCTGACATTTTTATCCTCAATTTTTTATAACCACATCTGTGATAACTTTCTGGATGTGCCAGCCTCCCTAATTTGCTATGCAATACCATCCTGTCTATTCATTCTATCCATTCAAAACCCCTCCCCATCTCATATGTTTGTTTCTTCTCCTTATAATATTCAAATATCTTAACATGCCTTGTCATCATAGATCTCCTGAATGGCATTCTTCCCTCAGTTGTTCTTCAAATACCATTACTCCCTCTTTCCCCCGCTCATCTGAGAAATTAAAGTCTGTTAAGCAAAAAAAAGATGATCATCTCATACTTATAAACTGACTGAAACTTAAAACTAATTATTATTCTTGTTTTGGTACTGAGAATGAAACTAAAGTAGAATGGCCACCTGCATCAAAATTAATGGATATCTTCTAATGGCTAATGAATTATGAAAAAAGACAAAGGGAAGTATTAATTTTTTTCCTAAACATATGTCTGAACACTTCAAGCACTATCAAGCCAAGTACAAGAAGGCTAAGACTTTTTCATCTTCTACTGGTTTTGGTATTAAATCAAATGCTTAATGAATATTTTTGATGACTAGTTTTTTTTATTTTGTACATATTTCATTCCAATTTTTTTATAAAGCTTTCTTTATTGAATGCATTAAATCTAATAATTCTGTTGAGGAAATTGACCTCTTAATGAAAATTTTTGATGACTAGTTTTTTTTTTTGTTCATATTTCATTTCAAATTTTTTCGAGTCAACAAGTTTATAAATCTTATTTGAAAATTTGGCAATACTTCTCCCCCCCTGCAATTTATTCTGGAAGGAGGTAAGGATTACCAAAGTTTCATTTTATTTCATAAATAATTTAATAAATCAACTAAATAAAGGAATCCCAAATGCTATCTGCCAATGATTTCATGAGAAAAGTCAAGGAAAACATATGACAAGAATGGTATTATGAACTCATTCATAGAATAAAATTGAATGAACACCTTTATACAGCACAAGGGCTCAATGGTACAATACTTAAAATGATTGTTTAGCTTTAATAACTGATAAATTAAATATTTAAAAAAAATAAAAATTTGGAAATACTTTAATTACTGTATTTAGAACCCCTTTCTAATGTTTTAGAACTATTGATCCTTCACCCCTTACCTTACTTACCTGGTTTATCAAACTTTTATTGATCTGAAAAGAACATCCAAAATGAGTAAACTTCTCAGGAAATTCAAATTCAGGAGGTGCCTTAGTAATTTTATTACTATATCTTGAAGAATTCCAAATTGCTTTCATAATCCTGCTTCCTAAACCAAAGTGCATGATAAATTTTTGATCTGGAAAGTATAGTCCATGGCCTTTGATTTTAGCAGTGGAAGGGATTGGACTTCCAGTAATAGGATTGATATAACAGAAAAGCCAAAAAGTAAGCATATTAGAATCAGTTTTGTGAAAATGGCTCTGTCTATGAAATTCTCCATAGTTGATGATAACATTAGAATAAAAGATATAATCCGTACTTAGTTCAACCAATTTCATATCTGTCCCATTGGGAAGTCCAGATTTCTTGGCCAGTTTATGATTAGATTGAAATTCACAAATATATTACTTTTTCAAGTGATTGGCCAAGAAATAAATGAGTGATCCTAAGATTTGGGAAACAAAATCCTAGATAATTATCAGATAAGAGTTTCAGAAGCTTTATTCTCTAATTATGCAATATAAAAACACAAAATAAATTAAGTGATATTTGGAAAAAAGGCTCAACTTTAAAGGTCAATATCTCAGGAACCACTGAACCAAATTTAAATCCGTTTATGTGAAATGAAAGATAGGCTTCAGAAGACTCTTCATTTAAAGGAAATGTGATTTAAAGAAACCTAACCCTGATTTGTTAAAATAAATGTGATAAAAAATTTAAATTAGTAAAAAAAGGCTCAACTTTAACGGTCAATATCTCAGCAACCACTGAACCAAATTCAAATATGTTTATGTGAAATGAAAGGTAGCTTTAACAAAAATTTTCAGTAAAAAGGACATTAGATTTGAATAAACCTAACCCAAATTCTAAGTATGACTTTCAAAATTTTACAAAAACTTGAAAAGTGGTAATGGAGATGAGAACAAAAGTTGTTTAATAAGTTCACTGTTATCCAGATAAGATTCATACATATATTTAAGTATTAATTTATCATAGAAGGAATGAGATATCATATAGGCATGAAAAAAATGAGATGAAACTTACCTTGATTGAAAAGTAGGAAAAATAGAATGAGAAAGATTGATGTTGGAATTATGGGGAAATTGAATATGGAGTAAGTGATATGCATAAAGAATGAGCAATGTATGTGTTTTAATGACATGTAACCAAAAAAAAGTGAAATAAGAGAAAGGGGGATAATTACCATGCCAAGCACCACACAGCATGGGGGACGGACTTGCTAGCAGGTCCGCAACCTTGGACCCAAACTCACCACAGATTGAACACACATTGAGCTATTGATAAAGGAACTATACAATCAGGGATGAACACCACTCAGAAGAACCATTTTAGGTGGGTGTTCAAGTTAAGTTCAGTATGGGTTCAGTATGAGTTCAGTCTGAGTTCCATCTAAGTTCAGGTGGAGGACTTGCTAGCAAGTCCACCCCCTATATTGTGCAGTGAAGGAGGGATGAAGAGTAGGGTGATAGAGCTAAAAAAGAGAGTAAAGAGGGAGAGAAAAAAGTTTAATTTTACCATTAAAATCAAAAAATAACCTCTTACAAAAAAATTTAGATACAAAAGGAAAGAAAAAACAGAAAAAAACAAGAAAAATTATAATTAGCAATTAAAATTTCAAAAAAAAATGGGTAAAATGACTTACCTGGAGAGATGAGATGAGAAAGTAAATGAAACCAAATTTTTTGAGAGTTTTTGGAGGAGAGGAAGAAAAGGATATGTGGAATGAATAAAAAAAGAAACAGTGAAAAATTATGTGATTGCAGAAAATATGCAATTTCATGTTGAGCTGGTGAATGAAAACAAATGAGACATCCAAAAAAGAGACATTCACCATAAATTTAAAGTAAAGATCACCACACAATATGGGGGGCGGACTTGCTAGTGAGTCCGCAACCTTGGACCCAAACTCACAACAGATTGAACACACATTGAGCTATTGATAAAGGAACCATACAATCAGGAATGAACACCACTCAGCAGAACAGTTTTAGGTGGGTGTTCAAGTAGAGTTCAGTTTGGGTTCAGTATGAGTTCAGTCTGAGTTCCATCTGAGTTCCATCTCAGTTCAGGTTGAGGACTTGCTAGCAAGTCCACCCCCTATATTGCGTAGTGGATGAATATCCAAAAAAACAAAAACACCAAAGCAAGTGAATAAAGTACAGAAGTTGAATATTTGGAGAGTATGAAAAAAAATAAAAGTGTTGTGTTTAAAAATTTTGGAGGGTGGTTGGAATAATGAAAGAGCGTATGCTGGTGGAGAAAATTTTTTTGATTCAAGGGAGGGGAGAGCTGGTGCAGGTCTGGAATCCTCTTCTTCATAAAGATCATTGAATAGACATGTAAGCTAAAGTTTCTTCCAAGCCTTAGTCAGAATAAACGACAGCAGCTAAAGTTAAATTGATAACATTCATAGCTAAGTGAAGTTTCTTCCTATTAGAGGTCTTTCATTACTTTTTTTTGAAAAAATTGTCCATAGAAGGTTTAGGTGATAAGTGGGAAGTGGGAATTTTCCACCAAATGAGCAGGTGTGGTGTGTAGATAGAAAAAGATGTTATGTGTTTGCCACCTAAATCAAGTGGCATAGAGTGAAGAGAAACATAAAGATGGCATCCACAGTTATATTATATGTGACTTGCTTACAAATCAATCATGGATGGGATGAGTTTGGGATCAGGATTGAGGAATGGAAATTGGGGTATAAGAGGCAGGATAATACATTATCCTGCAATCCTTATCCACTAGCCCTGGGGCTAGTGGATAAGAATCTTCCACAATTAATAATGTCTGGTCCTGGCAAAATTAATTGCTGATCCCTAATTGTGGATCCCTGAACATTGATACCCACTAATATAACATAAAGTCAATTTATACTGAATTTTTTTTAATATTTTATTCAATATAAATTTTAATATTTATATGCAATTTAATTTTTTGTGTGCATATTCATTATTTCATTGCATATAAATATTCAATATTAATATGCAATATGATTTTGAATATGCATATTCAATATAAATTTTTATATGCATATTCAACATGAATTTTTTACACATATTTTTTTTGGATGAATATTCAAATTATTTTCATTATATATATGAATTATCATTTTACATTTACATACTGAATACCACTCAGCAAGTGAATATTCCATTTCACTTTTCCTGACTCAATATAATGTTACATGACTGAAAAATATTAAAAAGTGAATCAAAAAAATTCAATTTATAGTAGTTCTCTGAAATGTGTAGTTTTGAAAATTCTGGTAATTTTTTTCAAACAATATTAAATATTTAAATATGATTTTTAATATGTTTCAATCTATTTTAAATAAGTAATAAATAAGAGTAAAAATATCACTTGAAAAATTGAAAGCTTTAAATGAGTTTTCAGCTCCATCTTGAACTATAATTTAAAATACTGAGTTAAAATTATGCACTTAGGGTGTACAGTATTTGAAATGATTACTGAAACTCTTTCCATTCAAAATTTAAGATGAGTTCATTTCACTTTCATTATGATACCACAAAATATTCAGCTAGGTTTGTACAATAGTTCATGTTGGTTTTCAAGCATGTTTCAGTAAGAGTTCCATCAAAGTTCAGTCTGAGTTCCATCTGAGTTCCATCTGACTTCAAGTTGAGGACTTGCTAGCAAGTCCCCCCCAATTATTGTGTGGTGTATGAAAAGTAAGTGCAAGAAAATTAAGTGTAAGAAAAATCATTTGCAACCATGAGGTTTTTTTTCAAAAAAAAATGTAAAAAAAGAGAAAAAATTAAATAAATTAAATGAAAATCTTTTTTTTGACAAAAAGAAATTTCAAAACAAAATTTACCATGGTTGCAAAATATTTATCTTACACTTGTTTCTCTTACACTTTTTTTTTGCACATAATTTTCTTACACTTGTTTTTGTCACACATATTTTTCTGACCTTATGTCTCTCCCTAAAATATTCCCAACTCATGCATGAATATCCCCATCAGGGATATCTCACTTGGTGCATAGTGAGTGTTAGTGGGTCTTAAGTTCAAAAAACAATTGTTTAACAACTGTTACGTAATTGTTGCACCTCATGGTAAAACAAAAATGATTTGTAGTGCACTACTCTTCAATTCATCAGCAATCTATTGATCTTTTTTACTCTTATCCACTTATCCATTTAATCCTCATTTGTTTGTTAAACTTTTTTCCATTAGTATTTGAGGATAAGGTTAGTATATAAGTATTAGAGTATCATTTTTGGTTGAGAAAATGATTTCTTTTAGGATTTTTGAAAGAAGTTAAAGGACAAACTGATATTTTAATAAGATGACTGTATCATTCAGGTAAGCCATGATATCAAGAAATAAAGTAGTCCTGGTAGCTTAGAAAAAAAATCACAATGTTATAATATTTTTTCAAAAATAAGGACTAATGAATATATTAATGGTGGATCTTTTGGGAATTTGAAAACCAAAGTCTTCTAACTCAACACCAGCCTTATTTTCAAACTCTACTTCTTGTTATACATACTATTAATCCGAATCTAGAGGCATAGATTATAGTTGTATGATATCCATTATATGATAGGTTTAAGATAGGTTAATTTTGATGATACTACTATATCAAGTTAAAGTTTGTCATTTTTTTCTTCATTTACTTTATCTTATCTTTAATCAATTATAATAAGTTTTTATCACTACTTTTTTGCAACAAACTATCTACAATGATCCCTTACCATTGTGTCTAGGTTGTCACTCTAATTGTGCCACCTGTTTTTGACCAATTTTTGTAACTCATCAAAAATCAATATATTCATTTCAAAAGTCTCATAGATTAAAAGTTTGAGTAAACTCAGTTAGGCAACATGAAATAAACAAAAAATTCTGGCCAGTTGATATAGTACATCCCCATCTTGACTTCATCAAACTACCTCACATGGCATCCCAAAATGATATTCTACCTTTTTCAATGTGAAATTGATGACCTTGTAGAAGGGAAAGCTACTGTTCCTATTGATACTGAAGGAAAAGCTGCTGAGAAGCTAACATAATTGTTCAAAAATTACATGACAATAATTTAAACTCCCTTGTTAAAAAAATGGAAAGATTGAATCCAATGAGCTTATGGAAAAAATTAGCTGAAAGGTTCTCAGCAAATGGGCCCACCAATTTGGCTGCTTCCTACACTAGATTCTCTGCACTCAAATGCACTGAAAGAGACATGTGAGTTTTTCTTATTGAACTCCAATAATCCATAAAGAAACTCACCCTGATTGGTCAAAAATTCAAAGACCAAAACTACTCCTATTCCATTCTCAACAAACTTCCCAACTCACTTGAAATTCACCAAGCCATGATCCTTAATACATCAGAGGACACGGGAAATGTTAAGACATAAGAAGGCAGACTACTACTAGCACTGACACTAGCCTGAGACAAGACTGACTAGGCTGATACATCAGTGAGGCTTAGAAGTAACTGAATTACTATAGAAGTTATCCAATGAGGAGTGCTCCACAAAACTTACCCCATATATTCCCCTTATGAAATAATGCCTTTTCTGACTCCCAAAAAGCATGGCTCCCATAGCGCTCCTCCTCCTAACCTCTCAAAAAAATCCTAAAATTACCCCCTCTTTTATCCCTCCTTCCCCCTGTGCTCCTTATCAAATCCTTCAACTTTCCCTTAACATTTACCAAATTTTTCACAGGTTCCCAAGACCTATCTCTAACCCCATAAACTTTCCAATGCACCAAGTACTAAACTTTTCCCGTGTAAATCCTCTTAGAAACCATCCTTTCCACCTCAAAATCCTCTTCATTTCCAACCTGGATTGGAGCTGTTGGCTCGTCTGGAATCCCTGGTATTGTATCTTCTTTATGCTTTGTGAGAAATGAAATTTTGAAAACTGTATGTTCTTGCCTCATTGAGATTGGTAGTTCCAGTTCATAAGCTGAGTAAGATACTTTGTGATTCATTTTGGATGGTCTCACTTTATTTTGATCTAATTCATCCCTTGGGCGCAATGTGGAAAGGAAACGTGAGCTTAACCAAACCTTGTCACATACCTGCAGCACACAATGCTGGGTCCTTTCTTGAATTTGATGAAACTTCATTGATTATTGAGATAACTTGAGAGCTGCTTCTAGCTCTTGATGTATACTCAATATTAATTGGATTCTCTCTTCTGCTTCTGGGACTTGTAATGTGGATGGGGTACTAATTGAGAGTGTTGGGTGATATCCATAGTTAGCATAGAATTGTGACATTCCTGTTGCAGAATGTGCCCAGTTTGTGTATGATAATTCTGCTAATGGTAGAAGCTTTACCCAATTATCTTTCTGATAGTTAGTATAATGGTGTAAGTATTGTTCAATAACCTTATTTACTATTTCAGATTGCCCATCAGTTTGCGGATGCCATGCTGCTTATAAGATGGGCTTAATGTTCAGTTTCTCATACATTACTTTTAACAATCTAGAGTTAAAAGTACTTCCCCTATCTGATAACATACTTTTAGGATATCCATGTAATTTCCAGACATAGGCAACCATTAAGTCTGCAATCCCCTCTGATGTAACCTTTGTAGTGGTGGGAACAAAGTGTGCCATCTTGGTGAAGTGGTGAACTACTGTGAGGATAGCATTCTTTCCATGTGACTTGGGTAATTCCACTATAAGATCATAAGAGAGTTCATTCCATGGCTTCTTGGATATTATTAAAGGGTTTAGTGGCGTGGGTTTCGGGCTAGTCTTTTTACTCTGGAAAGGGTTGCATGCTGCTACATAGGGATGGACATATGCTTTCATGGACTTCTGGTAAAGATTGAAATTAACAAGCTCCACAGTCTTCAGCGGTCTTGGGTATCCTTCCATTGGGAAATAATTCCTTGATTTGACCACCTGCCTCTTAAGCTCTTCATCATTTGGCACCACTATCCTCCCATTCCAATACAGCACTTCCCCTTCTATGTGATACTCCTCCAATCCTTTCCTTACCAATACCTCTTTATATAGCAGCGCCTCCACCAATTCTTGAACCCCCTCATCCTTTTCATGCTCCCTCCTTAACCACTCCATCATATCTTCATCCGCCCACTCCACATCATCTAGGATTATCCCCTCTTTAAGTTTTCCCTTAGATAACTTAGCACCAACAGTATGTAGCTGGTCCTGTGCTGGGCGTAAGTCAGGACCTCATGATAGTGCATCAGGTTTTCTACTTCTCTTCCCTGGTCAGAATGTAAAAAACAAAATTAATGCTACTTAGAAGCTCTGTCCAGTGTTCTTGGTGGCATGTCCTCTTTTTAGTGGTCAGGAAGGTTTCCAAATTTTTATGATACATGTAAATAATAACTTATAGTCTGTGAGGCTCTCCTTCCAAATATTGGAGCAATATGTCTACCACTTCAACTAGTGCCAATAGCACCTTATCAAATATTTCATAGTTTAATTCATCACCTAGCAGTGTTCCTGAAAAATATAATACTGGGTGCAGGACATTTTCAAAATTTTATTGGGATAAAACTGCACCTAGGGAAAAATCTGATCACTCACATTCCAGAAAAAAATGGCTTCAATAAGTCAGGGATTGCAAGAATAGGGGCTGTCACAAATTTTCTTTTAAGGTATTCAAATGCATCTTGTTGGCTACCTGTCCAGATAAACTTGACTTACTTATATGTGAGGCTGTGAAATAGTTGGCAAATGTGGAAGTAATTTTCAATAAAACAGTTTTAAATATTTGCAAAGCCTAGAAATGACTGGAGCTCCTTTACTGATGTTGGTTTCGGCCATTCTTTTACTGCCTTTACTTTCTCCTCGTTCATTTTCACCTTATTCTTTGTAATTATCATACCCAGATAGGGGAGTTCACCTAATTAAAAGAAAAATTTCTCTGGTTTTAACCATACTTGAGCCTCCCTAAAGCACTGAAAACAGCTACTCACATGTATCTTGCAATCTTCCATTGATCTAAAGTAAATCAGGATTTTGTCCAGGTATACCTCCACATCTATCCCTATTCTATCTCTGAAGATGCTATTGGTGAAGCATTGAAAAGTAAAAGGCAAATTACATGGGCCAAACGGCATTACCAACCATTAAAAATGACCAAATTTAGTTCAGAATTCCAGTTTATTTATACCACCTTCTTTCACACATATGTTGTGGTAACCTGCCCTGAGATCTAGGGATGTGAAAATTTCTGCACCCTTCAGACTTTCAATCAACTCACTAGTCAGTGGAAGGGGATATCTGTTTTTAACTTTCAGTGAATTCAATCTTCTGAAATCCATACATGGTCTCAGTAACCCATTGTTTTTACCTGCAAAGATCACAGGGGCTTCCCAGGGAGATTTTGATTCTCTGATGAAAACATTCGTTAGATTTTCATCAATAATATCTTTAGTTCTGTTGACTCCATAGTTGAAAATGGGATTATGTGGCTAAATTTACGAGTTCCACCTTGAATCAGATCAATGACAAAGTTTTATGGTTGATGAGGTGTTAGCGCCTTGACTTCTCCCTCTCCAAACAGTGGTAAGAATTTTCAATAAGCTTCAGGGAGCATTTTCTTGTGGCATTTTGATGCTAAAAGGACTGGACCTTGGCTGCAATCTTGGCAGATATGTTCCAAGCTGTTGTGTTGCTTTCTGGTACCTCTTCTTACTCCAGCACACCCTCCAAGTCCTGAAACTTAGCATCAAGAGAAAGTATCAGCTCTTGCTGCAAGTTTACTTATTTTAATGAAACACTAGGAAACTCACTGGGAGGGGCCCCTGACCCCTTCAGAGGCCAGGTGACAAATTCTTTCTTTGCACTATCCACATTCCATTTCCTTTGTTGCACCTTTTCCTTTTCTTGGTGCACTTCACCCCCTTTCTGCTCCTTCACAGTGCTCTTGTTGGTGCCCCATCACCAGCCATATGCTTAAAATCAAGAGAAAGTATAAATTCTGGTTTCAATTCAACTGATGATAAAAAAACATCAGAAGACTCACTTGGATGGGCCCCTGACCCTTGAGGAGGCCAGGGGGAAATACTTTAGTGCTGGTATCTCCTTTCCTTCCCATCTGAAACTTCTTTTACTTCCAATTAACTTTCAGGTTATATTGGTGTAGCCATATTATCCCCAGTACCATGTTGTACTGTTATTTCAGGTTTTTTTCATATTCCCTGCACTGAAACTCCCTTTTGTCACATGAAAACCTGCAAAAAACCTTTTCTCTTACTTCTCCTCCCCCACCTGGGGATCCGTCAATCATTATTTGACACCCAAGGTAGTCCAATTTTTCTTTTTTCTTTTTATTTCTCTCTAAAGAATTGTTAGAAATAAAACAGTCTGTGGCCCCACAGTCCAGTAGGGCTTGTAAATTTTTTTAAGCATCAAGGTTTATTAAAGGCAAGTTTAGTATAATACAATTATCATTTACTTCAAGAGGCTTACACACTGATAATTCTTCTACCAAATTCCCCTTATTATTTCCCTCTAATTGTTTAAGGAGGGATTAATCTTCACTCCTTAGTTCTTTCTTTTACCTGTGCCTTACTTGTGCTCTCCTCCACCTCACTAGCCCTGATCTTCCCCTTACACTCCCTTGCTAGATGACCACCATTTACACTTTGGAGGCACAGCCCTCTACTCATATGCCTCTGGTATTCCTCATCAGATGTCTTTTTCTTCCCACTAGCGCTGCGTGAATTGACTGCATCAATGTCCATGGCTTTGGGTCCCTGCAACTGGCCCCACTTGATGGTGTATGGTTGCGCCACTGAGGAGGGCCACTTTAACCATCCATTTCCTGATGCGTGAACTAGTTTTTAATTTGAATGGATAGTTCCATGAGTTCTTGGAGGGAGGTTGGAAGAGGGTGACTGATTAGCACATTCCTGATTTTTTGTGAGAGCCTATTTCTAAAGTGAAACATGAGTTCTTGTTCTCCCAATGTTGTAAAATAGCTGGTGTGGCCCCAGAATTTGGACACATACTCAGAAACAGAGTATTTCTGTCACAACTGGTTGAGAGCATTCTCTGAGTTTGTGCCAAATTAGGGTCACCAAAGGATAATTCAAACGCCACCATGTACTAATGGAAATCTGATTCCAACTCACCATTTCCAAGGAGTTCCTTTGTATATGGCCTTTCCCAGCCCACTGCCTTTTCTGTGAGGTATGAGATTTGAAATTCATTTTTTGATTTATTATCTGGGAACTTATGGTGGTTGATCAGGACATATAGATTTAGTTGCAATTCGTACTTATATTTCTGGTGACCTTGCTTTCCATTGAAGATTACTTGGACAGTAATCTTTTGGGCCTTTAACAAGCATCATTGCTACAATGGGCTGTGCTTGTGCATCAGATTCATTGGCTTCCAGTTCAGCTTCCATGGGCCTGTGGTATGAGGGCCTTTTGTCTACTAGAAATCCCATGAGTCTGGTGTTTTGTTCTTTCAAGCGTGCCATTTGTTCTTGCATTGCAGAAAGGGTTTCGGAATTAGGTTGACCTGAGGAGATCATTGTTCTTTGGTAGTGCGCCAATTAATATCAGAAAAAATGTTAACACCTAACAAGGTGGACTACCACTAGATCTAACACTAGGCTAAGATGGTACTGACTAAGCTGGATACAGCAGTGAGACTAACTATGACTGACTATGTTGGTACTGACAACTGTGAGGGAAGATGGGACTTACTATTCCAATTTGAATTGAGACTAGAGAGTAACTGGATTACTAGATAAGTTTTCTGATGAGGAGCACTCCACAGCGCTGGCCCCATATAGCCCCCTTATGCAATATCAACTCTTCTGCCTCTTTACAATTTATGATACCCATAGCGCTCCTCCTCCCCACCCCTCAACCAGATACTAACACCTGGCATGGAACTTACTATTATACTAAGCAGTGAGAATAACTATACTGAATATTTTGGGGCTACCAAAAGTGAGGAAGGACTGACAATGATGATACAGAAGTGAGACTAAGAATGACTTGATTACTATATAAGTTGTCAAATGAGGAGTGCTCCACAGCGCTTGCCACACATAAACCCCTTATGCAATATCCCCTTTGTCAGTTTATGCTAGTGTTTAAGTATGATTTAATAGTATATATTAATGGTCCAACTACTTATTAATAAATGATTTAGTGATTAAACCTCAGGGAAGACTAATAAAATAGTTATTCTCAATTTAAACTCACAATACTTGGATTTTATGCGTGCTAGTGGTGAAAAATAGAATAATAAAATATATTTATAGCTTATATAAAGATAATATCAATTTATAAATGCTTTATAATATATTTCTATATGATAATAATTGTGTTGTAGTGTATATTTGAGTTCTACTAAGTAAGTGATGTCCAATAACCCGTCAAATCATCCCTTACTTATGCCAAAATCCACTGGAGTGCACAGACCTTCAATCCAGATGATGTCACTGCTATCCCCGGCAATTACAGCACTGTGAGGGCCCATCACCTCTCCATGGCATCCACTTCAAGCAGTTTTAACACCCAGACCTCCAGTAAGGACCCTCCATCACAATTAATGATACCACAGACCCATACCATAAATAGAATAAACAGATAAAAGCGGATACCATAAAGAAACAGGTAAAATAACTCATCCAAAGAGTATAAAATGAGACCCAAAGCATATAAAGTGTCAGTTTATGCTAGTACTTAAGTATAATTTAATAGTAAATATTAATGGTACAACTACTTTTTTATAAATGATTTAGTGATTAAATCTCAGGGGAAGACTAATAAAATAGTTATTCTCAATTTAAACTAACAATACTTGGATTTTATGCATGTTAGTGGTGGAAAATAGAATAATAAAATATAGTTATAGCTTATATAAAGATAATATCAATTTATAAATGCTTTATAATATATTTATATATGATAATAATTGTGTTGTAGTGTATATTTAAGTTGTAGTAAGTAAGTGATGTCTAATAACTGTCAAAATCCCCCCTTACTGATACCAAAATCTACTGGAGTGCACAGACCTTCAATCCAGATGATGTCACTGATATCCCTGGAAATTACAGCACTTTTAGGGCCCATAACCTCCCCATGGCGTCCACTTTAAGCAGTTTCAACACCCAGACCTCCAGTAAGGACCCTCCATCACAATTAATGATACCTCAGACCCATACCATAAATAGAATATAAAGATCAAAGTGGATACCATAAAGAAACAGGTAAAATAACTCATCCAAAAAGGATAAATTGAAACCCAAAGCATATAAAGGAACCAAATTAACTATCCAAGCTCCCAATAACATCCCCAAGCATCCACATTAACCCAGTAATCATATCCCAACTCATAAATCCATGAAAATCCATCCAAGGAAGCAGATTAAGTAGTCCAAACTGGATATATGCGCCTGAAATAGGTGTATATGCTTGTGTAGGCATTGTGAGTCCACTGGATACATTGTGGCATTCCAAATCTGGGTAGGCTACTTAGGTGAAAATTTGATTCGACCTTGGTTGGTAGAAAATCATGGTGTTAGCAGGTGTTAATTTGGTTGAAGGGAGTTAACTGGATTTTTTTTGGGTGGATTTATGGTGATTTCTTTGGAGGATTTATGGTGATTTTTTTTGGAGGATTTATGGTGTTTTGGAATGGATATATGTTGGTATTCCTATTGTTATTTGATGGTTTTATGGATTGGGTATTGGTTTTACTGGATTTTTTAGGGCTCTCTTGGTATTTTTGGTGGATGCAGTGTGCTCATGGAGTAGCCATTTTTTTCTGGTGCGCTCCGGTGATTTTCCAGTGCAAAAGTGAAGTCACTGTGGCAAAGTTGGTCATTGTGGCAAAGTTTGGTCATTGGTGCAAAAAGTCTGGGCACTGTGGCAAATTTTGGTCACTGTAGAAAAGTCTGATCACCAGTGCAAAGTTTGCTCACTGTAGAAAAGTCTGATCACCAGTGCAAAGTTTGGTCACTGCAGAAAAGTCTGGGCACTGTGGCAAAGTTTGGTCACTGTAGAAAAGTCTGATCACCAGTGCAAAGTTTGGTCACTGTGCCAAAAGTTTGGTTATTGTGGCAAAATTTGGTTAGAAAGTTATTATGCTTACTAGATCAATAGTTTATTGTAGATCATATGCATGTAGGGTATTGTTGGAAAGGTCTGGAGGAGGAGAATCATATGGAGAGGGGAGAATCTTAGTCTTCTACATGTTTTTTGTCTTTTAGTTTTGATAATAAGGGTCTTTTTTGATAATAAACAATATTTAACATATAACAACAATTATAATAAAAAATATCAACATATAGGGTACCATTGGATAGCTCTCATCCTTGGTGACTCAAATTTATTTCTTTTCTTATAAAATTTATAAAATAAAAATATAATAAAGAACACTCTTTAATTTTGGTGGGAAACTGGGTAAATCTGGGGCAGACCTTAAATAAGGCACCTTTGAACAGATCATCCCAAGGGTAGTTTCTGGGGTACTTTACTGTACTTTTCAGTCTCTGGGGCAAGTGTTGCGGCTTGTTCTAAGTATTTTCTGTGACTGGTATCAGTGTAATCTGATATTAGGTATTTGTTTTGGGGGTGTAATCATTTATTGCACTTATTATTTTTCTATGTTATAGGTTTCCAACACTTTCAAAGTCTTTCTCTCAGATTTTCAACTTATCCAACTCTTCAAGCAGATCTTCAAGGTTAGTTAATTGAATCTTATGTTTACTTAGAGGGACAGGGATTTCTTTTTGTTTTTCCAACTCCCTTGGATTCTGCCTGCAGCAAGGTGACTGTAGGAGTCTACTCTACATTTTTGGCGCCCAACGTGGGGTTTGAATTCTTTAGCTTCTGAAGAAACTTACTTGTTGGACTTCTGGATTTTGGTTTTCTGGTTGTTGGATTTTGATTGGTTGGTTATTTGGTGATTCTGGTAACTGGCTGAACCAGTACAGGATCTGTGGTAGTAGGGATCTAGGTATAGGGCTGAACCCTTGCTAGATCTGTTGTTTTTGTTTTTGTTTGTTGTTTTATCCTAGTAAAGGGCTGAACCCTTGTAGGATATTGTCGGTTGTCTGGTAACTGCTGCCATTTCATCAAAACCAAAAACAAAACCTGATCGTTGAACTGCCTCTAAAAGTGACTTGACTTTTTCTCCATGTTCCATGACGTTAGTGAAAGGAGAGTTTTTAACATTTAAAAGATCATTAAAAAGGGCCATGCGAGCAGTGTGAGACACTTTATCAAATTTGGAACTGAGAATAGAAAATGCTTTATAGCTTGTAATTCCAAAGTCAATGAAAGCTTGAAGTTTTTCATCAATGGTGTTGTAGATAGCATGCCAGCTCATCTCATCCTCGAATTTAAATATATCATTTTTAACAGCGTTGGCATCTGAAATGTATTTAGTGGAATGTACATGGCATGTTAAAAAAATGTTAATATTCTTCACCCATGTTTGCCAGTTAGTCCCATCAGCTTTAAGTTTAGACATCTTGTTTGTTCTTTGGATTATTTCATCAATTACATCAGTACAGTCTTTACCTCTGTAAGTCATAAAAGTAGGGGGTTCAGTGTCAGATACAAAGTTATCGCTGCTCAGAGATGAATTAGAAGGGGAATGTTGCAGATTACTGGTTTTCGCATGGCGTGATGATGAGGCACGATTATTATTGTGTCTTGGTTGTTGCGTATGCAAACCGGCTTTGCTGTGGGATGACATTCGGTTTGAGCAAACCCCTGATGTTTGCCTAACTAGATGAGGGGGAGATTTGTGAGGGGTAATAACACCAGAAGGTGTATTGCTATTGGCTGATAGGGGAACAGGTGAGGGGGAAATAGGTGGTGTAGATGTGGGTAGGTGAGCAGTGTTTGCACTGTTGCTGGAAGATGTAGGTGAAGAGGGAGTGCCTGAAAACAAGCACGACTGTTGCCTCGCGCGGGTATTAAGAGAGGGAGGAGGGTTCAGATTCCTCAATTCACGTGATAAAAGAGGAGGGTGCTCGCATTGTATTCTAGGATGTGATTGAAATGGATTTGGTTCTGAAGGTACAGCTGGCATGAATTAAATGGCCAGATATGCTAGATAATTAGTTGTAGCGCTCAAAAAAAGAATTGTGCTGGTGAGATGAATTGCACAGTGGAGAGACTTGTTTAATGTGGGGCAGGCACGGGGCACACAATAGTTTCCAGGAATATACAAGATTCAAATTACTGCTAGTAATCAATCAGGGACAGCCCATAACCTATGGTAGCAGTGTCAGCACTTTGTCTGGAGTGAACCGATAGTATTTCGTTACTCACCTATGGTAGCAGTGTCAGCGCTTCGTCCGGAGTTAGACGCGTCAGCTGCACCACAGACTATATACACTTTATGTACTTAACAATCATTAAGCTATCATACTACACATAACAAAGTGGAACGTTCAGGTGACGTGTAATATAAAACGTTGCGGACTTTCTTGTGGTGAGCAGCAGTGCCCGACAACCGCTTTACCAGTAGTTCTTGACTTCTCATTCTACACCGTTTCATCTCCCTCTATTATTGCCCTATTGACTTAATGGGTATTTATGTCTCTCATTATTGCAACTAATCCTGAAAAGCTGGCGGTTGTCTTGCCGCTCATCCCCTGCCAAAAACATAGATCCGCTGACCTCAACTTACTATTTTGGCGGGGGATGGGATGTAAGACAACCGCAAGCTTTCCAGGATTAGCTGTATCGCATGCCCCGCTTAAATCTATTAAATTCTCATACTACTTCCTACACCTTTTTTTTCAATCATAGGCCATATCGTTATCTTTCATACTCATAGCGATTCGCCAGCCAAAAATATCATTAGACAAGTGAAATTTAATCATTAATTCAAAAAAGGCATTTTGTAACCTTGAGAGGATTTAAAAAAAATAAGTTTAAAGGTACATACAGACATCCGAAGTGATTGAGGCAGCTAACCTTTACTTTCTCAATTGGAAAACGCTGAAAATAAAATCAGCTTCTTCTTTATTTTAGGTTCTCTAAGTGGCTATAGATTAGAAATTTGCTGGTAAATTCTTTCTACCTTGAAAATGATTCAATTTCCTCTTTTAATCCAGGTGAGACCACTCAATCCAGCTCAATTAAAGGGATCCAAACTGTTTATCTTGGTGGTGAAAAAGGGTTAGTCGCAAGGAAAATTAAGGGTCATCAAGTGTGTTACAGCTAATCCTGGAAAGCTGGCGGTTCTCTTACATCCCATCCCAAGCCAAAATTATGAGTGTAGGTCAGATGATTTATTCTTTTGGCGGGGGATGAGAGGCAAGACAACCGCAAGCTTTCCAGGATTAGCTGTAAATAAGGTTAAGTACAGTGATATATCCTAAGTAGTGTGCCACTATCCGTGTATACAAAACGGGCTGGACACTTCCTGATGTCATACTAATTTCATTTATTGTGCTTGGCGCAGAGAGCCTGTGTTCATTTTCATATTCTTTTTTTCTTTAGTGAGAACAAAAACCAAAGAGCACCAAAAAAATTATGGAAAATTTGTCCATGTTCTTAATTTCACCCAGCCTCATATTTGATATCCACTGATTGTTCTAGCTCCCGTAATGATGGAACATATGTCGCTGCGATTGCTCTTGGCACCCACATCCCCTGGACGAAGCTCTCCAGTACTTGGTCTTTGAGACAGAGTGATGCATGTCTTCCTAGGGCTGCACCCCTTCCTCGACCACCTTGCCCCAAATCATACCAAGTTTCTCACACTCCTGATCGACAAACAAGCGGTCATCAGAAATCTCGTTTCCCCCTTCTCACCTACATCTTTGCTACTGTGCATTAGCTATACCACGCAAACCCCTCCCTCAAGATCATCCTGTGCTGGCGCTCTGGACATTCTCGCATCCTTGACAATGTGCTGGTCGACCAGTTGGCCAACAACTTGCATTCACTTGCCGCTTTTCTCGGGTCTATCCTGAGCTTCTCCCCTCAGCCCTACTCCATGTCCTCTCTCTCAAAAAATTCTCCATGTTGCGCGCTCATGGTTTCCTCCTCACCCCTCCGGACTACAATGGTCCCAAGAAACTACGAGGAAGGCAGTCTTCTTCCTCATTTCAACAAACCCTCCTGCTTTCTTGCCTTCACCCAACGTCGCTCTGGTTACTTAAATCTCGTAGATTATCTCTTGAGGTTCAAAGTGATTGCCCCTCTTATCTGTGTTCTATATGATTTTAACTCCAAAGACACTCCCAAACATGTCTTACTATTCTTCTTGGCTCATTCAGTTGCCAGGGTTGCCCACTAAAAGGCTGCCCATAAACTTGATATCCTCCTTCAAACCTCAACTCAGCTCTACCCCTCCCCGATTGTCTCTTTGGTTGCTGCATTCTTGATTGATACTGATAGCTTCCCGAAAAATCTTTCTCTTTCCTCTCTTTCCATAACTGTTGGCACACTTTAATTGTACTGTCCACATCTACCTATAAATGTTCCCAAATTTTCATTTAGCTTACTTTATCGCTTGCCTCCTTCATGTCTCAAGTTGGGTGAAATCGTAACAAATAGAAAATGAAATCCATCCATCCATTTGTTAATGTAATTCGAAGCAGAGTGAAAGTGAGAAAAAATGAAATATGTACATGAAGGAAAGTTAAAACGATTGTTTTGTTTCCAAAAAAGGAGAGATCATTAAAGAGAGAATGCAACCAACCAAGAGAGAAACCATCAATTTTTTACTTAAGTTATCGGAAGGGTAAAGTTAGTCTCAAGATTAATGAGATATTTTCAATAATTTGCATCATTGAAGGATAGACCATGTTGCCAAATATGTAAAAACAAAAATCGTGTTAAGAAACAGGTTGAATTGAAGTTTCTATGATTAGTTTATATCTCATGTGAAACGGGATCTAGTGCATAAGTAGAAGAAGAGAATTATGTAAAAGGGAAATATGAAAATCATTGACTTTTATTATACCGCAACCCGGGATAGACTAGGGTAAGTCTCGTCGGTCTCTACTCCGGAATGGATAACATTACTTGTACTAACCTATTATACCGCAACCCGGGATAGACTAGGGTAAGTCTCGTCGGTCTCTACTCCGGAATGGATAGAGACCACCCGAGTGCGGTAGGCTAACTATATACATACGGGTGACAATGTGCCCTAACCTAATTTGTACCTATCATTTCTCTTATGTTCCAACACCCCTCCACACATTGTTGACCGTATATAGTATATAGTTTAGTAAAAGTAAAAAAAATGAATGTAACGAAAAAAAATAAAGATAATAGTGAGAATGATAAAAAAATAAAAAAAATCATATGACTAAACCCATTTCTCCTACAACCTTTGACATATTAACACTGTTTAAAGACTTTGTCATGCAGTCAGCAATTTGTGATTTACCGGATATCCAGATCAAGTTTAATTTTTTTTCAAAAATAAGTTGGTTCAAGAAGTAGAAATCCCTTGTGGCGTGTCTTGTGTCCTTGTTCGACGGTCGATCATTGCCAATGTCCACTGCAGTGTTATTGTCGCAATATAACTTAACCACAACATCATGTCCAGTGAAATCTTCTACTAGATTCCTAACCCACAAACCCGTCCTTGCCCCCATCCCCAGTGCCATGTATTCAGCATGTGAGGTAGCAAGAGCAACTGATTTTTGTCGCTTTGCCATCCAACAAACTGGTACATGACACACTCGTATCACATTTCCGTGTCCTGCTCTCCATCCCTCACCCCTCCATGCCGCATCTGCAAATACCTCTATTTCAACTGGACCTTCTTTATTCGGAGCAATTTTGAATTTTAGATGTCTGGTTTTAGTAACGTATTGAATTAGTTGATTTAGAGCGATCCAGTGGTCCTCATTTGGATGACTTGCAAAACGCGCCAAAAAGTTCACCGAAAAACTGATATCCGGTCTCGTCCCCTGAGCAACATAACTCAGAGCGCCAATTCGTGATAAAAATTCGGTTGCGCGAATTGCAGGCTTTGTTGTGTCAGCACTCTGAAGGTTACACTTGTAAGGCAATGGTGTGTTAGACAGTTTTTGAGATGGGTTGAAATTGTCGATAATACGTTTAATCAGTGTGTGTTGTGATATTAAGTAACCCTCATCATTTTTTTCGACTTTTAGTCCTACAATTTGATTCAATTCATCTTCCCATTTAATATCTATGAAACTTTTCAGGTCATTTTTTAGTTTTTCCAGTGCTTCAAGACTGTCGCTAGCTACAATACCGTCATCCACATGTAGCCAAATAGCAGCAGAGTGAGTCTGTGAGTGAATAACATATACAGATGAATCAAAAAAACTCGGTGAGTAGCCTAGACCTCTGAGTTTTTCAGCAATAAATTTCCACCAACAGCGCCCAGCTTGTTTGGTCCCATATAATGCTTTTTTAAGGCGGCATACCATTCCCGAATGTTGTTCAAAACCCTCTGGTTGACGTACATACACTTCTTCATCAATTGGGCTATTTAAGTATGCACTTACTACATCAAAAGCTCTTAAATGCCATCCATGTCGAGCAGCCAGGGTCAAGAGTAGGCGTAACGAAGTGAAGGTGGCCGTAGGTGCAAATGTCTCTTCAAAAGATTCTTTATATCTTTGGGCGAAACCTTGCGCTACAAATCGTGCTTTATGTTTAATTATTTTTCCGTCTGTATCCCGTTTGTAGGCAAAAACCCATTTGCCTCCTATGGTATTTTTTCCGGCAGGCAAAGGCACTAAATCCCAAACTTCCTTGTCGTGTAGAACTTTCATCTCATTTTTACAGGCAGTCTCCCAATCAATAGCATCAGTTGCTTTCATCGCTTGTTTGTATGTTTTCGGAGCTGATAATTCTTCATCAGTGCATTCATTGTGTATTTTGTCCGTCAACATATCCTGATCTTTAATTGTCTCATCCATCGAGAAATCACCCAACGTTAACGAATTCAATAAGAAAGGAATTGATGCCTTGTTTTCTTTTTGCTTCTCGGTAGGTGCTTTCGTTGATTTTAATTCTTTAATCGAAGGGAACACTGCTGTTGCTGATTGGATTACACATTTTCGTTCATTATCCCAAAATAACCACCCTTTTCCTCCCTCTACATATCCAATCACCTGACATTTGATGGCCCGCACATCTAATTTCAACCTATTTTCTTTGTGTATATGAACAAAAGCTGCTTCGCCAAAAATGCGTAAGATATCTAATTGAGGTTTTCTGTCAAAAAGCGCCTGGTATGGTGTGATGGTATTCGTAATTTTATTTGGGAGTCGGTTGTGTAAAAACACTGCCCATAAAAAAGCAGCGCCCCAGAAACTCTTATCAAGTTTACTGTCAAAAAGTAAGGTTCTTCCAATATCAGCAATTGTTCGGTTCAGGCGCTCAGCTACACCGTTCTGTTCATGATGATAAGGCATAGCATGTTCCCATACAATACCGAATTTTGTGAGGTAGGATTGCAATTTATTGTTCACATATTCGCCTCCATTGTCAGAACGCAGGATTTTTATCTTCTTCCCAGTCAAACGTTCCATTTTCACTTGAAAACGCACAAACGTGTCTGGTACCTGCGACTTTGAAGTTAAAAGTTCACAAACGGTATAACTCGTTGCAACGTCTCGGAAAGACACAAAATACAATGCATTATCAAAAGTTGGTGTTTCAAATGGCCCCATCACATCTGAAACTATAATTTCCATAGGCTCTGGTGCTCTCTCCGTACCATTTAACATCGAGGAATTTAGACTTTTCGCAACTCTGCATTGGTCGCAATGAATATCTCCGGGCGGTAAAGAATCTGGTAATCCTTCTGCTGCTTTGTGATTTATCAGTCGCCTTATAACCCTCATGCTAACATGTCCCAACGCTCTGTGCCAATGCATAAGAACAGGATCGTTCCTATCCATTCGCTCAGAATCAGGACCACATGGAGGGTCAAGTGAGATAGGATTGACTTGTGCACTTGGAATAGCCCGGTACGGTGAAACAATAGAAGTTGCATTACACATAGGATTAACACTGTTGTAAACTAACTCTACGTTCCATGATTTTTTATTTGAAAATATCCCCTTAAATAAAATTTCATCTCCTCTTAATATATTTATATTATGATGCTCATCGAACCTGGATGTAGCGCCCTGTTTGATTAAAGACCCAACAGATAATAAAGTTCCCGTCGCATTAGGGCAATAGAATACTCGTCTAATCAAAATATCCTCAGTAACACCTCGTACGGCTATTGCTCCGATGGCTGTCAGGTATTCCGGTTCAGCAGATTTAGTCGCAACAAGAAGTGGAATGGGATGTGTCAGATCAGTGAGCCAAATGAACAGGTCTTTATTGCCGCTTACATGCTCTGTTGCACCCGTGTCTAATAAGGCCGTAGCTCCATCAGAAGTCCAAGCTTTTGTATCAACTTTGAGAGCTCTCGGTAAAGGTTGTTTATCGTTTTCGTCATCATGATCGATGATTTCCACAAATCTTGCCTTCCCTTTTTGTTTGGGGTACACTGGACGATAATGGTCAGATTGTGTTTTCTCGGAGTGTTTCGGATTCAAATCGCATTTACATGTGGGATTACAGTAAAAGGTGATGTTGGAGTTTGGTTTAGCTTGGAATTTAGAGGATCGTGATAAGGAAGGACATTGCGACCTCCAATGGCCTTTTTTACCGCAATTGAAACATCCCGTGCCTTTGTAGTTTGAAAAAACGGCGTTTAGGGATACCATTTCTTCAACGACAGGGTCAGGTGTGTCATCATCGTAAGGCAATGTTAAAGTATTCATTGCTGATACCAATGTTGGTTGGTTTGTTGGTTTGCGAAGCATGAGAGTGTTGTGATGATTAGCGGCAATCTGCTCTACTTCAGCTGACGATAATTCGGTACTATCAGTGCGCATTCGCAAATCGATGGCATTCAACACTTCGGTGGACCAAGAATTGGAACCTTCGAAAGAGAAACTTAATAGCAAGTTTATAAAATTTTCGAGGTTAAGTTCAAAACCTTTTGCCATTAACTCATCGATCTTTGTACGTAAGAGGGATACATGCTCAGATAAGTTATGAGATTCGGGATTAAATTTCATGGCAATGATTTGTTTCAGCGTTGTTAGTTGTGAAGACATTGATAACACGTTGAATTTGGAAGCTAGGAAGTTGTAGACAGAATTAGCCGGTTTCATGTTCTTAATCCTGTCACGATGCACGTTCACCACGGAATGTCGTATCGCTACAAGAGCTAGTGCGTCTACTTCATTATCCAGGTGGGACTCAGGTATGGCATTAAATAAATACTCGGGATCCCGTAAGTAGGTTTGCATTGCTTCCGAAATGTCCCTTTTCCAATGATTGAAATTCGTGCCACTAGCATCAAGACGAGTACACTTTTCAGCTCGTTTTCTGAGTTCTTCTTCATACTTATAATAATGTTCGCCCCGAAGTAAGAATTCGATTCCTTGGTGAGGAGCTCTTTCGGATTTCGCTTTTCCTTTATTTGTGGAAGATGCCGATTGTTCCATGATGTTTTCAAGATGCGTCAATGATAACGCAGATAAAGATGGTGAAGATGATGATGTTGGTGATGTTGGTGGTGGGAATGGTGATGATGGTGACGATGGTGATGATGTGTGTGTGCCGGATCTCGTAAGTACCATCCAAAAATGAGAACTGCAAGACTTTTACACGGTAGGTAAACAAAGGTATGCGCAGCGCAACTAAATGCCCATAACCTATTATACCGCAACCCGGGATAGACTAGGGTAAGTCTCGTCGGTCTCTACTCCGGAATGGATAACATTACTTGTACTAACCTATTATACCGCAACCCGGGATAGACTAGGGTAAGTCTCGTCGGTCTCTACTCCGGAATGGATAGAGACCACCCGAGTGCGGTAGGCTAACTATATACATACGGGTGACAATGTGCCCTAACCTAATTTGTACCTATCATTTCTCTTATGTTCCAACAACTTTCATTAAGCAGCAGCGGCAATAAAAGAAATGCAAAATAAGGACAGTGAGGATTTGTAACCAGTGCAGGATGTAAAGCTAAAAAGGATGGGGCCAAATAACTTATGGGCTTTTAAGGTGGGGAAGGGGAGCTTTGTCACGTGATGGTGGTCTCTTCAAATGGAGAGTCTCCTACTTCATTCTTGGCTCGCTTTCCTGTATAACGAAAGTTAAAACCAAACTTTGCTCATACTAATCTTCAAATAAATAGATAAACAATTAATTAATTAATTAAATACAAAAAAAGTCTTTTCATCCTCTACTTCTCAAAAATCCTCTTAATGACCTCTCACTCCATCGACAGTCTGATGAATAGTCCCGTCAGTTCCCCTGGAATCGCTGACGAATCTGTGCTTGATTGGGATGAATCTCGTGTTAATCAGTTCTTCCATTCTTTAGGCCTTACAAAATATGAGAATGCGATAAGGGGTACAAGTTCATCTTACTGCTGCATCAGGGGCTCTCAATATCTTTGCTCAGAGTTTTCTTTGTTTTCACATAGAACATGGCGTCTCAGGCGATGTCTTGGTACATCTTGATAACGAGCTTCTAAAGGATATGGGTATTACCAGTGTCGGAAAACGTTTGACAATTTTAAAAGCGGTTTATAAATTAAAATTGAAGGAAGACTTGCCGTTTGAAGAAGGTCAATGGGTACCACCTTGTGAGCCTTCATAACCGCTCACTTGAGTTATCCAAAGTGTTTGCATATCCTAATTCTGATGAGTTTTTTTTTCCATTTTGATAAGCTGGAGACGTCGATGAAGATGATTTCAAGATCAATTCTCAAAGCGAGCTACGCCGCGCAAGCATGTCACATCTAGGACATGAGGGATTGTTTCATCCGAATAGAGTTTTGAACCTGTTGGAAGAAAGGGATCAAAGAATTAGTTCGTTAGAATATGAAATTCGTAGTGTCCAAGACGAGCTACAATCTTTAATGTCTTCATTAGTTACTTCATCCAACTTGGGAACCTCTCATATTACTCCTACTCCAAGCCTTAACAATATGCGAACATCTGCCAACTCTTCTCTTCCTTCAAGCACCCACTATGCTGCACCTTCGACGATCTTTAATGGCCCAGTATCGCACACTACAACATCTGTTCCACCTGCTTCTTCATCTCCCTCGTCATCTTCTTCTGAACTCAAATCTCCTGCCACGCCAGTACATTTGCTTACGAATGTTGCTGTTGGCTTCCATGAGAAATCTCTTTCCCACTCTCACTCTTCATCCAAATTGACAGAGAATAGCAACCCTCAGTCTTCACCGAAGATACCATCCGCAAATAGTGATACTTCTTGGGTTACAAATTCTGGTGGTACTTTAGCAAGTGCTTCTCATCTTTCTGAAAACCGGACGCTGTCACATAGTGTCTCCAATCAGTCCCTGGCAAGCGAATTTTATAGCCACAATTCAGATATTGGCTTCCATTCTGCAACTATCACCACAGCAAAAAGGATGCAAGTTTCAGCTTTTCAACCTACTGGAATTTCACTCTCATCACAGACTGTCTCTGAAAGTTCAGCCAACCCTCAAACAAATGTAATATCAGAGAAACAACCCTTGACTCCTACTGCCCCAAGTTCATCTAATCCTTCACCCTCTACTAAATCACCCACCAAAGATAAAGACCCAAATAACCCATACAAGAGCTTTAGAGTCACTTTAGAAGATCCCTGCTACAAGGTGTTACCTGCAGCTCTCAAGAAGTACAAAATCAAGGAACACTATATGAATTATGTCCTTTTCATTTGCTACGGAAAACAAGGTTAGTTAGATGGTTTTCCATGCAAATAGAACGGGCCAAAATATATTTATATATTTGCGTTCATTTATTTAGAAAGGTGTCTTTCCTACGAAGAGAAACCTTTGCTTTTGTTTCAGAAGCTCAAAGAAGCTTCTCAAAATCCAGTTTTCACTTTAAGACACGTTAAAGATATAGAATCTCCAACTGCAATAGCAGCTGCAAAACATGCCGCTCGGCGGGAAAAGCGTGCCAAGGAAGGTATCCTTTTAGCTCCTTCGACACAAGTTTTTCCCAAGATGGAACCTGCCACAGGATTTTGTGTGGCGATCTATCCATATATGGCTGAAGGCGATCAAGATTTTGATGTCGCCGTAGGAGATACTTTCTTAATCGTTGGGAAGGTAGGAGCATAGATTAATTCTGTCTTCTTTAATAATCATATTTATTTATTTTCTTTCCAGTCAAAAGGATGGTGGGTTGTTCATAGAGATTTTGGAGGTGGATCTGCGCCATCAAATCAAACAACGTTCTCGCTCAATTCATCTGGAGAACAAGCAAATTCTAAAAAATCTGGCTGGGTCCCAGCCGGATGTGTTCTTGAAACATCCCGGTCATTTGCAAAAGAATCCACTTCAAATCTTGGGTATGACGAAATAATTCCTCCCGAGTCTATAATATCTGTATCAAATTGGGCGGTTGCTCTTTTAGATTTTAAAGCAAATTCTAAAGATGAATTGACCATTCGTCAAGGAGATAATTTGCGGATTTACAAAAAGTTAGTTTTCATTCTATCTAGATATAAAATCAAATGTTTAAGTTTGAACTCATGCTCTGATTATTATTTAGGTACAATAATTGGTCGTATGCAATCAATGAGAGCCTACCAGAAAAGCCAAGAGGATGGACTCCTAGTTGGCTGGTTGGTGGGCGGAAGGATTTATCATCAGCAGGTTCCAAAACACAATATCCTCCCGCGCATAAGTCTCCTTCAGCTTCATCATCATTCCTAACATCAACCGCTGTCTACCCTGCATTAGCAGACGGATGCTGAAGTACAACAGCTAATAAAGTCAGTAATGGCCGAGATGATGTAATGTAAATTTATGAGGTTGAGAATTTTTGACAACAAAATATATCCTGGATGCCCATGTTTTCTGAATGGGTTTCTATTCTTTTACGTAATTTCTCATTTCACACTGTTCTTTTTTATCTTATCAAGCCAGTTATTGATCAGTTTCACTCCACCTCTCTATTATTTGGCCTCTGGCCAAACTTCATTGATGGTTCTACAAGCCCCTACATTATGTTTATCCTGTTCAAAATTGTTTGTATTGTTTATATTTCCTGGTAATCGGTGTGAATATTGTAATTGGGCTACTATTTTTTTCGGAGCAAAGATTAATCATAGTCACATTGTTGTAAACTGGGCGGCTTTGACTTGTACATTTACTTTCTAAATCATTAGCATTTACTGTTTTTATTTCTTTTTTCTTTTTTTTCCAAAATTAACTTTCTTAATCTGTAGCAACGAAATATATGGCGCATTAAATGTGAACATATAAAGACCTATCTACAATGTTCCACACTTATAAAGGATGTGTGTATTTTTGTTCTAATTTTTTGACTTATTTGTGTATGTATGTGTGTTTATTAAAAGTGTGATTTGATTATATGGGAGGTAAGAAATGTATTTTTGATGACAGAAATGTTGGATAGTCCTAATTAAGCCTCAAAAGAGACTAATCATGGGTGTTGATCGGGTGATGACATGACTTTAAATAAACAGGTCTAAATAAATATAAGATTAATAACACAACGATCCCACCCAAAGTTTACCACGCGGAAATAGCGGTGGTAATGGTGTTGTTATGCTAATGAGTCTTATTAGTGGGTATCGAAGTTTGAACTTTTTGGCGAAATCCCATGTCAGATTCCCAAGAAATTTTTGACATGAAATCTTGTAGATGTATGACATCCTAGACTTAACTAAGTACTCAAGCACATGACTTAATATATATATATATCTATTATTATTATTATTATTATTATTTCTTACAATCTCTCCCAGCTAGGGGCATGAAGGTATTGTAAACTAATAGTCTAGGTACATGTGAGGAGTAATGAACGTAGTGGGTAAGTTGTCTGGGCAATTAACAGGATAACAGGGGGAGTCTCAGCCTAGGTATCCCCAGGACTGAGTATTTCTTATGGTTAAAAAAATAACTTTAATTGAAATAAGCTTAGAGCATGTACAGTGGCCGGACAATAATTTCCACCTGTTTTTTTTTCCTCATAAATCCCTAAATATTCACTCTACAGACATAAGCTTGTACATTTCTAACTCATACGACCATGTAGAATAGGACTGTCACAAAATAAACTCAGCCGGACACCAATTCGTAGAAAGATTACATTTTTTGAAAAAAACATCATTCTTGAAATGGACAATGTGCAAGTTGACAAGTCTATCCTTTTCCTTAATGAAAGGGATGGGGTTGGTATGAGCATTGAGCAAAAAAGATTGGTCAAAAGTGGACAAAATTGAGCAAGAAAAGCATCACCAAGATGTAGCTTTACTGTTTGCTTCCCTGGCAACTTGCACCTTTGAAAGCAAAGATGCAATCAAGTTTCCGAAATATGGTCGGAAAATCCATTCCAAGCCTATTTAAAGGCATTAAACATAGCAGGAACTGTCATTGGGTGATAAAATTACAAAACTATATTTTTGAGGTGTTTTCATGTGTTTGCAACAAGGCTTGAATAATGCGATTGGATTGTGCCAGGAGCACAGGTTGTGTTTTAATTGGAATAGTATGTAGATGGTTTAACTATTGTGATCTTCATTTCATGGATGAGATGTCGTTTGCGAGCTGAGGACCCCTGCCGTAGTTTGAGTGAAAAGCGGTGGTGTTAGGAAGAAGAAAAAAAAGGCCTATAACCTGGATTATGCATGCACCGGGTGAAAATTTCGGTCAGGGCACTGTACACAATCGTGTATGAAAAATTAAATTAGCGAATGTTGAATGACATTAAACAATTAGGCTAATTGGCCTGTTTCTACAATCGTTCAAAATAGTATTCAATATGAATTCACTAATGTTTGCTAAAGCTGGAGTTCTACAATCATGCATCATTAAATCCTTACGTCCCTCCCTCTCCATGCATCATTGAATCCTTACGTCCCCTCCCCCCCCTCTCTCTGCCTACCATGCCACCCATCAATTGGTGCAATGTTTTGTGAAACCAAACGGTTGCAACTCTTCTCAACAATGTGCAAACATTTAATGAGCTATATCCTCTAGGAGATGAACAGACTACTTTTACTTGTAGGATGTCACGTGCCACGTGACACTCGAGGCAAAAGCAGCTCATTAAATCAATAATACAGAGATCTAAATCCATACTCGAAGCGCAGAAAGCAATTCTACATAGCAACTGCGACTTTCCTTTGTGTACTCACTATTCAACCGTGCAAGTCTAAACTCTAACTCTAAATTGGACAATCTCTCAATAGTGTGTCTCAGTCTTTTCCTCAATAAGCGACGCACAGCGCAATAGTCAATGTAATAGTATGCTAAAAGGTTTATTAAATGTCTGTGAATTAATAAAAGGGGTAGTGAGCATGGACGGAATGGTTAGTGGAGGATTAAAGGGTTGACAGATGTTAGTGAGGAGGGTCCAGGTGTAACAGGTGTATTTTTTAATGGTCTGTGGGGTGCAGAATAGTGGATGGGTATGAGGTCAATGCAAGGAGGAGTAAAGGATATAAAAGGGGTTGGGTTTTTGGTTTGACATTCTTTAGAATTAAATTATAAAATATATATATAGTTAATAGTGGTAAAGCTTTAGGTTAAATCATTATTATTGTATCTTTCCTTATTTTCTCAGTAATCATTTCTAAATCCTAAATCTTTGATTATTGAGTTTCCAACCCTTTGTGAGATCTTAAGAATTTTAATATTACCTTTAAATTATATTAGAATTCTTATCGAACATATCTCAAAGCAGTAGCTCTTCCTTTGAGTCATCTTCGAATCACTTCCTCAAACATTTCCTCTGTGCCTCAAAGAAGTTTCTAAACTCCTCCCTCCATCTCACTTCCAGGAACACCCTCGACCTTGTGCGTAGGCTGTCTGGTGACATAGGAGAATACATTGTGAATAAGCTCAAGGAAACAATTGACTCATCTCAGATTATCTTGGAGATAACCCAAAGTACCCAGAGTCCTGTTTCAACCACCACTTCTGAGTAAATAAAAAAATATTTTTGAGATTAGCCAATGACTTGCAGGCTCATAATATCTCTTGGGTTCAACAACAGGACTGTTGTGGAACCTGGGGATTCTCAACAAACCAAAAAATTTCAGCAGCCCTCCAACAAATGGCATATAGTGTATCAGCTGACATCACAGATGAATACATTCAAATTGGTGCTAGCACTGCAATTGAATGTTTAAATTTTTTTGTTAAAGATGTGATGGCAATATATGGTTCTGAATTTCTTTGACCTCCAAACCCTGAAGAGCTAAAAAGGATTTTAAAGGCAAATGAGGATTGAGGCTTCCCTGGCTGTAAAGGAAGCTTGGATGGAACACAGTGGACATGGAAAAACTGTCCTTCTGCCTGGGCTGGGCAGTATCAAGGTAAGGAAGGTACAACAACAATGGTTCTGAAAGCAGTGGCATCAAAAAATTTACGGTTTTGGCATGAATTTTTTGGAACACCTGGTGCCAATGATATTAATGTGTTGAATCATAGTACTGTGTTTTATGACTTTATATGTCAGCCAGGCTATCTCAGGAGCCCAGTAAATTGTTATAATAATTTATTTGAATCATTTAAGGGAATAACATTATGCATTTTATGTAGTTACAAAAAATATTTTTTTGAATAATAAAAATTATAAATATATTTTGTGAATAAGTAAAATAATTATTATATTTATTTTTATTATTAAGTAAATTTTTTATTACATAAAAATATTATATTCTATAAAATCATGGCACATTTTTATGTATTTAATATTTCTAAAAAATTAATTATTTATAAAACTATTTTATAAGTTTAATAATAAATATAAATTATAATGTAATTACAATTTAATTAATAAAATTTATATACTAAATACAACTTATCATATATTATTATCCATAAATATTGGGCGCTTTTTTGACCCTTAAGTGTGTCAGTAAAATTACTAAATAACTTAAAACACATATACCATGGGAAATCTAGGGGTGAATTGCTAGCAATCCCCTCTCTTGAAATTTAGAGTGTCCTGTAATTATTCCAGGTTTATGAATACTTTATAAACATAAGTAAATTAGAGTTAGATTTACATTTATTCTCAGATTGGTCCAAAAATGAACCTCAATTGATCTCAAGTTATGCATAAGTTGATCAACTATAACCATGATTTTATCCTTCATTGAACACACATTGAGCACACATTGATCCAACATAAGCTTTTAAATATACAATATTATTATCAATTTAGAGGAAGAAAATTATTCCTTAACATACCTAATCATTACTTTGCATTAAAAAGATAAACCATAAAATTATGAAAGTAAATTTAATTTACAATAATAATATATTTTACTACATAATTTTAACAATAGATAAATTTAGCAAATTTTTTGATCACAAATATTAATAGCTGTAGGGATTGAAATAACTAATGCCATTCCTATTTTCAAATTTTAAAAAGATTATAGTCACTTCTCACTTCTAATCTATTAAGTCTTTGCAAAACTAAATTTTGTATAATTTTTTAAATTTTACCTAAAATATAAGACCTACAGGCTATTGAAAATAAAATCTTCAGTTACTCAACTAAAAGAAATATTTATATTTAAATAAAAATAAAAATAGTCCTTAAAGTGTATAACTTGAATGGTTGTTATGGAAATTAATATGCAAGTTTTCTGATTTAAATATTTAATGCTTATATAAATCACTTTCCCAAGTTTTGGTATGAGTACATGTGAAATAGTAACTGCATTTAAAAGTGGAAACCAATATAATGACAAAAATATTTACAAAATTTATTTCAATTTAATATTTATCTGTAAAAAATTTTTAAAGAAATATTTTATTCATCTTCTTAAGGATCTCTTTCTCCTCCTCTACCCATCTAATTTTTCATAGGGGGTCTCAAACTTGAAAAAATATGCCTGGTGGATTTCATTTGAAAACCACCACATAAACACACCATGAAACATGGCTGATTTGGTACATGAGATCTTAAACATGGGGTCAAATGTGTCCTCCTTTAGTGAAAATTTTCCAAACACAGCACAGCCAACCAATCTACAGATCCTCCCAATTCACCACACATCACATCTTTCCCCTCCCACTTTTTTGATACAAATTTTTACACATGGTGCCCCAGTAAATTTTGAGCTTTTCATTACTTTCTTTAACAACAATTCCTGAACAAATTTATATCCTCAAAACTTAGTCATCATGCCAAGAACACTACAAAATTTTCAACACAACCCTTTTAAATCCTTTTTTCATGCTCTCAAAATGATCAAGTTGCATGTACTCTCCACTTGGGTTTGTTTTATTTTTTCATATTGACTATTATTTTGAATTTTCACTGAAATCATAATTTTTCCCTTCCTGATTCATTTTGGTTAATCATCTCAACATGAAGTTGGATATTTCAGAAATTACATAATTTTTCATTCTTTCTGTTTTTCATTGATCCCTCATATCCTTTTATTCATCTTCTCTCACTTCCTTAACTCTTCTTCTATTTCTTTTATCCATCACTTCCTGAACTTCTATCTGGTCCTTTTACATCTTTGAAGACATATCATCAGGTAAGTCATCCTCCCACCATCTTTTTTTCAATTTTAACTGATGTTATTTTTATGAATTTGTTTTTGTTATTGTTTCTATTTCTTTTTTTGTTTTCTCAAATCACATTTCCAATTTTAAGAAGGTTCTACAGAAGCCTAGCTCTCATATCCACCATGCAACATCTGATTTGGCTCACTGGGTTTTGAGATATTTATCATCTACTTGGCTCAAACTTCCATCAACTTTATTTTAATCTTCTCAAGTAGGTCTTACTCTGGAGCAAATACAATACTTATAAAAAACATAGGTAGCTAAAATAGATCTTTTTAGACCATTTATAATACGTGGCTTTAAATTTTATAACCCTTTTTTGATTTTCTTGTAAGTCAGAAATAAAAGGTCAGAAATAGGGTTAGGGTTTTTTAAATGATGTATCCTTTTGTTGGAAGAATATCAAGAATCATGGATTTGATTTCCAGCAAATGGTGTTGAATTTGGTCCAGTGGTTGCTGAGATAACTGCTTTCAAAGTTGAATCTTGTTTCATGGACTAATTTACATTTTTCAAGTTCAATGTTGCATAATATGCATATAGGTCTTATGCAATATATTTCAAATACTACTTCAGGCTTTTGGCTCTGATTTGATCAGCTAAATATCAGTTTTGGATGAGTCCTTTTAATTTTGTAATTTTATTTTATGAGGATGAATATTAACATTTGCTAGATTTTGGCTCATTCAAATCTCACATTATTTTGATTACAGGCTCTCTATAGGCATGAATTTCATTTCGAGAAAGCATAATCAATTTTGGCTCAGAAATTTCTGAGATATCTATTTTTAAAGTTGAGTCTTTTTATGTAAACCAATTTACATTTTTGAATTTTGATATTCCATAATATGCATGTTTTTTCTGATAATTTTCATTGTACCACTCCCAAGGTATGTCTATTCCTCAACTGTTTTTTATCATTTGTTTCCTCAATTTTTCTTCTTAATAAATCATTTTTTCCCTGATTTGTTGATGTTTTGAGTTTTTTTCAGGAGATGGCATCATCAAATCTATTTGGAACTCTTCTCAGCATAATCATCAATCAAAAATCCAAGAGATAATCATCAAACTACCAAGTAAACTCCTTGTTTGATATCTTGTAAAAAGTGTTCTCATTTTTTTGGAATCTTGTGAAACACTTACTCATTTTGGTTTTTCATTCCAAATCAACCAAAGTCTGATAAACCAGGTAAGTAAAGCAAGGGGGAAGGGCCCTATTTATATTAAATCTTTAGGGAGGGGTTCCAAATATGGTAATTAGAAGATTTTCAATTTTTTTTATTTCATAAATTTTTAAATTATCAATTATTAAATATAATCAATCAAATAAAACTTTTGTGCAATTGAGACTTGCTGCTGTATAAATTTGTTCATTTAATTATTTATTTTTATTGAATGGATGAATTGTCAATACATTGCTTGTCATATGATTTATTTGGCTTTGGTCACATCTGAAATCATTAGTAGGTGGAATTGTGAATCCCATTACTTTTACTTGGCTGATTATATTTTTTTATTGATTTATTTAAGAATTTATGAAATTAAAATGAAAATTTGGTAATATTTACCCCCTCCCACAGTAAATTGCAGGGGGAAGTATTGTGATTTTTTTTTCTTACATAAATTTTTTTTTTGAAATGAAAAAAATGGCAATCTCCACCCCCTCCCACAGTAAAATTCAGGATGAGGTATAGCCATTTTTTTTTCAGACATAAAATTTTTTTTTGACATGAAACAAATGGCAATCACCACCCCCTAATATAGTGAAACTCAGGGGAGGGTATTGCTGAATTTCTAGATTTAGAAAAATAAAATTTGTTAAGTTATGTATCTTGTGCACAAGGGTTGGTTAATGAAGCTGTTGAAAAACCATATTTAACCAAATTATTAATAGAAATCCAGAATGAATTTTAGTCATGTAGATATGGTGAAAAACATTACTTATAATTTAAATACAAAACATTTAATCAACTGGAATCCTAAAAATTAGCAAGAGTAGACACATGCAATGTATATAAGAGAGATTCAAAGCATTTTTTTAAAATCAAAATATTTATTTCCATCTCTGATCTGGAAGAGGTTTTCAAGATGGGTAAATGTGCCACCATTTCAATTTCAACTAAAATGACAAAGTGCAACACAGATTTGAATAGGAGAATCTCTTTATGGACAACAAGAATCATTTCTTAAAATTGAGTGATCTTTTATCAGTTCAAGTAACTGAGAAATCCAGGCAAGGTTGTGCCAAATATCTTTTTAAAGCTAATTTCAGGAATGCTTTAAAGAACATCAAAGTTAAATTGTGGTGGGTGTTGTATGGAAAGTGTTTTGGAATATAAGTAGTGATTATTCAGCATGTCACACATGTAAGTCAAGTTAATTTCAGCATTGGAGTTGGTATCTGAGTTAACAAATAGATCCAGGGCTATAGTGGTAGCAGTTATTTCTAGTTTACAATGGACTGAAAGAGGAATTTTGTGAATGGTGATGAAGACTAAGGGTGAGTGTATGATGAAGTGGATGCTTAAGTGGTGGGAAGTCACGTTTTTCACATGTTGAATAATAAGCCCTTACAAATTAGGTGAAAAAGAATCTAAGGAGATGGCTTGTCTGTACCTAGTGCTGACTAATCAAGATGAAGGAGAGAAGTGTTTTGATGTCTTTTTCTTCCCAAAAGAAGGTGTGTTTGAGGTCAAACACACCATCAAAATACACTTGTCTAGGGCAGGTGTATTTCATTTTCTGATGGGGTGCTTGGTAATTTTTTTATGGTGTGATTATGTGGAATATTTGATCAATTTTGAGACCCCCTAATTTACTCCATCCCATCTCATTTTCATAGAAAATATCTATTGTTTTAGAACTCTCCTTATCAGCAATGGCCCATTTTATTTTATAGCTATTAATCCCTTCATCAATCCTCCACAACTCATAATTCATAATGGATCCAAGAATATGCATTTTATATTTCCACTAAACTTTTTTACAAGATTTCAAATGTCAGATAACACTACAAGCCAGGGGGGCCTGGCTAGTAATAATTTAAAAAAACAAAAAAAATAACCTGAGCCACTTCCTGTGGCTCAGGATTGAAAAAAAAAATAAAAAAAAAAATTGCTGCCAGCTTTAAGCTGGCAGCGTTTAAAAAAAATTAAAAAAAAAGACCAAAGCCACTAAAAGTGGCTTTGGTCAAATTTATAATACATCTTGCAGGCAGTTTAAAACTGACTGCAAGATCTTGTGTTTAAAAGCGAGCAAAGTTGCATGCAGCAACTTTTCTCGCTTTTTTTATTATATATTAATGACTTGCAGCCAGTATAAAACTGGCTGCAAGTCTTTTTTTAAAGCAACCAAAGTTGCTTGTAGTGACTTTGGTTGCAATAATATTCTGTTCATCTCCCAGCCAGATAACACTAGCTGGGAGGTTTTAACGTGAGATTTGAGCAGCCAATGTTGCTTTAAGCAACATTGGCTACTATAGAAAATAAACTACCAGACAGGGGGAAACTGGCTGTTTTAAATTAATAAGAAATAAGATGAGATGAGATATTGAAATTTGCGCTACTCTTTTACATGCCATTTGGCATTAATTTTTAAACAGTGTGAAATGTATATGTACATAATAAAAAATTAAAGCTAGAAAAAGTGGTATTGGATATTTTTAAATGCCAAAACATATGTACCCAGTTTTAACAAGTTTAAAATATCAAAATACTGATTTTGTGTGCATATTGTTTTTCAGAAATATACACTTGGTTGTTAACACTTTTGTAGCTAAATGTCAACTTAGTGGCAAAAAAAATAATAAGTGATAAAAAAGGTGTCCATAACAGCTGAAGGTTAGTTTTCCAACCTTATGTGAACAAATGATATGGATAAGTGGATTGAATTTGAAAAATAAGTGAAAATAAATATTAATTGCATCCATTGTGGCATTCCAAATCTGGGTAGGCTACTTAGGTGAAAATTTGATTGGACCTTGGTTGGAAGAAAATCATGGTGTTAGCATGTCAGGCCTAAGTCACTGTAAGAGAGGTTAATTCAATCTTATCAGCAGCACTGAGGTCTGATGATTAGTTAAGTAAGTAGAATATTTAATCAATTCCCACTTATCTATAGCTTTGATTATATGCTATAGATCAGGTACTAGTTATGTAGTACTATAATTTGATCAAGTTAAGCTTTATAGAAATGAGGAGATATATTTATAGTAATTCCCACAGTATCTATATGATATATAGACCAGGTACCAATACTACTATCTCCAGTAAATGACTAGGACCAGTAAGTTATTAAATATGCAATACTTTACTTTTATCTTATGCTTCTGCAATACTCTCTAAGCTACTCTTAAGAGGTATCAGGAATAGAATATAATAAGATTGTTATAAGTAATAGAGCTCACTAATTTAGGATACAATATCAGATAATATAGTCTGTAATATTATTTGATAAGGGGAATAATAATTAAACAGTATATGCTATGCAGTATATCACTCAATATAGCAGGGAAACTATAATAATTATTGTGGACTGTTATTTATTCAAGGACTACAATAGTAGTAACTCAACTAGGGTTTATATAAATTGTGGTGTGTAAGATAGATGGTGATTTCCAGAGGAAATCACCTCTTTATATTTTATTTCATGTATTCTATTTATCTTTATTTACATATTCTCTCCCTTTGTACTTTCTCTTCCTTATTCTAATTTGCCCATAACCCTATATGTACTATCTTTCCCTTTATCTTGCTCTATATGTCCCTTATCTCCTTTTTATTATTGTTATAGCTCTTGTTTCTTTGTATGTTTGTTCTTCTTGTTTGTATTTACACAGCTATCCTTTTCTTCTTTCTTATCTCTATTCTATTATCTGCTGTGTTTTTATGTATATCATTCTTTCTCCCTTTGTTCTCTTTTCTATCCTTTTCTATTATTAACTGTCTGTTTGTTTATATCCATGCTCTTCCCTTTATCTCTTGTTTGTTAGATGTTTCCTCCCTGCATCTGATACATACTCTTCCCTTTATCTCTTGTTTGTCAGATGTTTCATCCCTGCATCTGACACTTCCTATTTCTAAAAAAATAATAAAAAAAAATTCTAATTCTTATATGTTTTTTTCTTATATCTATAATCTCTTAATAATTTATCTTTATTTTCTATTTCTTCCATTGTGATCCATTTATCTTTCTCTGCAGATTGTTTCTTATATCTTACTAAATATAATCTTTTCTCTTTATTTCCATTTTTTACTATTTTTTCATCTATAATCTTTTCAATTATTTGCTCTTTTTCTTCAATTTCCTTTGGTGTTTCTCTTTTTTTTCTATTTTTAAATTTTTCTTCATTATTCTTGTGGTATTTCTTCAATAATGATACTGGAAATGTTGGGTGTTTATTTTGGTATTCTGTAGTTAATTGTACTTCTACTGCATTTTCACCATGTTTCTCTATTACTAGGAAAGGTCCAATATAATGATCTTGTAATTTCTTTGGTCCTGGCATATTGAAGAAATTTTTTGTTGATATTAATACCCAATCTCCTATTTCAATGTCTGGTTCTTGGTGATGTTGATCCCATCTCTGTTTTGAATATTCATGTGATTTCATTACAGCTTGTTGTGCATGTATTCTTGCTTTCTCTAACATGTCTGATAATATTATTGAGTTTGGGTGTATTTTCATATTTATTATCTTATCTTTTAAGTAGAATAATGGATTTCTTGGAATATATCCTCTTTCTAATTCAAATGGAGTTTTACCTGTGCTACTGTGTTTTCTTGAATTGTATGCATATTCTAATGCTGGAAGTAGTGTGTACCAATCATGTACAAATCCATCTTTATCTTTATATTTCATCCCAAAAGCAATATATCTTCTTAACATATCTTCTAATGTTTGTATCATTCTTTCTGCTAATCCATCTGTTTGTGGATGGTATGCTGTTGAAAATGACAATGAACATCCTATTAACGTCATTAAGCTTCTCCATAATTCAGATGTAAATTTTGGATCTCTGTCACTGATTATAATCCTTGGTAATCCCACATCTGATATTATTTTCATCCAAAATGATATTGCTAGTTGTTGTGTATCTATTTCTTTATGTGTTGGTATGAATTTTGCTCTTTTACTTAATCTGTCCACTATTACTAGTATTGAATTATAGTCCATTGGTCCTGCAGGTGGTAGTGCTGTTACAAAATCCATATTAATTATTTCCCATGGTTTTGTTGGTATTTCAATTTCTTGTAGTAGTCCATATTTTTTTCCTGTATATTTATTAGCTTTTTGACATATTTCACATGTTTTTACATATTCTTTTGTCTCCTTCTTATAATCCATCCACCATGCTGTTTGTTCTACCCTTCTTATAGTTTCTTCTATTGAAAAATGTCCTGCAATTATCTCGTCATGACACATCTTAAGTATTTCATGAATAATTTCTTCATTTGTTATTACTATTCTTGTTTGATGATTCTCTCTGTAATATATTAAGTCATCAATCATTATGAATCTGTTTTCTTGGAGTAGTTCTTTATATTCCTTGTCTAGTTTTTCTTTCATTTCTACTTTCTCTGGATTTTGTAGAATATGTTGAATTATATTTAAATTTTTGTCTTTTTGATAGTTCTCTTTTATTTTTTCCCAAAATTCATCACTTAATTCTATTGTTGTTATTCCCATTATATTTGTTTCTTCTTCTTGAGCTGCTGGATTAGTTTTGTTGTTTGGTAATGGATCTCTGCTTAATGCATCTGCATTTTGATGTTTCTTTCCTTCTCTATGAATTATTGTCATATTTCCTCTAAACTCTTGAATTGCTAGTTGCCATCTTAACATATGTCTATTAGGTTTCTGCATGTTCAATAAGCTTTTTATTGCCATACAATCTGTTATTATTTCGAATTTTGATCCATCCAGATAATAATACAGTTTCTCTAATGCCCATACTACACATAAGCATTCTAGTTGTGTTGCTCCATATTTAAATTCTCCATTTCTTAGCTGTCTTGATATAAAACATATTGGTAATTCTTTTGGTTCATCTTCAATTATTTGTCTTTGATGTAGTGCTGCTCCTAGTCCTGTAAAACTTGCATCTACATATACTATAAAAGGTTCATTCCAGTCTGGTAGTATTAATACTTGTGTTGATGTTAATTTCTTCTTCAGTTCTTCAAATGCTTGTATTCTTTCTTCTGTCATTTCAAAAATTGTATTTTTCTCTAATAGTTTATATAAAGGTCTGCTTATTTGTGCAAAGTTCTTAATATATTGTCTATAATAACTGCAAAATCCTAAAAAACTTTGTAGTTGTTTGATTGTTTGTGGTAACTCTTTATATAATATTGGTGCTATCTTTGCTTCTTCTGCTGATATATAAATTCCTGATATTTTGTGTCCTAAAGCTGTTAATTCTTTATATCCAAACTTGCATTTTTGTATGCTTATTCTAATTCCCAATTTTATACTTTTTTCCAGTATAATATTTAAATGTTGTATATGTTCTTCAATTGTCTTTGATAGTATTATTAGGTCATCAATGTATATCTTTAACCATCCTTCTCTTAATTCTTTAAAATATGTTTGATCCATTATTCTTTGAAAAACTGCTGGTCCATTCTTAATGCCAAATGGCATTAATAAATATTCATATACTCCTATATGGCATACAATTCTCAGTAATTCCTTTGTTTCTTCTTCTACCCTTACTTGATGATATCCCTTGAAAATATCCATTGTACTGATATATTTAGCTCCTTTAATTGTTGCAATTGTTTGATCTATTCTTGGCATAGGGTATGAATCTGATACTGTGTATGTATTTAATGCTCTGAAGTCTCCACACATTCTTGATTTTCCATTATGGTATGTAATTATTACTGGTGCTGTAATACATTTCTTTCCTACTTGTGTTACTTCTTTAATAACCTCTAGTTCTTCTAGTTCTTTAATGTGTTTTTCAATTTCTTCTTTATTTCTTGGACTTGTATTATATGCTTTTCTCTGTAGTGTTGCTGGGTATGGTTCTTCACAGGTTAATGTTATTTTTAGTTCATGTCCTTTAATTTGTCCTATTCTCTTCTTTCCATATGAAAATGCTTCTTTATTTTTCTTAATTGTTTTTAATATTTCATTTTTTTCTTTTAATTCCAGTTCTTGGTTTATTTGAATATTTGAAAGTTCTTTTTCAAATTCATCCTGTTCTGTTCTGTTGTTATATACTCTTAAAGTTGGTTTCCTTTTTATTAGTTCAAATTTCTTCTTTATGTCTTTTCCAATTGTGAATTCCTTATCTATATAGTTAATATTGAATCCATATTGGTGTAGAATTTCACTGCCTAGTATTATTGTGTTTTCACTCCTCATTTCTTCTACTATTATTATTTTTATTTCTAGAATGGTGTTACTTTTTTGATGAGGAAATGTTATTCTTATATTGCCTACTCCTATTGTTAATAATTTTCCCCCTAATCCCATTAGTGTCAAATTGTTTTTTATTTCTTCTATTGCATTTTCTTCTAGTTTTATTTTTTCAAATAGTATCTTGCTTATTATGGAGCATGCTGCTCCAGAATCAATGCATATTTTCATTAAGTATCCATTTATATATCCAAGTGTTATTGCTGGTATACTATCTTGATAATTCACTTCTTCATTTAATTTTCTTGCTATGATGTTATGTTCTGATAGCTCTATATTTATTTCTTCTTCTATATTCTCTATTGAATTGATTTCTACTTCTTCTCTTACTATATCTAATGTATATTCTTCTTTATCATTTTCTGATTCATCATCTTTTTCACTATTGCTTTTGTTTTCAGATTCTTCACTTGATTCTATATCTTCTATTTGTATGTTTTGAATTTTCTTATTAGGACATAGGTTACTATAGTGTCCTTTCTTGTTACATATATAGCATTGTATGTTATTATTGATTTGTGTTTTCTTATTCTCATTCTTCTTTTCTTCTTCCTTTTGAATAATATTCTTATATAATGGTTCATAAAAAAGGTGTGATTTGTATAATTTGTCATTCTGGAATAATTCATCTAGTTGGTGACAAAATGTGTCTAATGATTGTCCTCTTCTCCACCTTGCTTGCATATCATTCTGTATTTTTCCAGGTAATTTCAATGTTAGATACTCTATTATATCATCTTCATCCCATGTTGTTTCTATTGCTTTTAATTTATATGCTAGATTCATAAACCATCTTCCTGGATTTTTGGCTTTTTCTACATTTAATTTATTATAATTTATGTGATTTCTCATTTTAACTATCCATGTTCTTGTCGAAAATTTTTCAATTAGTTTTTGTTTCCATTCTTCCCATGATCTTGCTTTAGTCGTAAGTCTTGTTTTCAAGTACCAGTCTCTTGCTTCTCCTTTTAATATTGTCCCTAATTTTGATGTTATATATATGTCTGGCATACTAAAGTCTTTCTTTAATACATCAATATTATTAATAAACTCCATATGATTATATATGCCTTCTCCGTAGAATACTGGAAAATTTTCTATTTTTGGGTAGTCTTTTGGATTTATTTTTTCTGAATCACTCATATCTTGTTCTTTAATATCTTCTTTTTTTACTTCTTCTTTAATTTCTTCTTCCTTTTGACTTCTTATCTCTTCTTTATCTTCCTTATTTACCTTTTTCGAAATTATATTTTCTATGTTGTTTAATCTATTGTGTATATCATGTGTTGTTTTCTCTATTTTTACTAGTTCTGGTTTTATTTTGTTTTTGTGCCATTCTTCTATTTCCTTTTTAATATCTTTAACTATTTCTGTATTTTCATCTTTTTTCATTTTTTTTATTGAGTCTAGAGTGTTTTCATTATTTATTATTAATTCGTCTAATAATTCCGTTGTTTTGTCAAAAAGAAGTAATGTATTATTTTCTATTTCTTTATTATTACTCTCGTTTACTTTTTTATTTTCTTCACTTATATTTTTTATATTATTACATGTTTCGTTTATTGGTAGTAATACATCTCTCATAATAGTAGCAATATTCGCATTATTTTCGTGTATTTTATCTGTTACCATGTTTATATCTCTTGAAAATAATCTTTCTACGTTATCATACACCCTATCCATCCAGTCCTTCATCTCCGTTTCCTCTTCGGTTTCTACTGGTTCCCTCGTTGTTGTCCATATTGTTTCTGTTTTTATATTAGGTAAGTTTTTTTCTTCGTATTCTTCTTGCCAGGGATTATTACTTACTGAATTCTCTTTTCTGACCATTGTAGGATGTTCATTATCCACGATTCCTCGCCTCTCGTAAGTTGTTCTATTTGTCTCTTCTTTATTTCGTTTTCTTCTTGCAGTTTCCATAAATCGTTCCTGTATTGTTGGAGTAATTCGTTGAGTAATTTTATTGATTCTTTCATCATGATGAACTGATCCTCCATATGGTCTACTTTCATATCTAGGCGACAATGATTTATTTCCACTTCCTCGATATTGTCTTCTAAATATTCTATCGTCTCTTTCATCGGTTGAATCTCGGTCCTCATCTTCTGGTCTACTATCTCGTAGGTTTCTCTTTGTATTAATATTCTCATGTTTTGGCGAATACGGTTGATCACTTCTTGTAAGTCTTGTTGATTTCCTGGATTGTTTTGATGATTGGTCGTCATTAGTTGTTGGTTTTGATTCTCCATATTCTGTTATTAGTCGTTTTGACGTTGATGGAATTGGTTCTTGATTATCCGGTGGTAAGTTTCTTATTCTTCTAGATTTTCTATATTCTTTTTCCATATTGACTTCCTTTTATTCTATTATTTGTCTTCCTTTATATTTCTTATTTCTTCGTTTGTATTCTGTGCGTGCGTTTTTGTTTATATGTCTGTAGTCTTTACGTATATCTTTCTTCTTATTTTATTGTTTATCGTTTGTTGTTTGTTTCTTTCTATTATTTCTTTCGTTTCTTATATTTATTATTTTTTATTTTTGGAAAGACCCCCAACTGTCAGGCCTAAGTCACTGTAAGAGAGGTTAATTCAATCTTATCAGCAGCACTGAGGTCTGATGATTAGTTAAGTAAGTAGAATATTTAATCAATTCCCACTTATCTATAGCTTTGATTATATGCTATAGATCAGGTACTAGTTATGTAGTACTATAATTTGATCAAGTTAAGCTTTATAGAAATGAGGAGATATATTTATAGTAATTCCCACAGTATCTATATGATATATAGACCAGGTACCAATACTACTATCTCCAGTAAATGACTAGGACCAGTAAGTTATTAAATATGCAATACTTTACTTTTATCTTATGCTTCTGCAATACTCTCTAAGCTACTCTTAAGAGGTATCAGGAATAGAATATAATAAGATTGTTATAAGTAATAGAGCTCACTAATTTAGGATACAATATCAGATAATATAGTCTGTAATATTATTTGATAAGGGGAATAATAATTAAACAGTATATGCTATGCAGTATATCACTCAATATAGCAGGGAAACTATAATAATTATTGTGGACTGTTATTTATTCAAGGACTACAATAGTAGTAACTCAACTAGGGTTTATATAAATTGTGGTGTGTAAGATAGATGGTGATTTCCAGAGGAAATCACCTCTTTATATTTTATTTCATGTATTCTATTTATCTTTATTTACATATTCTCTCCCTTTGTACTTTCTCTTCCTTATTCTAATTTGCCCATAACCCTATATGTACTATCTTTCCCTTTATCTTGCTCTATATGTCCCTTATCTCCTTTTTATTATTGTTATAGCTCTTGTTTCTTTGTATGTTTGTTCTTCTTGTTTGTATTTACACAGCTATCCTTTTCTTCTTTCTTATCTCTATTCTATTATCTGCTGTGTTTTTATGTATATCATTCTTTCTCCCTTTGTTCTCTTTTCTATCCTTTTCTATTATTAACTGTCTGTTTGTTTATATCCATGCTCTTCCCTTTATCTCTTGTTTGTTAGATGTTTCCTCCCTGCATCTGATACATACTCTTCCCTTTATCTCTTGTTTGTCAGATGTTTCATCCCTGCATCTGACATAGCAGGTGTTAATTTGGTTGAAGGGAGTAACTGGATTTTTTTTGGGTGGATTTATGGTGAATTTTGGAGGATTTATGGTGATTTTTTGGAGGATTTATGGTGTTTTGGAATGGATATATGTTGGTATTCCTATTGTTATTTGATGGTTTCATGGATTGGGTATTGGTTTTACTGGATTTTATAGGGCTCTCTTGGTATTTTTTGGTGGATGCAGTGTGCTCATGGAGTAGCCATTTTTTTCCGGTGCGCTCCGGTATGCTCCGGTGATTTTCTGGTGCGAAAACAAAGTCACTGTGGCAAAGTTTGGTCATTGGTGCAAAAAGTCTGGGCACTGTGGCAAAGTTTGGTTACTGCAGAAAAGTCTAGGCACTGTGGCAAAATTTTGTCACTGCAGAAAAGTCTGGGAACTGTGGCAAAGTTTGGTCACTGTAGAAAAGTCTGATCACCAGTGCAAAGTTTGGTCACTGCAGACAAGTCTGGGCACTGTGGCAAAGTTTTGTCACTGTAGAAAAGTCTGATCACCAGTGCAAAGTTTGGTCACTGTGCCAAAAGTTTGGCTATTGTGGCAAAATTTGGTTAGAAAGTTATTATGCTTACTAGATCAATAGTTTATTGTAGATCATATGCATGTAGGGTATTGTTGGAAAGGTCTGGATCAGGAGAATCATATGGGGGGGGGAGGGAATCTTAGTCTTCTACATTTTTTTTGTCTTTTAGTTTCGATAACAAGGAGCTTTTTTGATAATTAACAATATTTAACATATAACAACAATTATAATAAAAAAATATCAACATATAGGGTACCATTTGATAGCTCTCATCCTTGGTGACTGAAATTTATTTCTTTTCTTATAAAATTTTTAAAATAAAAATATAATAAAGAACACTCTTTAATTTTTGGTGGGAAACTGGGTAAATCTGGGGCAGACCTTTAATAAGGAACCTTTGAACAGATCAACCCAAGGGTAGTTTCTGGGGTACTTTACTGTACTTTTCAATCTCTGGGGCAAGTGTTGCGGCTTTTTCTAAGTATTTTCTGTGACTGTTATCAGTGTAATCTGGTATAAGGTATTTGTTTTGGGGGTGTAATCATTTATTGCACTTATTTTTTTCTATATTATAGGTTTCCAACACTTTCAAAGTCTTTCTCTCAGATTTTCAACTTATCCAACTCTTCAAGCAGATCTTCAAGCTTAGTTAATTGAATCTTACGTTTACTTAGAGGGACAGAGATTTATTTTTGTTTTTCCAACTCCCTTGGATTCTGCCTGCAGCAAGGTGACTGTAGGAGTCTACTCTACACCGTTGTAGACAATCCTATAGTACTAGCTATAGGCCTTGACCAAGGGAGTTGGAGAAAAACCAGAGAGAAAATCCCCTGTCCCTTTAGAAAAACAAGTGAGATTGACCTGTTGCAGCAAATTGGAGATCTGTTTGCTAGACCATTTAATTAAACACACTTGACCCCTTTAAAAGTGAAGATAATAGTCCCAGACAGACTACTAGAAAGAGTTGAAATGAACAGTAATATATTCCAACAAAACACAAGCCAATGAAACAGTGAGGAACAGAGAGGCGATGAGTAAAGAGATAAGATGATTCCCCTAAAAATCTTCCCACACACACATCATACAGCCAGTGCACAGACCACCCTGACCAATTCCCTGCCCAAAATCCAGCTTTCCTAGCCTTTTTCATGCATAAAAGTGCATTTTAGCGCTTCCTCAGTGCCCAGGTAGCCAGGCCGCTTGGAGGAGGCTCTGCTTAGGAGCAGGGGGGCCTCTTCTAGGCCCTAAACACCCATACAACCAATAAAAACCCTAAAAACCCCAAAAACTCATAACTTCACTAATAAACAAGATAAACACACATAAGACATACCAAAATTAAAAGAAAATAAAGGACAATAAGCTGAGACATAATAAGTGACCCTAGCTTAAGCCTACATAAGCACCACTAAGCAATAAACATCTGATAAATACTAATAATAACACCATAACTACCCTATAAAACAAGGTAACCACCCATAAGGGATACCAAAATGAAGAGAAAAGAAAGGACATTAAGCTGTGAAATAATAAGTGACCCTAGCTTAAGCCTCGATAAACACTACTAAATATCACCTAAAGATGAAAAAAACCACTAATAACACCATAACCCCAATAACACCCTACATACCAAATACCCCCAAATATTCACTCCAAAGGCCTACCCAGGTTTGGATCACCACACTGTGTAAAACAAGCCGAGGCTTTGGTTCCTTGAATTATACATCGTGAAACCCTATAAAAATAAGCTGTAAAAACAATATGTAAGTTTTAATTAAAAGCATGTGATAATGTTTTTTCTTCATTTGTACAATATATTTCTGTGTAAAAACCTGTTGCATATACGCCTTATGCAAGTCACTGCATGCCTTGCAACTGGCTTCAGTAATTTGCGTGTTTCTATACGCATAACTGTAAGCAAATTTTCATCCAAGTGGCAAATTTTCTACTTCTCTCCTTCCACTTACAAGAGACAGGTTATTAAAATAATTAGCTTTCCATCTGTTTCACTTAAGATTTTTTTATTTTGGTTTAAATCTTATACTTGTTTCTTAAGTAAAAATATTAATTTCACTTTAAATATATGTTCAACTTTTAGGGAATCCATTTTTCTCAATCATTAGGTTTGCCACCAAAGTAACTTATTTACAGATTACTAACTTGGATTGTTGGTCTTTTAGTCTCCTTTTAAATCTCTTTAAAAATAAAAAAAATTAAAACTGATGATTGTTTTTAACTCTTGGCAGCTTGATCTCTAACTTGTTATAGTATAATCAAAAAGCTAATTTTTGGTTAGCATCCAAATTTTATATTGGTTTGTCTTTCTCTTTTCATTTTTTTCATTCAATAAAAGTAATACTTATTTTTCTACAAAAATCTATTCCTAAAAATTTAAATCAACAGATTAGTTGTCCAATTATCGATCAATCAACTTCTACCCAAGGATTTTTTTTTAAAATTTCAAGTAAGAATATCTTTTTTCACTATTTCATTTTTAAAGTTTTTATTATTCTCAATCATTATATATTAAATAATAAAATAAAATTAAATATAATAGTATCCACATGTTTATGGGATCAATTTTTTTCTACATATCAATAACTTATTGTATTGGCCTCCTGTAATTCTATTAATGGTAGAGGTATAGTTGATTCTTGTTTAAGGAAACTATACCTTTCAACATTATAAATTATGGATATCTGGAGGTTTGATATATTATTGATATATGGAGAAAAATTAAATAAAGAATCAACACATACTTATGTATTATTGCTGTATTTATTTTAATAATTGGGCTTTGGATTTAAGCTTTACATTTCATTGTTTATGTTTAGGGTGTAGTTGAATCTTGTGTGCCCAACGCATACGGAAGAATACTATACTTGTAAGCAATTAAATGAAGCTTTAATACCAAATACTTGATTAATATTTTAAATGCAGCTAATACTCATGTTTTCTACATGCACGTTGGATATGATTTTTTATTTATTATTAAGAATATATAATGATTATTTTTGGAGGTGTTAATTTTAACAATTGAATTCTTTTTCACTTTTTTTATTTATTTTTGAATTAAATTAAATTCTTATCCACTACACTACAAGATGCAGGCTTCACAAAGTTTGTTTATAAAGAAAAATCAACACCAAGGAAAAAAAATCAAACAACAAGCATGCATTACTTATTGTTGAAAATTATGGTATTGAGACAGATGGAAAGAGGGAAAAATATTTCTCTAGGAGTTTTGTAAAAAATTTAGTTAATCCAGAACGGTATTTTACTTCGAATTCTAGCTGTTATATTTTCCATCCAATCCGCTCCTCAATTCCAAGTGTTATAGTGAAAACATTTTCTATTGAAGATCTTATTTGATTAAACATGCTTGAAGCAACAATTCAGTGCATAAAAGACTTTTCATATTGTGAACATGGTGTTTTACAAAATAAAGCTCATAAAAATGGTGGTGGATTTGGTAATATGTTTGTTGGTGGTAGGTGTTTAGATAGGAAAAAGTCTCTATTAATTTGTAAGTATTATATAGTTTTATTTATGAATAGTTTTAATCTATTATTATTTTAATTGCTTTTATAGGTAAAGATGCTTCTAAGCCCTTAGATTTGGCAGAGTATGATTGTTGCATGAAGCAAATAGAGTTATTCTTTAAATTTTTTTATCAAAATATATCTAATGTTAAGTATCAAGAAGCAGTAAAGCTCTGTCAAAAGCTCGGGATTCCTGGGTTTGGAGAAAATGTTGATGATCAATAAATTGAACCATTTTCTGGCAATGTTACTTGGACAACAGGCTCAAATGGAAACGGGTTTTTGAATAGTCCTCACTGTGACTCAGACCGTAGCAAGTATACATTTGGACTTTTCATGCCTAAAGACACTGAGAAATATTCTCTTCATCAATCTTATGACTCAAATCAAGGACGTCAAAAATTTGGAGAGCTTCATTTTCCTGAAATAGCTTGCAAAGTAGACATGGAGGCCACTAATGGCATCACAGAACATTTATGGCCATAAAACCTTCTTAATAATTTCACTTCACAATGTTATGAAATTGGTGGATTCACTCGCATTGTCTCTTCAATTCAAGTTAGTACAAGACTTTTCAATACATTTAAAAAACTCCAAGAGTTTGAAATAGATATTTCTGAGAACTTAAATATAAATGAAGAGTAAGAAAGATGTAAATTTCTTATCATGAAACTTTCTAAGTACAATGAAAAGACTGATTTAACAAAAAAAAAGTTAGTGAATTACTATATATTTAATGTTACTAAAGATATTAAAAAATTAAATACAGAAAAAGATTCTATTATACATGTTAATAAAAAAAGGAAAAGACCATTAAGTAGTGATAGGTGAAAATGTGATTTTATTGTACAGGTATAGTTTTAGTTTAGTGGTAGAATGATATATTTAAACACACGTCTATAAAACCTTTTTATGAAACTGATGATTATGTATAATCTAGTGAAAAACCTAAAGCAATAAAAGTATGAAAAAAATGGATGTAAAAATTGAAAAATCATATTACAATAAAAAATTATCATTGCTATATGTAAAATAAAATATAATATATTAAAATATAAGAAACAAAATATAGCTTTGTAACTTGCTTAATTATTGCAAACGGAAACTAAAAGATCATATGCATCAATATAAATAGATCTGTACTATTAATATTGTTTTTAAAAATATTAAAAATTTGCTAATTTTTGAAATAAGTTTTTTCTTATTAATAACTAAAGTAAAACCATGTATTATTCTACTCTTATTTAAGTAAAAATAAAAAAAAATTAATAGACAATTAAATATTAATTTTTTTTTGACTTATTCATTATTCACTTTCATATCTAACTTGAATTAATTTAGTGGCATTATTCAATCTTAAATTTACTGAAATTTGTACACTACTGTGACTTATGATTTTTTTTTGATAAATTGAATATTTTTCATCACATAATTATAATTTAGTAAAGCATATAACTTCAAAAGTAGAAGTGAAATAATCAATAAAAGGAAATGAGATATCTTGATAATAAAGAATCTATCAATCAATTTAGATCTCCAATAAAAATTAATTCTAATTTTAAAATTTACCTTGTAGAAGAGGAATATTTGATAAATATGAATTTAAATTTCCTTGTATATCTTGACTTAGCCTTCATCATCTATCTTTAATTAAGGTGCAGAATTCCAAAAGCTGAATTATATGATGATATTTCTATATATCTAATTGAATTTTTTTTAAAATTCATAAAACCAAGTATGTAAAAAAGAAACTACTACATCATTTGTAAGTGAATTTTATTATATTATAATAAAATATTAATAATTATAAAAGGGCTTTTACTTTTGTCAGAGAGTGGACCTCAATATATTTTAAGATAAATATAACACAATCAAATTGAAATTTATTTTAAAGTTTTTGAATATTTATCCATTGAATTAATTTTAAAAGTTGTGGAAGAATATTTCTTTTTTCTTGGAGTTGAATGAATCTTAAAAACCAAGAAAAATATTGTAGATACATTATTATTGAACTTGATCTATTAAGGTAGATGTAATTAGAATTTGATTCATATGAAATTTTAGAAGAAAAATAACATTTCAATAACTTATTATTGACATTTAAGGATGAACAAGAAGTATGGCAATATAAAAAGGGTTTGTTTTAATATTTATAGAAATAATATTTTTAAGTTCATAATAAGGAGTACCCTAGTTGCTTTCTTTTATTTTTTTGCTTTCATAGAGAGAATTAAATATCTTTTTTACCAAATTATTGAACGAAATTTGATATCTATACATGAATCTGTAAGTGTAAAAAATAATCAATATAAAATATGAATCAAAATAGAGCAAGCTAAATTATAGATCATCAAAATGTATAGTAAATATTGTTTTTCAAAATAATTGACACTGATAAAAAGATATTTTTTAAATTTAACTAGTTTTTCAAAGACAATTTTATATGATTTCATACCAATATGATGGCTTCTCATTATTTAAATTTCTAGATATTATGTTATCATGTTACATATATATGTTACTATTATTAAATGAATTGAATATTATTTCCAGGAGTTTTTCATAGAGAATACTTAGTATAATTAAGATAATTATGCACCTAGAAATTATGGAAATTAGATTAGGAAAAGTCTACTTAAGAAAAAGCTTAGATGAATTGTGAGCAAAAATTCATTACACTTAATATTTTTAAATTTTTAACATGCTGAAAAGAATTGATAGAAAACTGTTTCAATTTTTTGTAATAATTTTCTTAAAATTTGCGACAAATGCTAAGATGTATTGCCATCTTGAAGAAATATATAGTGTTATGAGAAAAATGACTTATAATGTATTCTTAATTTTTTTTCAAATTTTTGATCCATCATGATTTTGAGTTATGATTATTGCAATAATATTTAATGAATAGCAAAAAGGTGTAAGAAATTTATACTATAATATTTATTGATAGTTTAAGAATCTTTATTCAGATTGGGTAATAAACCTCACATAAATAAATAATTTGAGTTACACAAAAAAATGTAGCAATAGGATAAAGTATATATTCACATGAAGTAGGATTATGTATTTATTACGTCAACAATAGAGAAAAATGAAGAATTCGGCTTAATAAGATTCCAATAATCAAGAAAATCAGCTCCCATTGCTTTAGCAATATGGCTCATGGTGGGAGTATTAAAATTAAGTGTCATAGGCCCAGAATTATCTATTAAGGGTTTGATAATATTAAAGATATAAAAATTAAGGTTTTTCCAGATTTTTTCACCACCCTGATTATTATTATCACAGTATTTTCTAAGGAGGCCAAGTTGTGTTATGAATTCTAAACAGTCTGAAGCTGACACAAGCCAGTGGTCCTGTGAGGAAAGAAATAATCCACAAACACCATCAAACAAGTAAAAAGTAAATGATTGATATTTATGGTGTGCATATTCTTGATTCATCTTCTGAATAGAATCATTATGAGACTCATCAAATTGCTGAATATCTTTTGTTTTTTTTTATTCCTTGAAAGTCGTTGTTTCTTGCTTTCAGCTTGAGTTATATTTGCAGCAGCCTATCTAGATTTTAAAATAATTATTGAAATCATGACGTCAATTATTATGTTTCTAAATTGGCACAGGGGAGTGATTGAAAAATTTGCAGCAATTAACTGTTGTAGTGATCCAAACCTGGGTAGGCCTTTGGAGTGCATATTTTGGGGTATTTGGTATGTAGGATGTTATTGGGTTATGGTGTTATTAGTGGATTTTTATCATCTTTAGGTGGTAGTTAGTAGTGTTTATGGAGGCTTAAGCTAGGGTCACTTATTATGTCTCAGCTTAATGTCCTTTCTTTTCTCTTCATTTTGGTATCCCTTATGGGTGGTTACTGTCAGGCTAAGGTCAAGTACAAGGACGTGAACTAGCTTGAATGGTCAGTTGTCTAGAAGATTTAAATGGTCCTGTATGAATACTGTAGTATGAATCCACTAAGTTGTAAAATATAATCAAATATTAAGGTCTCAGTAATATAATTCTCACTAATCTTATATATGGCTTACAATCTTTATAGTTGGTAGAAAAATAGATTATATAAATTCAGATACTATTCAAAAGTCTTATAAAAGTACTAATTGATATGTATTGTAATTGGTTTGGTTATATTGGTTAAATTGTAATAATAAAGAATGAAGAAATACAACCCAAAAACCTCCTCCTTTTATACACACTAAGTTCCCCAATGATTCCCTTGATGTACCACCCAATACACAGTTAATGACGCCTCTAAACAACTAATAAACATGCCCATCAACATTCCCAGTAACCCATGACATAATTAGAAGAGTAATAACCGCCAAAATCCTGAAATAATAAGGGAAATCCATCAAAATTAAAGAAAAAGACAAAAAGAGAGTATATGCGTATAAAACAATAATATTAAGGACTAAAGGAGACTTTTTTAAGGTTAATAATAGCTTAATAATAAGGGGGATTGACTGTAGAAATAATGGGGCTAATCCTGACATTATACTATGTGAAATTCCCATTCAAAAATAACCAAAATTGACTGAGAAACCACCCAAAAACTTAAAAAAGAGCGTGAGATGTGGGGTAACTACATGCAGTCCTTGGCAGGCGCTTGCACGGGTAAATCCTTGACTAAAATTAGGCGAATTTAAGCGTGGTGATGAAATAAAGTGCCAAGAGTGAGGTTATTAATGAAATTAGTGCATATAAACAGGGTCAATGCATTATTAATTAAGCTAGGACACTAAATAAGCGCCTGTCGCCTATTTTAGTGTGTTTCCCCACAGTGGGCGTAGAATGTGGGGTAATTATAGTGTGAAAAAGCTAACTTTGCTAAAAATGAAGCTATTCACACGGGAAAAAGGCAGGCAGTATGTGGCCAGTACACAGAAGCCATTTCTGGCATAAAAAACACCAAATTTGAAAAGTGTTATTTTTATGCATTTAAATAGCCAAATCAATAGTTCTAAATGAGCCCAATTGATCTGTCAAAGCGCAATTTTGATATTCTCAATTTTATAGCGCATATAGTCAACTTTTAAGTGAAATAAAGCGCATTTCTTGTTTTTTGCATAAAACAATGAATATAACAGCTTTAAGTGTACTTAAAAATTATGTAGCCTTATACTTAAGGTTCTTAAGATTACCCTAACATATTCCAACTTAATATTAAGTACATAAGACCTATAAAAGGTGGATATATGCGTGTATATAAGGTGTTATAATGGCATTTTTTGTGTATTATCATAATTTTACTTATGTATACTATTTGTGTACTCTTATTTATTATTCCCATGTATAGTTCATGTGTTTAACATAACTTATAATTACTTTTTACTCAGTCCTGGAGATATACAGGCTGACACTCGCCCACCCAAAAAAAACAATAAAAAAAATGATAAGTTATACATTTTATTTTTTTAATCTGTAATTTTCAGGTATTCAGAATAAATCTTTAGCATTAAAGATTCAACTTTAAAGAAATAAAACATAATAAAATATTATGAGTACTGGTTTTTTAACCCCTCAGCTGGTTGAACAGAAATTTATTTCTGTTTAAATTTTTTAAGAAGGGTGGATAAATTAGAAATTTCTTTTTCAGGTATCCATTTATCAAATTCATTTGATTTCCCTTTAAATCTTAGTAAATACTCAGTTCCTTTTTCTTTAGTAAGGATTCTTTTCTTGAGTATTTTTTCAATCTCTGCTTTTTCCACAATTTCTTCAGGTTGCTTTTTAGGCCTTCCCCTTCTTTTTGGAAATAAGTCAGGATCATTTGCATGGTAAGGTTTCAATAATGAGATAGGAAAAACTGGATGTTTCCTATCATATGGAGCATATAATATGACTTCCACTGCATTATTCCCAACCATTTTATTTACTACAAAAGGTCCTACAAAGGGATCCTTTAATTTAACATTACCTTGTAAGTTAAAATGTAGTGTTGATATGAGGACTTCATCTCCCTTTTTAAATTCAAATTCTTTATGAGATTTGTCCCTCCTTTTCTTTTCATATTCAAATGCTTTTTGGATGCATTCTTCTGCATGCTTTCTACACATTTGTTGCATATGAATAAAGGATTTAGTGCCAGGGTGTATATCCAACCTTGGTAGTTTATTTAAAAGATTTACTGGGGTATTTGGTACATATCCCAGCCAGAGTTCAAATGGTTTCTTCTCTGTTACAGAATGAGTTGTGCTGTTATAAGCAAATTCAAGGCCAGGAATTAATGTTACCCAGTCATGTGTGAATTTCTCATTGTCTTTGTATTCGAATCCAAAGGCACAATATCTTCTGATCATGTCTTCTAGAGTTTGTATCATCCTCTCAGCCAGCCCATCAGTTTGTGGATGGTGTGCTGTAGACAACTTTAATTGACAACCTGATACTTCCATCAAAGATGTCCAGAACTCTGAAGTAAATTTAGGATCTCTGTCAGAGATTATGGCTTTGGGGAACCCAGCAGTATTCATCATCTGAGTCCACCATAGTAACGCCAAGTCTTTAGCAGATACCTCTTTATGGGTAGGGATAAACTTACACATTTTTGTTAATCTATCCACTATTACCCAGCAAGAATTGAAACTTTCTTTTCCTGCTAATGGCAAGCCAGTTACAAAATCCATGTTTATAATTTCCCATGGAGCTTTTGGCTGCTCTATTTGTTGTAACAACCCAGCTCTCTTCCCAGTTAATCTTTTAGATTTCTGACAAGAGTCACATGTTTCAATGTATTTTTGTACATCCTCTTTCATGTTTATCCACCAGGCTGTATTTTTAACTCTGGTTAATGTTTTGTTAAAGTCAAAATGACCAGCTAAGATGTCATCATGACAAGTACTCAACATTAACTCTTTCATAGAAGGTGGTATTACTATTACATTGCTTAACTTTTTCCTGTAATATATATATCCATCTTCAATTGATAGTTTACCTTTTTCCAACGCATTTTTATACTTTGGAGGCAAGGTTTTAATTAATGCACTCATGGAGGCATTTGTTGGATCATTAAGAATGGTAGATAGCTTAGACAAATCTTTATCAGATGAATAATTTTCCAATATAGTTTGCATAAACTCTTCTTCTAAATCCACTATATAAATCCCAAATATATGTATCACCTCATTTTCAGGTACATAAGCTGGGTTGTCAGCATCATTTGGCAAAGGACTTCTGGATAATAAATCCACATTTGAATGCAATGTTCCTGCTCTGTGAGTGATTGTCATTCTTCCTCTGTACTCTTGTACAGCTAGTTGCCATCTAAACATGTGCCTATTAGGTGTTTTCATGTTTAGTAATGATTTTACTGCACTGCAATCTGTTATAAGTTCAAACTTCTGGTCTTCCAGATAGTAATGAAGTTTCTCCAAAGCCCACACCACGGCTAAACATTCTAGCTGTGTGGCACCATACCTTAATTCTGTTTTTCTTAAGGTTCTGGATATATAACAGATAACTACTTCAGATAATTTTCCATTTATTATCTGTTTTTGCTGTAAAGCAGCACCCAAACCTATGAAACTTGCATCAGTGTACAAGATAAAAGGTAGGGTGAAATCTGGCAGTCCTAATATTGGAGCTGACATTAAACATTCCTTTAATTTATTAAAGGCGTGTTGTCTTTCATTATTCCAAATGAAAGCTTCATTCTTCCTGATTAATGTTGTTAAAGGGGCTGCAATGGATTGGTAATTTTTAATATATTGTCTATAATATCCACACATACCCAAAAAACTTTAAACCTCTTTTACATTTTTAGGTATCCCAATGTTTTTAATTGCTGCCACTTTATTCTGGTCAACACAAATTTGTAATCCAGATACAACATGTCCAAGTACTTTCAAGGATTGAAATCCAAACTTACATTTCTTTAATGCAATAGTCATATTAATTTCATCCATTTTTTGAAAGACTCTTTTCAGGTGATTTAAATGTTCATCATATGTCTTTGAAAACACTATGATGTCATCAATATAGACCAATAACCATCCTTCAACCATTTCCTGATGAAAAACACTATCCATCAATTTTTGGAAGACTGAAGGGGCATTCTTTGGGCCAAATGGCATTCTCACATACTTATATATACCCATATGTGTGGTTATTAATAAGTAATTTTGAGAATTTCTTTCCACAGGAATCTGGTGGTAACCCTTGTTCCCATCCAGACAGGAAATATATTTTGCTCCTTGTAAGGTAGCATGGATAGAAGCTATCCTTGGTAGAGGGTAAATATCATCTACTGTATATGTATTCAGAGCTCTATAATCACCGCATAATCTTGCCTTATCTTTTTCATAAGAGATTAATACTGGTGAAATGACACAATACTTAGGTGTTGTGTCCACTTTTTCAACAATACCCATTTCCAACAACAATTTTATATTGTCTTCAATATCTTTCCTTTTTGCAGGAGATGCTGGGTAAGGTTTCTTTTTTAAACTGCCAGGAATATTATCCAGATCACAGCTTAAAGAGATTTTCATCTCATGGTCTTTGACCAATCCTAGTTCATTTGAGACATGAGCAAATGCCATAGGATATGATTTAATCAATCTCAAAATATCTTCTTGTTCAATTTTTGAGAGTTGAGGACTGAAAGAGGCCTTTTGGATTTCATTTTCCAATTCACCCACTTCATTGGTGGTTCTTCCACCTTGCAGTTGTTCTTCTCTAGGAGAAATGGTATATACTGAATTTTCAGAACATATTTTGAATTTTCTTTTACCATTCACCCCTATGGTGAAACAACTGTTTGCAGGATCTAGTTTAATGCCAAATTTTGTCAATAAATCATTGCCAATAATAAACCAATCACTACAATTATTATTATCCATTACTACAAATTCACAAACTGCTCTAACATATCCATTATTATATTTAAAGAATACAGCAGTTTTGTATTTGCCAATTGGATTTAATACTGAACCAAAACCCCTCCAGTTCTTTGTCTGAACAGGTTCTAGTTTTTCCTGGTACTTACTATCAAGTTTCATTAATGCATTAAGTGAAACTACACTACCTGCAGCCCCAGTGTCAAGAATGGCATTCATTTCTTTTCCACATATGATAATAGGTGCTCTGATAGGTGTTATTTTGTAAGTATCATGAGATACATCTTTAATTATTTCAGCTTCCTCTATAGAAGTTAAAGATGTGTCTGTATGAGGTATAGCATCATTCAGGAACATTATATCCTGTTCTAATACAAATATCTCATTTTCATCATCACTGTAAGATATGTTACTCTTGCAATCCTCACTGGATTCCACATTCTCATCTTCATGATTACTAGGTTCAGAATTCTGTGAGGTTTCAATAACATTTATTCTTTTCTTACACGTGTGACCTTTAACCCAAGGTTCATTACATTTGTAACAAGTGTTATTTTCTTGTCTCTTAGGGACAAGGGGAGCTGAAGGTTTTTTCTTTTCCACTGGTAACTTACTTGTAGTAGGTTTTACCACGTCAACACTTTGTCTGTAATCACTATACTTGGTTTCATATTTGTGGTTTAATAATATCTCATTGCATATATTAATAAATCCAGAGGTGTCTCTGAAAGTTTCAGTTCTAGCAACAATAATGTCTCTAACTGATATAGGCAATTTGTATATTATTTTTTCTTTCCACTCTTCATAATCCATTTTTGGATCCATAGCTTTCATGATTTTTATTAAATTCATTAAGAAGACCATGGGTTTATCTCCAGCATTTGGATTATATCTGGCCCTTTCATACAGTCTTTGTTGAGTGATTCTAAATTTTGGGCCACCAAATTGCCTTTCAATTAGTGCCTTCCATTCATTCCAGGAGTAATTAATTCCCTCACTCAATACAGATTCAAACCATAATAAGGCCACATCTGTAAATAAAGATATTAACTTTGAAGTAATTTCTTCATCAGGTAATTTGTATGAAAATTTTAAGTTATCAATTCTTTGTATGAATTGTTGCCAATCAGATTTTGAATCTCCGTCAAAAGAAGGGTACTGATCTAACTTAGGCCAGTTCTTTTGGCTAGTTTTTGCTTCCCTAACCTGAGGAATATTGAGTAATTCACTTACTTTAGAAAGATGATCATTTATTTCATCTTTTACTGATTTTATATTCTCAGAGCCCATAACACTATGTTCATGTTCAATCATTGGTTTATCATCAGAGTGTTTCATAAAAACTGGTACTCTTTCTACATAAGAGGTATTATCTTTTATTGTTTCAGTATTTTTCAAAATGTTAGCTACTTCAATTTCTACTCTTTGTAACCTATCTTTTATCACAGGTACATGATTTAAGGTATCATTTACATTTGAAAAAGACAATTTTACACGTCCCTCTATGGTAGCCATAATATTCTGAGAGTGTTCTAATTTACTTTCTAAATTTCTAATCTCAGATTTTAATCTTTTATTCTCATTGATTAATTCATTATTTGAATTTTCAATAATTTTTAATTTATTGGCTGTGGTACTCAATGATTGTGTTAGTTGTAATAATACATTTTCTGTATTAATGTTTGACTCTTTTGAGAACTCTTCCAATTTTTCAATTCTCAATAATAATTTACTTATTATTTTTGATTCCATTGGATTCTCTTTTAAAAAATATTCTATTTTTTCCGTGTCCAATTCAGAAGACTCATTATCAGGGTCAAGATTTAATTCATTTGATTCCATTTTTATATTAATAGTATTTTTCTGGTGATCAATAAAACTATTTACATTGTCCTCATGTAAAGACAAGTTTAACATATTGTGTTCAAATGAATAATCCTTTAAATCCTTATCAATAATATCCAATATTTCCTTATCAATCTCATTACCTATAAGTAATTTATTTTCAGGTTGATATAATTGATCATAAGAAGTTGGATGACTTACCAAGGTCTTATCCCACTTCCCCTGCCTCTCCTTGCCTTTCCCCTGTAAGGGTGACTGCTGGAGCCCTGCTGTTGAGGATTGTTGTAGTTTTGGGCGTACCAATCCCATTTCCATTTGCTTACTGTAATTTTTTGGTCCTCCTCTTGGGCTGGAGGTGTTGCTATGGAATTGTTGGGTGCCACTGTTGGTGGTTGAGTCTTTATGTCCACTAGAGCTTGGTTGACTTCTATGAAACCTTGAGCTGCTCTCTTTTCCAGATTGTTGATCTGGTCCACTATATTGTTGACTCTTATTGTCAAGGTGTTCAGTAGGGTGGATAGGGAGTGAACTTGTTCTTGTAAAGTATTTTTTGTTTTCTTTATTGAAACCTGCTTTAAAAGCTTTTCCCTTTCCTCCAGAGACATTGACGGAGTGTTGTTGTTTATGGGAGAGTCCTGGCCCTCCATTTGAATGTCCTGTAACAGGTCTTTCAGCTCTAGGTCTTAAGTTATAAGGTTTTACCTTATTACTTACAATGTCATTGTTGTCACACATTTTTACGTGGAATTTAAAGAATTGAAAGGTTAGATATGAAAACTTCAAAAAGGAGTTTTATCAGTATTTATCAATACCACTGAAGACAATTTTATTGCTTACTTATTGGTATGAAGTGAATATTTAAGTGCCAAAAGTCAAATATGCTTTTATGTGGTCACTTGATTTAACTGCTCTACAATATGTAGCCGTGTTTTTATATTCAAAAGAAAACAACTGTCAGTATGATTCTTTCTAAATATTTAATGAATTTTACAAACCAATAAAAGAAAAGATTAAGAGTCCTGTTAAAAGAAAACAATTAATCAGTTTAATTGGTTTATTATCTGCAAAGATCACAAATTTAATTGGTCTATTGACAGACTCCCACTAAGAACAATTATATGTTAAATTAGTGGTAAAAAACTTTATCTGCAAAGATCTCAAATTTAATTGGTCTATTGACAGACCCACTAATAACAATTATAAGTTAAATTAGTGGTAAAATTGTTGATTCAATATCACCATTTTATAATATAACAGGGCTTCTTTTTCTGAAATCACTATATAAGTGACCCCAACCTGTTGTAATTATCCAAATATTTCTATAGGGATATTATTTACGTGCACCTTCTTTTGAAAATTTCACTTACAGGATTATAACAGAATTCTTGAGGAAAGGTCCCCAATTGTCAGGCTAAGGTCAAGTACAAGGACGTGAACTAGCTTGAATGGTCAGTTGTCTAGAAGATTTAAATGGTCCTGTATGAATACTGTAGTACGAATCCACTAAGTTGTAAAATATAATCAAATATTAAGGTCTCAGTAATATAATTCTCACTAATCTTATATATGGCTTACAATCTTTATAGTTGGTAGAAAAATAGATTATATAAATTCAGATACTATTCAAAAGTCTTATAAAAGTACTAATTGATATGTATTGTAATTGGTTTGGTTATATTGGTTAAATTGTAATAATAAAGAATGAAGAAATACAACCCAAAAACCTCCTCCTTTTATACACACTAAGTTCCCCAATGATTCCCTTGATGTACCACCCAATACACAGTTAATGACGCCTCTAAACAACTAATAAACATGCCCATCAACATTCCCAGTAACCCATGACATAATTAGAAGAGTAATAACCGCCAAAATCCTGAAATAATAAGGGAAATCCATCAAAATTAAAGAAAAAGACAAAAAGAGAGTATATGCGTATAAAACAATAATATTAAGGACTAAAGGAGACTTTTTTAAGGTTAATAATAGCTTAATAATAAGGGGGATTGACTGTAGAAATAATGGGGCTAATCCTGACATTATACTATGTGAAATTCCCATTCAAAAATAACCAAAATTGACTGAGAAACCACCCAAAAACTTAAAAAAGAGCGTGAGATGTGGGGTAACTACATGCAGTCCTTGGCAGGCGCTTGCACGGGTAAATCCTTGACTAAAATTAGGCGAATTTAAGCGTGGTGATGAAATAAAGTGCCAAGAGTGAGGTTATTAATGAAATTAGTGCATATAAACAGGGTCAATGCATTATTAATTAAGCTAGGACACTAAATAAGCGCCTGTCGCCTATTTTAGTGTGTTTCCCCACAGTGGGCGTAGAATGTGGGGTAATTATAGTGTGAAAAAGCTAACTTTGCTAAAAATGAAGCTATTCACACGGGAAAAAGGCAGGCAGTATGTGGCCAGTACACAGAAGCCATTTCTGGCATAAAAAACACCAAATTTGAAAAGTGTTATTTTTATGCATTTAAATAGCCAAATCAATAGTTCTAAATGAGCCCAATTGATCTGTCAAAGCGCAATTTTGATATTCTCAATTTTATAGCGCATATAGTCAACTTTTAAGTGAAATAAAGCGCATTTCTTGTTTTTTGCATAAAACAATGAATATAACAGCTTTAAGTGTACTTAAAAATTATGTAGCCTTATACTTAAGGTTCTTAAGATTACCCTAACATATTCCAACTTAATATTAAGTACATAAGACCTATAAAAGGTGGATATATGCGTGTATATAAGGTGTTATAATGGCATTTTTTGTGTATTATCATAATTTTACTTATGTATACTATTTGTGTACTCTTATTTATTATTCCCATGTATAGTTCATGTGTTTAACATAACTTATAATTACTTTTTACTCAGTCCTGGAGATATACAGGCTGACAGTTACCTTGTTTTATAGGGTAGTTATGGTGTTGTTATTGGTATTTATCGGATGTTTATTGCTTAGTGGTGCTTATGTAGGCTTAAGCTAGGGTCACTTATTATGTCTCAGCTTATTGTCCTTCATTTTCTTTTCATTTTGGTATGTCTTATGTGTGTTTATTTTGTTTATTAGTGAAGTTATGGGTTTTTAGGGTTTTTATGGTTTTTATGGGTTGTATGGGTGTTTTAGGGCCTAGAAGCGGCCTGTCTTCCCCTAAGCGGAGCCGCCTCCAAGCGGCCTGGACGCCTGGGCGCTGGGGAAGCGCTAAAATGCACTTTTATGCATGAAAAAGGCTGGGAAAGCTGGATTTTGGCTGGGGAATTGGTCAGGGTGGTCTGTGCGCTGGCTGTATGATGCGTGTGTGGGAAGATTTTTAGGGGAATCATCTTATCTCTTTACTCATCGCCTCTCTGTTGCTCACTGCCTCATTGGCTGGTTTTTTGTTGGAATATATTACTGTTCATTTCAACTCTTTCTGGCAGTCTGTCTGGGACTATTATCTTCACTTTTAAAGAGGTCAAGAGTGTTTAATTAGAGGGTTTAGCAAAAAGATCTCCAATTTGCTGCAACAGGTCAATCTCACTTATTTTTCTAAAGGGACAGGGGATTTTCTTTCTGGTTTTTCTCCAACTTACTTGGTCAAGGCCTATAGCTAGTACTATAGGATTGTCTACACTGTGATGTTGAGCTGTTGAATGTATTGGGAACTTTGCTTTTCAGATGTGTAAAGCAGGCTAGAATATGTAGGAAACTTTGTGGTCTTCAAACATTGGCAGGGGCCTATGTTGTGTGATTTGGCGCTGTTTGTGCATGTCTTAATTGACATCTGTTAAGGAATTGGGTATTTTTCTGGTTTTATTCCGTGGATATTGGGTCTGCAAGTATGTGGGTACTATCATTGGATAGCCCTGGTTTTTCTCTATATTTTATGTCTTTAAGACATTTTTCATATTCTGAGCTTTAAGGGGTCATTTCCTCATTTTTCATTTATAAAAGATTGCTGTTTAATTTTGTTTTTTGTGTTTTACGGGCTAACCTTAAGTCTTAGGGTTAAGTGCTTAGTACCATTGGATAGAGCTAATTTTTCTCTATATTTCATGTCTCAAAGTTGTTATAGTGAAATTCCGTGTTTTAAAGGTTTTAGTAGTTGTAGCTAATTTTTCTAAGTAGATTAGTGGTTTTTATTGGTTTTCTGGCTTCAGGGAGGCGGGGCCGCTTCAGGCAGCATCTCCGACGTCGGGCGGCCCACCTGCCTCTGTTTTAGGAGGTTGGGGAGCACTCCAGGAGGGTTTTTTATGCAATTTGGCAGGTACAGGCGCCAGATTGGTGGGTGCGCATGGGCTCTTAGTTAGTGGTCTGTGTGTACATAGTGAATAAGACAGTTTGGGGCAACCTTAATCATCATACAACCATCTGGAGGTGATCTCATTGTTCCTCACTCAGTTTTCACTGTTTTCTGGCCACAATTGGCTGTGTTTGTTGCAAGTGAGTTCTTCATTTAACTTAACTTTGGCAACTGTTTTCTCTGTTATAGTCTTGCAAGCTATAGCAAGTATTATTGCTGTCTCTGGTGTGGATTTGCAGCCTACATCAAGTATCTTTGCTGTCTCTGGTGTGGACTTTGTTCTACATTTCAGTTCTTTGGTCTGGTAGTCTATCTGGGGACTACTTTCTTGGCTCATCAAGCAGTCAAATGTGTTAAATAGGAGCTTTAGAAAAACAGGAACCAACTTACTTTAGCAAGTAAATCTCACTCTATTTTTCTAAAGGGACAGGGGATTTTCTCTCTGGTTTTTCTCCAACTCCCTTGGTCAAGGCCTATAGCTAGTACTATAGGATTGTCTACATTTCTGGCGCCCAACGTGGGGTGGAACTTGCTAGTTCTTTGGAATCTCTGTTTTCTTTGGTTGGCTCTTTTTGGTGTTTTGGACTGGAGGAATGGCTTCTGGTTCTGCTATTCCTGTGGTGACTGTCAGTGGGGGGGATGATCCTCCTTCTGTGATGGTTAGGGAGTGTGTTAGAATTAAAACTTGGGATGGTACCAAGTTTAATGGGGAGGATGTCAAGTGGTTTCTAGAGAAGTATGAAACTGCTGCTGGAGTGGATGGTGCTTCCTACCTGGACATGGTGAAGCAGATTATCTTCTTCATTGGTGATAGGTCAGTGGAGAAGGAGATTGTGGCCATGTCTGGCTACAAGAAAAGGGATTGGAAATTGTTGTGTAGGGAAATGGTGGATAGATGGGGTGTCAGGTTCACTATGGTGGATCTGAACAAGGTTGTCAGTGAATGGCAATCTTATGGTGGTGTTGGTAACTTACATAGTTACAGAAAGTTTCTGCTACAGTTTGATCCTGTGGTGGAATATTTGGTGGAAGTGGAGGAGCTGGCTCATGAAAATGCTGCCAAGGATGTTTTTTGGTCTGCCCTGGCTAGAGATGTCAGGATGGATGTGTTGAAGGAGTTGTCAAGAAAGGAATTGATGAAGACTCTTTCTAATGGGGACCAGAAGTTGCCTTCCTTGGATAAGGTGAAGGAGGCTGTTGAGGCCCATTTGAAGTTATTGGCTGTGGACACCTATCAGGAGGGGTGTGCCAAGTATATCAGCAAAGTTAGTGAGGCTTTGGCTGAAGAGGAAGTTAGGGAGAAGAAGGAGGAGGAGGAGAAGAATTTGGTGCAGGTTCCCAAACAGGAGAGGGACCCAATGGTGGAGCAGCTGGCTGATCTGACAAAACAGCTGCACATTTTTGTCCAGGAGGCCAAGAAGGTTAATAAGGCACCTTTTCAGCCAAGAGATTTTGAAAGGAGGGCTGGTAGGAGTGATCCTTGGGTTTGCTCTTATTGCAGTAGGAGGGGGAACAGGTCCAATGATTGTTGGGCACTGAACAGAGATGTGTCTGAAGGAAAAGTGGAGTTTGATGGCAGGGTTTTTAAGTTCCCTGACGGTTCTTTTGTGAAGCCCAGTGAGGGGCAGGCTCCTGTTGATTTGGTCAGGAGAAGGGGAGGTCTCAATCAAAGGAAGCCAAGGTTTGAGGAGATTCCTGATCAAGGGAAGTCTTCTGGTAAGGAGAATGAGGACGTCAAGGGAAAGGGGAAGGAGGTCAATAAGGTCTCTTTTTCTACTTCCTTTGGTGGTTTGGAGTTGTATTCTTGTGGTGGACAGTCAAGTGGTGAATGCTTGGCTGGTGTTTATGATGTGGAAGCAGGGAAGGTGGGTAGGCCTAAGAGCAGTTCTCAGGCCCAACCGAAGCCAAAAACTTCAAAGGGTGATCCTAAGCTGAGTGCAGCTAGAAAGAGGTACAGCAAAGAGGAGCTGTACAAGATGCAGAAAGGTATGGCTGACATGGGCCCCCCTAGTTTTGGTGCATTGGACCTGAATGGTGAGCCAATGCCAATGGAGGCGGATTCTGACTCCGAGGAGGATGTCCCTTTGGCTTCATTGCCAAAGCCTGTTGGAGTCAGAGGTTCTGGTGAGGGATCTGGTTTGGTTCCTGTTAATGGTAAATCTGTTGGTGGTGCTGGTCCTCAAGAATCTTCTAGGACCAAGGTGGTGAAGCAAAGAGCTCACTTTGAGAGGCCAGTAGTGTCTGGTCAAGTTAATGTTATGGACTCTGTCCTGGAAAGGATGAATCAGGGTCAGGTTTCCCTATCTTATGGGGAATTGTATGCTATCAGTCCAGGGTTGGCTGATAGGCAGAAGAAGTTGTTGACAAGGAGAAGGGTTTCTTCTGGTGAGGTAGAATACATTTGTGATTCTGCTGAGAAGTTTGGTGAGGGGTTGGAAACTCATTTTTCTGCTCCTCTGGGATATGTCAATGTCACTCTGAATGGCAGGGAGGCAAGGGCATTGGTGGATTCAGGTTCTCAGATAAACCTGATTTCTTTGTTTGAGGCAACTCATATGGGCCTCCCCATCAAAACTGGTATTGGTGGGAATTTGAGAGGGATCGGTGGCCATGTCACTGAATTGGTTGTAACTTCAGAGTTTGTGAAGTTAGATGTTGGAGGAGCCTCAGGGAAGGTTCATTTTTACATTGCTAAAGGTAATGTAAAAGCAGTTTTGGGTGGGCCATTCTTGATGGATTTTCAGGCAAGAATTGGTTATCAATTTGATTTGGGAATCAGTTTGGAGTTGACCGGTGAAGACGAAAGGAGGCTTCACATGAGGTTGTCATCCCCTGGAGAGGATGGTTGGGAGACTAGGCCTGGTTTATCTTCAATGTGCCAGTGCATGGACTGCTGCAGGAGAAGGAAGGAAGTGGGTGCTGCCTCTGGTTTTTTGGAGTGCGGCTCAGGCTCTATTGAGAGTCTGTCTTTTTTAGAGTAATGAGGGCTGATCACCCTAGTGCTACAACCTCTCCCCGAGATGAGGAAATCCCAGGTTGTAGTAGGTCAGCTCCCTTGGAGATATACCAAGTGGATTTTCAACTTTCTCTTTTTAATGTTTCTCTTCTCTGCAAGTATTCATCAAGTTTTTTATCAAGTCTCTGTTCTCTCTCAAGATTCTTAATTATTTTTAATTCAAGTTCAAAGAAGAAGATTGGTTATATATCTTTATTGAAAGATATGCGGAAAATTTTTGGGGCGGTGAGATTGGGGTCTAAAAGTAAGTCCTCCCAATTGTGCACCGCTAGGGTTTCTTCTACACCTTTCAAAAACATTACCTGGGCCACACCTGTGAGCATTGGGGAAACCCCTGGTTATTTTTGTAGGACAGAAGAAAACTCAAGAAAAGAAGATAAAAATTTCAAGATAATTCAAGAAAATCAAGAAAAAAATCTGAAGATAATGAAGAAAGAAGATGCAAAATATTTTTGTGAAGATCATCAAGATCTATTTTTGGGCCTCCAGCATGAGGTTAAACTGCAGAAGATGTTGAAGAGAGAAGATCATCAAGATCTATTTTTGGACCTCCAGCATGAGAATAAACTGCACAATTTTAGAAGATGTGATTCAGAAGATGAATCAAGATTTGAAGATTTGGAAGTTGGAAGTGAGGATGAAGATTTGGAATTGCGGAAAGGTTTTGGAGTGGTGAGATTGGGGTGTAAAAGTAAGTCCTCCCAATTGTGCACCGCTAGGGTTTCTTCTACACCTTTCAAAAACATTACCTTGGCCACACATGTGAGCAATGGGGAAACCCTTGGTTTTTGTTTCAGGTCTGGTGGTGAAGATTTCCTGAAGATCCCTCAAGTTGAAGGTGGAGCGGCAAAGTATAAGAAGGTAGCGCAGAAGATTAGGCCTGTCAATGAGCCTATGCCTGTGGGCTTGAATCCTCCTTTGAAGAGACCTCCTTTGTCAAGAGATCCGTATGGTACTCCTTTGGTGAAGAATCCTCCAGAATTTGTAGAGACGGCGAGGGTGACCGTGGAAAGATTGAAAGTTGTTAATTTTGGTCCTGATGGGTGGTTGTCTGAGGAAGAAAAGAAGTTGTTGTTGCACGTTATTGTGCTGAGGGAAAAAGCGGTGGCATTTGTTGAGGAGGAAAGGGGTGTATTGAAGCACTCTTATGGGGAACCTTACTTGATTCCTGTTGTTTGTCATGAACTTTGGCAAATAAAACCTATTCCAATTCCAGCCGCTATTCGAGAGTATTTTGAAGAGATTGTTAGGGAAAGAGTCAGGACTGGGTTATATGAACAATCAACATCCAGTTACTCAAGTCCGGTGTTCTGTGTAAAGAAGCAGAATGGAAAGTTGAGGGTGGTTCATGATCTTAGAGCCTTGAATAGAGTCACTATCAAGGACGCTGGTATGCCGCCAAGTGCATAGGATTTTGTTGAAGCTTTTGCTGGAAGGGTGTGTTATGGTTTGGGTGATATTATGGGTGGTTATGATGAGAGGGAACTACATACGGATTCAAGGCCTCTCACAACTTTTGAGACTCCTTTGGGAAGATTTCAGCTCACTAGGTTGCCTCAAGGAGCAACTAATTCAGTGGAAGTTTATCAAGCACAGATGGCTTGGATTTTGCAGTATGAGGTTCCTACTCATGCTGGTATTTTTATTGATGATGGTGGAATTAAAGGACCATCCACTGATTATGGTAATAAGGTGTTATTGGAGAACCCTGGAATAAGGAGGTTTGTGTGGGAATATGCAATAACTCTAGAGAGAGTGTTATTTAGGATTGAAGAGGCTGGTTTGACCATTTCAGGGTCAAAATTCTGTTGTTGTGTTCCTGCTTTGGAAATTCTGGGTCATGTGGTATGTAAGGAGGGAAGGATTATGGCGAAGAAGAAGATTAATAAAATTCAGGCATGGCCAAGGCCTAAAAATACTACTGAAGTCAGAGGATTTTTGGGTGTATGTGTATATGTCAGGATTTTCATCAAGGATTTTTCTTTGTTGGCTTCACCTTTAAGAAGGCTGACCAGAAAAGATGCAGATTGGGAATGGACTGAGGAGTGTGAAGAGGCTTTTCAGAAGCTGAAAAAGGTTGTTGGTGAAGATATAATTCTTCACAAGTTGGATTATGGTTTTGGTGCTGGAAAGATTTATCTGGCGGTGGACTCAAGTTATATTGCTGCTGGTGCTGTTTTGTCTCAGGAGGATAAGACTGGGAGGGTCAGGCCAGTAAGGTATGAGTCTGTGGTGTTTAATGAGGTGGAATCTAGGTATTCTCAACCTAAGTTGGAATTGTGTGGTGTAGCTAAAATTTTAAAGAAGCTACAGACGGTTTTGTGGGGGCAGCATTTTGAGCTTCAGGTGGATGCAAAATCTTTGGTTCAGATGATCAATACACCTAGTCTTCCAAATGCTCAAATGACTAGGTGGGTGGCATTTATTCAACATTTTTCTTTTGACCTGGTACACAAACCAGGTAAAACTTTTACTATGCCTGATGGATTATCAAGGAGGCCACCTACAGATGAGAATTCTGATTCTGAAGAGTTTGACGAAGATGTTCCAGTGATTAGGGCCAGCACAAAGGGTGCTGAGGATTTTTCTTTCCTCCCCCATGAGGCTAAACTGGACAATTGTTCTGACCTCCCCCAAGAGGTTAAACTGGCTGGATCTGATCTTGATTCTGGTGATCAGGATGTTTTTGTTGATGAAGATGGAGTTGTTGTTTGGGACAGCTCAAAATTGAAAAAGGGTGTTTTTGTTAGTGAACTGGATTCTCACAAGGTTCAGTGGAAAGAGAAGGACATGCCAAAATTTAAGGATTGGTGTCCTGGTTGGGCTGCTCAATTGGCTCATGTTCACACTGGTGATTTTGATGACAGAGTTGTACCCTTGGATGTTATTTTGTTGGATTTTGAAGATGAGACCTGGGGTCAATCTGGGTTTTATTTTATTTTGGTGGAATATCTGTTGAACTTGGAGAGGCCAGATAGTAGTGATGATGATACTTGGGTGGAAATCAAGAAGAAGAGTCCTGGATTTTATGTGTCAGGAAGGCGGTTGATGAGAAGGAGACATCCTAATCCTCAAGTGGTGGTGACTCAGAAGAAGGGTCAAGAATTGGTTTTGAAGTCTTTGCATGAAGACCTTGGTCATAGAGGCTTTGGGGAGACTTATAGAAGAGTAGCAGACAGATTTTGGTGGCCGGGTATGAAGTTTGCTGTGCAGGGTTGGGTTCAATCTTGTGAAGAATGTCAAAGAAGAAGTCACTTGAAACCTAAAGAGGTTTGCCGTGCTACTGGTGAATCAACTGTTTTTGGAAGGGTCAGTCTGGATGCTGTCCATATTAAAGAGGGCAGGTATAAATACTTGATTGTTGCTAGGGATGATTTGTCTGGTTGGGTTGAGGCAGTGCCTCTGGTTAATTTGACTGCCAAGAATGTGGCAGAGTTTTTGAAGAAGGAGTGGATTTATAGGTATGGGTTGATGAAGTTGGTGACTGTTGATGGTGGGCCAGAGTTTGGTGCCGAATTTAAAGAAGCTGTGGCTAGTGTTGGTTCTAGGGTTAGAGTGGCTACACCATATTATCCTGAAGCTGAAGGCATGGTTGAAAGAGGCCATCAAGTTATCAAGAATGCTTTGGTGAAGATGTGTGGAGATAGTGCCGAAAAGTGGAGGCATTATTTACCCTTGGTTTTATTTGCGGATAGGGTCATTGTGAAGAGGACAACTGGCTATTCTCCTTATGAGTTAATGTTTGGTCAGAAAGCCGTTCTACCAGTGGACTTGGAAGCTGTCTCTTATCTTGGAATTGATTGGGATGACGTGCACTCAACAGAAGATTTGCTCTGTGCCAGGATGCAACAGTTGGAATGTAGAGAGGAATGTCAAGAGAAGGCCTACTCTAGAATGATGAAGATTAGGAATCAATCAGTCAGGTACTGGGACATGAAGTTGGCTCATAGACTCAGGAATCCCTTAAAACCTGGTTGTTTGGTTTTGGTGTATAATAGAAGTTTGGAGAGTCAGTGGGGGAAAATGTTTGCTGACAGATGGAATGGACCTTACAGAGTCAGATCTCAGGCGTCTGGAGGTTCTTATGTTTTGGAAGAGTTGGATGGTTCAGTCTTGAAAAAGAGGGTGGCTTCAGACCAAGTGAAGAGGTTTTATCCCAGAGGCACTAGGCATGAAGAAGATTGACTCCGCAATGAGGATAAACTACGGACCATTCTTTAATTTTGGTATTTTTTTTGTGGTGATGCTATGCATCTGTTTGTTGGAATATTTTGTTAGAGGGTACCCATGGGTGGGGCTTCTAGATTTGATCTTGGCAAGTGTGGGGGTGACTGATGGGCTGGCTTCTCTATCAACAGTTACCCCAGATTGTCTGTTTCCAACCCTTTCTCTTAATTTGGTTGAACCCTAGTATTGGTTTATTTTCACAGGTTTTAGTCCTCTATGACTTTAAACTGGAAATTGCTTTGGTTTTCAAGTGCCGGACTCTTCACTCTTATTGGTTTTGGTTTATTATGTTGGATTTTGTGTTTTTGTTAGAAGTTACCCAGGGGGGGCTTCTAGATTTTATTTTGGCAAGTGTGGGGGTAACTGATGAGCTGGCTGCTCTGTAGAACAGTTACCCCAGAATGTCTGTCTCAAGTCTTTTGTTTTTCCTAGTTGAATTCTAGTTCTGTTGTTTATTATTCAGGTTTTAAGTCCACTATGACTTTAAACTGGTTTGGCACTGGCTTCTTTATCTTCGGTTCTTTCAGATTGGTGGTGGATCACTGGTGGTCTCCCATCATTTTTACTTATTGGAGGGAGCCCACCCAGTGATCATTTCTATGGACCGGATTTTCTCTTATTGGACAATTTATGGAGCTAGTCTTTCTTTGATTTTTGCAGTTATGTTTTTGCTAGATATTAGTTTTAGATTATTTTCTTTTTTCTCTTTTTTTCTTTTAATTTTTTTATGGGGGTTGTTTAAAATTATAAAATCAAAAATATAGGGTGTTACCACATCAGGGTCACCTGGATGTGGGCAAGCATTGGTGGGGAAAGGCTCATCAATTGGCCGGGAAATGCTATTTTCTTATTTTTATTTATTATTTATTTCATGTGTTTCTGTGTTACATTATTTTTTATTATTTTCTGAATTTCCAAATTTTGAATTTTGTTTTCTGATTAATCATTTAAAAGATTTAATTGTTTATCCACATCAAGGTGCACTTGGATGTGGGTAAGGTATCAGGGGATCAGCTCATCAATTGGCTGGGGGATACCATTTGTATTATTTTTTATATTTTATTTTATTTCATTTATTTCATTTCATTTCATTTTAGTTATTAATTTTTAATTTTAGTATATTAGTAGATAAAATAGTAAAAAAAAAAAAAAAAAAAAATTCTGAAATTATTTTTATTAATTGTTTTATATTATTATTATGTTTCTAATCTTTTTGCAGGAGCTCATTGTCTGGATGATGAAGCTTCTGGAGGCTGGTCTGGATTGTGATGACGTTTTTGTTTTTTGTTGGGATTGTGGGAAGCACTGTGTTCTTTGAAGTGCATTCTGCTGGAGAGATTATAGGGATTGTAATGGTCAGGGATTGGATTAGAGGGAAGTTCAGAGGAGGAAGAAGAAGAGGCTGGAATGGAGTGCTGGAGGGTGTGTTTAATGATCCTAGACATTTTCCAGTGGTCGTCCAGTAGGCGCTTTCTCAGGGATTTTTCAAAGTCATTCAAGGGTCCATGGAGGGCAAAGGCTTTTAGCATATTGGAACACATGGTGCTTAGGTGTTTCTTCATGTCTCCATAATCAGGGTCAAAGAAGTTTCAAGAGTTTGGCCAACTCCAATAATAGATTCAGGAGGAGGGGTTCCAACTAGACAAGAAGAATTGGATCAGTAATTATTTTTTGTTGAAGAAATGGAATAATTAATTTGGTACTTACAGATTGGAAGCTCATCAAATCTGTAAGCAGCTGGGATTTGGATCTCTGACAATTCTGTTATGGTCATAGTGGGTGGATCAACTAGGGAAAGATATGGATTCTCATGGTCTTCCTCTGAAGGATCCTGAGAAGGTGAGCTGGGATGCTGATGTTCCTGGGGCCTAGTTGGAGCAGTGAGATTGTTGTTGTTGTTGTGGTTGTTATTTCTGTTGGATTCAACTGGAGGAGGTGCTGGTGATGGAGTACCAGGGTTGTTAAAGGATGGAGCAGGAGAGGGGGATTTGGAAGCAGACTGCTCTTTTCTGGATGGAGAATTTGAAGAGATGGAACTGTCAGAAGAGTAGTTGGCTGACAGAGGAGAGGTGTAGTTTCTTTGTCTTAGTTGGGGACAAAGTTGTTGTTGTGGAGCAGTGTGTGGTGTTCTGGTTTCTTCTTGGGGTTCTCTGGCAGTTCTCTTAGAAATCTGGGAAATTTTGGTGTTTTTGGATTTTGGAAGGGTGGATTGCATTGCTCTGGGAGCAGTAGGAGGTAGTTGGGTTGAGTTGTTATTGTTGTCTGGATGAATTTGGCTATTTTCTGGCCGTTTTTGGAAGTTTTGGCCCTGATTTTCACTGTTTGGTGAGGCGGGCGGGCCGCCTGGACGCGGTCTAGAAGCCTAGGGGTTGATTTTGAAGCTTTTGGAGCTAATTTAGCAGTGATAAAAGCAGTTTCTTGAGAAGCTAAGGCTGGTCTTTTGGGAAGAGTGCGGGAAGCTGAGCTTCTGGATCTTCTGGAAGGAGCTGAAGATAGAGAGGAAGAGGATGGACCAAGTTCTGGAGACCTGGTAGGGGATCTGGAGATGTACTTGTGAGAAGGAGAAGGCGGAGGAATAGGATAGTGGGAATCTCTGTCACATTTCTTTTTTTTGGAATAGCAAGAGTCACAAGCCCTGTTGTAGAATTTGGCTTCTGGATTTGGAAGAGTGAATGTGCAAGGTCTGCACATGTGAATGCACTGTTTTCAGGCATAGTCCCTTGGAGCAGTGAAGCAAGGAAGAGTAGAGGAGTCAACATCAGGGGATCCAGACATGATTTGTGGTGTGAAAGGTGATGAAAAGGATAAGAGAAGATTTTGTCAGTGATGAGTAGAAGATGAAGTGAAGGCAGACACTCTGTGGGTCTAGCTGTGTGTGTATTGCATGAAATTGGCTGGGTCAGATTCATGCAAGATTCTGAAAGTCCTCTATGACTCTAAACTGGAAATTTTATCAGTCCATCAAGACTCTAAACTGAAAAAGCTATGGTATCAAGTCAGTCCATCAAGACTTTAAACTGAAATCTGGTTTCTGTTAGTCCTCCAAGACTTTAAACTGGCTGGTTTCAAGATTTTATCAAGAAGTAGTCCGTCAAGACTTTAAACTGAACACTGTGTTAGTCCCCCAAGACTTTAAACTGAGGGTTGTAAGTCCCCCAAGACTATAAACTGAGGGAAAAGTTTTTGTTGTTGGAGTTGGTTTGAAAGATTGGTGGAGGGTATCCACAGGGGGAGCCTCCGAATTTAGCAAAGGCAAGTTTGGGGGTAATTGATGGACTGGCAGCTCTATTTACAATTACCCCAGAATGTTAGTTTTTTCTCTGTGTCTTAATGTGGTTGATCTCTGGTTCTGGGTTTATGATTTAGGTTTTTTGAGTCCCCCAAGACTTTAAACTGAGGGTTTTTGAGTCCCCCAAGACTATAAAATGAGGATGGTCCCCCAAGACTTAAAACTGAGGGTTGTTTGTGGTTACATCCTATAGAAGGTGTGGTCAATTTTTCTTTTCTGAATCAAACTCAAGTACTAGTGGAATTACAGAGGGAATCAAGAGATGAAATGAAGTGTTCAGAATTAGCCTTGAACTGGTGAATGAGGTGTCTTCTGTTCTCAATGTCCTGTGGATCTCTAGCAGGAGTGGATCGGAAGTAGTGAAGCAGAAGCTGTTTCTGTTGAGATGTGTGTTGTTGGAACTTGGCCATGATAGTGGGCAAGTGCATTGGTGTTGGTGGTGCATTGGATACTACATTGTTATCATCACTATCAGAAGAGGAAGGAACTGAGAAGTCATCAGTTTTAAAGTTGAAGGAAGGAATGAATGTTCTTTACCATCAGATGGACCAGTGATGGGGGAACTAGTTGTTTTATGGGTTGTGACACTCTTCTGGGAAGGGTGGAGCTTTTTGATTAATCTGGGTATCAGGATGGATGGCCTAGATCTTTTGGTGCTGGCAGAAGAAGGACCAGGTTGAGGTGGAGGTGAATCTGTTGTGGAAGAAAGTGGAGCAGGTCTGTGGAAGGTCTTCTTTCTGGATTGGCAGACATTGCAGGACGTTCTGTATGGATGGACAGGTGGTGTCATGGCTCAGATTAAATTATTGTCAATGCAGTAATGGCAGGGGCCCATTTCAGAGGCAGATTTGGGAAGGAGGTTAAACATGGTGGTTGGATGAAGAAAGAATGCGGACATTCTCAATTGGAGGGAGGATGTGGTCTTCCAAAATTGGCAGGGGCCTTTGTTGTGTGATTTGGCGCTGTTTGTGCATGTCTTAATTGACATCTGTTAAGGAATTGGGTATTTTTCTGGTTTTATTCCATGGATATTGGGTCTGCTGGTATGTGGGTACTATCATTGGATAGCCCTGGTTTTTCTCTATATTTTATGTCTTGAAGACATTTTTCATATTCTGAGTTTTAAGGGGTCATTTCCTCATTTTTCATTTATGAAAGATTGCTGTTTAATTTTGTTTTTTGTGTTTTTCGGGATAACCTTAAGTCTTAGGGTTAAGTGCTTAGTACCATTGGATAGAGCTAATTTTTCTCTATATTTCATGTCTCAAAGTTGTTATAGTGAAATTCCGTGTTTTAAAGGTTTTAGTAGTTGTAGCTAATTTTTCTAAGTAGATTAGTGGTTTTTATTGGTTTTCTGGCTTCAGGGAGGCGGGGCCGCTTCAGGCGGCATCTCCGACGTCGGGCGGCCCACCTGCCTCTGTTTTAGGAGGTTGGGGAGCACTCCAGGAGGGTTTTTTATGCAATTTGGCAGGTACAGGCGCCAGATTGGTGGGTGCGCATGGGCTCTTAGTTAGTGGTCTGTGTGTACATAGTGAATAAGACAGTTTGGGGCAACCTTAATCATCATACAACCATCTGGAGGTGATCTCATTGTTCCTCACTCAGTTTTCACTGTTTTCTGGCCACAATTGGCTGTGTTTGTTGCAAGTGAGTTCTTCATTTAACTTAACTTTGGCAACTGTTTTCTCTGTTATAGTCTTTCAAGCTATAGCAAGTATTATTGCTGTCTCTGGTATGGATTTGCAGCCTACATCAAGTATCTTTGCTGTCTCTGGTGTGGACTTTGTTCTACATTTCAGTTCTTTGGTCTGGTAGTCTATCTGGGGACTACTCTCTTGGCTCATCAAGCAGTCAAGTGTGTTAAATAGGAGCTTTAGCAAAACAGGAACCAACTTACTTTAGCAAGTAAATCTCACTCTATTTTTCTAAAGGGACAGGGGATTTTCTCTCTGGTTTTTCTCCAACTCCCTTGGTCAAGGCCTATAGCTAGTACTATAGGATTGTCTACAACGTTCAATAGGACAATCTGGATTGAAGTCGTATTCTTCAGCAGGAAGGGTAAACTCTTGAGAAGCAAGATAAAGAGATGATGCAATGAGGGATGCCCAAAAAGAACGCTGGTGAGAACTTGGGCTAACTAGTCTTGATAGCAAGCTTATCATTGATGATTCAGGGTGATCAGTCTTCTTAAACGGAGAAAGATTATTTGAGTTTGGTTCTTCAGAGTTACAAAAATTTTCCAAAATTTCAAAGTTCAAATTATTGACCACCCAGATCTGCAAAGTGTCAATGTTAAGAAAATCCAAAGCTAAAAAAATAACAAAACAATTAGTTATCATAAAATAAATTATCCAACTTCAAGTAAGTGATACATACAGAGTTCATTAATTTTTGTAAGAATTTTGTCATGAGCAGATTTCATCCATAGAAAATTGAATTTGTGCAAAATTTTGTGTGGCTTTTCAAGAGAAGCAGACAAACGGATTTCAAATAACTGATCAAACTCTGGCCATGCCCTAAGTACCTTTTGACCATTGATTCTACCTTCAAAAAATTGATGAATTTCAGCTATTTGCTTCTGTAATTTTGAGTTTCCAATCATTGTTGGAGTATAAGGAAGGGATTTATTAGCAATTTTTATTGATGATGATAGAGACCATAGGATTTTGGGAATTTCAATTTTAGATTTTGAAGATACGGCAACTATAAGCTGTTTCTTTGAACTTGAAGTATTTTTGTGTGGCTGGCTAGGTGGATCAATTTCTTCATTGGGTGTTTTCTCAACCTCATCAGCAGAAGTAGCTTCATCATCTTTTTGAGTTAGAGAAGCTTTATATTTAAAAAAAACTTCATCATCATCATCTTCTTCTACTTCTTCTTCATTAGAGCAAGATTTGCTATTAGTTGACGCTTTGGAGTGATTGTTGTTTTTAGAGCTGGATTAAAAGATAAGAAAAAGACATGAAATAATAAATAAGAAAGTAAACCATTTGGAGATAGCTTTAAACACTAATATAAAATTGATTGCTATATTGCTCATGAAAGAAATGACATACCCTTTTGTCACATTTTGGCTAGTTTGTTTAGATTTTTGAGATGCTGAGTAAGAGGAATCCTTGGCAGGAGGAGTTTTAGTAGCACTGACAAAACTAGAGCCCCTAGAAAGTCTCATTCTTTTTTAACGTCAAAGAATAGTCTTATCTCCCCCTCAAGATGTTGATGCATAGCCTTCAGAGTCAGGTATTTCATTATCATCATCATATTTGATGATAATGACATAATCAGGAGGAATGATACCTTTTTCATAAGATGAATTTGAATAAGTTTTAAAGAAAAAGTGTCGATAATTTATGCTTCTGAGTTTAAAGAATTTAATATAAAATAATTACTTACATTTTTCAAGGTCATCAATGTATTCAAGCACATTGTTGTAGGCATTTGAAATATAAGATGGCAAAGGCTTCTCGCTAAGAGTTGACAGTAGTTCTTCAGTTTTGCCTTTAGCAAATTCAAGTATCTTGCCATATTGAGATCAGGTAATTACAGTCCTTTTGTTGGCAAGAGAAGGGGGGTTTGGAGACATGCCTAGAGATGGTTGTTTCTTGAGTTTGAAGGATTCGAATCGAGGATTCTGAGGAGATTTTGTCAAATAACTACTTGGTGCTAATATATCAAATATATTAATGGAAAAGAAAAGTTAGTCTAAGAAAATATAAGAGATAAAGCAATAGATCTTACATAAAGGAGGTGTCTGTTTATCACGAGGCATTTTAATGAATTTTTACTTGAAAAAAATGAAAAATTCTTATATCAAGGTAATAAAGAGATAAAAAATATATATTACTATTTGTATTTTCAAGCTGTAATAACACAGATAAATGTGATAACCAAAAGATAATAGTAGTAAAATTGAGAGAAATAAACAAATTGAGAAATGCGGTACAAAACAAGAGGGTTTATATATTACCAGAAGCAAGTTTTTGATAGGGGTTCTTTTACAATGGCATCAAGCAAGCGAGCATATTGTAAAATAGTCTGATTAAAATAATGGGGTTAATAGTAAAAGGGAAGTAACTAGAAATAAACATTGGGGGCTTAAAGGTATGACAAACAAAGAAAATGTCCAATTTACAATTTGATAGTTGCAAAGGGTAAATAGTTGAGAATTTAAGTTCAACTAATTTAAATATTTAAATTAATTTTTAAATATTGACATCATGCAATATGAAAAAGGGATCTATTATTGGAAATTTTGGCATCTTTATGTGTTATAAAAAATAGGGGACAAAAACAAAGGAAAAAGATAATTTAAAAAAAGGGGATAAAAAAAGTTAACACTAAATAGTATTATATAAAATAATTAAAAAAATTAATTTATTCTATGATAGGAGCTTGTTTGGGCTGCGCTAACACCCCCTGGCACAAACCTAGTCTAAACTTAGTTAAAGTTAAATTGATATAATAAATCGGAAATAGAAACACTTAAGAATCTTAGCATATGAATAAAGTATAAAATTATTTGAAATTATTGCCATATAAAATCCAATAACCAAGTACCAAAGTCACAATTTTTTTAAAGTATTTTACAGATTTGTACAAGGTTACTTTCTGTAAACATCATTGAATAGTAATTGATGAACATTTTCCACTGAGATAACTAAGTTGAAAAAGAAAATAGATAATGGATATATGGTTCTAACTTTAGCTATTATTGAATAGGAACAGTCAAAAAAAATAGCAGGATTAATCAGGGTGATTTTTACATTGATGTATAGCTTGGTTGATAAAATATTAAAAACCTTTAAATCAGGACTAAAAAAAAATCAAATCAAAGAGGAATATTAGGAATAGGTGTTATAAAAATTATAACCAATATCTTAGAAATATTGAGGGAAATAAATTACTAGTAATTGCAAAAAATATTGTACTCTTTTACCTTAAAATGGAAATATCAACTACTCATAATATACTCAAAACAACTACCAATAGCTAAAGGTTTCCCTATTTACCAAAAGACAATGGTAAGGAACATGTAGACAGTTGAATCCATCAAACTGTTTTGAGTAAAGTGTCCAGCACAAGTTTGGCCAAACTTGTGCTCGTCACTTTTATCAGGAAAACCTCACTTCTCTTAAAAAGACATGCACCTTACCAACTTCAAGTTAGAAAAGTGTCCAGCATAAGTTCGGCCAAAATTGTGCTGGACACTTTGGCCAAGAACAGTGACTAAACATTGCAAGGAAAACCAAAAAAGAAAAACATAGCCCATATAATGAAGATAATTGATGCTATCTAATGTCTTTGGTAAAAGTGTCCAGCACAAGTTCGGCCAAACTTGTGCTGGACACTTTTATGAGGAACACCTCACTTCTCTTAAAAAAACATGCACCTTACCAAATTCAAATTGGAAAAGTGTCCAGAACAAGTTTGGCTGAACTTATACTGGACACTTTAGCCAAGACAAGTGACTAAAAATTTCAAGGAAAACCAAAAATCAATAGGCTATAAAAGGAAGTTAACTGATGGCATCAATATTTTTTTTGGTAAAAGTGTCCAGCACAAGTTCGGCCAAAATTATGCTGGACACTTTTCCAATTTGAAGTTGGTAAGGTGTATTTTTTTTAAGAGAGGTGAGGTGTTCCTCATAAAAGTGTCCAGCACAAGTTCAGCCGAACTTGTGCTGGACACTTTTATTAAAAAAAAAAATTGATGACATCAAATATCTTCATTTTCTAGACTAATTATTTTTAATTTCCATGAAGTAATAAGTTACTGTCCATGACCAAAGTGTCCAGCACAGCTTTGGCCAAACTTATGCTAGACACTTTTCCAATTTGAAGTTGGTAAGGTGCATGTTTTTTTAAGAGAAGTGAGGTTTTCCTTATAAAAGTGTCCAGCATAAGTTTGCCCAAACTTGTGCTGGACATATTTACCAAAAAACAATTTGATGCCATCAATTATCTTAATTATATATGCCATTTTTTTTGGTTTTCCTTGCAATTTTTAGTCATTTGTCATGTCCAGAGTGTCCAGCACAAGTTCAGCCAAACTTATGCTGGACACTTTTCCAGTTTGAAGTTGGTAAGGTGTATGTTTTTTTAAGAGAATTGAGGTGTTCCTTATAAAAGTGTCCAGCACAAGTTTGGCCGAATTTGTGCTGGACACTTTTACCAAAAAAAAATTGATGCCATCAAATATCTTCATTTTCTAGCCTAATTTTTTTTAATTTCCTTGAAGTAATAAGTTACTGTCCATGAACAAAGTGTCCAGCACAAGTTCGGCTGAACTTGTGCTGGACACTTTTATAAGGAAAACCTCACTTCTCTTAAAAAAACATACACCTTACCAACTTCAAATTGGAAAAGTGTCCAGCATAAGTTCAGCGGAACTTGTGCTCGACACTCTGGCCAAGACAAATGACTAAATATTTCAAGGAAAACCAAAAAAAAATGGCCCATATAATTAAGATAATTGATGGCATCAAATTTTTTTTTGGTAAATATGTCCAGCATAAGTTTAGCTGAACTTATGCTGGAAATTTTTATAATTTGAAGTTGGTAAGGTGTATGTTTTTTTAAGAGAGGTGAGATGTTCCTCATTAAAGTGTCCAGCACAAGTTCGGCCAAACTTGTGCTGGACACTTTTACCAAAAAAAAAAAAAATTGATGCCATCAAATATCTTCATGTTATAGCCTAATTTTTTTTAATTTCCTTGAAGTAATAAGTTACTGTCCTTGACCAAAGTGTCCAGCACATTTCGGCCAAACTTATGCTGGACACTTTTATAATTTGAAGTTGGTAAGGTGCATGTTTTTTTAAGAGAAGTGAGGTTTTCCTTATAAAAGTGCCCAGCATAAGTTCGGCCAAACTTGTGCTGGACACTTTGGTCATGGACAGTAACTTATTACTTCAAGGAAATTAAAATAAATTAGGCTATAACATGAAGATATTTGATGGCATCAATTTTTTTTTTTGGTAAAAGTGTCCAGCACAAGTTTGGCCAAACTTGTGCTGGACACTTTTATGAGGAACATCTCACTTCTCTTAAAAAAACATACACCTTACCAACTTCAAATTGGAAAAGTGTCCAGCATAAGTTTGGCCAAACTTGTGCTGGACATATTTAACAAAAAAAAATTTGATGCCATCAATTAACTTCCTTTTATAGCCTATTGATTTTTGGTTTTCCTTGCAATTTTTAGTCACTGGTCTTGGCCAAAGTGTCCAGCACAAGTTTGGCTGAACTTGTGCTGGACACTTTGGTCATGGACAGTAACTTATTACTTCAAGGAAATTAAAAAAAATTAGGCTATAACATGAAGATATTTTATGGCATCTATTTTTTTTTTTGGTAAAAGTGTCCAGCACAAGTTTGGCCAAACTTATGCTGGACACTTTTCCAATTTGAAGTTGAATCTCCTTTCCCTTGTTGACCACCCATTGCTCGACGATGATTCGTGTAAACCTGAGTTTTGCTGAATAAATATTTTTCAATGTTGAGAGCCACTTAGTACAATGGTCTGATACTACACTCCCCATTACTTGATTCCATAGTGATTCAGAAAAAGTTTGACAGTTCCAATCAAAAGTGAGTCGACGAAATCCTTTCTCTTGAAGCTCTTGTTCCAAATGATGTTTTACAGACATCAGTACAGCAGCTCTTCCCTTTAGTCCTTGCGGCTCAGGTGTTGAAATAAAAGTTGGTAGATTAATTTTGGAACGTAAGAATATAGCAGTATTTGTTAAAATAAATTGACAATCAGCAGCTGAAGTTGCCTGCGGTCCGTTTTGAACCTGTTTTAATGCTGTTTCAATTGTCGATAGCTTGTACTCATGCCAATTTTTCCAATCTGTAAGTTCTTCATTTGTTGGGCCTTTAGGAAACTCAGATACATTAATGGGTCCACCAAGACAGAACTTCAAAAAGTGATAGATATTTCAGTTAATAGAATCTGAGCTCCTTGGTTCATCACACCTCGTAACTATGCTTCTAATCATTTGAAAGTTTTGGTCATTTTGAAGTGACTCAGCATCAAGTATTCTGCGCTGATCAGTAGCTCAAATTATAAGAAAGGGATTAACTGCAAATTTTTGAAAATAAAAATTGGTAAACCTATTTTAAAACATAAAAGCATGTTGAAAAAGTTTACTCACCAGGTTCACTGGTACTGGCTGCTGGGTTAGTAGAAGTGGATCCTCCACCACTTCCAAGAAACTGATTCAACAACATACTAGCCCAATCATTACCTACACTTTCTTCTTCCTGCTGAAAATTACCAGGTGCGGATTGACCATCTGTATTTGTGATATTAGAAGAGCAATCAGTTGATCAAATTTGGGGATCTGATGAAGACTGAGGAGGGGGTTAGGGTTTACCTGGATTTTCACTAGGTCTTTCAGGGGGAGCAGGACCTGATGAAGGCATTCTAGGATTTTGAGGGGGAGGATTATTTTGCACTCCAACATTACTTTCTAATGGAGGATCAACCTGCATGGCATCACCAGTATTAGACATTCTGTGCTTTATAAAAAAAATTATTAACTTTCAGAATATAGACAAGATAATATTAAAGAGAAATTAGTTATACATTTTAATTGTGAGTTTAATGAATAAAATATTCAAGAGAAAAAATTAGTGGAAAACTCAGTTTTATTGGCTTGAAAAATCTGGTCCTTATATTTTTCAACCCTGGTTCTGAACTATTTATAATATTTTTCAAGTATAGATAGACTTTATATAGTACATTGAATTCCTTTTAGTTGGAATTAAATTTACAATAAAATGTCACTCATTAATAGAAGGGTCTCTAAACCGTAATGAATGCCCTTGTTATTGTTTTCTTAAACATTTAGGCAAAATCTCAAAAAAATTTATTTATTAATCTTGCATCTAGCTGTTCCAAAGATCAATTAAAAACTTTCCAAATCCTCCAAATCCTTACCAATCCTAAATAATTTTTTACCATATTAACAAAAATAAAATGTCCATGTTGTTTAATTTTTTACTTACTAGTGTCTGAAGTCCAACAGCAGTGATAACATTGTACTTTATTCCAAACATTCCCCTTTGGTGCTGTAAAGTGGTGGCATGTCCAATAATTGAATCTTGATTTATCACAATTCGTGTTGCTTTTTCTACTCTTACTAAACATCAATGCACTTGTGGAAATGCCTCATAGGGATCCTTTTTTTTATCTTCTGGTATAAGCTCTTTAAATGGACTAACAATTAGATAGACTTTTTCATTATCGTCCTTTGAACTAAAAAGCTGATAAATATGCTTAAACTGACTATCTTTTCCAAAGTAGAATTCAATGGTAGAATTCCCAGGATTCTGGTCATGAGTCGCATAACGCTTTCCATGGACCAATATGCTTGCTATATTTTCAACTACCCTGTCTCCTACCTTCTCTGATGCTAACAAAGCCCGTTTAGATGTCTCTTTTCTTAAGCGTGCCCTTACCCATTTTGTAAATAATGCCTCAGTTAAATGGGAATGTCTTTTTTTTGTTTTGTACTCAATTTTTTTAATATTAGATCCATACTGAGCATCATCTTCAGCTTCACCTAGTTCCAATACCCTAGACTTACAATGCCAGTGCTTGAGCATGGTCCGTGGTATTTCTTCTATGTTCAATAAAAATAAATTAGCTCATTTGCATTTTTAAGCACCAAATTACCAAACTAAATACCTGGATGATTATTGTTTGGAATTTCTGATAATATACCATTAACTCTTTCAGCAGCCCAAGTAGCCATACCTACAGGTGGACCAAAACGTTTAATCATTTCTAGAAAATGTTGAGTGAAATGAAGATTTGGCTCAAAGCTGATATTTTTCCAACCTTCTTCAAAGCAGTTACGATACTCAAATAGAAGTTGTTTTAATTCATTAGCTTCATCGGCAGACACATTTTTTAAAGTCAAAAAGTTGGTAATTGAACTTAAAGTGTTGAGTGATTTGAGAAGATAATATTCTCTAGTTTTGTGGTCTGACGTCACGGATGTCTTGGCTTGATTTAATTTTTCTACCCAAAGGGGGATAAGTGACAAAGGAAAGTAAACAGTATAAAGTACATGCCACTCTGCAGCTTTGAGGGAACCTGGCTTTTTAGATCCTACTTGTTTTGGAACTCGTGAAATACAGGAAGGTTTTTTTGTTTGCTCTATCACATTCCACACTGCCTCTAGCTCGGTGGCTGAAAATTGTGGATTTCTAGCTCTTTTGCTTTCTTTCTCTTTTCCCTTCTTTTTATCTTCCCTACTTCTAATAGTCTCAACGGATGAATTAGATCTTTCACTTTTGGATATGCTGATACTTTTTTGCCTTAAGTTATAGGTTGAATTTCGACTTCCACTTTCAGAAGCATGTTTGGAGCCAAACTCTAAGGTTTGAAAGTGATGTTCAGAACTTGATGACTTTGTCTGGCTGTTTGATCCTTCCGATTCAGCTCCTCCACTATCCATTCTAAGAAATGTTTGTGGCCGTCTCATTGTACTTGTATATCATAGTCTTTTTTGCCGTCCCACAGGTTCAATATTATCAGCATCAGTGCTGATTAAGCTGCTTCTACGGTTTTTATATTGCTTATTTAGAGATATATCAGAACGTGCATCATCATATTCTCTTCTTACATGCCAATTTTTTTCCTTTGTCAGCTTTTTTTCTAGGTCGATTGCGGCATTTTGTATTAGATAAAAAGTTAGACTGTGATTATTAAGATTTCCAAGCATGTGTGAATACATCAAGTCAATTGAGCAATATTCCATAGGTTACCAATATAAAAGGTTATTTAGCTTGCTCCATCAAATCCCATGACTCCTAACAATAGATACCTGCTCCCAATGTGACTGACACTTTTTCCACTTCTCTGCCCAGTGCATATGATCCTCATGAGTATTTAAGGAAAATTTTTCAACTTGATGATCACCGATTTCATCTTTTTAAATATGAAAGACAGAGAAGAACTTAGTGGCTGAGTGACTTGCAAAACCAGCAATATTTTGCATTGCCGGAATTTCTCCTATTAAAGAGAATAATGCAGCCCTTATTTTTCGGCCTTGTGGATAGTGAGGTGTTTTTTCAATAAATATTCCATCCCATAGAGTCTTTAGTTCATCGAGAAGAGGCTTCAGAAGATGATTTATTTGTTCACTTATTGGCTCAGTTGAACCAGGAATAATTGCATACAAAAATAGATTTTTGGTTTTGTATCGATCTTCTGTAGGCAAGTTCATACACACCAACAAGATATTACCCACAGATTTCTGATGACCTCCAATACAATTGCCACCCAGCCTAAAACAGTCAACATATAAACTAAACATTAAATTACCTTGTGTTTTTGTATATCCATCGACACTTCTATTTCGAGTCATAGAAATATCTGGAAAATTTTTCCATACAAAACCATCATACACATCTTTCATGACATCCCTTTCCATGTTTTCTAGAAAATCATTTTTTTTCTCAACCAGAGTCTTGAATTTAATTAGTTTAAGATTTCCTGAAAGCCATTCAACCAAACTGTTGTGATGAAATGTTTTACGAGGATGGTAGATTGCTTCTTCTTGTTTGTACTTATCCAATTACAAATTTTCATCACAATTGACAGTTTCTTCTCTCTGTCCTAAATCTTTCAAATAGCGCTTTGAGGATGAATAAAAAGGTTGAGTACAAGATAAGATTGATGGTTGGTGTTTGGGGATATACTCATAAAGAGCAAAGCACTTAGCACAGCATGTCTTGGTGACAAATAATGGATTGAGTTGCAATCAACTAAAAACTGTCTCTATAGAAAGGGGAATCAGGCTGATGATTCTACTAGTATCTAGTTTACCTACATCACTAAGAAGTTTGAGTTTGTTGACTTCATCATGCAAAAAGTCAGCACATCCTTCTTTGTTTAAATGATGGATAAGAGAAAGTTTTGCTGCTTGCCACATTATCTTTTGGCTATAAAGCTCTTCCAAATTCAAACTGTTGGACCGTGGTAGAGATTGAATTGTTTCCAAAACAGGCTGCCCCTAAGCAAAGAAAAAAAATAGAGATCAATTGAAACATAATTTCTCTTTATTTACCAAATATTGATGTCTTAAAATATCTTGGATGTTGGATTATAAGCTAGGTGAAGTGCTGGATGTACCAACCATCTGTGCTTTGCGACTTCTTTCCTCTTCATGTTTGGAGTATGACTGAGATGTTTTGAAAGCTACACCAGCTTCAAAGCTTCCCAATGAGGTCTGATGCTTTCTTGATGAACATCCAAGCTCTTCACATTTACAAACGCGAAAAAATGGTGGCATTTTAAGACTTCTGGATATAAGAAATATGTTACTGGATGGTAGCAATTGAACAAACTATTTATTTATTGTGAAGCACTTACTAAAATAAGCTAATTTTTATGTCTCAAGAAGTTTATCAACAAGTTGGTTACAATGGATTTATTTGAATGTTTGTTTCATGCAGATCAACCATGCATTAAGTAGGTATCCATACTGTGCATCAGCAAAATGTTTCAGACTCGCTACATTTTACAAAGTTGCTTACATGTTTATCAAACAGCTTATTTTGCACAAAGCATAATACTATAAGAGAATACAAGTTGATCGCATTTTTAAATATAGGAGAAACTATAATATAACTTGAATCAAAATAATACCATTTAATTTATAATAATAAAGTTATTTAAGTGTTGCCGTTTTTTTTTCTGCAATCACCTGCATTAAAAAAATTCTGCCAAGTAACAGAAAGGTTTTCACTAATAATCACTATAAGATATAAAAAAATTTATAATATTTATTTTTCACAATATAGAATTACAGCCTGAAAAATAAATATTTTTTCAAAAAAAAATATTCTTTTTAAATTTTCAAATCTAAGAGGTCATTAAAGTAAAGCTTCCAGAATCCAAAAAACAGAGTTTTTACATTAAGTTGCTTATTTCAAACTCTGAAAAATTGGTATGGTTTCCAAGTAATCTTGGTTAATAAAATATATACATACTAATAAGGTGTTAATATAAATTTTTAAAATATTTTTGTCAGCACAATCAACAAGCTCAAATAAGGTCATTATTTGCATTAAAATATTATCAAAATAAGTTGGAAAATCAAAATGATTCTGCATTATATTTTTACCTGTTTATCATGCAATAATTTTCTATTACAGCTGAGTTATTTCCTTTCAATTAATTATGAACATACACAGATATCCATATTTTATAGAGAAAGATATTCATGGGAAAGCTCATCTGTCCGTCCACTCAACTCTTCATTATCAATTATTTTCAAAATAAAAAATTTATTATAGTAGTGTTTTTGTTGCCATATCCTTTCAAAATTTTATATTTTTTTTCATTTTGCTTTTCATAACATATATGATGAGCTCTAGTTTCTCTTATTTTCCTCAGGGAAAAATACCTACTAATACCCGTGTACTTAACAAAAGATTCAATGAGATACTCCCTTGATCAACTTCTCATTTTTGCAGGTCTATTTACAATTTCTGTTGTGTGCTTTTGAATATTTCACCTCAGTCTAATGAATGGAAGCTGAACCCCACCGAAGAACAACTACATAAGTTTTCATTGTTCAATATAAGCTCTCTCAACATTGATATTAATTTGCCATATCTTGAACGAAATTACCATGTTTCTGAACAAATCCCTGCTATATTCCACAATGCTTTTATCCACTTTCTTCATCAATGCAAATTTCCTGGAAAATTTTTTGCTTGGAATCATGATTGGTTTCACAAGTGGAATCAAGTTTTGGCAAAAATTATCATTAAGCACTGGGATAAAGATTTGGAAAATAATTATTTGGTTTCTTATTCAATGGAATCTACTTATATTTCCTACCTAAATCAAATGGGTGTTCTTCACCGCTGGTTTATAGGTTATGCTGATAAATTACAACTTGGAAAAGATTCTTATAGTTTCCGTGAAATAGTTAAAATAAGAAAGTATAAATATAAAATAAAAAAGAAAGTAAGAACTAATATTTTTATCTTTTTTTTTTACACAAGCTTATATAAATTTGACAATCTTTTCAGAATTCTTTTAACCAAACTCACCTTCTTAAACAACTTCCAAGAGGTGAAACCTATGAGAATCTTTTCAAAAACGTCAAATGTTGCTCAGACACCAAAATTGATGATGAATGTTCTTTTAAGCGGATTATATTGCCATGGAGATCTGAAGAATTCTCAAGACTTGCATGAAATCTCGACCAGAAACACATTCAAATCTGAGAAACTTCCTCTTATTCAGGAGAAATACTTAAGAACTTGGCATTATATGATAGATTAAATTTGGTATCCTCAATCGAGACTCACTTTAATTCTTTTCCAGTCCTTAGGGGTTTGCCAAGTGACTGCTATTCTTCATTATATCTCTCTTTTCTTAATCCTCAACAATTAAGACTTCTTAATTGTCAAGACCAAATAAACATTTCCTACATACTTGAACAAATTTCAAATTTTAATGTGAGTTATTGATGAATTCCCTAATCAATAATCTAGCAGACTCATATTCCTTGTTTCCAATGTTTGGGACACTTAACCTTAAAAAATTAGAACAGATAAATATTTTTAGCTATGATGCAACTTTATATAAAGAAAATTTCACATACATTGATATCTCAATCTTTTTTCTTTGTATCTTATAAATGCCGAATTCAATACTTCTGCTTACAAAATACTTGAGTACATGAACTTCATTTTGTTGGCCTATTCTATACAGATGATCAACTGCTGGATTATAATTAGGCTCCTGTTTCAATATTTTAAACAAATTCTCTTTTCAACCTTTTCTATTTCAATATAAGACTCTTTGACTTACCATTATTTATACATTTTGTGCACACCTCAAGTCTATTCCAACTTCTGCAGCCTTGATTGTACCAAGAAAAACTTGACATCATTCATCATTTTTGAATTTGTCCAGATTTTCATCCCTTTTTTTCATGCTCAACTTTTGTACAAGCTCTCTGTAGCTAATTCCATGGTCATCTAAAGCCTTTTTTATACTTTTTTAATGGATAGAATATTGAAATGTTGTTTAAGCTAAAAATAAGTTATTGAGATAATTAATAGAATTCCTTACATTTCCAAAAAGTCTGCATATTCTGAAAATATAACAGCCTTGGGACAAATTATCCCCCTTCCTCCCGTTAAGAAAATTTCTAAATGACTGATTAGATATATAATCTTTTCTGAATGTTTCCATGTGAAAGGAAATGTTGGAGGTTGATCTGGGTTTTTGTAGAGAGGGTGGTTACAAAATTGCCGTAACATTGACAGTTCTCGGAGAAACTCAGCTGAGTCCCAAGGGAGGTTGGTGTTTTGAGAAGGCCCATAATACTCAGAAAAACGTTCTTGAAGCTTCGTAAGTTTTGAGTGCAAAGGTTCTTATAATTCTACAGATATTCTTTGCTGAATTTTTGGAGGAAGTGATAAGATTGCTTCCTTTGGCCTCCACAGGCATATGACATTCATGAGAGTATTTATTGATTTTATTGAGCTAGAGCTTCCTCTGTTTAAGCCATTCATAAGAAAATTAATCCAAAACCAGTTTTCATCCATCTTTTGATTCTGAGGAATGATATAAGGTTTTGAAGATCAGTTGTCCGGTTCTGAAGTAATGTCCCTGTCAAGCATAGTGGATACTCAGACTCCAAGGCCAATATATTCTGATTCTTGTGTGACTGGGGATTCTTGATTAAACTTTTAAATTATTTTAAACATTTCATCAGCTTTTATTATATTATGTTAAAAATTATTAGTAATTCAAATGAATGCTTACTGAGCCTCATCTAAAACTATTCTGTACCAAATGAGTTTATGAGTTACTGGCGGAACAGGTTGAGGAGTTTTCTTTGAAGAAGATGGACTTGCTGTCTCATAGGTAGTCAAAACAACTAGTTGGTTCTGAAGCTCCTCAAAATTAATTTTCTTTGAATCCTTCCCATAAAGAACCTTGAAAGGTAGTGCATTATCTTCAAAGTGAATTCTTATTTCATTGACCCAGTTTGATAATGTTGCAAGTGGGCAAGTGATGAGAGTTGCTGATGTCCTATCTTTCTCTTGTCCACCACCCAAGAGTTGGAATTGTCTGGCTTCACTTTGAGTTGCAGTAATTAGGCCAAGAGTTGAGAGGGTCTTTCCCAAGCCCATATCATCAGCTAGAATTGAACCAATTCCTGCAGAGGATAACTCTTCTTCAAGAAATTGTTCATAATAATTATTAAAACCTTCTCTCAGCCAGCTGTTGTCTGCATGCCTCCACATGTTTTCTAACTTTTGGGATAAGTTATTTTCATTGTCTATCATAAAATTGATAGCTTGAATCTGATGTGTTTTCAGAGTTGTTTTGATACCACATATAGATAGATTTTCCATTTGATTATCCCTTGTCCCAGAAATTTCAGAGGTTGTGTGAATACAAGAATGAGGAATATTGAAGAAGATGGTTGGATTGTAGTGTGGAATTGCTGTCAAATCAATTTCAGCATTTAGAAATACTTCTTTAGCCTGACTAATAAAATAAGTCAAACAAAAAAGGAAGCCACAAATTCTATACTGCCTGTTTAAAAGTAGAGCCAAGTAAGAGCAAAAATAATAAGGTATTTGGGGATTTAAAGCCCTTTCCTCAGTTAAAATTTGAGATCCAGATCCAATTTCTCCAATTAGTTGTCCAATTTGGCTGCTCTGATCATTAGAAAGATCACCAATAAGTTTTGCTTCTCCTTCTTTGGATAATCTAAAAGCATGAACTAAAGATCTTCCTCGTTGCAAAATAACTGGAGTGGATACTTCATCAAATACAGATCTTTCTTTTGGAAAAATAGGTTTAAAATTTAAAGAGAATTGTCCAATGCATCTTAAATTTGACATTTTAATTAAATAAATTTTATGGTGATGGTGGTAGTTTAAAGAAAGAGAGGGTGAGAGAAAAGTTTTGAAAAAGAATAAAGTAGAGTATATATATAATATTGGATGAATATTCAAAATTGAATTTTTCATGTATGTTAATAATTAATGTTGACTCACATTTTAATAATAACTAAATACAGATAAATAATTAAAAAAAGTGCATTATTTTAGAGCCTAAGTTTTGTGCCAATGTATTAAAATTAGTTTCTTTAATAGTGTAAACTTTTAAAAAAATACATTACTATTTTTTCCCCTTATAAAATATATATATATTTTTTCTCCTACATTAAATATTTTGAACATTGTCTTATACTTTTTTATTCAAAGTAACAATGAGAAATTCTTATTGATAAGGGCTGAATATCAACTTTTGTCTAGAAAATTTAAAATTATATGCAAATATTTTTACAGAGTTATATTTTTATTAATAAAATTTTTAAAAAGGACTTAAATAGTATTCTTTTTTATATATTTGCGGAAATAAAATTGATAATTGAAATAATATTCCAGACCTAGTATACTATGTGTCATTTAAGATATTTCTACTAATATCAAACCTGACCTCCCAACATTAAATGGATCTATATATAAAATTGAATATTATGGTATGTTAAGTGTTGTGGCTCAACCATTGCTCAAATTTGTTCCAACTGATGCTCAACTTAAAACCAAAGCTCTGCTCAAGAAGGGATAAATTGAGACTCAATTTAGGGCCAACTTTTTTTTCAAAATTTTTTCATATAATTTAAAAACAGTTTCCTAATTCTTTCAAAACATTTCCCCAAAAATTTCCCAACCTCTTCCTGAAAGTTTCAAAAATAGGGAACTTCTAGCAGTTCACCCCCTGATTTCCCGTGGTGTATGTTGCATGTATTTGAGCTTTTTAGCCGTATCATTCAACATATACATCAATTTGATTTCTTCCCTATCATATAATCAAATAAAATGGGTCAAGGAAGCCAAAAAAAAAACTTTAAATTCACTGGAGCAAAGCATTCAGTGAGCAAAAAAGGCAAAAAAAATGGCGCAAAGGGAAATTTATGGGGTAAGAGGGTGCTAATAAAAAATAAAAAAAAGATAAAAACTGTTATGGGCATTTACATATATTCTTAGAAATTTAGTTATTATTTACATATTGAAGTATAAAAACCTATAGTGTGAGATCATGCTTTCCCTGGCTCACTCAGGAGATAGAACTGACTTTTCTACCATAAAAATAAAGAAGAAGAGAAAAATTAAGATAAAACTTTGCAGAAAAAATTAACCATTGAGCAGGGAGGCCTAAAAAACAGGAGTGCAAGCAAATAGATTAGATGGATGGAAGCAAGCAGGCTGTGATGGTGATGGTGGATGGGAGAAAAAGGCGGGTGAGCCAGCTTTGGTGCTGACATATCTCTTCCAAGATGCTCAGTCAATATTTCTTTTGAGAGCCAATGACACTGTAAATGCTCTAAAAGTGCTGTGAAAAACTGACAAAATAGTTTTGTTGCGCACCATGGCGCACCATGAGATTTTAACACAGATGTACAGCTACATCAAAAAAAGTTGGTGCAGCTTTCAAAAATTTCAGTCAACTTACCCAGAATTTTTCAAATTTTTTCTGCCTCACTAGCCTGTCACCTGGCTGTTTCCAGATTTTCAAAAGTGTCACTAGATGATAATCTAGCTGAAACTTGCTCTGCTCACATTATCTTGGTTGCATATATCTTTTCTAAGCAAGAATCTTTCTTGCATGCATATATATTTGCTAAGTGAGATTATGATCTCTCAACCCCTGAGCTAGGTGGGAGTGGTGGGGTGTTGTTTCACCTACTTTCCCAAACCAATACCCCCCATTCTTTATTTCAGCCTTGCCTTTCTCCCTCCCTCTAAATAAGTAAGTAATTTTTTATTCCTTTATTTTTTTTCTCTCTTTATAATTTATTTATTTTTCTTTGACTTTTTATTAATTACTATTTATTATAGGCACCACCAATAATCTCACCAAGTGCCCCTCTTTCTGCTCCTCTCCTTATTCAATGCCACATTCATTTGACCTCAACCTCACCACCACCCAAAACAGGTGAGTTTTTTATTTTTAAATTTAATTTCTGTTTATTTTTTTTCTTTCTTTTTTTCAGCCTCATGCCTATCATTCATTCCCCAGTCTCACAACCTTCAATAGCAATAAATCTGATAGCCCAGTTCATCCCTGAGTCACTTGTTCTTTCTGGTTTTTTTTATTTCTTCTCCTCTTTATATGTTTTCTACTGACTATTTGTTTTGTGCCTTGTTTAAGAAATTTGAGAATTATTCATATAAATGACATAACCATCTCAACATTCTTTCTGCAATAAGACTTAGTTTTTTGACAGCAGCATTTAGTGGCAACAGCTATACTAGAGCCAATAGTTTGTCACAAACATTTTGAATATTATTTGAAAAATATTTTGTTAATTACGTTATAAATTTTTCAATTCACATATATTTTATAAACTAACTCTTTACAAATTACCCATGATTAATCTATATCCTGCACCTAACAGTGTGTTGATTATTGATAATGCAGAATTTCACCATAGTGGTAGCATTGCCAAAATTTTAGAGGAAAGGGGATGTAGACCATTTTATTTTCCAGATTACTCTCCTGATTTTAATCCTATTGAAAAAGGCTTCAGTGTTTTAAAAAGTGCACTCTGTAATGATGGTAATTTAACAGGTGGAAGTGAGGATGAGGCTATCATTGATCAATTTTTTCATCTAGTATTTACTTCTATTGATGAAAAGGCTATTCAAGGCTAGCAGCTATATCAATCAGACATACTAGCTAGGTAAGATAGTTAAATTATGGTTTAAAATATTTTAAGATAGTAAAATAACAAATATTTTTGGAAATGCATCTTTTATTTTAATTTTAATCAAAAAACTATTTTTCTACTTAAGTTTTATATTGGTAAAAAACAAAAGTTGATAAAAAAATTAAATTTTATTTAATTTTAATCAAAAAAATATATTTTATTTAAAAAAATTCATAATAAAAAAATTAAGACTTATTTCTCCTCCTTTTAAACTGTATTGGATAAGTTTTTACCACCCTTACACAATTTAGGGTATATTCTTCAGGGATTCCATCTTTCATCAGGCATTCAGAAGTGAAATCCTGAAATAAAGACCAGTGAGTTAGATTCAATTAATACAAACCTTCCTGCAAATCTGAATCAGTTATTTTGACTCATGCATGATGTAGAAAATCCTCCATAGTTGAATAATCTTCTGAGGCATAATCATCAGGTAATTCAATAGCATGCAGTGGGGATCTACTGGAAGGTGAAAGTGTGGGAGCTCCAGGAAGTAAAGGTTCTGAATTATTTTTATTCCTACAAGATATTATCAGATGCCACTGAAAAAGATAGTATTTAGAATAATGTGATAAGTTACTTCTTTAGGATTTTTAACCTGAGATAAAAATAATAAGCAAAGTTACCACTGGAAAAAAAACTCACCATTGCATGAGCCCAATTCTGAGTCATAGAAAATGTCAGCTCAAAGTACTCTTGAGGATTTTCTAGATTAATGCAGCAGTGTGCCTCTTGCTGATGGGTAATTTCAAGTCATGGATAGTGAAAATCCAAAAGCAATTGGACCTTCTCTACATGCACAGATTGACCATGAAAACACTCAGTTGAATCTGATTCAAGATACTCTTCAGATGATGAATTCTCCAGGTCAAAGTAGGCTTACTCTCTGTAAAAATAAAAAAATAAAAAATAAAACAGCAATAAAAATAAAAATAATAAAATAAAGAAATTAAAAAATACCTTCTGAGCAGGTTGAGGGTCAATTTTATCTATGCCCTGTGGTGTTCCAAAGATGGGTAGGCCTCAGGGTTTTATTTGGAGGTATTTGGTATGAAGGGTATAGTTGGGTTTATGGTGTTTTTATTGGTATTTTGTTAGTTTTTAGATGTTTAGTTGTGTTTTTATAGGCTTAAGCTAGGGTCACTTATTATTTCTCAGCTTAATTTCCTTTCTTTTTTCATCATTTTGGAATTTTTTATGTTTGATTAGCTTATTTCTACATGTATTTACTTTTGTTTTTGTTGTTTAGAGGGAATTTTTGGGTGTTTTTGAGCATTTAAAATTCTAAAAGCATCTGCAGGCCTGTGTGCAGGGAAGACTTTAGAGGTGTTTTTATGCATGTAAAGAGATGAGAGAGTTGGATTTGGCTGGGAAAAAGCCAGGGTGGTCTGTGTGTGAGATATAAAAGCAAGTTTAAGGACATTCTAGTTTAACATCAACCATCTTGTATACCTGGAATCTGTCAGCCAGGCTGTCTCAGGAGCCCAGTAAAGTGTTATAATACTTTATTGGAACCATAAGAGGGAATAAATTTATGTATTTTATGTATTTAAAATAAAATATTTTATTTTAAAATTAAATTATATAAATATTTTATTAATAAGTAAAATAATTATTATATTAATTTTAGTATTAAGTAACTTATTTATATACTAACATAAAACATAATATATATTATATTCTACAAATCATGGCGCATTTTTATGTATTTAATATTTATAAATTAATTATTATTTATTTATAAACTTGTATTATAAGTGTAAGGGTAAAATTAATTTATAATGTAATTAAAACTTAATTAATAAAATTTAAATATTAAATAAAACATTTCATATGTAATTATCCATAAATATTGGGCGCTTTTTTGACCCTTATTTGTCTCAGAAAATTATTAAATAAGCTAAAACACTTAGTTAATAAAATAAATTGAAATATTTATTTTGAATTAGTAATTCCTTAAATAATTACTTGTTTCACTTAATTAAGTTATTATTAAATCAGATATCTAAAACAAATTATTGATTTCTGTTTTGGGCTTGAATTTATTATAAAAATAATTGTGTGAAAAGGTCATAACTATTGTTTCAATTAAAAGACCTAAAACACTCATTTTAATACATTTTTCAAGATATATTACTCACAGATCTCAGGTTGGAGTCTTTTTTAGTTACTCACAATTCTAATTAACTTGTTTGGGAATAGGTGGTGAGAAATTTAGTTAATTACTCATGGGGTAATCACTTGTTTCATATTTTTCTCTAAATATCCAAGTTTCACTTTGTTCTTCTTATTTCTTTTGTTTCACTTTATTACTATTTTGTATATACTCATTTGTGGCGCTTCAGAGATCCCCTTGCCTATATAAAGTCCTTGGGAAATCTCCTTCAGCCCCATCACTTACATTAATTATTACAATTTATATAAATTTTATTATTATTTTGTGTGACACTTCAGTCCTATTAAAATACTATATAAATAAATTGGTTGCTTTAAGATTTTTAATATTTAATAATTGGTATTTAAGCAGAGTAGAATAAAATACTTAATGAATAAGAATCACCATTAAACCACTTCCACTTTTCCTTTCAAAGTTCCTTAATTGTCGTTAAACTCCCTTTAATACTTCCCTTATTCTTTCCTTTTATTTTTTCCCCTTACAATTTCTTTCAAGCTCTTCCCCCTTTTCCTTCCTACTCTTTTCCTCTCTTCCTCTTCCTCTCACTACGCAATATAGGGGGTGGACTTGCTAGCAAGTCCTCAACCTGAACTCAGATGGAACTCAGATGGAACTCAGACTGAACTCATACTGAACCCATACTGAACTCTACTTGAACACCCACCTAAAACTGTTCTGCTGAGTGGTGTTCATCCCTGATTGAATGGTTCCTTTATCAATAGCTCAATGTGTGTTCAATCTATGGTGAGTTTGGGTCCAAGGTTGCGGACTTGCTAGCAAGTCCGCCCCCCATATTGTGTGGTGTCTTCTCCTTCTTTTAGATTACCTCCCAAAAAAATCTCTGTGCTTCACTCTTTTGTGTGTGTTTGTGGCATCTTTTTGCTGGGTTGTGAAACGTTTAGTTCTTACTTGACCTCAACTCTTGTCACTTTTTTCTCTGGTATAGCCTTGCAAGCTATATCAAGTATTATTGCTGTCTCTGGTGTGGCTTTTCAGTCTACATCAAGTATCATTGCTTTCTCTGGTGTGGAAATTGGTCTACATTTCAGTTCTTTGGTCTGGTAGTCTGTCTGGGGACTACTTTCTTGGCTGATTGAGCAGTCAAGTGTGTTGAAAATGTGTTTTAGAAAACAAGACTCAGTATACTTTAGCAGGTAAATATCACTCTATTTTTCTAAAGGGAGAGGAGATTTCCTCTCTAGTTTTTCTCCAACTCCCTTGTTCAAGGCCTATAACTAGCACTATAGGATTGTCTACAGCAGAAGTAGATTATGCAATTGTGAAAGTTTACTTCAGCAGCCTCCAAAAATTGGATGAAAAGTGCCTTTGATTCAAGCATTTTTTTTATTTTCTGAGAATCCAGAAACATGTGATATAACTCCATAACAGTAAACTGTACCTTTAGTGAGTTGCTTTTCAAAATAGTTTCCCTTTTTTGGGGGCTTTCTCCAGTCCACCTACGCACAGGGTTGAGGGTGATCCCAAAGTAAGTGAGATAATAAAGGAGATATAATTTACAACTTGAAGCACAGAGGACTACTTTGAGGAAGTGATTTGAAGATAAATCAAAGTAACTATTACTGGTTTGAGATAATCTTTGAGGAATAATTCATGTATATGGTAAGAGCACAAACTATTATGACAAATCTCACAAAGGGTTGCAACTTAATAATCAAAGAAAAGATTTACATATTTTAGGATTTGATGAAATTGATTATTTAAGTAAGAAAAGGAAAATTATAAAAATAGCCTAATGAGAGTTTGACTAATATCTCAGATATATTATAATTTAATTCTAAGGAATGACAAACCAAATTAACCCCCCTTAAAATATCCCATTCGTCAGTATAGTCTAGTATATAAGTATGATATAATAGTGTTATTTTATGGTCCTACTACTTATTAATAAATGATTTAGTGATTAAACCTCAGGGGAAGACTAATAGAATAGTTATACTCAAATAAAACTCACAATACTTGGATTTAAATGCGTGCTAGTGGTGGAAAATAGAAGAATAAAATATAGTTATAGCTTTTATAAAGATAATATCAATTTATAATGGCTTTTATAATATATTTCTGAATGCTAATAATTGTATAGTAGTGTTTTTTTGAATTTTAGTAATTGAATGATGATAAATAACCTTCAAAATCCCTCCTTACTTATACCCAAATCCACTGGAGTGCACAGAACTTCAATCCAGATGATGTCACTGCTATACCCGGCAATTACAGCACTGTGAGGGCCCATCACCTCCCCATGGCGTCCACGTCAAGCAGATTTAACACCCAGACCTCCAGTAAGGACCCTCCATCACTATCAATGATACCACAGATCTATACCACAAATAGAAAATCCAGATAAAAGCGGATACCATAAAGAAACAGGTAAAATAAACAATCAAAAAGAGATTTAATGAAACCAAAAGCATATAAAGGAAAAAAATAAAATTTCCAAGCCCCCAATAACATCCCCAAGCATCCAAATTAACCCAGAAATGTCCTTCCAACCCATAAATCCGTGAATAACCATCCAAGGAAGTAATTTAAGTTGTCCAAACTGGGTGTATGCGCGTGATATAGGTGTCTATGCTTCTGTAGGCGTTGTGAGTCCACTTTTTTCGTCCATATGACCTAAAATAAGCAGAAAAACAAAGTTTATAGGCTATTAAGCGGCTAAAACCCACTTATATACCTAAATATACATAATATACTGCATATTTCACTGAATATGAGATTTTTGTGTACATATAAGCTAATGTATGTCAATAATTACTTCATATCACTTAAGATAAGTATATTATGACTCCATTAACACCTTAATAAGCATTTTTAGGCTATGGATAAGCTATTTAAACTACTATAAGTTATATAATAGAATAATAATTATATATATATATAATATAATAATATATATTATTATTTTAACCTTATTTTTAAGATATAAGCTTAATTTACTTAAGGTTATCTTATTTTAAGCATAAGAAATACTCAGTCCTAGGGATATCTAGGCTGACACTCCCTCACCCCTAAAAAACAATAAAAAGAAAAAAATGTTAAGACATTTTAATTAAAAGTAATGGGTGAAATAAAAAATTAAAAAAAAAAAAATTTATGATACATATGCTGAATAAACAGTATTATTTAGATTTAAATTTTTTCAAGAGATTTTTAAGATCAGAGATTTCATTTTCTGGAATCCACTGGTCATATTCACTTGATTTATTTTTAAATCTTAATAGATACTCAACTCCCTTTTCTTTAGTAAGGTGTCTCTTTTTAAGTATCTTTTCAATTTCTGCCTTTTCAACTATTTCTTCAGGTTGCTGTTTATGCCTTCCTGTTATTCTTTGAAATAGAGCAGTATCATTAGAATGGTATGGTTTTATAAGAGAAATAGGAAATACTGGATGTTTTCTATCATATGGTGCATATAGAATAACCTCAACAGCATTATTACCAACCATATTTTTAACTACAAATGGTCCAATAAATGGATCCTTCAATTTAACATTACCATTTAAATTGAAATGTAGTGTTGAAATAAGGACTTCATCACCCTCTTTGAACATTTGTTCTTTATGGGCTTTATCCCATCTTTTCTTTTCATACTCAAACGCCTTATTTATACATTCTTGAGCATGTTTTCTGCATAATTCTTGCATCTGAAGAAAGGATTTAGTACCTGGATGGATATCCAATCTAGGTAACTTATTAAGAGTTTTAGCAGGGGTATTAGGTACATAACCCAACCATACCTCAAATGGCTTCTTGCCAGTGACAGAATGTACTTTACTATTATATGCAAATTCTAAAACTGGGATAAGGGTTACCCAATCATGTGTGAATTTGTCATTGTCTTTAAAATTAAGACCAAAAGCACAGTATCTTCTTATCATATCTTCTAAAGTTTGTATCATTCTTTCTGCTAGCCCATCAGTTTGTGGATGGTGTGCTGTAGAAAGTTTTAATTGACACCCTGAAACATCCATAAGTGATGTCCAGAACTCAGAAGTAAATTTAGGATCTCTGTCAGAAACTATTGCTTTGGGGAAACCTGCTATATTTAACATTTGTGTCCACCATAAAAAAGCTAAGTAATTTGCAGAAACCTCTTTGTGGGTAGGAATAAATTTACACATCTTTGTAAATCTATCTACAATTACCCAGCAGGAGTTATAACTCTTATGCCCTGCTATTGGCAAACCTGTTACAAAGTCCATGTTAATGATTTCCCATGGAGCTTTTGGTTGCTCAATTTGTTCTAATAAACCAGCTCTTTTGCCTGTTAATCTTTTAGATTTTTGACAAGAATCACATGTTTCAACATATTTATGAACATCCTCAGACATGTTAATCCACCAAGCTGTGTTTTTTACTCTGGTTAATGTTTTATGGTAGTCAAAATGACCTTCTAATATATCATCATGACATATACTTAACATTAACTCCTTCATTGAAGGGGGAATCACAATTACATTACTTAATTTTTTGCTGTAATATATAAAACCATCCTCAATGGAAAATTTTCCTTTTTCTAATGCCTCTTTATACTTATTTGGTAATGTTTTTATTAAAACATTCATTGAAGTATTAGATGGATCATTTAATATTGTAGTGAGCTTACTCAAGTCAGGATCTGAATTATAATTATCAAGAATTTATTGCATAAATTCATCCTCAAGATCTACAATATAAATGCCATAAATGTTAATAATCTCTGACTCAGGAACATAAGCAGGATTATCATCATTATTAGGCAGAGGTACTCTAGATAACAGATCTACATTAGAGTGCAAGGTTCCTGCTCTATGTGTAATATTCATCCGTCCTCTGTATTCTTGTACAGCTAATTGCCATCTAAACATGTGTCTATTAGGAGTTTTCATGTTTAAGAGTGACTTAACTGCACTACAGTCAGTTATTAACTCAAATTTTTGGTCTTCAAGGTAATAATGTAGCTTCTCAAGAGCCCATACTACTTCCAAACATTCAAGTTGAGTAGCACCATATTTCAATTCACTACTTCTCAGAGTACGTGAAATATAGCAGATTACTACTTCTGACATTTTTCCTTCAATAAGTTGTTTTTGATGCAAAGCAGCACCCAGACCAATAAAACTTGCATCTGTATATAATACAAAAGGTAATTGGAAATCTGTTAATCCCAAGATAGGAGCTGTCATTAAACATTCTTTCAACTTATCAAAAGCCTGCTGTCTTTCATTATTCCAAATGAAAGCTTCTGATTTCTTTATCAGTGTGGTCAATGGTGCAGCAATTGATTGGTAGTTTTTTATATATTGTCTATAAAAACCACACATTCCAAGAAAATATTGTACATCCTTTACATTTTGAGGAATGCCAATATTCTTGATTGCAGCCAACTTATTTTAGTCTACACATATTTGTAAGCCAGATACAATATGACAAAGCACTTTTAAAGATTCAAACCCAAATCTACATTTTTTCAATGCAAGGGTCATTTTTATTTCATCCATTTTTTGAAATACTTTCCTTAAATGGATTAAGTGTTCATCATAAGTTTTAGAGAACACTATGATGTCATCAATGTATACCATTAACCATCCCTCAATCATTTCATTATGGAATGTTATATCCATTAACTTCTGAAATACTGATGGAGCATTTTTTGGTCCAAATGGCATTCTGACATACTTATAAATTCCCATGTGTGTTGTTATCAACAAAAAGTTCTGTGAAATCTTTTGAACAGGAATTTGATGGTACCCTTTATTTCCATCTAGGCAACTTATATAATTAGCACCTTTAAGGGTAGCATGTATAGAGGCAATACTTGGCAAGGGATAAATATCATCTACTGTAAATGTATTTAATGCTCTATAATCACCACAGAGTCTTGCTTTATCTTGTTCATAAGAAATTAGCACTGGTGATATTACACAATATTTTGGTGTAGTTTCAACCTTCTCAAGAATGTTCATATTCAATAACATCTTAATATTATCTTCTATGTCTTTCCTCTTCATTGGTGAAGCAGGGTATGGTTTCTTTTTAAGACTAGCAGGAATATTATCCATATCATAGGTTAAACTAATCTTCATTTCATGATCTTTTACAAGGCCAAGTTCATTTGTACCATGTGCAAAAGCCATTGGAAATTCTTTAATTAATTCCAAAATATTATTTTTCTCAGTTTTACTTATCTGAGTGCCAAATGATGCTTTTTAAATTTCTGTTTCCAGAAGTTCCATCTCATTGGATTCTCTTCCTTTACACAGAGAATTTGTTACTGACTCAATGTGTAAGACTGTGTTAAAAGAATTTATCTTAAATTTCCTTTCACCATTCATGCCAATTGTAAAATTGTTATAAGAAGGGTCTAATTTTACACCAAATTTAGTCAGAATATCATTTCCAATGATAAAACAGTTACTACAGTTAGTATTATCCATTACTACAAAGTCACAAGTTACCCTTACATAACCATGTTGATGTTTAAAGAAAACAGAAGCTTTGTATTTACCAATGGGGTGTAGTACTGATCCAAAACCTCTCCAATTTTTACTTTGAAGTGTTTCAAGCTTAGACTTATATTCACTATCAATTTTCTGCAATGTATTAGTGGAAACAACAGAACCAGCAGCTCCTGTGTCCAGTACTATATTAACATTTTCACCAGAAATGATAGCTGGAACCGTGATAGGTGTCATTCTAAAGTTATCAGCTTGTATATCCTTAATGATTTCAGCATCCTCAAAACTCATTAAAGATTCATTTGAGTCCATATTTAATATTGGATTTTCAAAGATGGACAAATCATCTTCCAACATACAGACTTCATTTTCATCACTATATGAGATATTGCTGTCATAATCACTTGATTCTTTACTTTTTTAAGTTTCAGTTTCAGATTCACGTTGATTTTCAACAATATTTATATTTTTCTCACATTTGTGACCTTTTACCCAAGGTTTGTTACACTTATAACAAGTATTTGTTTCATACTTTTTAGGTACTACAGGTGCAGTAGGTTTTTTCTGCTTCTCCTGAAGTGTTTTTGAATTCTGAATTTTTACAGGTTCAACATTTTGTTTATAAGTGGAATACCTTGATTCATACTTATGGTTTAATAATATTTCATTGCAAATACTAATAAAGTCAGAATATTCAGTAACATTTAATGTTCTAGCTACAACAATGTCTCTGACAGATATAGGTAATTTATATATTATCTTATCTTTCCATAAGTTAAAATCCATATGAGGCTCAATGGCTTTTAATATTTTATTTAAATTCATTAAAAATTAACATAGGTTTGTCACCATTCAACGGATTATACCTAGTCTTCTCATAAAGTCTCTGCTGAGTAAGCCTGAATTTAGAACCTCCAAATTGTTTTTCAATAAGTTGTTTCCATTCAGCCCAAGAGTAATCTTTACCCTCACTCATTACAGCTTCAAACCATAGGAAAGCAACATCCTTAAATAAAGAAATTAATTTTGATGTTATTTCTTCATCTGGTAACTTATATGACAATTTCAAGTTGTCAATTCTTTGAATAAAATGTTGCCAATCAGAGCTGGCTTCCCCATCATAAGTTGGGTACTGATCTATCTTAGGCCAGTTTTTCTGATTGGATTTTATCTCACTAATCTTAGGTAAATTCAACAACTCATTCACTTTTGATAAATGGTCTTGTATTTCCTCCTGCACGGATTTGTGACTTACATTTTCGGATTTGACACTACCACCAGATGGTTTTAATTGTGGTGGTATAGGGAACGAATGAGATTCACTTTTGCCAATGAAAGGATTATTATTATATTGATTATATTTATGATTATCCTGGTTCATTAGTAGATTGGAAGTTTCAATCTCAACTTTAGTTAATCTTTGTAGCAACTCAGAGACACTTTGATTTGTCTGGGCAAAAGATAACTTTGTTCTTGATTCAGTTTTCAATAAATGTGTTTCATATAATTTTTCTAACTCACAGAATTTGTTTGAAAGGTCATTATATTTATTACTCAATGAATCATATTTAAGAGTTAGAGACAAATGTTCTTTCTCTAATTCTTTGTTACGTGTTGCTAATTGAGAAATGTTTAATGTGAAGGATTAAATTGTATCAGTAGTGAGCTTAACTGTCTGTTCCTCACAATCAGTCATTCTATTCCACAATGCTGAAACAATTCTATGGACAGTTGGATTATTGTTAAACTATTCCATGTCTTCCTTTTCAATTCTCTCACTCTCCTGTGAACTTCTCATCTCACTAGTAGGTGGTTGCAACTGAGGGTTAACTGTATTATCATTATAAATAGTACTTTTATTTTGGACAAAAGACAAGTCAGGTGTATCTACTCTAAAACCTAAATTTCGTAAATCCTCCTCTATTTTTTGTACAGATATAAAATCAATAGAATTACCTATATTTTAATTATCAGTATTGTGTTCAATCTAAGAGGGTAATCTACTTACCATGGGATAGATGCCAGTCCTTATTTTTGGCGCTTTTTTCCTTTTTAAGGGTGAACTGAGAAAGTCAGATGAGGTGGTGGATCCCTTTTGCAATTGTGGCTGGTCCACTGTTGATGAAACCAGTCCCATTTCCATTTGTTTACCAGGATTTTCTCCTGGGAGTGAGTTGACCTGCCTTGGGTAGGGGGTTGCTGATTTGGCTGACTGGGCTGGCCTCCCTTTAACTCTGCCAATGCCTGATTCATCTGCTGAAACCCTACCTTGCAATTGTTTTGCAATTGCTCTACCTCTTTGAACATGAGTGATTTGGATTCTTCCAACTTCAGAACCTGTTTGGTCAGGTGGGAAAGTTGATCCTTAAGAGGAGGAGACATCTTTTTTATAGTTATCTTTTTTAAGAGGGCTTCCTTTTCCTCTATACTCATGCTTTTTGCCTGGGGGTATTGTTGACCCTCCATGGTGATGTCCTGGAAAGTTTTTGTTAGCTTTAGACCTGGTATTATAAGCAGGCTTTTCACTTACACTGTCCTGGGGAGCACTCATATTGTTAAGAATGACAATATTTTACATCTACAAAAAGGAAAAAACTCTATGGAATTAGTGGCCAAAAGATATTAGCAATGATATTACTAATAAAAAAGCAATGGAGCTTACCCTGAATTTATATCTTTATTTTTTAAATAAACTATAAGAAAATTCAAAAAAATCTGTTAAAAATATAATAATAAGTTCAACTAGACCTTTATAAGGGTAAATAAGTAGCTTACCAAGCTTTAACCAAATACCAATTTAATTGGGTGTTATATTGGTGTCCAAATACCAAGTGAAATTGGGTTTATATTGGGTACAGTTACTACTGTAAATACCTAATTTTTATGATAATAAATTAGTAAAATTATTTTAAGGGCTCTTTTCCGCAATCACTGAGTTATGATGACCCACTAATATGCAGCAGACCCAAATATTTTGTTATTTTGAGCTGTACTAAGGTAAAAATCATGTCCCAAGGCTTATACTAAATAATAAGTAAAATATAAGGAAAGACCCCCAATTGTCAGTATAGTCTAGTATATAAGTATGATATAATAGTGTTTATTTATGGTACTACTACTTATTGATAAATGATTTAGTGATTAAACCTCAGGGGAAGACTAATAAAATAGTTGTACTCAAATAAAACTCACAATACTTGGATTTAAATGTGTGCTAGTGGTGGAAAATAGATGTATAAAATATAGTTATAGCTTATATAAAGATAATATCAATTTATAATGGCTTTTATAATATATTTCTGAATGCTAATAATTGTATAGTAGTGTTTTCTTGAATTTTAGTAATTGAATGATGATAAATAACCGTCGAAATCCCTCCTTACTTATACCCAAATCCACTGGAGTGCACAGACCTTCAATCCAGATGATGTCACTGCTATCCCCAGAAATTACAGCACTGTGAGGGCCCATCACCTCCCCATGGCGTCCACTTCAAGCAGATTTAACACCCAGACCTCCAGTAAGGACCCTCCATCACTATTAATGATACCACAGATCTATACCACAAATAGAAAATCCAGATAAAAGCAGATACCATAAAGAAACAGGTAAAATAAACAATCAAAAAGAGATTTAATGAAACCAAAAGCATATAAGGGAAAAAAATAAAATGTCCAAGCCCCCAATAACATCCCCAAGCATCCACATTAACCCAGAAATGTCCTTCCAACCCATAAATCGTGAATAACCATCCAAGGAAGTAATTTAAGTTGTCCAAACTGGGTGTATGCGCCTGATATAGGTGTCTATGCTTCTGTAGGCATTGTGAGTCCACTTATTTTGTCCATATGACCTAAAATAAGCAGAAAAACAAAGGTTATAGGCTATTAAGGGGCTAAAACCCACTTATATACCTAAATATACATAATATACTGCATATTTCACTGAATATGAGATTTATGTATACATATAAGCTTATGTATGTCAATAATTACTTCATATCACTTAAGATAAGTAAATTATGACTCCATTAACACCTTAAATAAGCATTATTAGTCTATGGATAAGCTATTTAAACTACTACAAGTTATATAATAGAATAATAATTATATATATATATATATATATAATATAATAATATATATTATTATTTTAACCTTATTTTTAAGATATAAGCTTAATTTACTTAAGGTTATCTTATTTTAAGCATAAGAAATACCCAGTCCTAGGGATATCTAGGCTGACACCATTCCTCCTCACACTGACCCATTAATCACCCAGCCATCATATACCCACAGACCCATTTAATCCACCAGAGCTCCCATTTATTAAGCATCTAACCTCATAACCCTTCTTCCCTGTTCCTACTTCACAGACCTCTCAATTTACCCTCAGATCCACAATTATCCCCTATTTGAATATTGCCTTGATCTTAGCACTAGATTACATTCACATTGCCAATGATTGAAAAGTATAAGCATCTTTACCATTAGTGTGATTTTAAGGTTTGTATAGCACAGCTGATTAAAGAATGCAATGTAATGTAATTGCCCCAAGGTTTCTTGTTGTGCATTGCTAATGGAGTTAGAGCTTGAATAGTGGGGTAATTGAGGTACTTTTGCTTTGAGTGTCACGTGGAGCATGATAGATGCTTGGGTGTAAAACGGGAGCTCTGTCAAGAGTGGAAACACTTCATTAAAAAATTTTCACCATCATCTCTTATACTTTTTTTTAAAAAAAATTAATTCTTGAACACACTGACCCTACCCCTACTCCTCCTCACCCACAAGCTGATGGGGAGCTTCCCACTCATCAATTCAAAACTATGTGAATAGCCTGTGTTTCCATGGATTTATGTTGTGTGGAGAGTACATAATTACAAGTTCCTCACAAGAAGTGTGATTTTTGTCAATGTTATCGAGTAGCGTGTAATGCATTGGCTCTCAATTATAATGCAGAACCATTTACCTCTACTAAATTTTGGTCAATTGCCAAGATGAAGGCTGTCCTCAAAGATATTGGGGACATTCCTACTACCAGTGATTTGGCTGTAGATAAATTGGAGGGTTTGGGTCTAGAGGAGAGGTTGGAAATCTCAAGTTGGGCTACAGATGTAGCTTCAGGGAAATAAAGGATGGTGGATGAAGAATTAGACCAGGTTTTCAAGGATGCTTCAGAGAAAGCAGGGGATGAAGCCACCACTTCTAAAAAACAATGACTGATCATTAAGGATGACAATGAAGATTAAGTAGAGGTGGTAGAGAAGAAACCATTGTTTCTTGAAGTAGACTCTTATTTTGGAGTAAGTGAATTAATTTAAAGTTTTATTACTTTGATGGGTAACTGATTTTTGTTTTTAGAGAGTGGAGACCACAGAAGGGGTTCCCATAGTGTTGTGGTCTGCCAAATTTGGAAGAGGCCTTTATTGGGCTGTTTGGCACTGTTTTGGTATGTCTTAATTGACATTGGTTGAATAATTGGGTGTTTTTTTGGTTTTATTCAGTTAATATTGGGAAAATTGGTATGTGGGTACCACCATTGGATTGGAAGTTTTTTCTCTATATTTTATGTCTTGATGACATTTTTCATATTCTAAGTTTTAAGGGTTCATTTCCTCTTTTTTTCATTTCTAAAAGATAGCTGTTTAATTTTGTTTTTTGTGTTTTACAGGCTAACCTTAAGTCTTAGGGTTAAGTGATTAGTACCATAAAGTAGAGCTGATTTGGCTCTATATTTTATGTAACAATTTTGTCATAGTTTAATTTTTTGTTTTAAGGGTTTTAGTAGTTGTGGTGGATTTTTCTAAGTATTTTGGGCTTTATTGGAGGTTTTTGGTGGTTTTCTAGCTTCAGGGAGCTCTGTCCGCTTCTAGGTGGGCTTCCCAACATCAGGTGGCCCACCCGCCTTGGTTATAGAAGGCTGGGAAGCTTTTCTAGAGGGTTTTTATTCAATTTGGCTGTCAAAAGTGCCAAATTCATTGCTGTGCATGGATTTTTTAGATGGTGGTCTGTGTGTACATACTTAAGAAGATAGTTTGGGGCAACTTTAATTATCATAGCACCATCTGATAGTTATATCATTGTTTCTCACTCAGTTTTCACTGTTTTTCGGCCACAACTGGCTGTGTTTGTTGCAAGGTTAGTTATTCATTTAACTCAACTTTGACAACTGGTTTCACTGGTGTAGCTTTGCAACCTTCATAAAGTATTATTGCTTTTTTCTGTCCAACAAGTGCACAGTATTTTGTTTTTTCTGGTGTGGATCTTTCTGAATTTCAGGTTTCTGGTTCTTTGGTTCTCAGTGGTCTGCTATTGGATAATTTCTTGACTTGTAAAGCAGTAAAGAAGTGTGTTGGAAGGGGTATAGTAACAGTCTCTAATTTTCTGTAGCAAATAAATCTCACCTGGTATTTCTCAAAGTTACAGGGGTTTTTCTCTCCAGTTTTACTTCAACCCCCTTGGGCAAGGCATATAGCTAGTACTATAAGATTGTCTACAGCTTTGACCAGTGGGCCAATCCCTGAGGTTCCCACAGAAACCAAATAACCAATTTAAAGTGGTCCGTTGAACATTGAAAACACTTAGTTAGCAGTCAAAGTCTTGGATCAATCATGGTCTATGCCACCCCATTGAACTTGTTGAATGACATTCATCAAGGATTTATGTGAGGAGCTTGGGAAGATTGTTGATTAGGCTTTGTATGATATAGCTAAGGAATTTTTAGATATTGGGGAGGTGGTCTTTGCTGAAGGTGATAAGGTGTTTGAAAATAGTTGAAAAAGAATTCATCAAATAATGGAGAAGATGAAGGATTTGATTCAAAATAAAGTGAAAGAAAAAAATAGTTTAGAGAAAAGAATTAAAGAAAAAAAAGGAAAAAATTACTGTTTTGTATGTAGTTTTATCTTGAATATCATTTTATTTTGTTATTTGGTTTTTTATTTATTGTGTAAAGAGAAGAAAAGAAAGAGAAAAAAATGATTGTATTTAAAAAAAGAAAATTTTTAAGAAAAAAGAAATTTAGAATTTGAAAAGAGGTTTAATTCAAGGTTGATTGTTGGAGAAGGTTGTTTTGAGTGTTTTGATAGTTTAAATTTTGAGGAAACAGAAAAGAAATGAAAACGAAAAGAGTTTGAAGGCTGAAAGAAAAATATAAAAAGATTTTAGAGAAGGAACATAATAATGTAATATGAAATTAATTTTAGAAAGAAAAAAATGTTTTAATTAGTTTGAAATTTTATTTTATTTTTTATTTTAATTTCAGTTTATTTTATTTTTTAGTTTAATTTAATTTATTTTTATTTTACTTTTATTTTATTTTATTTTATTTTATTTTGTGTTGATAAAGTTTTAAATTTTGGTTTAAAAGAAATATATGGAAATTAAAAATTTTGTAAAATTGAAAAATTGAAAAATATTTAAAAGAATTATTAAGATTTTAATGATTATGAAGTTTTAGTTTTTTATAATTTTTTTTTTGTAAAAAAATTGAAATAAATGTTATGGATTTAAGATTTTAAGTTTGAGAAAAGAAAAAGAGAAAAAGAAAGAAAGAATTTCAAGGTTTAGGTTTTGAAGGATATTTAATATGAAAAGTTTTGATAAGTTCAGGAGCATTAGAAATGTTAATGGCTGATTCCCAGGATGTTTTATTAGTGTCATTGAGGTAGCCTTCCCATTCCACAAGGTATTGAAGTTTCCATTTGCACCTTCTTGAATCAAGAATCCGTCTTACTTCCCACTCTAGATGATCTTATACTTCCACCAGTTCTGGAGGAGGATAGTTCTTTCCTGGATATATTTCTTGAGCTAGTTTCAAGAGAGATACATGAAAAACAGGATGAATGGATTGCCACTTTGGAGGTAGCTTGAGTCAAAATGCATTTTTGGAAATTTCAGTATCAATTTCAAATGGACCCAAGCATTTCTCAGATAGTTTCTCTCAGTATAGTCTAGTATATAAGTATGATATAATAGTTTTTATTTATGGTCCTACTACTTATTCATAAGTGATTTAGTGATTAAACCTCATGGGAAGTCTAATAAAATAGATATACTCAATTTAAACTCACAATACTTGGATTGAAATGTATGCTTAGTGGTGGAAAATAGATAAATAGAATATAACTATAGCTTAATGTATGGAGGCAATCCTTGGCAAGGGATAAATATCATCTACTGTAAATGTATTTAATGCTCTATAATCACCGCAGAGTCTTGCTTTATCTTGTTCATAAGAAATTAGCACTGGTGATATTACACAATATTTTGGTGTAGTTTCAACCTTCTCAAGAATGTTCATATTCAATAACATCTTAATATTATCTTCTATGTCTTTCCTCTTCATTGGTGAAGCAGGGTATGGTTTCTTTTTAAGACTAGCAGGAATATTATCCATATCACAGGTTAAACTAATCTTCATTTCATGATCTTTTACAAGGCCAAGTTCATTTGTACCATGTGCAAAAGCCATTGGAAATGCTTTAATTAATTCCAAAATATTATTTTTCTCAGTTTTACTTATCTGAGTTCCAAATGATGCTTTTGAAATTTCTGTTTCCAGAAGTTCCATCTCATTGGATTCTCTTCCTTTACACAGAGAATTTGTTACTGACTCAATGTGTAAGACTGTGTTAAAAGAATTTATTTTAAATATCTTTTTACCATTCATTCCAATTGTAAAATTGTTATTAGAAGGGTCTAATTTCACACCAAATTTAGTCAGAATATCATTTTCAATGATAAAACAGTTACTACAGTTAGTATTATCAATTACTACAAAGTCACAAGTTACTCTTACATAACCATGTTGATGTTTAAAGAAAACAGCAGCTTTGTATCTACCAATGGGGTGTAGCACTGATCCAAAACCTCTTCAATTTTTACTTTAAAGTGGCTCAAGCTTAGACTTATATTCACTATCAATTTTCTGCAATGTATTAGTGGAAACAACAGAACCAGCAGCTCCTGTGTCCAGTACTATATTAACATTTTCACCAGAAATGATAGCTGGAACCGTGATAGGTGTCATTCTAAAGTTATCAGCTTGTATATCCTTAATGATTTCAGCATCCTCAAAATTCATTAAAGATTCATTTGAGTCCATATTTAATATTGGATTTTCAAAGATGGACAAATCATCTTCCAACATACAGACTTAATTTTCATCACTATATGAGATATTGCTGTCATAATCACTTGATTCTTTACTTTTTTCAGTTTCAGTTTCAGATTCACATTAATTTTCAATAATATTTATATTTTTCTCACATTTGTGACCTTTAACCCAAGGTTTGTTACACTTATAAAAAGTATTTGTTTCATAATTTTTAGGTACTACAGGTGCAGTAGGTTTTTTCTGCTTCTCCTGAAGTGTTTTTGAATTTTGAATTTTTACAGGTTCAACATTTTGTTTATAAGTGGAATACCTTGATTCATACTTATGGTTTAATAATATTTCATTGCAAATACTAATAAAGTCAGAATATTCAGTAACATTTAATTTTCTAGCTACAACAATGTCTCTGACAGATATAGGTAATTTATATATTATCTTATCTTTCCATAAGTTAAAATCCATATGAGGCTCAATGGCTTTTAATATTTTATTTAAATTCATTAAAAATACCATAGGTTTGTCACCATTCAACGGATTATACCTATTCTTCTCATAAAGTCTCTTCTGAGTAAGCCTGAATTTAGAACCTCCAAATTGTTTTTAAATAAGTTGTTTCCATTCATCCCAAGAGTAATCTTTACACTCACTCAATACAGCTTCAAACCATAGGAAAGCAACATCCTTAAATAAAGAAATTAATTTTGATGTTATTTCTTCATCTGGTAACTTATATGAGAATTTCAAGTTGTCAATTCTTTGAATAAAATGTTGCCAATCAGAGCTGGCTTCCCCATCTTAATTTGGGTACTGATCTATCTTAGGCCAGTTCTTCTGATTGGATTTTATTTCACTAATCTTGGGTAAATTCAAAAACTCATTCACTCTTGATAAATGGTCTTGTATCTCCTCTTGTACAGATTTGTGACTAACATTTTCAGATTTGACACTACCACCAGATGGTTTTAATTGTGGTGGTATAGGGAAGGAATGAGATTCACTTTTGCCAATGAAAGGATTATTATTATATTGATTATACTTATGATTATCCTGGTTCATTAGTAGATTGGCAGTTTCAATCTCAACTTTAGTTAATCTTTGTAGCAACTCAGAGACACTTTGATTTGTCTGGGCAAAAGATAACTTAGTTCTTGATTCAGTTTTCAACAAGTGTGTTTCATACAATTTTTCCAACTCACAGAATTTGTTTGAAAGTTCACTATATTTGTTACTCATTGAATCATATTTAATAGTTAGAGAAAAATTTTCTTTCTCTAATTCTTTATTACGTGTTTCCAGTTAAGGAATATTTAATTTCAAGGATAAAATTGTATCACTAGTGAGCTTAACTGTCTGTTCCTCACAATCAGTCATTATATTCCACAATGCTGAAACAATTCTATGGACAGTTGGATTATTGTTAAAATATTACATGTCTTCCTTTTCAATTCTCTCACTCTCCTGTGAACTTCTCATCTCACTAGTAGGTGGTGGCAACTGAGGATTAACTGTATTATCATTATAAATAGTTCTGTTATTGTGGACAAAAGACTAGTTAGGTGTATCTACTCTAAAACCTAGATTTCTTAAATCCTCCTCTATTTTCTGCACTGATTTAACATCAATAGGATTACCTATGTTGTAATTATCAGTATTGTGTTCAATCTGAGAGGGTAACCTTCTTACCATGGGATAGATGCCAGTCCTTATTTTTGGCGCTTTTTTCCTTTGTAAGGGTGAACTGAGGAAGTCAGATGAGGTGGTGGATCCCTGTTGCAGCTGTGGCTGGTCCATTGTTGATGGAACCAGTCCCACTTCCATTTGTCTACCAGGATTTTCTCCTGGGATAGGGGGTTGCTGACTTGGTGGACTTGGCTGGCCTCCCTTTAGCTCTGCCAGTTTCTGATTCATTTGTTGAAATCCTACCTTGCAATTGTTCTGTAATTGCTCTACCTCTTTGAACATGAGTGCCTTGGATTCTTCCAACTTCAAAACCTGTTTGGCCAAGTGGGAGAGATGATCCTGAAGAGGAGGAGACATCTTTTTTATAGTTATCTTTTTTAAAAGGGTGTCTTTTTCCTCTATGCTCATGTTCTCTGCCTGGGGGTGTTGCTTACCCTCAATGGTTATGTCCTGGATAGTTTTTGTTAGCTTTAGACCTAGTATTATAAGCAGGCTTTTCACTTACACTGTCCTGAGGAGCACTCATATTGTTAATAATGACAATATATCACGTATACAGAAAGGAAAAACTCTATGGAATTAGTAGACAAAAGTTATTAGCAATTTTATTACTAATAAAAAAGCACTGGAGCTTAAACTGAATTTATATCTTTATTTATTTAAATAAAATATAAGAAAAATTCAAACCAATCTGTTAAAAATAAAACAATAAGTTTAACTAGACCTTTATAAGGGTGAATTATTAGCTTAACAAGCTTTAACCAAATACCAATTTAATTGGGTGTTATATTAGTGACCAAATACCAAATGAAATTGGGTTTATATTGGGTACAGTTACTACTGTAAATACCTAATTTTTATTATAAAGAATTAGTACAATTATTATAAGGGTTCTTTTCTGCAATCAGTGAGTTATGATGACCCACTAATATGCAGCAGACCCAAATATTTGGTTATTTTGAGCTATACTAAAGTAAAAATCACGTCCCAAGGCTTATACTAAATAATAAGTAAAAAATAAGGAAAGACCCCCAATTGTAAGTATAGTCTAGTATATAAGTATGATATAATAGTATTTATTTATGGTCCTACTACTTATTGATAAATTATTTAGTGATTAAACCTCAGGGGAAGACTAAAAAAATAGATATACTCAAATTAAACTCACAATACTTGGATTGAAATGCATGCTTAGTGGTGGAAAATAGATAAATAGAATATAACTATAGCTTATATAATTATAATATCAACTTATAAAAGGCTTTATAATATATCTATAAATATTAATAATTGTATTGAAGTGTTATATTGAATTTTAGTAAGTAATTGATGATAAATAACCGTCAAAATCCCTCCTTACTTATACCCAAATCCACTGGAGTGCACAGACCTTCAATCCAGATGATGTCACTGCTATCCCCGGCAATTACAGCTCTGTGAGGGCCCATCACCTCCCCATGGCGTCCACTTCAAGAATATTCAACACCCAGACTTCCAGTAAGGACCCTCCATCACAATTAATGATAACACAGATCTATACCACAAATAGAAAATCCAGATAAAAGCGGATACCATAAAGAAACAGGTAAAATAAGCAATCAAAAAGAGATTTAATGAAACCCAAAGCATATAAAGAAAACAAATAAAATTTCCAAGCCCCAAATAAAATCCCCAAGCATCCACATTAACCCAGAAATGACCTCCCAACCCATAAATACATGAATAACCATCCAAGGAACAGATTTAGTTGTCCAAACTGAGTGTATGCGCCTGATATAGATGTTTATGCTTTGTTAGGCGTTGTGAGTCCACTGATTTTGTCCATATGACCTAAAATAAGCAGAAAAACAAAGGTTATAGGCTATTAAGAGGCTAAAACCCACTTATAGACCTAAATATACATAATATACTGCATATTTCACTGAATATGAGATTTATTGTCAGCCTAAATATCCTTAGGACTGAGTATTTCTTATGCTTAAAATAAGATAACCTTAACTAGATTAAGCTTATATCTTAAAAATAAGGTTAAAATAATAATATATATTATTTTATTATATATATCTATAATTATTATTCTATTATATAATTTATAATAGTTTAAATAGCTTATCCATGGCCTAATAATACTTATTAAGGTGTTAATGGAGTCATAATATACTTATCTTAAGTGATATGAAGTAATTATTGACATACATAAGCTTATATGTATACATAAATCTCATATTCAGTGAAATATGCAGTATATTATGTATATTTAGGTATATAAGTGGGTTTTAGCCCCTTAATAGCCTATAACCTTTGTTTTTCTGCTTATTTTAGGTCATATGGACGAAATCAGTGGACTCACAACGCCTACAGAAGCATAGACACCTATATCAGGCGCATACACCCAGTTTGGACAACTAAAATTACTTCCTTGGATGGTTATTCACGGATTTATGGGTTGGAAAGATGTTTTTGGGTTAATGTGGATGCTTGGTGATGTTATTGGGGGCTTGGACATTTTATTTTTTTCCCTTATATGCTTTTAGTTTCATTAAATCTCTTTTTGATTATTTATTTTACCTGTTTCTTTATGGTATCCGCTTTTATCTGGGTTTTCTATTTATGGTATGACTCTGTGTTATTATTAATAGTGATGGAGGGTCCTTACTGGAGGTCTGGGTGTTGAAACTACTTGAAGTGGACGCCATGGGGAGGTTATGGGCCCTCACAGTGCTGTAATTGCCGGGGATAGCAGTGACATCATCTGGATTGAAGGTCTGTGCACACCAGTGGATTTGGGTATAAGTAAGGAGGGATTTTGACGGTTTATTATCATCATTCAATTACTACACTTCAAACAAACAATACAATACAATTATTAGAAATCAGAAATATATTATAAAGCCCTTATAAATTGATATTATCTTTATAAAAGCTATAACTATATTTTATTCCTCTATTTTCCACCACTAGCACGCATTTAAATCCAAGTATTGTGAGTTTTATTTGAGTATAACTATTCTATTAGTCTTCCCCTGAGGTTTAATCACTAAATCATTTATTAATAAGTAGTAGGACCATAAAATAACACTATTATATCATACTTATATACTAGACTTTACTGACAATTGGGGGTCTTTCCTTATATTTTACTTATTATTTAGTATAAGCCTTGGGACGTGATTTTTACCTTAGTACAACTCAAAATTAACCAAATATTTGGGTCTGCTGCATATTAGTGGGTCATCATAACTCATTGATTACGGAAAAGAACCCTTATAATAATTGTACTAATTTTTTATCATAAAAATTAGATATTTACAGTAGTAACTGTACCCAATATAAACCCAATTTCACTTGGTATTTGGACACCAATATAACACCCAATTAAATTGGTATTTGGCTAAAGCTTGGTAAGCTAATTATTCACCCTTATAGAGGTCTAGTTAAACTTATTATTATATTTTTAACAGATTTTTTCGAATTTTTCTTATATTTCACTATGCAATATAGGGGGTGGACTTGCTAGCAAGTCCTCAACCTGAACTCAGATGGAACTCAGATGGAACTCAGACTGAACTCATACTGAACCCATACTGAACTCTACTTGAACACCCACCTAAAACTGTTCTGCTGAGTGGTGTTCATCCCTGATTGAATGGTTCCTTTATCAATAGCTCAATGTTTTTTCAATCTATGGTGAGTTTGGGTCCAAGGTTGCGGACTTGCTAGCAAGTCCGCCCCCCATATTGTGTGGTGTTTTTTTTAAATAAATAAAGATATAAATTCAGGGTAAGCTCCATTGCTTTTTTATTAGTAATATAATTACTAATATCTTTTGTCTACTAATTCCACAGAGTTTTTCCTTTTGTAGACGTAAAATATTGTTATTCTGAACAATATGAGTGCTCCCCAGGATAGTGTAAGTGAACAGCCTGCTTATAATACCAGGTCTAAAGCTAATAAAAACTTTCCAGGACATCACCATGGAGGGACAACAGTACCCCCAGCCAGAAAGCATGAGTATAGAGGAAAAGGACGCCCTCTAAAAAAAGATAACTATCAAAAAGACGTCTCCTCCTCTTCAGGATCAACTGTCCCACCTGGCCAAACAGGTTCTGAAGCTAGAGGAATCAAAATCTCTCATGTTCAAAGAGGTAGAGCAGTTGCAAAACAATTGCAAGGTAGGATTTCAGCAGATGAATCAGGCAATGGCAGAATTAAAGGGAGGCCAGCCCAGTCAATCAAATCAGCAACCCCCTACCCAAGGAGGGTCCACTCACTCCCAGGAGAAAATCCTGGTAGACAAATGGAAATGGGACTGGTTTCACCAACAGTGGACAAGCCACAATTGCAACAGGGATCCACCCCCTCATCTGACTTCCTCAGCTCACCCTTACAAGGGAAAAAAGCGCCAAAAATCAGGACTGGCAACCATCCCTTGGTAAGTAACTTACCCTCTCAGATTAGACATAATACTGATAATTACAATATAGGTAATTCTATTGATGTTAAATCTGTACAAAAAATAGAGGAGGATTTAAGAAATTTAGGTTTTAGAGTAGATACACCTGACTTGTCTTTTGTCCATAATAAAAGTACTATATACAATGATAATACAGTTAATCCTCAGTTGCAACCACCTACTAGTGAAATGAGAAGTTCACAGGAGAGTGAGAGAATTGAAAAGGAGGACATGGAATATTTTAACAATAATCCAACTGTCCATAGAATTGTTTCAGCATTGTGGAATAGAATGACTGATTGTGAGGAACAGACAGTTAAACTCACTAGTGATACAATTTCATCCTTAACATTGAACATTTCTCAATTAGCAACACGTAATAAAGAATTAGAGAAAGAACATTTGTCTCTAACTCTTAAATATGATTCATTGAGTAATAAATATAATGACCTTGCAAACAAATTTTGTGAGTTAGAAAAATTATATGAAACACACTTATTAAAGACTGAATCAAGAACAAAGTTATCTTTTTCACAGACAAATCAAAGTGTCTCTGAGTTGCTACAAAGATTAACTAAAGTTGAGATTGAAACTGCCAATCTACTAATGAACCAGGATAATCATAAGTATAATCAATATAATAATAATCCTTTCATTGGCAAAAGTGAATCTCATTCCTTCCCTGTACCACCACAATTAAAACCATCTGGTGGTAGTGTCAAATCTGAAAATATAAGTCACAAATCCGTGCAGGAAGAAATACAAGACCATTTATCAAAAGTGAATGAGTTGTTGAATTTACCTAAGATTAGTGAGATAAAATCCAATCAGAAGAACTGGCCTAAAATAGATCAGTACCCAACTTATGATGGGGAAGCCAGCTCTGATTGGCAACATTTTATTCGAAGAATTTACAACTTGAAATTCTCATATAAGTTACCAGATGAAGAGATAACATCAAAATTAATTTCTTTATTTAGAATGTTGCTTTATTATGGTTTGAAGCTGTCTTAAGTGAGGGTAGAGACTACTCTTGGGCTGAATGGAAACAACTTATTGAAAAACAATTTGGAGGTTCTAAATTCAGGCTTACTCAGCAAAGACTGTATGAGAAGACTAGGTATAATCCATTGAATGGTGACAAACCTATGGTATTTTTAATGAATTTAAACAAAATATTAAAAGCCATTGAGCCTCATATGGATTTTAACTTATGGAAAGATAAGATAATATACAAATTACCTATATCTGTCAGAGACATTGTTGTTGCTAGAACATTAAATGTTACTGAATATTCTGACTTTATTAATATTTGCAATGAAATATTATTAAACCATAAGTATGAATCAAGGTATTCCACTTATAAGCAAAATTTTGAACCTGTAAAAACTCAGAATTCAAAAACACTTCAGGAGAAGCAGAAAAAAGCTACTGCACCTGTAGTACCTAAAAAGTATGAAACAAATACTTGTTATAAGTGTAACAAACCTTGGGTCAAAGGTCACAAATGTGAGAAAAACATAAATATTGTTGAAAATCAACGTGAATCTGAAACTGAAACTGAAAAAAGTAAAGAATCAAGTGATTATGACAGCAATATCTCATATAGTGATGAAAATGAAGTCTGTATGTTGGAAGATGATTTGTCCATCTTTTACAATCCAATACTAAATATAGACTCAAATGAATCTTTAATGAATTTTGAGCATGTTAAAATCATTAAGGATATATAAGAAGATACTGTGATTTTGGTCTTAATTTTAAAGACAATGACAAATTCACGCATGATTGGGTAACCCTTATCCCAGGTTTAGAATTTGCATATAATAGTACAGTACATTCTGTCACTGGCAAAAAGCCATTTGAGTTATGGTTGGGTTATGTACCTAATACCCCTGCTAAAACTCTTAATAAGTTACCTAGATTGGATATTCATCCAGGTACTAAATCTTTTCTTCAGATGCAGGAACTATGCAGAAAACATGCTCAAGAATGTATAAATAAGGCTTTTGAGTATGAAAAGAAAAGATGGGATAAAGCCCATAAAGAACAAATGTTCAAAGAGGGTGATGAAGTCCTTATTTCAACGCTACATTTCAATTTAAATGGTAATGTTAAATTGAAGGATCCATTCATTGGACCATTTGTAGTTAAAAAGATGGTTGGTAATAATGCTGTTGAGGTTATTCTATATGCACCTTATGATAGAAAACATCCAGTATTTCCTATTTCTCTTATAAAACCATACCATTCTAATGATACTGCTCTCTTTCCAAGAAGATCAGGAAGGCATAAACAGCAACCTGAAGAAATAGTGGAAAAAGCAGAAATTGAAAAGATACTTAAAAAGAGACACCTTACAAAAGAAAAGGGAGTTGAGTATCTACTAAGATTTAAAAATAAATCAAGTGAATATGACCAGTGGATTCCAGAAAATGAAATCTCTGATCTTAAAAATCTCTTGAAAAAATTTAATTCTAAATAATACTGTTCATTCAGTATATGTATTATAAAAATTAATTTTTTTTATTATTTCATTCCTTAAGATTAATTAAAATATCTTAACATTTTTTTTATTGTTTTTTTTGGGGTGAGAGAGTGTCAGCCTAAATATCCTTAGGACTGAGTATTTCTTATGCTTAAAATAAGATAACCTTAACTAGATTAAGCTTATATCTTAAAAATAAGGTTAAAATAATAATATATATTATTTTATTATATATATCTATAATTATTATTCTATTATATAATTTATAATAGTTTAAATAGCTTATCCATGGCCTAATAATACTTATTAAGGTGTTAATGGAGTCATAATATATTTATCTTAAGTGATATGAAGTAATTATTGACATACATAAGCTTATATGTATACATAAATCTCATATTCAGTGAAATATGCAGTATATTATGTATATTTAGGTATATAAGTGGGTTTTAGCCCCTTAATAGCCTATAACCTTTGTTTTTCTGCTTATTTTAGGTCATATGGACGAAATCAGTGGACTCACAACGCTTACAGAAGCATAGACACCTATATCAGGCGCATACACCCAGTTTGGACAACTAAAATTACTTCCTTGGATGGTTATTCACGGATTTATGGGTTGGAAAGATGTTTTTGGGTTAATGTGGATGCTTGGGGATGTTATTGGGGGCTTGGACATTTTATTTGTTTCCTTTATATGCTTTTAGTTTCATTAAATCTCTTTTTGATTATTTATTTTACCTGTTTCTTTATGGTATCTGCTTTTATCTGGGTTTTCTATTTATGGTATGACTCTGTGTTATTATTAATAGTGATGGAGGGTCCTTACTGGAGGTCTGGGTGTTGAAACTGCTTGAAGTGGACGCCATGGGGAGGTTATGGGCCCTCACAGTGCTGTAATTGCCGGGGATAGCAGTGACATCATCTGGATTGAAGGTCTGTGCACACCAGTGGATTTGGGTATAAGTAAGGAGGGATTTTGACGGTTTATTATCATCATTCAATTACTACACTTCAAACAAACAATACAATACAATTATTAGAAATCAGAAATATATTATAAAGCCCTTATAAATTGATATTATCTTTATAAAAGCTATAACTATATTTTATTCCTCTATTTTCCACCACTAGCACGCATTTAAATCCAAGTATTGTGAGTTTTATTTGAGTATAACTATTCTATTAGTCTTCCCCTGAGGTTTAATCACTAAATCATTTATTAATAAGTAGTAGGACCATAAAATAACACTATTATATCATACTTATATACTAGACTGTACTGACATTTATGTACACATATAAGCTTATGTATGTCAATAATTACTTCATATCACTTAAGATAAGTATATTATGACTCCATTAACACCTTAATAAGTATTATTAGGCTATGGATAAGCTATTTAAACTACTATAATTTATATAATAGTGTAATAATTATATATATATGTAATATAATCATATATATTATTATTTTAACCTTATTTTTAAGATATAAGCTTAATTTACTTAAGGTTATCTTATTTTAAGTATAAGAAATACTCAGTCCTAGGGATATCTAGACTGACAGTTTCCTAGATGGTTGAGTTTTTTGAATATTTTTTGTTTCAAGCCATACTTTATTGCCTGGTTTAAAGAGTGGAGCAGATTTTTGATTTTTGTTGGCCTGTTCCTTATACCTTTGATTTGCAGATTTCAGGTTAGATTGAAGTTCACCTTGAAGTTGTGAAATTGTTCCAAGATAATGATCATCAGGTTTATTTACTCCTACATGAGTCAAATTTAATTGAGGATGCTGTCCATAGATAGTTTTGAAGGGAGATTGTTTTGTCAAATAATGTGTCAAGTTGTTATAAGCAAATTTGGCCAATGGTAACCATGTGGTCCAACCATCTTGTTGATAATTAAAATAAATTCAAACATATTGTTCAAGGATTTGATTAACTCTTTTGGTTTTCCCATCAGTTTCAGGATGATAAGCAGTAGAAAGATTCCTTGTAATATTTAATTGTTGACATAATTGAGTCCAGAAAGTAGAAACAAAGAGCCTCTATCTGAAATAATATCATTAGTTAATCCATGTTTAGAGAATATGTGTTCTAGAAATAATTTTGCCAAATACTCTGCTGTTGCAGTAGTAGCAGTTTTAATGAAAATAGAAATTTTAGAGAATCTATCAACTACAACTTGTATTCTATCAAAATTATCTGAGGGAGTTACTCAAGAAATGAAATCCATTAAATTTGATTCCCAAGGTTTAGAGGTAACTGGAAGTGATTGAAACAACTCATACTTCCTATGAAAAGGTGCCTTGTTCCTATTACATTCATAACAGGCTTTGATATAGGCCTTGATCTCTCTAGTCATCCCTGTCCAGAAGAAATCCCTTGAAATTAACTAGTTGGTCTTATCAACCCCAAAATTAACAGCTAACAAAGAATCATGTCTGGTATTTAAAATCCATAATTTTATATCTTTATCATCAGATATGACTTCTCTACCTTTGAAGACTTTTAGACCTGATTCAATACTGAATCTTTTGGCCCCCTGCCCCAAAAGTATTTTGTCTTTTACCCCTACACAATAATCATCTTTTGATTGAGCTTCTTGAATGTTGGATGATTGATTTTGAATTGTTTGAGTTGTAATTTTATTGGGTTGATGGTTTGTTAACATTGATTTGATGAAAATTGATTTGACATTTGCTGGGTTCTTGTTAGCAAATGCCTCCACCTGCTCTGTGTAAATTTTGTCCCAATGTGACAATATGTCTGGAACTACAAAATTTTTACCAGGGCAAAAGGTAATAGTGAAAGAAAATTCAGATAAGAACTCAGCCTATCTGGCTTGATGTTTTGTCATAACTTTGTAAGACATGAAGTATTTTAAAGCATTATGATCTGTTAAAATTTGAAATGAACTATTTAGGCTAAGAATATAAAAACACCATTTTTAAGACAATGAATAATAGCAAGTAACTCTTTATCATGAATTTTTTAAATTAACTCTGCTGCAAGCAATTTGTGTGATTCAAACACAACAGGATGAAGCAACTTTGTTTCAATATTTAATCTGGATATACCCCCTGTAATAGCATGATCACTAGCATCTGTTTCAATGATTGTCAAAGCAGAGGAATTGAAATGTTGAAAAATTGGAGCTGTGGTGAACACAGACTTCAATTCTTTGAATTCCTTTTGCACTGTATTGTTGAAAACAAAGGGAATATCTTTTCTAAGAAGAGAAGTTAGATTTGTAATAGTTTTAGAGTAATCTTTAATAAATCTTCTATATAAAATTTGCAAAACCTAAAAACCCTTGTAAGGATTTTACGGATTTTGGCTCTGGCCATTCCAATATTTTTTTAACCTTTTTATAATCCATGAAAAATTCATCAGTGGATAATGTAAAACCTAGAAATTGGATAGACTTTAGGTGTAATTTTCACTTAGTGTGTTTGGCGTAGAGACCATGCTCTCAAAAGTGATTGAGAAATTGTTTGACATGTTTAATATGTTCTTTGAGGGTCTTCAAAAAAAATTAAAATATCATCTAAATAGACAACAAAAATTTTTTTGACAAAATCATGAAAGATATCATTAACAAAAGTTTGAAAAGTTGAGGGTGCGTTACATAACTCAAAAGGCATAACTAAATATTCAAAACTACCAAACCTAGTGTGCCGTGCCATTAAAGTTTCATGGCCTTCAGCAATAGGTATAAGGTTGTAAGCTCCTCTTAAATCAATTTAGAGAAGAAATTAGCACCATAAAAGAAGTTAAGAAGTAAAGACATAGGAGGAACTGGATATGTGTTCTTTTTAGTCACTGAGTTGAGCTTGCTATAATCAACGTACAACCTAAGACATCCATCTTTTTTCTTAACAAAAAGAACTGGAGATCTGGTTGGGTATTTTCAGGCTCAAATGAAACCTTTTGCCAAATTCTCTGAAATGTAGTCTCAAAGAGCTTGAGATTCATCCTTTGAAAGGGAGTAGACAGGACCTTCCAAAGGTACTGGTCCTACTAACTCTATTTGGTGATTGTAGGGTCAATGAGGTGGTATCTTGTTGGCATTACAGACTGCAAATACATCAAGGAAGTTGTGGTAAACTTCTGGTAGAGTTGATTTAATGGCTTCAATATTGATTTGGTCATCCTCTTCATTTTCAAAGGAGTCTGTTAAGGGTAGACCTAAATTTAGAGAGCAACAATTGCTTACCTCAAGGCTGTTGAAAACCTCTTTGAGTGAAGTAACCGAGCTAGAAAGGTTAGCCAATTTCTCATTTAGAAAAAAATCAGATGGTTTCAAATCATCTGGAAGAGAGATGTCCTCTAGCAGGACTTGGTCAGACTGGTTGTTTAACTCCCTATTTACCTGCATTGAAGAATCAGAAATATAATTAGAACAAGGGGTGATCAATTCCTCTTACCAATCAATGCCGGGATTCCAATGTGGTAAAAAGTCTTGGCCAAGAATGATATTGTCCATCCTTGGGGAATCCAAGACTGTTAATTCCCACTCAAAGGAGGGAAAATTTGGAAAGTTGAAAACCATAAGACTTTCTTACTGACCCAATACTTGGGTTCCTCTGATTTGAACAAATAAATTGTAATTCAATCAATATCTACAAATGTTAGCTTAAGTTTTTTGGAAAAAGATAAACTGATAACTGAAATTGAAGCTCCAGAGTCAATGAGACAACTGAAGGGAATATCCTCCTTAAAAAGAAAAAATCTCAAACGTTTAATGGGGACTCCAGTCCTTAAGATATAGAGTTTCTGTGCACTGGGAGAAATAAGATAGTTTTCTTTGCACACAATAAAACTATCCTCTAGTTTTTTGACTTAGAACTTTTACCTTACCTTTCCTTTAACCTTGAACAATCTTCCAACTTGTGTTTACCCCCACAATACATACATAACCCATTATCTGCCCGTATTTTCCTTTAAGCTTCTTTTAATTCCCCATTCAGATCCAATACCTTACTGATATTGTCTGGAGTCAAGCTTTTTGGTTTAGACTTATCTTTTCCCTTTTGACCAGGTTTGGATTGGGTCAATTGGGCTGGTCAGGAGTGATTGTTCAAAGGAGGTCCAGATTTGAAATTGGAACCATGAGATTTTTGTGTGTGACTCCTTTGTTGAAAATGTCTTTGATGAACGCCATCAAGTTTGAGGGTCCTGTCCATTAAGTCTGTCAAACTTGCCATTTTCTGCCCGTGAAGATTCAATTGGTTGAGAACCCTCAAAGGAAGTCTCTTTTTAATATGATATTTAAGAGAAGCATCATTCTAACTAACTCAAGTCTGTAAAGCTCTGAAATTTGAGGTATACTCAGAAGCTTTACCATTATCCTTCATTCAAAGGAAATCAAATTTGATCTCTGACTTTTCAGTTTCATTAGGATCACCAAACAATGTAAAAAGTTGGTCTTTAAACTTCTCCCAATTATTAATGAGTAAATGAGATTTGTTCAAGGAAAGAATGAGCAAATAAGGCTCAAACCATCATGATGCCTTTCCAGATAAATAAGAAGAGGCATAGATGACCTTAGAACAATCTGTACTAAAAGTTTGAGGTTCATTTTGTAAAAGTAGCTTGCATGTTAGCAAGAAGGGATGCAATCTGTCAGGGTGTTCTCCATCAAATTTATCTAGAGATTTTACCAAAGGAGTTTTAAATTTTGATGCTTCAGATGGGGCAGGATTAGTAATGGTTTTAACCAAGAGTTTCATAAATTCCTCCAATGAAGCAGTTGGGCCAGGGTTTTGAAGGTTGGCCTGAAGGTTCAGCAGCCAGGGCTAATGGTGCCTTGTGCATGGTATCCTCTCCTTCATCTTTTTCACTGGGGTCCTCCAAATCCAGGGGAATATCCTTGTCACCGGACGACCTACGCACAAGGTCAAGGATGTTCCTGAAAGTGAGATGAGGGATTTAGAAACTTCTTCGAAGCACAGAGGAATGATTCGAGGAAATGATTTGAAGGTTACTCAAAGTAATAGCTACAGGTTTGAGGTTCGTTCGAGAAGAATTATAGACTAGTTTCAGAGGTAATAGTAATTCTTAAAATCTCACAAAGGGTTGGAAACTCAATAATCAAAGATTTAGGGTTTAGAAATGAATATTGAGAAAATAAGAGAAAGATACAATAACAATGATTTTAACTTTAAAGATTTACCACTATTAATGTAAATACGATTTTTATAATTTAATTCTAAGGAATATCGAACCAAATACCCAACCCCTTTTATATCCTTTATTCCTCCTCACATTGACCTCCCTTCCATCGCACCATTCCCATTCCATTGACCATTACTAACATACACTTAGACCCTCTTCACTAAATATCCGTCCATGCTCAATTTACCCCTTTTTAATTAATTAACAAAACTTTAATGAAAACTACTACTGTACTATTTTGTTGAACCTAGCGCTGTGCGTCCCTTATTGAAAAGGACTAAGGCACCCTATTGGGAGATTGACTAATTTAGATTTAGAGTTTAGGCTAGCGCAGTTAAATAGTAAGTACACAAAGGAAATAGCAGTTGCTATGGAGAATTGCTTTCTGCGCTTCGAGTATAGATTTAGGACTCAATGTTATTGATTTAATGAGCTGATTTCGCCTCAAGTGTCACATGGCCCGTGACAGATGCCCGGGTATAAAAAATTGCGAACTCCGTTGAGCTTGAGCCATCTTCCCACACTAGTTTCCCTTTTTCTAATAATTTTTTTCTCACTTCTTAATTACTCTTTTTTTATAATGAACTGCCCCACTCCCACACCTACGCCTCCACACCCTAAAGCGGATGGGGGAATGATCACGCGACAGTTTTCACAGACTTGCACGGCTTGTGAAAGCATGGAGTATTTCTGTGTCAAAAGTACGGCGACTCGAGGCCCTCGCCAGAAATGCGAGTTTTGTCGTTGGCGGCGAGTGGCGTTATGGTAAGGTAAACTCTTACAGTCGCCTTGCTGTAAGCAGAATCCGGAGGAGATGTGTGGATTTAGCTGAAAACCCTGTCCTTCTAAAAAAATAACAAAATGGGAATACTAAATCACTAAGCAAACCAATCTACTTGGATCTGATTGATAAAAATAATGAAACTCTAAAATATATAACGCTTATTGAGATTAAATGATCGTGGCTGTTGAGAAAAGAAATACTGATAACAACAATTAAGGTGTACCAGTTAAAGATCTGAAAAGATTGACTTTTATGTTTTTATAATAATTTGAATTTTTATGAGACAGCAATAATCAAGTCCCAGCGATGAAGACCTTTCTAAAGATACCCTGTATGAAGTGTGATTTAAATTGTTGATTAGTATTTCTAAAATGTTATATATAAAATATAAAGTTATAAGGGTATTACAAATTTATTTAATTTGTTGAGTAATAAAAAATGAGACCGTGGTGGTTAAAGATTAAGCTGTATGTTGTATCCCCCCCTCAATTTCGAGTTTGAGAGGCTCTAAAGTATTCCTAGTCACATGCCTAAGTTTTCCCCTCCAGAGCTCACCCAGAGTCAATCCGGAGCCCGTACGGAGTCCGTACGGAGCTGAAGCGGAGTCCGTATGGAGTCGAAGCGGAGTCCAAACGGGATCCAAGCGGAGTCCGTCCATACTCAATTAGAACCTTTAAAACTATAATAAAAAATCTAGAAAAATTACACATAATAGAGCCACTTCCCCTTTACATTCCAAACTAATTTTCGTAGTCTGCGCAGCTCTAATCACCCCGTGAAAATTCATCAAAGTTAAATATTTTCTAAAAACGAAAATATTTCTATAAAACTTTAAAATTCATTTAAATATATAAGTAAAATAGTAAAAATTCTGGGAAAATTTCCCAAGGTTCTTGAGTGACTCGACTTGATACTTATAAACTCTTCAGACCGTAAAAATAATTTTTCTCCGTAAAATAAATTGTTTTCGCGTAGGCATTCACTCTTGACCAATTTCTTCATATTTAAAACTCAAATAAATTAAATAAAACCCTTTTATAAAAAATAATAACGCCAATCTTGCACACCGTAATAACTCCGTTTACATACTTAGGTGCCATACTAAGCTTTAGACTACCACATCCTCCCTCCAATTGAGAATGTCCCCATTCTTAAGACTTTGCATAAGTGGTCGAACACAATATTCATCTTTAACCTTCAACCACCATCTTCTTTAATCAAATTTAAAATTCATCTTCATCAATATGTCTTTCAAAGAACTTGTCGCTCCATGTGAACTCTGCGCTCGATACCAGGTACCTTGTTTAATGTCCAACCATAATCTTCCTGGCAGGACAGCTTGCGACTTATGCCATGTGAAAAAAGTCAAATGTAACCGGCCAATAGTTCCTTCTAAAACAAACGTATATTTAGGACCAGCAGCTCTCCCTGATCCCTCAACTTCTAAAAAACGATCAAAAATTCCTGTCTTCTTAAAACAAATAAGATCAAAAACAGCTTCAAAAGCTCAATCTTCATCAGCGGATCCCGGCCTAATTTTGCCTTTGCAAGATCCTAATCCTATAACGCCAGTGCCCCCAACCAACTTTGCTGAGACTATGTTTCCTGGCTCTAAATGTAAGACCCTATTATCTTACTAAAAATACTTTTAATCAAAATTGACTAAACCTATGACTTAACAACATATTTGAACTTCTAGCTGTCGAAATAACCAACACTGATGATGTTGGTAGAGTGAAGACGGACTATATCAATCATTATCCAAATTTTCATCGCTATCTTTTTCTTGACTTTACTAATGAGTTGAAACGAAAAATGCTGGCCTATTTTCAAGAAACTCCAGCTAATAACCATGAAGACCTCATGAAAAGAAGAATTTTAATGCAAAGCTTTGATAATGATGTTGAACAATTTCAAAGAAATTATCTTTTCTAACAGTATAACTTGATAAAATTTTGTTTTTGCTTGGTCTTCTTTAATTTTCAACATAAATGTTGTTTTCTTTCTTCTCTGGCTTAACATAAAATAATAAATAATAAATCTTGTGATGATTCCACTACTGAGAGCAAGGTTTGAATCCCTTCAGACTCCCATATACCAGTCTTCCTTCTTGTCACAGCATTGAGAGAGTGGATCTTCCTATGAGCCGAATACTCCTGATTCCAACCTCATAGGGCCCCCCACTGAGCCAAATTCTATGATTCCAATCTCGCCATAAGGTCCTCCAAGCTTCACACCAAAAATGGCCTAACACTGAGGCACTAAAAAAATCATTCCCTAAAATCCAACTACCATCCTAACTTCTGATTCCTTCATCACAATTTTCAAACTTTGCTATACAGCAAACCCATAAAATACTTTTTCCAGGCTTCCAATAATAATATTAACTTTATACCATGTTCAAGCGCCACAAATTTGACCTAATTAACCATTATGCTTCCCTTAGCATCATCACCACCTAAAATTTTAACCTCCTAAAGCTTATCAGCACCCAATTCCAGAAATAATTGAATAACTAGTTTAGAGTCTTAGTGGACAGTGATAAATTAAAAGATTGAATTGAGTTGTCCAAACAAGATTGACATTCCAGTTTAAAGTCTTGGTGGACCAAACATATAATTGATTGCCAGTTTATGGTCTTGGTGGACCAAAGATTGTTTAGGTGCATAAATAACTTGATATATTCCTAAATAAGGCCCAGGCTTGACCAAAGATTGAATAAATTTGATAATCTAGTTTAATGTCATAGTGGACCAAACATTTGATCGACAAGTAATCCAGTATAAGGTCATAGTGGACCAATGAATGTTGAATTATCCTGCAGATATTAATTTTCCAGTTTAAAGTCATAGTGGACTAAACAATGAATGAACTACCAGTTTAAAGTCATGGTGGACCAAACATTTGATTGATAAGAAATCCAGTTTAAGGTCATGGTGGACCCAACAGCTTGATAACAGTCCAGTTTAAGGTCTTGGTGGACCTAACATTTGATTTATATAAAAAAAATCCGTCTCCGAAAATATCCATAAAATCTTGATCATCCTTCAAATTCAGTTTAAAGTCTTGAAGGACTAACAGCTCCAATATAAAATTTTTAATGAGAGTCTTGAAAATTAGCCAGTTTAAAGTCTTGGAGGACTAACAGCTCCAAAATTTGTATAAAACCCTTAAGGAAAGTCTTGAACAGTAGCCAGTTTAAAGTCTTGGAGGACTAACAGATGTCAAGATAAAGAAAATTATCCTTAATGAAAGTCTTGAAAAATAGCCAGTTTAAAGTCTTGGAGGACTAACAGATGTCTTGAAGTAAAATCCCATAGGTTTTGAGCTCCCCTAGACCCTGTTTCCTGTCTAAACTAAATGAATAAAACTAAAAAGAATGAAGACTGAAAAATAAAACTAAGAAATATAATAATAATTCTGATTTAATTAATTAATTAATTTTTTATTTTTATTTTTTTTTATTTTTTTATTTTATTTTTATTTTTTTATTTTATTTTATTTATTTATTTTTTATTTTATTGTATTTTTTTATTTTTATTTTTTTATTTATTTATTTTTATTTTTAATTTTGTTATTAATTTAAAATAAAAGATTTTAGAAAAGATAGTTTTGAAATAAAAGTTAAAATTTAATTTTTAAAGAAAGATAAAAGAATGTGAAAGAAAGATAAAAAAAATAATAATAATAAAAATTTCAAAATAAAATTTTAAAAGATAAAAAAAGTAATAAAAAAGAATTATCAAAATTAAAATTTTAAAAGATGCCCCCTGGCCATTTGATGAGCCGTACCCTTGACATCATACCCACATCCAAGTGCAACTTGATGTGGTTACACAATTTTAAGAAATTGAAAAGAAAATAAAATAAATGAAAGTTTTTAGAAGATAATTTTTATAATGATGATCGCTGGGTGGGCTCCCTCCAATTTATAAAAATGATTAGAGACCACCAGTGAGCATCACCTTTACAATAATTCATAATATATATTAAAGTAAAGAAATCACAATCTAATATAAAAAAATCAAAAACAAAATAAAATAAAAAGAATCTTGAATCCGGCGTTGAGAGCGGTGTCTCTTGATTCGTTCCAGTTTATAGTCTTAGTGGACTTCCTATAATTAAAAGACAAAGCCAGGATTCAACTAGAAACAGGAAAAATTTTGGAAACGAACATTATGGGGTAATTGTGTATAGAGCAGCCAGCCCATCAATTACCCCCACACTTGCCAATATTTAATTAAGAAGGTTCCCCTGTGAACACTTCTTCCAATAAATTTTTAAAATTTTCCAACACTATCTTCACCCATATTTTTAAGAATTTTAAATTTTGAAAATTTTCAAAGAAGGTTTTCTTGCATTTCGTTATGTTTCATCACAATTTCGTCTCCCATATGCAGTGTAAAGATAGTAAAGTATTTTTGATAAAAATAAGAAGATAGTTTATCCTTGTTGCGGAGGAATCCATAAAATTTCGTAGATATCATAGTTTATCCTCATTGCGGAGGAATCCATAAAATTTCATCAATATCATAGTTTATCCTCATTGCGGAGGTATCCATAAAATTTTGTTGATATCATCGTTTATCCTCATTGCGGAGGTATCCATAAAATTTCATCAATATCATAGTTTATCCTCATTGCGGAGGTTAATAAAATTTGATAAATGTCATAGTTTATCCTCATTGCGGAGGTCTACTTCGGCACTCCTGGTGCCTCTAGGATACAACCGTTTCACTTGATTGGCCGCTACCCTCTTCTTAAATACTACTCCATCCAACTCTTCTAGCACATATGAACCGCCGGAAACTTTCTCCTTGATTTTATACGGTCCATTCCACCTATCTGCAAACATCTTTCCCCACTGACTTTCCAAACTCCTATTATACACCAGGACCATATCACCTGGGTTCAAAGGTTTCCTTAATCGATGTGCCAACCGCTCATCCCAATATCTGACTGATTGATTTTGGATCTTCATCATCCGTGAATATGCCTTTTCTAAATATTCTTCTTTCTTTTCTAGCTGCATCATTCTTGCACACAATAATTCTTCTGTAGTTTTGACCGTGTCCCAGTCAACTCCAAGATATGATTCAGCTTCTAAATCAACCGGTAAAACTGCTTTCTGTCCAAAAACAAGTTCATAAGGTGAAAATCCGGTCGTCCTTTTGGCAGTGATTCAATCAGCAAATAAAACTAAAGGTAAATAGTGCCTCCACTTTTCGGCACTTGTCCCACACATTTTAACTAAAGCATCCTTGATAACTTGATGCCCTCTTTCAACCATGCCTTCAGCTTCAGGATAATATGGGGTTGCTACCCTAACCTTTGATCAAACTTTCAATACGGCCTCTTTAAACTCTGTCCCAAATTCAGGACCTCCATCTACTGTTACCAACTTCATCACCCCATACCTATATACCCAATTATTCAAAAAAAATTCTGCCACATTTTTTGCAGTTAAATTAATAAGAGGCGCTGCCTCTACCCAACCAGATAAATCATCTCTGGCCACAATTAAATATTTATACCGTCCCTCTTTTATATAAACGGCATCTAAACTAACTCTTCCAAAGAGCGTATATTCACCGGTTGCACGTCCAGGTTCTTTTGGCCTTAAATAACTTCGCCTTTGACATTCTTCGCATGACTGAGCCCACTGTTTAACAGCCATCTTCATGCCTGGCCACCAAAATCGATCAGAAATTCTTCTAAACGTTTCTCCAACGCCTCTATGCCCAAGATCTTCATGCAGTGATTTCAAAACTAATTCTTGCCCCTTCTGTTGAGTTATAACTACTTGAGGATTTGGATACCTTCTCCTCATTAAACGTCAACCAGATAGGTAAAACGTAGATGACTTCCTCTTGATAGCCACCCATTCATCGTCTTCACAATCTTCTGGCCTCTCTAAAGTCAACAAATATTTGACTAACAAAAAATAAAAACCAGTCTGACCCCAGACTTCATCTAGAAAATTGATTAATATAACATCAATAGGGACTTCTCTATCACCAATATCACCTGCACATGAATGAGCCAATAATTGTTGACTCCTAAATAAATCTTTAATTGAGCTATGTCGACATTTTTCTTCTGAACCTTTGGATCCTTCGTAAACCGTATTTGAAAATACCTCTTTCTCTTTATCCACCCTTTTATTTAAATTCTCTAATTCTCCAACATATACACCATTCCTTAACTTACTACTATCCCACACTACCAATCCATCTTCCTCTACATACACCACATATTCTTCTACCTCCTTTCTACCAAATTTATCTACACCTTTTCCAACACCTTTATTAACATAAAAACTATTTTCCAGTTTATCCTCTTGGTGGAGGTCATCATCACCATAATCTTAACACAATAATCCTGCCAGTTTAACCTCATGGAGGAGGTATGGAAAGTCTTCAGCTCCTTTAGTGCTGGCTTTGATAATAGGTATATCTTCATTGAACTCTTCTGAGTCTGAATCTTCTTCAGTCGGTGGTCTCCTTGATAAACCATCTGGCATAGTAAAAGTTTTTCCAGGCTTATGAACTAAATCGAACAAAAAATGTTGAATAAAAGCTACCCATCTCGTCATGGGTGCGTTCGGTAAACTTGGGGAATTAATCATCTGGATTAACGATTTCGCATCCACTTGCAACTCAAAATGTTGCCCCCACAAAATATGCTGAAGTTTCTTCAGTATTTTTGCCACACCACATAATTCCAATTTTAGTTGAGAATATCTTGATTCGACCTCAGAAAATACTACAGATTCATACCTAACTGGCCTGATGTAACCAGCTTTATCCATCTGAGACAAAACCGCCCCAGCTGCAACCTGACTTGAATCAACTGCTAAATAAATTCTGCCAGCTTCTTTTCCATAATCCAACTTGTGCAGGACTAAATCCTTCCCCACAACCTCCTTCAACTTCACAAACGCCTTCTCACACTCTTCATCCCACTCCCAGTCTGCATCCTTTCTCGTTAACCGTCTCAATGGAGCTGCAAATGAAGAAAAGTCCTTGATAAACATTCTAACATATACGCAAACGCCTAAAAACCCTCTAACTTCAGTTGTATTCTTGGGTCTTGGCCAGGACTGAATTTTGTTAACTTTCTTCTTGGACATAATCCTACCCTCTCTACATACCACATGGCCTAATATTTCTAAGGCTGGCACAAAACAGGAAAATTTTGAGCCTGAAATAGTTAACCCAGCCTCTTCAATTTGAAACAATATTCTTTCTAATGTAATTGCAAACTCCCAAATGAATTTGCGTATCCCGGGATTCTCTTCCAACACCTGGTTATCATAGTCGGTTGTTGGTCCCTTAATTCCTCCATCATCTATAAAGATTCCAGCATATTGTGGAATTTTGTCTTGAAGGATCCAAGCCATCTGAGCTTGATAAACTGCAACTGAATTTGTTGCTCCTTGAGGTAATCTTGTTAACTGTAAATGTCCTAGTGGTGTATCGAATGTAGTGAGAGGCCTTGAGTCCGGATGTAACTCTCTCTCATCATATCCACCCATAATATCTCCCAAACCATAACACACTCTCCCTGCAAACGCTTCAACAAACTCCTCAGCACTAGGTGGTATCCCAGCATCCTTTATTGTAACCCTATTTAATTCCCTAAGATTATGAACAGCTCTAAGCTTGTCATTTGGTTTCTTGATACAAAATACAGGACTAGAATAACTTGACGTTGATTGTTCATACATTCCAGTGCGTATCCTTTCTCTGACAACTTCAATATATGCTTCTTTTAATGCAGCCGGAATAGGAATCGGTTTCTGCTGCCACGGTTCATGACATACCACAGGAATCTTGTAAGGCTCCCCATAGGAATGCTTCAACACACCCCTCTCCTCTTCTACAAAAGCAATGGCCTTCTCTTGCTTGACCATCACATCCAACAACAACTTCTTCTCTTCACCAGACAACCAACCATCAGGTCGAAAATTAAAAACACCCAGTCTCTCAAAAGTGATTCTTGACGTCTCAGAACATTCAGGCGGATTCTTTACCAAGGGACTTTCATAAGGATCTCTTGATAACCTTGGCCTTCTCAAAGGTGGATTTAATTCAGCAGGTAGCGGTTCATTAATAGGTCAAACTTTATTTGCTACCTTCTTATATTTGGCTGCGTCCAAATCTAAATAAACTTGAGGTAAAACATTTACTTTTGTATCGCCATTACATATTTCATCAAATGAATCTTCTTCATTGCCAGAATCGGAATAAGAAAAATTAGAAAAATATTTTATTTCATTTTTAAATTTTACCCTTTTCTCCTTTCCCTCGTCTAATTTATAAACAGATTTTCCAACACCTTTGCTTCCCTTATCCAACATTAAATCACCCGTAAAGAAAGTTGGCAGTTTAACCTCTTGCTGGAGGACCGGAATTGAATTTTCACATAAGTTATTTTTTTGTGTTTTAACTATACCGAGATTTTTAATTTGGTTTTGATGAGATTTTAGCAGTTTACCCTCTTGCTGGAGGTCCATAATAGAAGGAGATAATTGCAGTTTAACCACTTGCTGGAGGTCCGGAATAACATTTTCACAAAAATTATTTTTTTGTGTTTTAATTATACTGAGATTTTTTATTGGATTTTGATAAGATTTTCGCAGTTTACCCTCTTGCTAAAGGCCCATAATAGAAGGAGATAATTGCAGTTTAACCTCTTGCTGGAGGTCCAGAATAACATTTTCACAAAAATTATTTTTTTGTGTTCTAATTATACTGAGATTTTTTATTGGATTTTGATAAGATTTTCGCAGTTTACCCTCTTGCTGGAGGCCCATAATAGAAGGAGATAATTGCAGTTTAACCTCTTGCTGGAGGTCCGGAATAACATTTTCACAAAAATTATTTTTTTGTGTTTTAATTATACTGAGATTTTTTATTGGATTTTGATAAGATTTTCGCAGTTTATCCTCTTGCTGGAGGCCCATAATAGAAGGAGATAATTGCAGTTTAACCTCTTGCTGGAGGTCATAAAACATACCCTTCCAATTTTTATCCAACCTAATTTGGCCCATTTTGCCTTTTTCACCGTTTTTAAATTTAATAGAAAAACCGGGTAAATCCAATAAACATATAGAAAAGTCCAAAATGTATTTGCACTCCAAAGTAATATTAACAGAAAATAATTGAGAATCCACTTGAATTATCTCCAAGTGAGCTGACCTATTGCAATCCGGGATCTCATCCTGAGGAGAGATTACAACATTAGAGTGATCAGCCCCTGCTACCCCAAAAAATGAGGGCCTTCATCCCTTTCTAACAAACATAATTCACCAGAAGCCGTCCATTTTATATGTCGCTTCTTGGTGCATACACAACACTGGCACAGAGTAGTAATCCCTGGCCGTGTTTCCCAACCTTCATCTCCAGGAGGCGCTAACCGCATATGTAACCTCCGCATATCTTCACCAGTGATCTCCAAACTAATCCCCATGCCAGCTTGATACCCTATCCTGGCCTCAAAATCCATTAAAAAAGGACCACCAAGAACAGTTTTGACTGCTCCTCTGGCCACATAAAAGTGAACCTTACCAACAGATCCACCAATGCCTAACCTGACATGCTCAGCTGTGCCCTTCAGCTCGGTTGCATGCCCTCCAATGCCTCTGAGTATTCCCCCAGTTCCACTTTTAATTGGCAAGCCTATACTCGTCGCTTGCTCCAATGAAATTAAATTAATTTGAGACCCTGAATCGACCAAGGCCTTTACCTCTTTACCATTAAGGGTTACCACCAGGTAACCCAGGGGAGTGGAAAAATGTGTATCTACATCTTCCCCAAACTTTTCAGCATTTTCACAAATATATTCCACCTCTCCAGTGGAAACCCAACGCCTCGTCAAATGCTTCTTTTGCTTTTCAGAAAGCGTCGGACTAATCATAAATAACTCCCCAAAGATAAGGTAATCTGCGGTTGATTCACCCTATTCAAAACTGCGTCCATTGCATTAGCTTGACCAGAAACTACTGGCCGCTCATACTGGACCTTTGATTTAACAACCTTGGCCCTGGGTACCTCTTGAGGTCCAACCGAGCCATCTTCACCCCCCCCCATTATAACATCTTCACTTTCTATAACCCTAACTCCGTCACCAGCTTCTTGCACTAATCCTGATCCATCGCTAGTCCTTCTTACTCCCTCCATTGGGATGGGACCGCTAAAACTTGGTCTGGGTAGAGACGCCAACGGTACGTCCTCCTCAGAATCCAAATCATCCTCTGGCATAGGCTCACCATTTAAATCAAACTTGCCATAACTAGGGGGCCCCATATCAGCAATCCCCTTCTGCATTTTATATAATTTGTCCTTAGAGTAAGGGTTCAATTTGTTGGCGGCAGTGTGAGCACTAGAATTCTTGTCCTTTGAGTAAGGGTTCACTTTGTTATTGACCTTGCCAGGATTAGCCCTCAATTGGCTCTGAATGCTACTCTTCGCCTTAGTAGCAGCTTCTCTTCTAGCAGCATTAACATCGTATTCGCCGGCCATACAGCTACCCTCCACCTGGGCAACTGTCGCCAGCTCTAAACCTCCAAAAGAAGTAAAAAATTTTGGCCTTACTGACCTCTTTCTCCTTGCCCTTGTCAGCTTTACCACCATTACCATTACCATTTTTGCCACTCTTGGCATTAACATCTTCTTCCGTCACCTCTTCAAATCTGGCTCTCCTTTCAGCCGTTAAACTTCTTCTGACCAAATCAGAAGGAGACTATCCATCACTGGGCTTGATGAACAAACCATCAGGAAATTTATAAACTTTACCATCAAATAAAACTCGCCCAGCATCCATATCCTTATCAAGAGCAAAACAAACTGTTGCTCTATGCCCCCTCCTATTACAATAGGAGCACACCTTTGGCTCATCGTAGCCACCTCTATATCCATTACTACCACCATTCCCACCATTTCTCCCATTGCCTGGGAAGCGGTTACCATTATTATTGCCATTATAATTTCGACGTTCAAAACCTCTGGACTGATAAGAAGTCGATGTCGACGAAGAAGCAATTGGGGCCTTATTGGCCTTCTGAGTCTCTTGAACAAATATTTTTAACTGTTTAGTTAAATCGGCCAAATGATCGACCATCTTATTATCTACATTGCCCTCAACTTTAGCAGCAGGTAATCCCATTTGAGCCTTCTTGGTCTCCTGGGCCTTGACCATAATATCGTTGTTTTCGGCCAAAACTTGGCTAACCTTGCTAACATATTGAGTGCATGACTCTTGATATTTGTCCAACGCCAATAACTTTAGATAGGCTTGAATGTTGTCCTTGATAACCTCCAGAGCCAGCAGTTTCTGCTCACCATTAGGCAGTTCCTTCATCAAATCTTTTCTTGAAAGATCCTTCAAAACGTCCATTCGAATATCCCTACTGCATGCTGTCCAAAACAAATCTTTTGCTTGATTCTCATGCACTAACTCATCCACCAATATGAGATATTCCACCACTTCATCAAACTGAACACAGAGCTTTTTGAAGTCAGCCATAGAAGAAACACCACCTTTTGCTTGCCAGTCTCCAACAATTTTATTGAGGTCCATCATAGTAAACCTAACACCCCATCTATCAACCATAGCTTTAGAAAGCTTAACCCAATCCTTGTCCTTAAATGCCTGCATAGCAATAACCTCTTTTTCCACCTCCCTATCAGCAATAAAAAACCTAACTTGCTTCACCATATCCACATGAGAAGCACCATCAACAGCAGCAGCAGCTTCATACCTGCTAATGAACCATTTAACCTCCTCCCCATCAAACTTTGGGCCATCCCAAGAAAAAATTCTAACTGAGGGAGTAAGAGGGTTAGAAGATCCAGAAGCAACAGCAGAAGAAGACATCCCAATAAGTAATGAAATGCATTAACAATCGATAAAATAACAAGCCTCTTGCAGGCCAATAACAAAAATCCAATTAGAGTTCCAGAAAATATGCCTCTTGCAGGCTAAGAACGTTCTTGATCCAAGTAAGTCTTTAAAGAAAGCTAGAGAAATCGAACCCCACCTTGGGCGCCAACTATGGTAAGGTAAACTCTTACAGTTGCCTTGCTGTAAGCAGAATCCGGAGGAGATGTGTGGATTTAGCTGAAAACCCTGTCCTTCTAAAAAAATAACAAAATGGGAATACTAAATCACTAAGCAAACCAATCTACTTGGATCTGATTGATAAAAATAATGAAACTCTAAAATATATAACGCTTATTGAGATTAAATGATCGTGGCTGTTGAGAAAAGAAATACTGATAACAACAATTAAGGTGTACCAGTTAAAGATCTGAAAAGATTGACTTTTATGTTTTTATAATAATTTGAATTTTTATGAGACAGCAATAATCAAGTCCCAGCGATGAAGACCTTTCTAAAGATACCCTGTATGAAGTGTGATTTAAATTGTTGATTAGTATTTCTAAAATGTTATATATAAAATATAAAGTTATAAGGGTATTACAAATTTATTTAATTTGTTGAGTAATAAAAAATGAGACCGTGGTGGTTAAAGATTAAGCTGTATGTTGTATCCCCCCCTCAATTTCGAGTTTGAGAGGCTCTTAAGTATTCCTAGTCACATGCCTAAGTTTTCCCCTCCAGAGCTCACCCAGAGTCAATCCGGAGCCCGTACGGAGTCCGTACGGAGCTGAAGCGGAGTCCGTACGGAGTCAAAGCAGAGTCCGTATGGAGTCGAAGCGGAGTCCAAACGGGATCCAAGAGGAGTCCGTCCGTACTCAATTAGAACCTTTAAAACTATAATAAAAACTCTAGAAAAATTACACATAATAGAGCCACTTCCCCTTTACATCCCAAACCATTTTTCGTAGTCTGCGCAGCTCTAATCACCCCGTGAAAATTCATCAAAGTTAAATATTTTCTAAAAACAAAAATATTTCTATAAAACTTTAAAATTCATTTAAATATATAAGTAAAATAGTAAAAATTCTGGGAAAATTTCCCAAGGTTCTTGAGTGACTCGACTTGATACTTATAAACTCTTCAGACCGTAAAAATAAGTTTTCTCCGTAAAATAAATTGTTTTCCCGTAGGCATTCGCTCTTGACCAATTTCTTCATATTTAAAACTCAAATAAATTAAATAAAACCCTTTTATAAAAAATAATAACGCCAATCTTGCATGCCGTAATAACTCCATTTACGTACTTAGGTGCCATACTAAACTTTAGACTACCACAGCGTGCGATGTGTTGACGAAGAACGCAGAAATCGAAAAGCGATTTACCAAGACTAAGTTTTGGGTAATTCCTAAAACCAAAGAGGTGGTCGAAGACATTTTGGATGTCTCGATCAAAGATGAACAATTGGTGGGGGAAAATGATAAGGAATTAAACAATTAGATCTCAACCTGGGTAACCCAGGCCACAAGTTCGAAGCGAGGTGTCGAGGAAGAGGTCGACGAGTTGGTGGAGGAAGATGAAGATGAAGTCCCTGTTCCAGGGCGGGCACCCAAGAAACGATGGGTGGTCATTGAGGACGACGAGGAAGAGAGAGAGGTAGAGGTCGAAGTGGCGCCAAGGTTATTTTTAGAGCCTGACCCCATCTTCAAGGTAAGTTTTAATTTTTTATTTTAAGGATGAAGTTACTGATGAGTTTTGTTTTAGACATCGAATAACCTTGAAGAGCCGATTGCGGAGCCTGCGTCGGTTATACCAACTGAGGCAAACCCTCCGGCCACAAAAGTAACTGAAGAGCCTGAAGACACCCTGGACCAGGTGTGGTCAAAGAAACCTTGTCAAGGTCGACAAGTAAGGTTTGTGGAAGAATTATGTGGGGAGGTCGACACAATTATCGACGCGGCTTCCTTCAACGTGGCAGAGGAGCTCTTGGAGATGGGAGAGGTGGTTCCAGTAGGAGAGGAGGAGGTATTTGAGAAATGCAGGAAGGAGATAAGGGTAGTTTTGGAGAAAATGAAAAGATTGGTTCGAGAGAAATTAAATGAAAAGGAGATGTAAAGAAGTAGAAAAAAAAATTTGTATTTTAGTTTTATTTTTTTATTGTAGGTGAATGTTATTAATTTTATAAGATTTAAGAGAGAGAGAAAAAGAAAAAAAAGAAGTTTTAAATAAAAAAATTTAGAATTTGAAAGAAGAAATTTAAAGAAAGAAAAAAGGTTGTTTAATTGAAGGAAGTTTTTAATGTTTTTTTTAAAAGGAAATTTTTATGTAAGAAAAGAAAGAGAAAAAAAAGAAAAACGGTTTTGTGATTGAGATGAGTTTGTTAAATTGAGGATTTTTAAATTTTTTTTTTTTTTTTTTTTTTTTTAAGAAATTTTAGTTGAAAAGAGAGGAAGAAGAAAGAAAAGAAAAAAACAGAATTTGGAATTTTAAGAGAATTTGAAAAGAAGAATTATTTGTTTCGAAGAATTATTATAGGGAGATTTTAGAGGTTGAAGTTAAGTTCGAGGAAATGGTCGTGTCGTACAAGATTTGATGATTCAAAGGAAAGAAAGTTTTTAAAGAGAGAACAAATTTTTTGGAAGAGAAATTTTTTTGAAGAGAATTTTAAATTTAAGAAAAGAATGTATTTAAAGAATTGAAAAAGAAAAGAAAGAAAATATTTAGAGAGATTTAAGAGTTTTTTATTTTTATTTTATTATTTATGTTTATTCTATTTATTTTATTTTATTTTATTTTATTTTATTTTATTTTATTTTATTTTATTTTATTTTATTTTATTTTATTTTATTTTATTTTATTTTATTTTATTTTATTTAATTTATTTAATTTTAATTTTGATTTTATTTTTAGTTGGTTTTGGAGGAAATTTTATAGAAGGAGAAGAAAGAAAAAAGAAGAGAGAAAAAAGAAAACAAGGCTAAGAAATTTAAGAGGTGTTTTTTTTTTTTTAGATTTTAAAGAAAGAAAGAAAAAGAAAAGAAAATTTTAAATAAAGAAATTTTTTAAGGTTTTGGTTTTAAAGGATATTTCAAATGAAAAGATTTTAGGAGTTCAGGAGCGTTAGAAACATTGATGGCTGGTTCCCAGGATGTTTTGTCTGAGTCATTGAGGAAGCCTTCCCATTCCACGAGGTATTGAAGTTTCCCCTTGCGTATTCTTGAATCAAGGATACGACTTACTTCCCACTCTAGATGATCTTCTACTTCGACCGGTTCCGGAGGGGGTTGGTTCTTGCCCGGGTATATTTCTCGAGCCAGTTCCAGGAGAGATACATGGAAAACAGGGTGAATTGCCTGCCATTTAGGAGGTAACTTGAGTCGAAGTGCAGTTTTAGAGACTTCAGAGTCAATTTCGAATGGTCCCAAGCGCTTTTCAGCCAGTTTCTTTGATGGTCTTGCTGTTTGAATGTTTCGTGCGTCGAGCCATACTTTGTCGCCTGGTTTAAAGGAAGGAGAAGATTGTCGATGTTTTTTGGCCTGTTCCTTGTATCTTCGAATCGCTGATTCCAAATTTGTTTTAAGTTCCTCTTGGAGTCGTGATATAGTTCGAAGATAATGTTCCGCAGGATGATTAGTTCCTACATGGATTGAGTTGAATCGAGGATGTCGTCCATAAATGGTTTCGAAGGGAGATTGTCGTGTCGAAGAATAAGTCGAGTTATTATAAGCAAATTCGGCCAATGGTAACCATGTGGTCCAATCGTCTTGTTGGTAACTGACATACATTCGAAGATATTTTTCGAGGATTTGGTTAACTCTTTCTGTTTGACCATCGGTTTCAGGGTGATAGGCCATGGAGAGATTTCTCGTGATATTGAGTTGTCGACACAGTTGGGTCCAGAATGTGGATACAAACAATGAGCCTCTATCTGAAATAATATCATTTGGTAAGCCGTGTTTAGAAAATACATATTCTAGAAACAATTTTGACAAATCTTTTGCTGTAGCAGTAGTAGTGGTTTTAATAAAAATAGACATTTTTGAAAATCTATCTACTATTACTAATATAGCATCAAAATCATTAGAAATAGGAAGTTGAGAAATGAAATCCATCGATAAAGATTCCCAAGGTTTAGAGGGAATAGGAAGTGGTTGAAGCAACCCATGCTTCCGGTGACGGGGAGCCTTATTCCTATTACATTTGTAACAAGCTTTTATATAGGCCTTGATTTTCCTGGTCATACCTGGCCAGAAGAAATCCCTCGCTATTAACCGGTAGGTTTTATCAACCCCAAAATGACCAGCTAATGGAGAATCATGTCGACTGTTGAAAATCCATAATTTTATCTCATTGTTGTTGGGTATGACTACTCTACCTTCGAAGACTAATAGACCTGATTCAATACTAAATCTTTTGGCCCCTTGCTTAGAGAGTATTTTGTCTTTTAACCCTAAACAATAATCGTCCTTTGACTGAGCTTCGAGGATGTTGGATAGTGGATTTCGAAAAGATTGAATTATCATCGAATTAAGTTGATGAGTTGTTAACATTGATTCGTTGAAGATTGATTGCACATTTGCTGGGTTCTTGTCAGCAAATGCGTCCCCCCGCTGTGGGTAAACGTCGTCCCGACGTGACAAGATATCTGGGACAATGCAGTTTTTTCCTGGGCGATAGGAAATAGAGAAAGAAAATTCAGACAAAAATTCAGCCCACCTGGCTTGACACCTGGTTAACACTTTAGAAGACATGAAGTATTTCAAAGAATTATGATCTGTTAAAATTTGAAAAGGACTATCTAGGCTGAGAAGAAAAGAACACCATTTTTTAAGACAATGGATAATAGCTAAAAGCTCTTTGTCATGAATTTCATAATTTAATTCTGCGGCTATGAGTTTGCGTGACTCAAAAGCAACAGAATGAAACAAATTTGTTTCAGGATTTAATTGGGAGATGACCTCTGCAATAGCATAATCACTCGCATCCATCTCAACTATTGTCGAGGCAGAAGGATCAAAATGTCGAAGAATTGGGGCTGTGGTGAACGCTGTTTTTAGTGCTTCGAATTCTTTTCGTGCTGTAGAAGTAAAAACAAAAGGAATGTCTTTTCTAAGAAGAGAAGTAAGATTGGAAATAGTTTTAGAGTAATCTTTAATAAATCTTCTATAGAAATTTGCGAAACCCAAAAATCCCTGGAGGTATTTAACAGATTTGGGCTCAGGCCATTCCAGGACCTTTTGGACTTTTTTGTTGTCCATGACTAATCCATCAGTGGATAACGTAAAACCCAAAAAATCAATAGATTTAAGGTGGAATTCACATTTATTATGCTTGGCGTAGAGACCATGCTCTCAAAAGTGATTGAGAAATTGTTTGACATGTTTAATATGTTCTTTGAGGGTCTTCAAAAAAAATTAAAATATCATCTAAATAGACAAAAAAATTTTTTCTGACAAAATCATGAAAGATATCATTAACAAAAGTTTGAAAAGTTGAGGGTGCGTTACATAACTCAAAAGGCATAACTAAATATTCAAAACTAGCAAACCTAGTGCTCCATGCCGTTAAAGGTTCATTGCCTTCAGCAATAGGTATAAGGTTGTAAGTGCCTCTTAAATCAATTTAGAGAAGAAATTAGCACCATAAAAGAAGTTAAGAAGTAAAGACATAGGAGGAACTGGATATGTGTTCTTTTTAGTCACTGAGTTGAGCTTTCTATAATCAACGCACAACCTAAGACTTCCATCTTTTTTCTTAACAAAAAGAACTGGAGATCTGGTTTGGGATTTTCTGGCTCAAATGAAACCTTTGGCTACATTCTCTGCAATGTAGTCTCAAAGAACTTGAGATTTGTCCTTCAACAAAGAATAGACAGGACCTGCCAAAGGTACTGGTCTTACTAACTCTATTTGGTGATTGTAGGGTCAATGAGGTGGTATCTTGTTGGCCTTACAGACTGCAAATACATCAAGGAAGTTGTGATAAACTTCTGATAGAGTTAATTTAATGGCTTCAATATTGATTTGATTGTCCTCTTCATTTTCAAAGCAGTCTGTCGAGGGTAGACCTAAATTTAGAGAGCAAGAATTGCTTACCCCAAGGCTGTTGAAAACCTCTTTGAGTGAAGTAACCGAGCTAGAAAGGTTAGCCAATTTCTCATTTAGAAAAAAATCAGATGGTTTCAAATCATCTGGAAGAGAGATGTCCTCTAGAAGGACTTGGTCAGACTGGTTGTTTAACTCCCTATTTACCTGCATTGAAGAATCAGAAATATAATTAGAACAAGGGGTGATGAATTCCTCTTACCAATCAATGCCGGGATTTTAATGTGGTAAAAAGTCATGGCCAAGAATAATATTGTCCATCCTTGGGGCATCCAAGACTGTTAATTCCCACTCAAAGGAGGGAAAATTTGGAAAGTTGAAAACCATAAGACTTTCTTACTGACCCAATACTTGGGTTCCTCTGATTTGAACAAATAAATTGTAATTCAATCAATATCTACAAATGTTAGCTTAAGTTTTTTTGAAAAAGATAAACTGATAACTGAAATTGAAGCTCCAGAGTCAATGAGACAACTGAAGGGAATATCCTCCTTAAAAAGAATAAATCTCAAATGTTTAATGGGGACTCCAGTCCTTAAGATATAGATTTTCTGTGCACTGGGAGAAATAAGATAGTTTTCTTCGCACACAATAAAACTATCCTCTAGTTTTTTGACTTAGAACTTTTACCTTACCTTTCCTTTAACCTTGAACAATCTTCCAACTTGTGTTTACCCCCACAATACATACATAACCCATTATCTGCCCGTATTTTTGTTTAAGCTTCTTTTAATTCCCCATTCAGATCCAATACCTTACTGATATTGTCTGGAGTCAAGCTTTTTGGTTTAGACTTATCTTTTCCCTTTTGACCAGGTTTGGATTGGGTCAATTGGGCTGGTCAGGAGTGATTGTTCAAAGGAGGTCCAGATTTGAAATTGGAACCATGAGATTTTTGTGTGTGACTCCTTTGTTGAAGTTGTCTTTGATGCACGCCATCAAGTTTGAGGGTCCTGTCCATTAAGTCTGTCAAACTTGCCATTTTCTGCCCGTGAAGATTCAATTGGTTTAGAACCCTCAAAGGAAGTCCCTTTTTAATATGATATTTAAGAGAAGCATCATTCTAACTAATTCAAGTCTGTAAAGCTCTGAAATTTGAGATATACTCAGAAGCTTTACCATTATCCTTCATTCAAAGGAAATCAAATTTGATCTCTGACTTTTCAGTTTCATTAGGATCACCAAACAATGTAAAAAGTTGGTCTTTAAACTTCTCCCAATTATTAATGAGTAAATGAGATTTGTTCAAGGAAAGAATGAGCAAATAAGGCTCAAACCATCATGATGCCTTTCCAGATAAATAAGAAGAGGCATAGATGACCTTAGAACAATCCATACTAAAAGTGTGAGGTTCATTTTGTAAAAGTAGCTTGCATGTTTGCAAGAAGGGATGCAATCTGTCAGGGTGTTCTCCATCAAATTTATCTAGAGATTTCATCAAAGGAGTTTTAAATTTTGATGCTTCAGATGGGGCAGGATTAGTAATGGTTTTAACCAAGAGTTTCATAAATTCCTCCAATGAAGCAGTTGGGCCAGGGTTTTGAAGGTTGGCCTAAAGGTTCATCAGCCAGGACTGATGGTTCCTTGTGCATGGTATCCTCTCCTTCATCTTTTTCACTGGGGTCCTCCAAATCCTGGGGAATATCCTCTACAGATTCAATTGAATTTTGGCGCTCCCTTAACTCAAGCGGTTCAAGAGAGTGTGTGCAAGAAACTGGACATAATGAGGTTGGCCTATCCCTAGAAAAATCTCTAGTAGTAGCACCTGTGGGAGGAGGAGTGAGTTGAACAGGTGCCATATTTAGACTTAGCACCTGAAAGTTGTACTAGTACAAAGAATAAGAACTATGGAGAATTAAATTATACTGTCACCAGTCCACCTATGCACAGGGTCAAGGGTGATTCCAAAGTAAGTGAGATAATAAGGGAGATAGAATTTACGACTTTGGAGCACAGAGGACTACGTCAAGGAATTGATTCAAAGATAAACCAAAGTAACTAAAACTGGTGTGAGGTAATCTTTGAGGAATAATTAATGTATATGGTGAGGACACTAACTATTATTGCAAATCTTACAAAGGGTTGCAACTTAATAATCAAATGAAAAGATTTACATATTTTAGGATTTGATGAAATTGATTATTTAAGTAAGAAAAGGACAATTATAACAATAGCCTAATGAGAGTTTGACTACTATCACAAATATATTATAATTTAATTCTAAGGAATGTCAAACCAAATTAACCCCCCTTTAAACATCCCATTCCTCCTCACACTGACCCATTAATCACCCAGCCATCATATACCCACAGACACATTTAATCCACCAGAGTTCCCATTTACCAACCATCTAACCTTATAACCCTTCTGCCCTGTTCCTACTTCACAGACCTCTTAATTTACCCTCAGATCCACAATTACCCCCTGTTCAAATATTGCCTTGATCTTAGCACTAGATTACATGCACATTGCCTATGATTGAAAAGTATAAGCATCTTTACCATTAGTGTGATTTTAAGGTTTGGATAGCACAGCTGATTTGAGAACACAATGGGATGTCATTGCCCCAAGGTCACTCCTTACACATCACTAGTGGAGTTAGAGCTTGAATAGTGGGGTAATTGAGGTACTTTTGCTTTGAGTGCCACATGGCATGTGACAGGGGCTCACAAGCATATATTACCTCAACAGCCTGTTTCTTGAATTCATCAAGATTATGATTTGAAATGTCCCAAGAGAAGTTCAGCTTGTCTGACTGAGAGACAACCTTGCTGACTTTAGTCAAAAAGTCACAGTTTTTCTTCCTCTTTCATGTGTTTTCCTTCTCTTTGATCTTTCTTTTTTTTTTTGTTGTTGTTTTTGTTTTCTTTCTTTGATAAAAAAAAATACAAACTCAAGATTAATCATGATTGAAGGTTGTGCTGGCTGAGTGATGATAAGCTCATCATCATTGTGGTCATAGAATGGTGGTGGAGAGAGGGACAGATTCAAGATAAAATCTAGATTGGGCATGAGGCTGAGCTGAAAAAAAGAAAGAAAAAAAGTTAAATAAAAATAATAATAAAAACTCATCTGTTTTGGGTGGTGGTGAGGTTGAGGACAAATGAATGTGGCAGCAGATAAGGAAAGGAGCAGACAGAGGGGCACTTGGTGAGATTATTGGTGGTGCCTATAATAAATAGTAATTAATAAAAAAATTAAAGGAAAAATAAATAAATTATAAAGAGAGAAAAAAAATAAAGGAATAAAAAAATTACTTACTTATTTAGAGGGAGGGAGAAAGGCAAGGCTGAAATAAAGAATGGAGGGGAAATGAGTGGGGCAAATAGGTGAAGCAACACCCCACCACTCCCACCTAGCTTAGGGGGTGAGAGATCATAATCTTGCTTAGCAAATATCTATGCAAGTGAGAAAGATTCTTGCTTAGCAAAGATATATGCAAGGGAGATAATGTGAGAAGAGCAAGTGCCAACTAGATTCTCATCTAGTGACACTTTTGACAATCTGGCAACAGCCAGGTGACAGGCTAGTGAGGCAGAAAAAATTTGAAAAATGCTGGGTAAGTTGACTGAAAATTTTGAAAGCTGCACCAACCCTTTTTGATGTAGCTGTAGCTTGGGAATTCACAATTACTTAAAGTGTCATGTATTTACAGCTATTTGGGAAAAGCTTGCACTTTTTTTGGCCCTCATCCCCCGCCAAAAGTGGCTTAAACTCATATTTTTGGCGAGGAGTGGAAGGCAAAAAGTCAGCAAGCTTTTCCCAAGTAGCTGTATGCTGTTGGACCACCAAAGACAACTGCGGGGAGGTTAACAAAGTGTGCATTATATATTCAAAGACATTTAGAAGCAACTGATTATAACTGAAAAAAAGGATTTCCAATGTCAATGAGTTACACCATGTGGTTGTCCTTGAAAGACCACTTGATACGTGAACGGTGTCCAAGGTGAAAGACCAAGCCAACAAGGCTGTAATGCCAGAAGAAGTTGCCTGTCATAACCAAGGGAGATAGTATGGACAGAAGAAAAAAGAAAAAAAAAAAAAGTCTGACTTGAAAGGAGTGAAAAAGTGTGTCCATACTAAAAAGAAAACAATGAGGTTATGACCTTACTGTGCACCATGTTACATTAGTGCAGTGTGAAGATTTTGTTGATCAACATGCTAAGCAGGGCCAAGCGTAGGCACTGTGAGCGGCGACGTCCTTGCCAGCATTGCTTTACCCCACACGTTATGGATGGTGTTCGAATTCAAGTAGATAAACATTGAATTTGTTGTTGGCCGTGTGTATTTGTTATGGAGAATGTGGGCTTTTAGGGCTCTACCACGATAATCAAATGATCGGTCACCATGTAATCTAGTAGGAAATGTATGTGTTCCCAAGGTCAGAATATACATGCCAAAACCAGATCTATATGATCAGTCTCAAAGCTAAAAGCTCCTAATTAGAGATAGGCAAGCGGTGTGGAGATGATTGAGGGATGTAGATGGTTTTCATGATGTCTTTGAAGGCATATTGTGGGTGACGATCCAGTCACTGGTGACAGATTCAGTCGTCGGAGTCGCTGAGGATCCAGACAAGTATCTCTGTGCCGGAGAAAGTTGCAAAAGCGAGAAAGTGAATGTGGCGTTGGCATAGAGAACGCTGGGCAACTGAACCCAGCCAACGACCGGCGAAAGGGAAGTGGACGAATAAAATCACTTGCGTTCGCCTCAAAAACGCCGTCTTCACTCTCGACTCGGAATTCTCAAGACTTTTCTCGCCACCAAAATGGATCCTTCTCACTCCAACCCTCGAACTGCTTTCCCAGTCCTCAATGTGAGGTTTCATTGCTTTTTTCGGTCTGAAAATGAACATCACATCCTTTGCAAGAAATGTGACGGCAAGGGCCGTGTTGCTAAAGTGGATGATTTGGTTGGTTTGGTAGGATCAATTTCTAGTCGATGCTGATTATCAGTTCACGAGAGAACTCGGCCAAGGCGCTTATGGCGTGGTGTGGTGAGTTGTGTTTTGTGTTGGATTGCTGGATGGGTTTTTGCCAGGATGTCCAGGACTCCCAATCTCTCCATCGGTGGATAACCCGATGCTTTTTTCTCTTCCAGTGCTGCAACGAACAAAAAAACGGGAGAAAGTGTCGCCATCAAAAAAGTGAATTCTCTTCCTATCATCATCTTCTGCATGGTTCACCTTGATTCTGTGTTGTTTCAATACTTATTCTTTCTCTTCTTCTACAGGTTACTAAAATCTTTACCAAAAAGATCCTTACTAAACGCGCCCTTCGCGAGCTTAAGTCAATCTTAATTACTTTGATATCTTTTTTTTATTTTTTTTTTGACAGTATATCTCATTCATCTTTCTCCCATATCCAGACTTTTGCATCACTTCAGGGGTCACAAAAACGTACCTTTCATCCGTTGTTGTCTTCCTTTTGTTAGTATATACATAATATTCTAATTCATACTTATTATTATAATCTTTTTTGCATTACTTGTCCCGAAGTGGACTGATACTAACTGTATGTAGAAGAGAGAGAAGTGTATTGTGCTAGCGTGAGAAGTTGTAGTTATGGTATATATAGCTATCAAGTGTTCATCTATTACCATATCTTTTGTCTTCTTTTGCTCATCATCTCATCTCATCTCTCTACACGTACTCACTTGAATATACAGGTGTGTACCATTACTATCATAATTTGATTTTTACATTTAATTGTTATTGTTATAGGTTAGCGCATTACTATCAGCGATTTCAGCTTCATCCACAGTGTTACTAGAGGAGAAGACTTACGCTAGATTAAAGGTGTGCTCTAACTGTAGTTTCCTATTGTTACTATTATATTCATACTCCACTATGTTTGTAGGTTAGCACAACACTGTTCTCTTGTGATCCATATTATTTACGAGTAGATCTCATATCATACAGGTGTGCTTATCTTTGCAATTAAATATCTTTTGTCTTCTTTTGCTCATCATCTCATCTCATCTCTCTACACGTACTCACTTGAATATACAGGTTAGCGCATTACTATCAGCGATTTCAGCTTCATCCACAGTGTTACTAGAGGAGAAGACTTACGCTAGATTAAAGGTTAGCACAACACTGTTCTCTTGTGATCCATATTATTTACGAGTAGATCTCATATCATACAGGTTAGCGCATTACTATCAGCGATTTCAGCTTCATCCACAGTGTTACTAGAGGAGAAGACTTACGCTAGATTAAAGGTTAGCGCATTACTATCAGCGATTTCAGCTTCATCCACAGTGTTACTAGAGGAGAAGACTTACGCTAGATTAAAGGCTTTTATTATTCTTTCACATTATCAGTACCAGCTCACGTACTTAAGCACAAACAACAACTAGTAACACTAGTAACATGGACAACAATAGCATCCGTGAATTAATCTCTGCACTTGAAAACAAAAATGACACAAAACTCGGAAGTGACAATTACTTTACCTGGGCTGCTCACATGGAAGGTCTTCTCTTCGAAAATGAACTGTGGGAAGTAACCGAAAACGAGTTTATAATAACAACTACTGAAAAAGAAGATGGGACAACAATCACGTCTCCAAGTGCAAATGAGATCAAGAAGCGCCTTAAGACAAACATGAAAGCGTATTCAATGATTCTTCGACATCTTGACCATGAAAACACGATGCTAATTTGCGACAGTCCAGAGCTAAAAGGAGATCCATACAAAACATGGATGAAACTGAAAGAGAAACATGCTGAAGTAAATCAATTCACTAAAGCCGCTGCCTACAAATCATTAAATGATCTGACTTACACTACGGATCTCAAAACCTTTATTAACGATATCCGAAAAGTCCTACGAAATTTGAGAAATGCTAAAATCAGCTATGAAGGCGACACTGTAGCTACTCAAATAATTATGAAATTACCTGATCAATATCAAACCACAGCTCAAAATATCCTGGCTTCTGGAAAGGTAACCATGATGAATGTCCTGGCAGTACTCGAACAGACTAGCAAATTTCACAATCTTCAGGACAACCAATCGAACGAATCTAAGACTAGCAAAGCCCTTATTGCCGACTCAAGTAAAACTGAAACGTCGAAGTCCAGAGAAAGAAAACCGCGAAAGAAATGCACGTACTGTAATAAAACAGGACATCTTGAAAGCGAATGCTGGGAGAAGGTTGGAAAACCAAGCTGGGTCGAACAACGCGATCAATGGAAGAAAGAGATGGCTGAGAAGAATAAAAAAACTAATGAGTCAGCTATGATGGCGTACAATCAGTATGTTCTTATCTCTTCTATCGACAACAACACCAACCTGAAACCAATCCTTGATTCAGGAGCCACGTCAACGATGATTAGAAACCGAAAGTACTTCTGGACATATCAGAGTACTAAGTTCGATATTGTGACTGGAAATGAAAACACAGAATGTGTTGGAAAGGGAACTGTTAAATTGGTTGAAGGGAAAAATGTTGTGACTCTTAATGCACTACATGTACCTAAATTACCGTATGATCTTGTGGCAACTATTGAGTTTTGGAGAAAAAATTATCAAGTTGAATTTGCTAAGAATCCCGAAAGATGCATCATCAGTAATAAAAATCTTAAATTCAATGCAGATATCGAGAACAATCTTTGCAAAATGCGTGGAAACTTCAAACCAGCTGAGTCCGCACTGATTTGCTCTGTAAAAATGTGGCATGATAGACTGGGACATCCAAACTCGAAGTATACAAAGTCAACTGTTGGTGAGACGTTGGACGACAGTCAGTTCTTCTGTGAAATCTGCGAAATGACAAAAGCGAAGAAACTACCATTTCAAGGACATTTTCCAACACCAAAGAAACCTCTGGAAGTGATCCACACCGATCTTAGTGGCAGAATCAATCCACCAACCAACAGTGGCTATGAGTACTATATGAAGATCACAGATGGATTAACTTCAACTCGTGCAGTATACCTGTTAAAAAACAAAGATGAGGCACTATCTAAATTAACGGAATTTAAGACAAAATATGAAAATATCTGTGAATCAAAAATTAAGACTATTGTAACAGATGGAGGAGGAGAATACTGCTCGAATAAATTTGAAACATACCTTAAAGACAATGGTATTTTCCATCAAATCACTGCGCCTTATACACCTGAGCAGAACCCAATCAGCGAGCGAGGAAATCGAATCACCACCGAGAAAGCTCGAGCGATGCTGTTCCAATCAGGGCTACCACTTAGCTATTGGGGAGAAGCAGTAATAACAGCAGTATATTTGGAAAATCTGATAGTTAGTAAGGCTGCAAATATGATATCACCATATGAAGCACTTACCGGCAGAAAACCAAAAATAACACATCTACACCCGTTTGGATGCCTAGCTATTGCCAATATTCCAAAACAACAGAGGAAAAATAAGTTTGCTCCGACAGGCACCAGATGTGTTCTACTTGGGTATTCTGAAGGAAACAACAACTATAAGTTGATGGAAATTCAAACAAAAAGAATAATCTTCACTCACAACGCCACATTCAATGAGTCAGTGTTTCCTATGAAAGATTGCAACAGCCCAAAAGAAATGTTCAATATCGTCACCATAAGTCACACAACAGAGACACCAACAAATCAAAATGTTGAAGATGATGAGGAATTTCATGATGCAGTAGAGGAACAAATAGAAGAACAGTCAGCAGATACTGAAAATCCAGTAACCAGACGACTAATCTTACGCCTTGGTCCACCGCCACCTGAAAATCAATCAGATCAGTATTCTGGACCCACCCTGAGATCTCATACCAGGAAGGTGATAAATGAACTTGAAGGTACCCACAATGCTTTAATAAACTTTGTCGAACAACAAAACACAGATCCTGACAATTACAGAAAGGCAATCAGTGGGTCTCAAAGGTCACACTGGATAAGTGCAATTAAAGAAGAACTTGACTCACTTCATGAAAATCACGTGTGGTGTATCGTCCCTGCTAATCATCAAAAAACAATACCTACCCGTTGGATCTTCAAAACAAAGTATGATGAAAATGGAGTCCTTAACAAATTTAAAGCAAGACTGGTTATCAAAGGCTATCTACAAAGACATGGAATAGACTTCAACGAAACGTTTGCACCTACCGGGAGACTGGCAACCCTTCGAACGATCTTTGCGCTTGCTGCTATTGAAGGATTACCGATGCATCAACTTGATATAAAGACTGCATTCCTAAACAGTAATCTTGACGAAGACATCTTTATTCAACCTCCAGAAGGTTTTACTGAGTGGTTGGATAGATCAAACTTGAACTGTAAAAAGGAGATAGAGCAATTAAATGGTGGTAGCAGAGTTTTAAAATTAAAAAAAGCACTCTACGGTTTAAAGCAGGCACCTAGAGCCTGGTATCAGGAGGTATCTAAGTGGTTCCATAAACATAAGTTTAAAACCAGCAATAGCGATCCCTGTTTATTTATTAGAAAAGATTCAAATGATGACTATTTATATGTGTTTATTTGGGTGGATGACATGGCTATCATTGGACACGGGGCTCATCAATTTCATGCTGAATTATCGAAGGATTTCAAGGTACATGACTTCACAAAAGCAACTTATCTACTGGGTATACAAATTACTCGACTAAATAGTACTTCTGTTCAACTACACCAAAGTCAGTACATAGCAGATCTATTAGAAACCTTCGGTATGACAGACTGCAAAATTAATCCTACTCCAATGCAATCAAATATCCAGCTGTTACCCTCTGATGATGACCAATACGCTCAGTTTCTGAAAACAGGAAATGACTATCGAAGTATCATTGGAAGTATTGGCTATCTAGCACAATGTACTCGACCGGATATCACCCATGCTGTCAACTATTTATCTCAGTTCCTCATAAAACCAAATCAGTCTCACTGGCAAGCGGCACTCCGAATTCTAAGATATCTCAAGGGTACAGCCAATGTTGGCCTACTGTACTCACGAGACTTCAAAACATTAATACCCACGAAAATCAATATTAGCAATCAAGCACCTACAGGTTTCAGTGATGCGGATTGGGCTGGATGTAATCTAACACGTAGATCAACTAATGGGTATGCCTTTCTGCTCGGTGGAGGTGCTATTTCTTGGAAGAGCAAAAAGCAAAACACTGTTTCCACATCAGCCACTGAATCTGAGTATAAGGGATATCTTGATGCAGGATTAGAAGGAGTATGGTTGCGAAAACTGCTAAGTGAACTAGGGTATGAAAACAATCAAGGAACGTTACTTTATGGAGATAATCAAGGAGCAATAGCATTGTCAAAGAATCCCGTAGCTCACAAACGAACAAAACATATTGAAGTACATTTCAACTGGGTCAGGGAAAAAGTACTTGATGGCGAATTAAATCTCAAATACTGCTCTACGCACGACATGGTTGCAGACATCATGACAAAAGCACTGGATCGTACAAAATTTGAAAAATTTAGAACAGATCTAGGCCTGAATGAATGTCGACGCACTATTGGTTCAAGTAATGAGGTGGAGTGTTAGTATATACATAATATTCTAATTCATACTTATTATTATAATCTTTTTTGCATTACTTGTCCCGAAGTGGACTGATACTAACTGTATGTAGAAGAGAGAGAAGTGTATTGTGCTAGCGTGAGAAGTTGTAGTTATGGTATATATAGCTATCAAGTGTTCATCTATTACCATATCTTTTGTCTTCTTTTGCTCATCATCTCATCTCATCTCTCTACACGTACTCACTTGAATATACAGGTGTGTACCATTACTATCATAAGTTGATTTTTACATTTAATTGTTATTGTTATAGGTTAGCGCATTACTATCAGCGATTTCAGCTTCATCCACAGTGTTACTAGAGGAGAAGACTTACGCTAGATTAAAGGTGTGCTCTAACTGTAGTTTCCTATTGTTACTATTATATTCATACTCCACTATGTTTGTAGGTTAGCACAACACTGTTCTCTTGTGATCCATATTATTTACGAGTAGATCTCATATCATACAGGTGTGCTTATCTTTGCAATTAAATATCTTTTGTCTTCTTTTGCTCATCATCTCATCTCATCTCTCTACACGTACTCACTTGAATATACAGGTTAGCGCATTACTATCAGCGATTTCAGCTTCATCCACAGTGTTACTAGAGGAGAAGACTTACGCTAGATTAAAGGTTAGCACAACACTGTTCTCTTGTGATCCATATTATTTACGAGTAGATCTCATATCATACAGGTTAGCGCATTACTATCAGCGATTTCAGCTTCATCCACAGTGTTACTAGAGGAGAAGACTTACGCTAGATTAAAGGTTAGCGCATTACTATCAGCGATTTCAGCTTCATCCACAGTGTTACTAGAGGAGAAGACTTACGCTAGATTAAAGGCTTTTATTATTCTTTCACCTTTGACTACTTTACCTCATGAGAGCTGCTTTTACTTATCAGATCACCTGTCTATATGATATGGATATCATCGACGTTAACAACTTCAATGAAGTTTATCTTTATGTATGTGCTACTAATCATTCATTTTATTTCCACTACTATACGGGATTGATTTCTGTCTTTCTAATTGCAGGAGGAACTCATGGAAGCTGACTTGCATGCTATAGTATGCTCGTCTTATATTCAATCTCGCCACCACACTATCCTCACGTCTTTACCCATCTGTTGTAGATACGCTCTGGTCAACCTCTTTCAGACGCTCACTTTCAATCTTTTATCTATCAGACTTTGTGTGGACTCAAAGTTAGCTTTACTTCTTTCTGGATCCTCAAAAAATAACAAGAAAAAGATATGGTTTCCAATGTGTTGACATCAATTTTTTCTAAATTTCAGTATATTCATTCAGCCTCAGTTCTCCACCGTGATCTTAAACCTGGTAATTTGCTTGTCAATGCTGATTGCGAGCTCAAGATCTGTGATTTTGGATTAGCGAGAGGATTCGAAACCGATCCCGCTCTTGCTTTAAACAATAACCAAGGCTTCATGACCGAATATGTTGCCACTAGATGGTACAGAGCACCAGAGATTATGTTGAGCTTCCAAAATTACACCACAGCCAGTAAATGATAGCGCTTTCATCATTTCATTTGGCTACCATCTAACTTTGTCATTTTCACTCTCTACTTCCTTATTTTTTGCTTCTCACGATTTTAGTTGATATGTGGTCTGTTGGCTGTATTTTGGCCGAGTTATTGGGTGGCCGACCTATTTTCAAAGGTCGTGATTATGTAGATCAACTTAACCAGATCCTTCATTATTTAGGCACACCTTCAGAACAAACTCTTCGACGTGTTGGCTCCCCTCGAGTCAGTTCCTTTCGTAAACAAATGTGATTTTTCGTCTAGTTGATGAACATTTTGTTTCTTTCTCATAGGCTCAAGACTACATCAGGTCTTTACCCCACAAACCAGGTGTTCCTTTTACTCAATTGTATCCCAATGCTAATCCATTAGCTTTGGACCTGTTGGGAAAACTTTTATCATTTGATCCTTCAGAAAGAATTAGCTGTACCGACGCTTTGAATCATCCTTATCTTTCTGTTTGGCATGATCCAATCGATGAATTAACTTGTCCCACTAAGTTTGACTTCAGTTTTGAAGCTGAAGATACTACAGAAGGCATGAAAAAGATGATTGTAGATGAAGTTCTAAGTTTTCGAAAACTTGTCCGCCCCAATGGTCGACAAACTAATACTGGAGATCAAGCAAAAAAACAGGATGTGTACGCCCTTTTTCATTAGTATAAGTGTAACATACTTGTTCTGACCTTGCTGTCCGAAATAGACTGCCAATACCTTCCCGTGAAGTAGTCATGGGCTCACCAACTGTTACTAACGCCCCACTAGATGGAGGAACTTCTTCCGCAACCGCAGGCCAGTCTGCTAGACTGAAAAGTGCTAGCCCAATAGATGAAAATCCGGCCCAAGATTTAGATGCTGAGCTAGCTCGTCAGGAAAACAAAACATCTTAATCGGACCTTTATTGACATCCGATACATTGTATTTTTGCTGTGAGTGGTTTTCTTTTGCTCAGAAGTATATTTTCCTTATTTACGGGATTTTTTCCTTCGATCTTTGTCGGAATCCTTGGCAAAAATATAAGTTTCCTACATTTTTTTCCCACTAATTATGTGACTTGAGTACGCTATTTGCTTGTGCTTTATCTATAACTTGTCATTTCACAGCAGAGTGTATGATTTCATTTCAAGAATATACTTTAATTCAAATATGCAAGGGATCAAGGGACATGTTATATATTCCAGGCTCCCTCATCTCTGTACAAAAAAAAATGTCGAAAGTTTATGCGAGCGGTGACTCACTGCTAGATCAGTCCTCCGAGGCAACAAAAAGTGTATTTAATTTACTTTTTTTTTCTATATTGGGGAAGGAAAGGCAAAAGAATGAGATGTAAATAGGTTGAAAATAGCAAGTGATTGTTAGTATTTTTTTTATTTTTTTTTAAAAAAAAGTGATTGGATTGGTTAAGGCAAGCAGCTTCTGTAAAAAAAAAAGGAAAAGGAAAAAGAAAAAAGAAGAAAGAAAGAAAGAAAAGGTCATAGTGAAGTGTAGAGTTCATAACTGGGAGGTTAATGAGTTGGACTGATTGAAGGATTTTATAAGTTGGTTGTTAACATGAAAAAATAACATTTGATTCATAATAGGGGTTGCCAGTTCTGGAAAATTTGCACATACAAATCTGCAATTATCTAAGTGTGGGTTTCCAAAATGCACCAGCTCCAACACTGGTGTATTTCAAAGCCAGAATAAGTCACTTATTTCACTTGATTCTGCCTTTTCTCAACCCAAAGTGTTGGTTTCACCATCAAGGCCCATTTCACTGATTGACTAGTGCACTTTGCAGCATAACGCTTTATAGCTCAAAACATCATACAACATTTACATTTTTACATCATATAAGAGTCATATCTTGCTCACTCTCAAATCATGATAAATTACATCAAGCAATAAATTTCATAGCTCTTCATCTCTTCTTTGATTCTGATTCTGATTCTGATTCTGATTGTATTACCAGTTTTTCATAGACCAGCTTCAGAAGACAAGAAAAATGCCAAGTTTAATGATCATTTGGTAAAGTCAAGAATCTGTATCAAATATTCTACTGGAATCTTGAAAGGCTGTTTTGCTAGTCTATAATAGGGAAATAAGAAGTCCTCTTAGAGAAAAAAAAAAAAAAAAAAAAAAAAAAAAGCTGAGCTGAAAGCAGTGGTTCATTGGATTAAGTGTTATGCTATAACTTCATAACCATCTAACTGACCTCAATGATCAATCATTAGAGTGGTTTGAAAAATAAAGAAAATGTTGCCCACCTCTTACTTTATATCCAACACTTCTCTTTCTCAAACAACCAGAAATAAGGGCAAGCATTCTTCCAATATCACACTAGCACTTTTATTTATTTTATTTTTTTTTATATATTAATTTGAATTTCATCTTTAAAACATATATTATTTAATGATTTTACTTGGTCATATATTTCATTAACAAAAATTTGAGAAAGTACCATGAAAAGAAGATCAGGTACATTGGTTGAATTCATGTTGATGATCTAAAATACATACATGTCAGTTTTTGTAGATACATTTTTTATTTTTTATATTTTTTATTTTTTTTTTATGTCTCATGTACAATTGATATTCCTTTCAATTTTATATATGTAACATACCTTTTTTTTTTTTTTTTTTTTTTCAAATTATTAAGCTAAAAAAAAAATAAAAAAATAAATAAATAAATAAAAAATAAAAAAAGGGGGATACCTCCCCTTGCATTCTAAGCTAAGCTAACCTAGTAAAGGGTTCAAGATTGCCAACTCTCTATTTCAAATCATAAATGAATGATAAACAAGTCATTTAAAGTAAGACACAAATTTAAAGTAATTTAGACTTCAAGAAAAAAAAATACAAATCACATAAACAAATTCAAGACAAAATGAAACAAACTATTTTTAGACATGGTACCACAGAAGCATAGCCTGATAGTCTAAGACTTGAAGTAAATGAAGTGGTTAAATTACTTGTATATGTTAAAATAAGAAATTGAAGAGCAACTTACCAGATTAAAAACCAAGCCCAACATTTCCCAAAAGTATATCAAAAAAAAAAAAAAACAATTTTTTTTTCCTAAAAAAATTTATCCAGATAAGATTCCTACATTAGGGGGTATCAATGTTGACCAATCCGCAATTAAATTAATTGCCGAAAATAATCTGCATACCCCAATTATCTTCCGCAATTATTTTTGCTAATAATTGGGTTATTAGACACTTTACATGTCAATGTTCACCTCTTATCCAACATTTTTTTACTCTATTTTTCATAACCACATATCGGACAACCTTCTGTCATAACCACATCTTGACCAACTTTCTGCCATAACCACATCTTGGACTACTCCCTGGATATGCCTTCTACCTTGCTGCGCACTTCCATTCTCATCCCATCCTGTTCATTCTATCCGCTCAGAATTTCTCCCCATTTCATCTATTTGATTCTGCTCCTTTTCATCTCTCTATCTCATCTGCTTGTCTCTGCTCCTTTGCATCTTCATTTATAATAACATGCCTCGTCACCCTAGATCTTCTCAAAAGCAGCCATCACCCAGTTGTTCTTCAATTCCCACTACTTCCTCTTTCCCCCACTCAGCCGAGAAATCAAAGACTGTTCAATTAAAAAAAGATGAACATCTCATTCTTATCAACTTTCTGAAAACCAAATCTAACTATGATTCTTATTTTGGTACTGAGTATGCCACTAAAGTAGGACGGCCCCCCGCATCAAAAGTTAATGGCTATCTTCTAATGGCAAATGAATTACGGAATAAGACCAAGGGAAGGATTGATCTTTTGCCTAAACAGATGTCTGAACGATTCAAGCATTACTGAGAAAAATACAAGAAGGCAAAGGCTCTTTCATCTTCCACTGGTTTTGGGGTTACCGACAACAATATAACTAAGGGCATAAAATCCATAGACGATAAACTTGAAACTTTATGTCCTTACTTTAAAGAGATGGATGCAATTTTTGGAGAGCGAGCCAATGTTAATCCTGTAAACATGTTGGATGGTGAAGATCCTATCTCCGAACATGATGTCAAAGCAAATCTTTTCCCATCCTCTTCCTCCACTCAAGCCTCCCCTCTTCTAAATTCTACAAATCAAGATAGCTTTTCTATTGATCCTATTGGCGATTTAACCCAACCCAATCTAACTCAGGTCCGTTTTTTTTCTTTTATCTTATCAATGCTTTTTTTTATTTACTTAGATTTTCTTATTTCTTAAAAGGCTGATGAACAAGCCCAGGACCCACAATCAACTGAGTCTGAAGCTAGTGACAATGATGAGGAGGAAAATGCTATGTTGAACAAAAAGCGAAGGGCTTCAATTAGTCTAAATTTCCACTCCCAAAGAAGACGAAAAAGTGATACTTCATCACAAACCCCTTTTTCCTCTATGGAACAATTTTTAGAGAAACGTGATGCTGGTAAGTGATACCATACCTATTAATACTTTACTCTGCTTTTCTTCTACTTTTTGTTAACATTGATTATCACTCTAGAACAAGTGGAAGCTGCTAAAGAGACTCTAAAGTTTGAAAAGCAAAAATATGAGCTCTCTTTAAGGAGGGATGATAGGCTACAAGATTTGGAAGAGAGGAAGTACGAGCTCTCTTTACGGAAGGATGATTGGGCCCAAGATTTGGAGGAGAGGAAGTACCAGCTCTCTTTACGGAAGGATGATTGGGCCCAAGATTTGGAGGAGAAGAAGTTTGAGTTAACTCTAAGTATTGAAAAATCAAAAAAAGAGGAGAAAACACTTGAACATCAAAACCTATTAGAGCAGATGAAATATAAGTTTGATCATGAAGAAAATTCCAAAAAGAAAGATTTCTTGATAGAATGTGTTAAAGCTAATAAATCTGTTGAGGAAATTGAACATTTAAAGAAATTGTCGGTTGACCAGTTTGTTTTATTTCTCTCACACTTCAACTGTTCATATTTATTTGTACATAAAATTTCCAATAATTTCCTTTATTTCATTACTCTACCACTTTTTTTAAATAAAATTTTCATGTCTCCTTTGAAAATTTGACGATCCCCCACCCCTGGATTTTTTTGAAGTAAGGGGTGGGTATCACAAAAATTCTTTCATGTCATGAATCTTGAAAGTCTTATATGAAACTTTGGCTTTACTACCTCCTGCATTTTACTGGTATCCCAAAAATTCTTACATGTCAAGAATTTCACAAGTCTTATAAGAAATTTTGGCAAAAACCCCCATAGATTTTATTGAAGTAAGGGACAGGTATCACCAAAATATTTACAAGTTAAAAAAATTCTATATCTGTTTTAAAAAATTGGCAATACTCTCCCCTGCATTTTGTTGAAGCAAGGGGTGGGTATCACCAAAATTTTTCTAAGTCATCGGTTTCACATGTCAGATTTGAAAATTTGGCAATACCCCCCCTACATTTTATTGAAGTAAGGGGTGGAAGTCATCTAAATTTAATATAATTACATAAATTATTAAATAAATATCTAATATATATCAATTTCCCTAGTTTAAAGTAATGACAATTCCTCAAGCCAAAATGCAGACCAAGTCTAGAAACAAAAGTTTGGGACTTTCTACAGGTATAGGCAAGAGGAACCTCACGAATCAAACAAATAAATGTTATCATGATTACCTGTTATACAACCAGAGGTCGTTGGCTCATCACATTACTTGAGAAAATTGATATATAAAAAATATTTATTAAAAATTTATGAAAAAATATAAATTTTTTGATGACAACTCTAATCCCCATACTTTTTGGATCTAGATAAAGTTTTTTTAAATCAAATAACTTTACCTTCTTTCTTTACCTTATTGATTCTTTGTATCAACTTATTACTGATTTGAAATGAGCAACCAAAATGTGTGAAATCTTGACAGGATTCCAAACCAGGAGGAGCTTTGGTCGTTTGATGATTATCCTTAGATGAATTCCAAACAGTTTCGATGATACCATTTCCCAAACCAAAATCAATGATGCACCGGTGGTCTGGAAAATAGAAACCATGTCCTTTGATTTTAGCTGGAGATGGTATTGGGTGGCCAGTTATCGGATTGATATATGAGAATATACCAAAAGTAAGAAAATTGGCATCATTCCTATTGATATGAATCCTATTGTGGAATCCAGAATGAGTGATAATAACATTAGAAAGTAAAAGATATTCGTGGCTGATATCTTCCCATTTGGAGTCACACCAATTCGGTATTCCAACTGTGGTTGCAAGTTCATGATTTTCTTCAAATGCTTTATTACAGAGCTTTTTGAGTCGAAAAGCAAGAAAAGAGTCAAAGGAAGGTAGAGTGTCCCATAAGCAAAAATCTTCATCTTTTTGAGCTTTAGTGATATTCTTGACCAACAAATATATGCCTATATAATTTAAATGCCTAGATAATAATCATATAAGAGTTTCAGAATCCTTATCCTCTAAATATGCAATATAAAAATGTGAAATAAGACAAGTGAAATTTGGAAAAAAGGCTCAACTTCAAAGGTCAAAATCTCAGCAACCACTGAACCTAATTCAAACCTGTTTGTGGGAAATGAAAGATATGCTTTAGTAGAATCTTCAGTTAAAGGACATGTGATTTAAATAAACCTAACCCTAATTTGTTACATAAAAAAATGAAATAAAAATTTAAATTGGGAAAAAAAAGGCTCAACTTTAAGGGTCAATATCTCAGCAACCACTGAATCAAATTCAAATCTGTTTGCAGGAAATAAAAGGTAGCCTTCAGGAGAATCTTCAGTAAAAAGAACATTAGATTTGAATAAACCTAACCCTAATTCCGAGTCTGATTTTCAAAATTTTACAAAAACTTGAAAAGTGGTAATGAAGATGAGATCAAAAGGAGTTTTATAAGTTCACTGTTATCCAGATAAGAGTCATACATATATTTAAGTATGAAGTTTTCATAAAAGAAATGAGATATCATATAGGCATGAAAAAAAGGAGATGAAACTTACCTTGATTGAAAAGTAGGAAAAATAGAGTGAGAAAGATTGATGTTGGAATTGTGGGGAAATTGAATATGGAGTAAGTGAAATGCATAAAGAATGTGCAATGTATGTGTTTCAATGAAATGGAGCCAAAAAAAAGTGAAATAAGGGAAAGGGGGGATAATGACAATGCCAAGGAGGGATGAAGAGTAGGGTGATGGAGCTAAAAATTAAAGTAAAGAGGGAGAGAAAAAAAGGTTAATTATACCATTGAAATCCAAAATAACCACTTACAAAAAAAATTTAGATAAAAAAAATAAAATAAACAGAAAAAAACAAAAAAAATTATAATTAGTAATCAAAAAATCAAAAAAAAAGAATAAAATGACTTACCTGGAGAGATGAGATGAAAAAATGAATGAAACCAAATTGTTTGAGGGATGTTGGAGGAGAATAGGAAAAGGATATGAGGGATGAATGAAAAAAAAAATCACTGACAAAATATGCAATTTCATGTTGAGCTGGTGAAAGAAAACTAATGAGCCATCCAAAAAAAAGATATTCACCATAAATTCAAAAAAAAAATGAATATGCAACAAACCAAAATACAAAACCAAGTGAATAAAGTACACAAAGAGGACATTTAGAAAGTATGAAAACGTAAAAATTAAAAATTAAAAGCGTTGCAAAGTGAAATGTTGGAGAGTAATTGGCATTATAATGGAACGTATGCCAGTTGATTGAATGATTTGTGAATCAAGGAAGGGGAGTGCCGGTGGTGGTCCAGGATCCTCTTCTTCATAAAGATCATTCCACTCATGCTTTAAATCAGCTAGAATATTGTGGAGTATTATGCAAGTCAAGATCCAATGATTTGCAGTTTTGATCTCCAATTTTTTTTGAAATTAGATTCTGAGCTCCCGAAAACTAGAAAATCATCCTTTTAAAATACCTATAGCATGTTCAATTTGTACTCTTGATTGTGCAAGGTGATAATTAAAGGCAGTTTTGGGGTCATTTTCTGAAGTTGCACCACCGAAAGCAGGTATAATGTACTTTCCACTTTCATATGCTGAGTCTGCAAGGAGGTACTGAGATTCGTCAAAGTATGAGTCAGGGGATTGAGAAATCCTAATTCTTTGGAAGACGGAAGAGTCATGACATGATCCAGGGCAGCCACTGTGAAAAGCAATAAATTTTTTATTGACATCACATACAAGTTGAATGGCGATAGAGTATCTAGAAAGATGATAAAAAGTTAGATTGTAAAAGATGAGAACTTGGAGAAGATTTGGAATAAACCTTTTTTTTGCAATCAAAATAATGGTTTCCATCATGAGCAGGCTTTTGACTCAAAGGTATAGCTGTGCCATCAACAAATCCTACACAGCCAGGGAAACCTTCAGCTTGCATTACTTGAGAGGATTCAAGTCGCTGTTCTGGAGTTGGCCAAGCAAGAGTTTGAGACTTGAGGGAAAGGATAGCAGTCATACAGTGCTTGGTGTATAATATCACGGTACCATATTCTATGTTAAAGAGATTATCCAAACGTCTTACGGCAGCACCATTTCCATTTGAGCCAAAGCAACATAGAGCAACAGCAATTTTTATGGCAGGATTACGCTGTTTGTTATGAGAATTGTTATGGAAGATAGGATGTTCAGAAATGAGTTGATAAAGTTTGAAGAAAGAATCGGGAGAAGTTCTAAAAAGTTGGGTGAATTTTAAATGAGGAATGTTGAGAATGGAGGCCAGATCATATTGGGGATCATGATAAAGATTTGGCCCCCTGGTGATGATGTAACGCTTTTTGGAAAGTAAACACATATAAGCTAAAGAATCTTCCAAATCAGAGTCAGATTTATAGTAGAGAACTAAAAGTAAAGTGATGGCATTAATAGTGGAGTGAATTAGCCGTCTAGTAGAGAGGTGTATCATTGTTGCTGGTGGAAGGGTTATATGATGAGGGAAGTGGGAATTCACCGCCAAATGTGCAGTTGGGGTGTGTAGATAGAAAAAAAACTTAAGTGTTTTCCACCAAAATTAAGTAGCATAGAGTGAGGAAAGACTTAAGGATGGCATCAGCAATTATGAGTCATGTGACTTTCTTGCAAATCCATCATGGATGAGATGAGTTTGGGATCAGGAATTAGGAATGGAAATTGGGGTATAAGAGGCGGAATAATGCATTATCGTGGATTTCTTATCCACTAGCCCTGGGGCTAGTGGATAAGAATCTTCCGCAATTAATAATGTCTGATCCCGGGAAAAAAAATTGCTGATCCCTAATTGTGGATCCCTGAACATTGATACCCCCTATTGATTGAAGTGTTTATTCATGCTATAAAAGTGAGATCAAGTTGATAAAAGATTAGTTCAAGTGTTATAGAGAAAATTGGTGAAGAAGTGGAATATACTTATCCAAATATATTGTTCAGGTACTTGAGTAAAAGGTAAAAGCCTAGATAATCACCATATAAGCATTTCAGAAGCCCTATTTTCTAATTATGTAATATCAAAGCAAAAAAAAAGTAATATAATGCAAAAAAAAGGTTCAACTTTAAAAGTTAATATCTCATCAACCACTGAGCCAAATTCAAACCTGTTTAAGATAAATTAAATCATGTATTCTGGAGAATCTCCTGCAAAAATAAAATGAGATCTTAATAAAATAAACCTAATTCTGAGTTTTTTTTTTGAATTTGCATTAAGATTTGAAAAGTGATAGTAAAAATAGCAATGAGAGGGGCTACATAAGTCTACCATTATACAGATAAGCATCCTAAGTATATTGAAGTGTACCTTCTTGATATAAAGAACATGATATTTGGTAAGCATGAAAAAGAAAAATGAGATGACCCTTACCTTGATGGAAGGGCAGGAAAAAATAGATTGAGAAAGATTGGAGTTGGAATTTAAGGGAAATTGAATATGGAGCAAGTGAAATTCATATAGAAGTTCCTAAAAATGTGTATCAATAAGACAGAAACTAAGAAAAGTGAAATAGTGAAAAAATGAAAAACAGAAAGGCTCAAGTTTAAACTTCAATATCTCAGCAACCACAATTGCAGGAAAGAATGAAAACTTCAGCTGGAAAAAGATGGTAATTCAAGAAATGAAAAGGAATGAACTTCCTGTGATGAGAAAGATAAAAATTTGAGTTGGAAATTTTGATTAAAAAATCCAAAAATGTTCATCACATGTAAAAAAGGAAGGTCTATGTGCTATATGTCAAAGTTGTGAGGTGAGCAAGGAAAGGATGCTGTGGCTAGCATGTGGTGATGAAGTAAAAAATCATGCAAAAAGTGCTGATTTGAGGTCAGAACTGACATCTATTTTTGAAATAAGTGACTTATTTAAAAAATTTAAGTGCTGATTTGATTTGAAATCCACACTTAAGTTAAGTGAATATTTTATAAAGTTGACACCACCTAATAGGGGGTGTCAGTTCTGGTGAAACAGCATTTATTTAAGTGTGGATTTCCAAAACACACTACCCCCAACAATGGTGGATTTCAAAATGAAATAACTCACTTAATTCATTCAAATCTGCACTTTATCAACCAAAAGTGCTGATTTCACCATAAGGTCTCATTTCACTTATTTTTCAGCATCATCCCATTTATACACAGGAATCCTCAGAATAACATTTTATAACTCCAAAAATTATTACATTGTTTACATTTTTATACAATATAAGAATCATATCTTCCTTTCTCTAAAATTATGATAAGTTACATCAAGAAATGAATTTCACAGCTCTTGATCCCTTCTTGGACTCTGATTGAAATGCTAATTATGATCTTGAAGAAGATTTTCTTTTTTTATCAAAAATGGCCAGAAAATGTTACCTTCTTCCAAGAAAGCCTCAAGTACTTCATACCCCCAAGAACTCCATCCAAACACTTCTTAACCTATCTGTACCCAGTTTTAGACAGTTTTTCAGGACTTCTCAGGAATTTTTCATTAGAATGGTTATTTTTCTTTTTCATATTGACTTTGATTTTGAATTTTCTGTTATAGTCTCTTTTTTTTCAAGTCTCTTTGTTTTCATTTATCAAATTGACATGAAATCACATATTTTCTGCAATTGCATAATTTTTCAGTCATTCTTTTTTTCTTTCATCACTCATATGCATTTACTCCTCTCCTCTTTCATCCCTCCAATAATTTTAAGTCACTTGTTTCCTCAACTCATCTCTCCATGTAAGTCATTTTTTCATTTTTACTTATATATTTTCTAACTCAATTTTTTTTTGTTTTTTTTTTCTTATCTTTTTGTTCCTTGTTATATCTAAGTTTTTTTTAATAATTTCTTATTATTTGATTTTCAAGGTAAAATCAACCTGTTTTCTTCTCTCCCTTTTTTCTTTCTTTTTTTAGCTCCATAATCTTAATCTTCATCCCTCCTTGAAATTTTCATTATTTGCCCTTTCCCCATTTCCCCTATTTCACTTGTTATTTTTTTGGCTCCATGTCAGTAAAACACATACATTGCACATTATTTAAGCATTTTACTTGTGCCATATTCACTCTTTCTCACTCTATTTCTCCTACCTTTCCATCAAGGTAAGTTTCATCTTGTCGATGGGTCTCTTGGTCTAGAAGATTAATCTGGAGGTTCTACAAGGGTTTAAGTGGGTTTATTGGATGTTCAAAAGCAATGTACGTATTTCTTAATCTTTTTGATTGTTTTAATCAAATTATAAGAGGTGGTTGCAAATATTATTATAATTTATATCTTAGAACTACAATGATGTAAGTACTAATGTTATAAAATATAGTAACAAAGGATTTAATTGATTTATTATAAGATTGGTAAGTAAGTAAGGAATGAACTGAAAAGTACAAAAAGAGAGGGACTTTTATAGGCAAAATATGAGAAATAAAAACACGGAGTTAGCACCACCTAATAAAAGGGTGTGAGAGGAAAAAACTAAATATAAAGAGAGTATGTGAAATATAAAAAGATATACTAAATGGTGTGTTGATAAAAGGTATCATTTTATTTGAAATAAAACTTGAGTTCCCTTAGACTGTCACACTTAGTACAAAAAATTTGATTTAAAATGTTGTTTCAATGGAAATTTAAATTTCTTAATAAAGGAATTTGAATTTTTTTAGATTTTTATTATATTTTTAATACTATTTTTATTCCCTCTCATCTGTATTATTGAGCATGGTGTTAGGGAGTAAAAATGTATGGGAGAATTACTTATTTTTATTAATTATTAAAATTTCTTCATGTACTTAGCTATTTATTTGTAAGTAATACATAAGTAAGCAATAAATAATTAATTATTAATAAGGATTTAAAAGGCATGGCTTCATCTCAGTAAGATAATTAATTATTTTACTGGATAAGTCTAGTAGCCTGGCTGACACTCCCTCACTCTAAAAAAACAATAAAAAAAATGCTATGATTTTTTCTTTTTATACTTCTTTAGTAAAGTAGGAAGATTAGATATCTCCTTCCCAGGTATCCAAGAATCATATTCAGATAATTTATTCTTGAATCTCTATAAATATTCTGTACCTTCTTCAGCAGTGACTATTCTGTCATTCAGAATCTAAGCAATTTCTGCTGTCTCAGTGATTTCATTAGGGGTTTTCTTTGGTCTTCCCCTCCTTTTTGGAAATAAATCACTATTGGATGTGTAAGGTTTAAAAAGAGATATTGGAAAAACAGGATGTTTTCTGTCATATGGAGAATACAAAATAACTTCAACTGCATTATCACCAATAATTCTTCTGACAACAAATGGACCAACAAATGGGTCTTCCAATTTGTTATTACCTTGTAAATTGAAGTGGACTGTATAAATCAACACTTCATCAGCCTTTTTAAAAGTGTATTCTTATGGGATTTGTCCCATCTCTTCTTCTCATATTCAAATGATTTTTAAATACATTTTTGAGCATGACTTCTGCAAAGTTGTTGCATTTGAAGAAAAGATTTTACACCAGGATGTAAATCCAATTAAGGTATTTTATAATTGATAATTTGGGCAGGAGTATTTGGAACATATCCAAGCCAGAGCTCAAAAGGCTTTCTTTGAGTAACAGAATGGACAGTGCTATTATAAGAAAATTCCAACCCAGGAAGTAAGGTAACCCAATCATGAGTGAATCTGTCATTGTCTTTATACTCAAGGCCAAAGGCACAATACCTTCTTATCATATCCTCTAAAGTCTGAATCATTCTTTCAGCTAATCCATCAGTATGAGGGTGATGGGAAGTAGAAAGTCTCAGATCACAACCACAAACATCCATCAGAGACATCCAAAATTCAGAAGTAAATTTAGGGTCTCTGTCAGAGATTATGGCTTTGGAAAAACCAGCAGTATTAAACATATGAGACCACCATAAGAAAGCTAACTCTTTAGTGGAAACATCCTTGTGAGTAGGGATAAACTTACACATTTTAGTGAATCTGTCCACAATAGCCCAACAAGAGTTATAACTGTCTTTTCCAGCAATAGGCAATCCTGTTACAAAATCCATGTTTATTATCTGCCATGGTGCATCAGGAGGTTCAATATGTTGCATTAATCCAGCTCTCTTACCAGTAAACCTTTTTTATTTTTAGCAAGAATCACAAGATTCAACATATAATTTGGTGTCTTCAGACATATTGACCCACCAAGCAGTGTTTTAATTCTGATCATAGTTTTTTTAAGATCAAAATGTCCAGCTAATATGTCATCATGACAAATTTTCAAGATGATTTCTTTCATAGAAGGAGGAATAACAATGACATTACTCAACTTTCTTCTATAATATAGATATCCTTCATCAATTGAAAATTTATCTTTTTCCAAAGTCTTTTGGTACTTTGGTGGAAGGGTTTTAATTAATGCTTGTATTGAAGCATTTTTTGGATCATTTAATATGGTGCATAACTTTTTTAAGTCAGTGTCCTTATCATATGAATCCAGAATAAGCTGTAATAGCTCCTCCTCCATATCAACCACATATATCCCATGAATATAAATGATTTCATCCTCAGGATCATAAGCAGGGTTAGAGTCATAATTTTGTAAAGGTAACCTTAATAAAATATCCACATTTAAGTGAACAATACCAGCCCTATGAATAATTGTCATTCTCCCTCTGTATTCCTGAACAGCTAACTGCAATCTGAACATATGTCTGTTAGGTGTTTTCAAGTTTAAAATGTATTTAACTGCACTGCAGTCAGTGACAAGTTCAAATTTCTGGTCATCTAGGTAATAATTTAGCTTCTCTAGAGCCCACACTACAGCTAAACATTCAAGTTGAGTGGAACCATATTTCAATTCACTATTTCTCAAGGTTCTTGAAATATAACAAATTACTACTTCTGATACTTTATTTTTCATCACTTGTTCTTGATGGAGGGCAGCACCAAGACCAATAAAACTGGCATCAGTGTAAAAAACAAATGGTTGATTAAAGTCAGGTAAAGTAAGAATTAGCGCTGACATCAAACAGTGTTTCATAGTGTCAAAGGCTCTCTGTCTTTCACTATTCCAGACAAAAGCAACATCCTTTCTAGTCAATTGGGTAAGGGGTAAAGCTAGGACTTGGTAATTTTTAATATAATGTCTATAGTATCCATACATTCCCAAAAAACTCTGGAGCTCTCTAACTGTGGTAGGAGCCTTCACCTGTTGTATGGCTGCCACTTTGTTTTGGTCAACACATATCTTTAACCCTGAAACAACATGACCAAGGACCTTTAAAGAATGAAAACCGAATTTACATTTATTCAAAGCAAGTGTCATATTTATTTCATCCATTTTATGGAACACTTTACACAGGTGGTTAAGATGGTCCTCAAATGTTTTTGAGAATACAATGAGATCATCTATATAAACCATCAGCAATCCTTCAATTATCTCCTGATGTAATGTGTTATCCATAACTTTTTGGAAAACTTAAGGGGCATTTTTAGGGCCAAATGGCATCCTAACATACTTATAAATACCCATATGAGTAGCAATCATCAGAAAATTCTGAGAATTCTTCTCAACAGGTACCTGGTGATATCCCTTGTTACCATCCAAACAGCTGATATATTTAGCACCTTGTAGGGTAGCATGTATAGAGCTAATTCTAGGTAAAAGATAGATATGATAAACAGTATAAGTATTCAGTGCTCTATAATCACCACATAACCTGGCTTTATCTTTCTCATAAGAAATTAGGACAGGTGAGATAACACAATATTTAGGTGTTTCAACTACCTTTTCAATAATATTCATTTTTAAAGGGGTAGAGATATTGTCTTCAATATCTTTTCTCTTTGTGGGAGAAGCATGATAAGGCTTCTTCTTTAAACTAGGTGTTATATCAGTTAATGGACAAGATAATGAAAGTTTCATTTCATCTTTAACTAATCCTAGTTCATGTGACCCATGAGCAAAGGCCATAGGAAAAGATTTTATCAATTTAATGATGGAATCTTTATTCTCATTAGAAATTTGTTCTCCAAAAGAAGCATTGTCAATTTCAGACATAAGGGCATGCATTTCTTTTGTAGATCTTCCTTTATATTGAAGCACAGAATTAAATTTGTTCAATTCTGGTTTTAATAATTTTTTGGGGGAGGAAATCTTAAATTTTCTCTTCCCATTCATCCCCATTGTGAAACATTGGTTTGAAGGATCCAATTTTATGCTATACTTGGTTAAAATATCATTTCCTATAATAAACCAACTGCTTAAGTTATCATTTTTCATGACAACAAAATCACAAATAGCTCTTACAAAACCAGGGTTACATTTAAAAAACAATGTGGCTTTGTATTTACCAATGGTGGAAAAAACAGAGACATAACCTCTTCAATTTTCAGATATGATAGGCGTAAGTTTTGATTTATAGTCTTGATACACTGAAGCAAGTGCTTTTTCAGATACTACACTTCCTCCAGCTCTAGAATCCAGAACAACTTCAATTCTGGTTCCATTGATCAAGACTGGTGCCTTGAGAGGGGCAATAACAATTGAGCTATCCTCAATGTTCTTTATGATCTCAGCATCCTCAACTGTAGATAAATCATTATTATCAAAATCAATAGTATTTAAATAATGAGTATCTTCTTCCAGCATCAAGATTTCTTGTTGAGACTCTTATGAAATATTGCTGGCACAATCACTTGAAGTATCATCCAGTTCTATTGAGTCATCAGCATGCTCCTCAGTTTTTTCAACAAGATTTATCTTCTTTCCACAAACATGGCCTTTCTTCCAAGTCTTTTTGCGCTTGAAGAAAGCGTTTTTTGCATACTTTTTAGGTGCAACAAGCGAAGAAGGTTTACCAAACTTTTCCAGAGGTTTCTGTTGGTAAGTGGAGGGATTCTCAAAAGCGGTTCTAGGAATGAATCTTCTGCCATCATACTTGTTGTTTAGAAGGATCTCATTACAAGTATTAATGAAAGAAGAAGGTTCTCTGGTAGACTCAGTCCTAGCCACTATCAAGTCTCTCAAAGACATTGGTAATTTATAAAGGATCCTGTCCTTCCATAACTCAAACTCCATATTTGGGTCCATTGCCCTCAATATTTTTACAAGTTTCATTAAGAAATTAATAGGTTTATCAGTAGAAGAGCTATATCTAGTTTCCTCACACTGCCTTTTTTGAGCTATCCTAAACTTGGAGCCACCAAATTGTGCTTTAATCAATTTCTTCCAATCTTCCAATGAGTAGTCATTCCTATTCATGAGAACAGATTCATACCACATTAGGGCTACATTGGTAAACCAAGAAATCAACTTAGACACAATTTCCTCAGCTGGGAGTTTGTAAGAGTTTTTCAAGTTATCAATTCTGCAAATGAATTGTTGCCAATCAGAAGAAGAATCACCATCAAATCTTGGATACTGGTCAAGTTTTGGCCAATTCTTTTGATTTGAAGGAGTCTCCTTAGTACTAGCTTGTTTCTGAGTAAGAAGCAGCTGTAACTTCTCCAATTGTGCAGTAATCTCATTGTTTAATCCTTCAGTTGAAGATCCTGGTGCATCATCAATTTTTGATGGAAACTCAGTGATATCAACAGGTATTTCTGAAACTAATTTTACTTTAGATGAACTAGAAACAGGTAAACTTGGAGCATCCTGTACCATATGTTTCTTTGAAGAAATTTTTGAATATTTTTGATCATTAAACAATGAGTTCAATTTCTCTTCAATGGTTGTAAGTCTGGTTCTCACTCTTGGAAGACTAGATAAACTCTCATTGATTGTTGCAAAAGATAACTGATTTTTATTTTGAAAAGATGAATAATGATCACTCAATCTTTTCAGGTTCATCTTATCTATCTCTAGCTCCTGGCAACAGATAGACACAGTATCTTGTAATTTTGACAAATCATTTTTAATATTTTGCCATAAAGCAACTTTCTTTTCATGAGTTGCTTTATAATTAAACAAATCATCAGAAACTCTCTGTAATTCACTCCTCAATGATTGATAACCCTGCTCAGTTAACAAACTATTAAACTTTTGAGTCAATTGCATATTGATCATGATATGATTTTGTTTTGCAATAATATCTCTCAAATATTCATCATTAATTTTTGCTACATCTGGAGTGTTTCTCAATAAAGAAACAGAGTAAATTTCCAGATTCTCATAAAACTCAGGATCAAGTGTTTCATCAATAACAGCCATATCAGGATTTATCATTGAAGTAGCAATTAAAACTAAAGGATTAGATACATTAGAATATTGAGTGATTTGTCTACTCTTATCAACCTCTACTGGTCTCACAGTTTTATCTCCTCTTCCAGAATTACCTGAAGGAACTGAATCATCAACAAGGAAGGGTACTTGAGATTCAATAGAGGGGCTTACCAAGGCTTGGGAAATATCTGAATATTGTTTTTTCTTTTTTTTTCTCCTTGATAAGGGTGAGGAGGTGTGGGTTCAAATTGACTGGGTCTTGACGGAACTGCCTGAGGCATTTGAGTCTGCTGATGTTGAGACAGATAATCCCACTGGGTGTTTAGCCAATCCCACTGCCACTTTTATACTTCCACCTATTCTGGTTGCTGGGGAGCCAATTGTGGAAGATCCCTGGGGGGAGGAGGTCTCCTCTTCTCTTGAAGAAAGGCATCTATTTTTCTTACCTTTTCTTCTAGTGAATATGTTCTTGACCTCAGTCTTAAGTTCTCTGTTCTAAGTTCTTTTATGTGGGTGGAGAGGTTCTTTACTTGCTGAGGCAGAGGCATCTTTTTTATCTTGAAGCCTTTGGGAAGTCCTTCTGGGGGGTTGATGGAAGGCTTTTGTTCCTGAACATTTATCTCCACTAGTATTTCCACTTCCTCCATTTCCACATCCTGCTTGGTTCAATGATTGATTAATTTGAGCCAATTTTGTAGTCAAGGGAGAACTTACAGAATTAGCTTCATCATAATCAATCAGATCCAATTACTCTTCACGGGCAGCAGAAACACATTGATCAGTCATTTTTTAAATTTAACTTGAACTGAGGGAAGGAAACAATAATATGAATTAGTTTTATTTTTGCTTTTATTAAAAGAAAAATAATAATAAAAAGGAATATAAAAAAAATCTTCAGGACAAAAATCAACTGAAAATAATAATCAAATTATTTATTAATTCAAAATAATTTTATAACCAGGATTAAAAGAAATCAACTGAAGAAATAAAATTAAATTTTAATTAACAAATTAATTTTTGATAATTATCAGGATACAAATCAACTGAAAGATATTTAATTACCAGGACTTAAATTCAACTGAAATAATTCTAATATAATTTATTTTTTATTAATTATTAAAATTTTATTGTCAGGACAATTTGTCAACTGGAACAATAATATTTAATTTATCAGGACAAAGTCAACTGAAAAATATAATATAATTAAAAAAAATATTACTTCCAGGACTAAGAACACAATTGCTCTATCTTTGTCAACTAGGAAAAAAAATAAAAATTCCAATTTTACCAGACACCTCCCCCTGTAAAATGAGCAAATTAATTCCACTTACAGAGTGCTGAGTAAAATGAAATATGTAGAGTATGAAGAGTGCAAAGTGACCCACAAATATTAATTAATATAATTACCACGAAAATATATGACTATAGTCAATATATAAACTTAAGTTTTGGAGTGTGGTTCAATTCCCATTTGCAGCAAAAAAATAAGTCACGTGATTGATGATGTTCATGCTTTTTGTCATCCACTCATCCTTATAGGTACCTTGATGGCAATGGTCCCACAGTCTCCGCCCTCAAGATAACGATGTGCTGTCAACGATTTGGAAAGGCCCCCAACTGTCAATGGGTCTCTTGGTCTAGAAGATTAATCTGGAGGTTCTACAAGGGTTTAAGTGGGATTATTGGACTTTCAAAAGCATTGCACAAATTTATTAATCTTTTTGATTGTTTTACTCAAATTATAGGAGGTGGTTGCAAATATTATTATAAATTATATCTTAGAATTACGTTGATGTAAGTACTAATGTTATAAAATATAGTAACAAAGGATTTAATTGATATATTGTAAGATTGGTAAGTAAGTAAGGAATGAAATGAAAAGTACAAAAAGAGAGGGCCTTTTATAGGCAAAATGTGAGAAACAAAAACACGGAGCTAACACCACCTAATAAAAGGGTGTGAGAGGAAAAAACTAAATATAAAGAGAGTATGTGAAATATAAAAATATATACTAAATGGTGCGTCAATAAAATGTATCATTTTATTTGAAATAAAACTTGAGTTCCCTTAGACTGTCACACTTAGTACAAAACATTTGATTTAAAATGTTGTTTCAATGGAAATTTAAATTTCTTAATAAAGGAATTTGAATTTTTTTAGATTTTTATTATATTTTTAATACTATTTTTATTCCCTCTCATCTGTATTATTGAGCATGGTGTTAGGGAGTAAAAATGTATGGGAGAATTACTTATTTTTATTAATTATTAAAATTTCTTCATGTACTTAGCTAGTTATTTGTAAGTAATACATAAGTAAGCAATAAATAATTAATTATTAATAAGGATTTAAAAGGCGTGGCTTCATATCAGTAAGATAATTAATTATTTTACTGGATAAGTCTAGTAGCCTGGCTGACACATCTCCTTTTTTCATGTCTATATGATATATCTTCTTTCTAAAAAAATTTCATAATTAAATATATGTAGGACTCTAATTTGGATACCAGTGGACTTACTCAACTCATTATGTTGTCATTTTTATTATCACTTTTCAAGTTTTTGTAAAATTTAAATAAATACGAGTTAGAATTAGGGTTAGGTTTATTCAAATTTGATGTCCTTTTAACTGAATATTCTTCTGAAGTCTATTGTTCATTTCCCACAAATGAATTTGAATTTGGTTCAATTTTTTCTGAGATATTGACTTTAAAAGTTGAGACTTTTTTTCCCAGTTTGAATTTTTTTTAATTCATGTTTTTATATAACATATTAGTGTTTGGTCTATTTAGATCACATGTCTTTTATTTTAATACTCTCCTGAAGGCTATTATTTCCTACAAATGGGTTTGAATTTGGTTCAGTGGTTGCTGAGATTTCAAACTTTAAAGTTGAGTCTTTTTTTTCCAAATTTCCCTTAATTTATTTCACGTTTTTATATTGCATAATCAGAGAGTTAGGCTTCTGCAACTTTATCTGATGACTATCTAGGATTTTATCCCCCTCTTGATGGAATTTTCATCATCAATTTTTAAGTTTTTGTGCAATTTTAAAAATCAGAGTCTGAATTAGGGTTAGGCTTATTCAAATCTGATTTCCCTTTAGCTGAAGATCCTTATGAATTCTATCTTCCATCTCCTGCTAATGGATTTGAACTTGGTTCAGAGGTTTCTGAGAAATTGACCTTTACACTTGAGCCTTTTTTTCCCAATTTCACTTTTATTTATTTCATAATGCATATCATAATGTTTACATCATGCATTTATCCTTCCAGATTCCTCAAACTACCTTTCTCTTCACTTATTATTCTGTCCTTTCATCAAGGTGGGTTTTTTTCTTGTTCTTACCATTTTCATATGTCTAACCCTTCACTTATTTTAGATTCTCGTATCAGATCAGTCAAAATTTAGTCCAACAAATCAACAAGGAAAAAAAAGAAGGTAAAAGATAAAAATTTAATAAAACTTTAGGTAGATTAAAAAATTATGGCAATTTTTAAAGTGATCAAATATCTATTATTCTTTCATAAATTTTAAATAAATAAATCCGATATTTCAATTTAATAAACTAACAAATAAGAAAAAATCAGTGAACTAGATGTCTAGTTGTTTTTTTGGTTTCTGGTTGTTACCCTGAGTGTGATTCTGGTAATGACCCTGTCTGAGCCCAATTCCATTTATTTTCCCCCTTTACACCTCACAATATTTTTTTTTAGTTCCATTCATTTCTTCCCCCTTATTTCTACCATTCAGTTTTGAATTTCATAACTTCCCCTTTGTATTGTTCACTAACCCATTCCACTTTTTCTATCTTCTATTGTTATCTCTAGCATGATTGTGAGCTGATTGTTGTCTAGCACTTTTTTGCCATATCACTTCTACAGAATCTGATTTGTGACCAACTTCCTTATTTTATAATTCTTCAGCAGATAAAAAACATGATAAAGGACTTAACTTATTTGAATAAACATTATCTTTGTTTTCCTTTCCTTTCAAGAACCACACATCCTCAGAATAATCTGCGGATGAGTAGGCTGATTTTTGAAATTTTCTTATTTTTCCATCTTCCTCAACATTTTTTCACTTAAGATTTTTTAAAGTTATGCTAGATTTTGATTGATTATCAGAAGGTAGAATAGCTGTCTTTAATGGCTTATTTTAGTTACTCTTAGATTATTATTAAAAGAGAATTTAGGAACAAAAATAATTAACTAGCACAGATGGCTTGTGCCCTCAAGCTGGATTAATATTTATGATCATTAATTTTAACTTTTATTTTTTTTTGGCAGGAGATCCCTACTCATAGCACAAATGCTCAAAAACAAGACCCCTCCCCTATGTATTGAAGAATAGGAAAAAATTACTAGATCTAAGTGGCCCAGTAATCAATGCAGTGACAGTTGCTCACCATTATGATGATGAAAGGCAACTGGAGTTGAACCTGGTGTAAAGGAGCATATAGCTTGAGAAATATCAGCTTCAACTGAGACTCTACTATGTTAGCTAAGTGTTAAAAGCAATGCACAGTATTTTTCTCACTACTTGTCCAAATTTTCTATTCTCCAAAACTATACTCAAAAGTGAAAATTTGTGAAGTAGAACAAATTTTTTTGCTTGCCAGTCTTAATTATGCAATATGCAAATCAATATTTAATATCCTCTTTTTGATACTGTTGATATAATATTTTCAAAAAAAAATTTAAGAATTAAGTAAGCACTATTTTTTGATTCCAATAGATAAAAAAGTTAATATAATAATTACAAAACCAATGAGCTATTCAGATTGAAAATCTTAGTAAAATTGGCTAAGTTATAGCCATTTCATCCTAACAAGTGATTTTCACTAAGAAATGGTATATCTCACTCAAATTTCAGGATAGAGAAAGCTTCCTATAGTTATTACAAACCTAATGAGCTAATCTGTTCTAGAATCTAAGTAAAATTGGCTAAGTTATAGCCATTTCAACCTGACAAGTAATTTTTGCTAAGAAGTGCTAAATCTCAATAAAATTTCAAGCTAAAATAATGATTTCAAGATATAGAAAGCTTCATATAGTAATTTTGAAACTGATGAGCTATTTATATTTAAAATCAAATCAAAATTGTTCAAGTTATGACAATTAATGAGATATGACACTTTGTGAAAATCACATGTTATGTTTAAATGGCTATAGATTAGCCAGTATTACTTAAACTCTAAGTCTGATTAGCTCGTTGGATTCAGAATCACTAAATGAAGCTCTCTGTATCTTGAAATTATTATTATAGCTTGAAATTTGAGTGAGATATAGCACTTCTTAGTGAAACTCACATGCCAGGTTGAAATGGCTATAAATTAGCCAATTTTACTTAGATTCTATATCTGATTAGCTCATTAGGTTTGTAGTCACTATAGGAAGATTTATCTATTCTGAAATTTGAGTGAGATATACCTTTTCTTAGTGAAAATCACTTGTTAGGATGAAATGGCTATAACTTAGCCAATTTTACTTAGATTTTCAATCTGAATAGCTCATTGGCTTTGTAATTATTATATTAACTTTTATATCTATTGGAATCAAAAAATAGTGTTTACTTAATTCTTATTTTTTTGTTGAAAATATTATATCAACAGTATCAAAAAAATATTTAATATTGATTTGCATATTGCATAATTAAGACTGACAAGCAAAATTTTTTGTTCTCCTTCACAAATTTTCACTTTTGAGTATAGTTTTGGAGAATAGAAAATTTGGACAAGTAGTGAGAAAAATACTGTGCATTGCTTTTAACACTTAGCTAAAATAGTGGAGTCTCAGTTGAAGCTGATATTTTTCAAGCTATATGCTCCTTTACACCAGGTTCAACTCCAGTTGCCTTTCATCATCATAATGGTGAGGGAATATCACTGCATTGATTATTGGGCCACTTAGATCTAGTAATTTTGTCCTATTCTTCAATAAATAGGGGAGGGGTGTTGTTTTTCCACATTTGTGCTTTGAGTAGGGATCTCCTGCCAAAAAAAAGAAAATTTAAAATTAAAAATCATAAAAATTAACCCAGCTTGAGGGCACAAGCCATCTGTGCCAGTTAATTTTTTTTGTTACAAAAATTTGGAGAAGTAGTGAGAAAAACACTGTGTATAGCTTTTAACACTTAGCTAACATAGTAGAGTCTTGGTTGAAGCTGAGATTGCTCAAGCTATATGCTCCTTTACACCAGCTTCAACTCCTGTTGCCTTTCATCATCATAATAGTGAGAAACTGTAACTGCATTGATTACTGGGCCACTTAAATCTAGTAATTTTGTCCTACTCTTCAATACATAGGGGAGAGGTGTTGTTTTTGCACATTTGTGCTTTGAGTGGGGATCTTGTGCCAAAAAAAAGAAAAACATGACATAGTGTCCTGTAAATGGTTTCATTATATTGCATTCATTTATCTTTAATAATCAAATGTTTTAGAGTAGGCTGAATTACATTAAAATTTTTGTAGGACTTTGTAACCTGTGATGCAAACATAACATAATTTTCCCCTAGCACACACCATAAAAACTGTGGGGTAATCTGTCTTTTTTTCTTTTTTCAATCATTTCACTTTTAAATTGTTAATTTTTTCTCACCACATATGTACATCCAACTATTATTTATAAAATACAACATTAAAGGAAAATTTTAAATAGTTTCATTTTGTGCTTTAAGCCTTTTTTCAAAAAGAATGAATCCCCATATTGTAAAGATGTAAGTAGATATGTAGTTAAAATGCTTTGTGTGCTAAAGAACAAGCCAAGAAAGAAAAATGGTAAAAAGTTAAAGGAAAAACAAGAAAAAGAGGAATGAAAAAGTAAAAAAGGGGGAAGAAAAAAATGTTACAATAAGCAATAAAGAAATAATGGAAAGAAGGGAGAAAGGGGATAAGAAATAAAATGGGTTTTTATAGACATTAAAAGGGGGGAATAGCTCAACCAAGGTCACTCCAAGGTATCGAGAAGAATCACAACCAGGGCTTGAACAGGGACAAAAAAAAACAACTGGACGTCTAGTTCACTCATTTTTTCTCCTGTGTAAAGTAATGGGCCAATGAACTTGTGTTGTATAACAGGTAATAATAACCACATTAATTTTTTTCATAATGTTTCTCTAGCCTATATCTGTAGAAAGTCCCAATCTTAGTTTCTAGACTTGATCTGCATTTTGGTTTGAGGAATTGTCATTACTATAAAAATAGTAACTTTGACTTATCTTATTTGTTTATTTATGGATTTATTTAATTTTATTAAATTTTGTTGACTTGCACCCCTTAATTTAATAAAATGCCTGGGAGGGTATTTCCAAATTTTCAAATCTGACATGCAAACTTGATTACTTGAAAAATTTGGTGATACTCAACCCTTACCTCAATAAAATTCAGGGGAGGGCATTTACAAATTCTCCAAACATATATAAAATTTTCTTGGCTTAGCTCTATTTAGAAATGCAGATTGGTGGTGGTGATTTTTGCACAGGTGTCAGTATTATTTTACTATCTGAAATTTTGAAAGTGTAATATTTTAGGGTCCAGTAAGGAAAAATGGCATTATCAGAATCTCATGATATAACTATTTTTGCAAAGATTAGAAGTACCTATTAGATTGGGAACCAAAAAGAATATTTATTTCCTCATAGTGAGGACACATGACATTGAGCTTTTTAAAAACAGTAGTAATTCCATTTTCCAAATCATCATCATCAATAACAAAGACAGTGGAAGTGGAAGTAAAATAATCCTTTTTATATTTTGATTAATAAATTTTTAACCTCTCCTTCATTTTCTTAGGGTTGATGTTGATTCTCCCTTTTTTTTATTTTTTACTTCATTTTCCATCCAGCAGAAGCCATTGCCCTTTGATGAAGGTAGAAATCCGATTTGGGTGGACTTCTTACATCCAAAAAATGCATCATAGTTTGATTTAATTTTGAGGAATTTGTTGATGATGATATAATCTTCTTTTTTTGGTTTTCCAGACTTTTATTTCTCAGGTGAGGGGTTTTCATTATGGGGAGACCTTTTTGATGAAGCATTTTTTTGAGTTGCCTTTTGAATGTTGTATTGTCTGGGAGGCATTATGAAACTGGTATGTTACAAGAAAATAGATTAAGAAGTTGAAAACATAAAAAAATAAGGAAAAAAATATGCCTGGTTAAAATTTTGCAATAAAATGTTTCAAATCTCAGTGAGGGGTGTGTTTTGAGGATTGATAAGAGAATGGAGGTCTGGGTGTCATATGTGAAAGAGATTGGGTGAGAAAGGAAGGGAAGATGTGGCCAACATGTTGTTGTGAAAAAATGGGAGGAAAAGTGCTAATTTGAGGTCTTAACTGACACCCATTTTTGAAATAAGTAACTTTTTTACAAAATTTAAGTGCTGATTTGGCTTGAAATACACACTTAATTTAAGTGTAGATTTTCCAGAACTGACACCTCCTAATTTATATAATGAAGGAGTACAAGCATGATTGATATAGCATAAATTATAAAAGAAAATTATGAGACAATAAGGTTTAAGAGGGTGGGGGGTGGGTGTTGTCACATTAAATTGATTGGAATAAATTATATTAAATTGACTACTTTGAAAATTGAGGAGGAATAAATAAAAAAGTATTTCAATTAAATAAAGAATAACACAATGAATATCAATTGAAGTAATCTAATGGATCAGCCATGAGTAAAAGTTTGCATCTTTGAGCTTGAAATACCTCTTCAAAAGATCACATTTTCACAATTTATGTTCCTGAATAGTGTTTCAAAGAGGTTCATTGAGAATTATAAAAGCACTGAGAGAAACATTAAATGGCCATGCTTTTTATCTGGGCTTTCCTCCATTGAATTTTTAACATTTAGAAAATGCTGTCCGACGCCAGGAAAAATAAGGGGGTGATCTGCATGCAAGCATGGAGTGCAAAATGTACTCACCCAGAAATTTTACAGCACTTGTTCTGTATTTAAATAGTGACTAGGAAGAATTTGAACTGCAATTATTCAGTAATGTATCATTAACTCCCAGTATCATTTCAACCCCTTTGAAACTCAATTTTATACTAAAATATCACATTTCATCATTCACTATCATTTTAACTCATCTCAATTTCTTTTTTATATCATTTTTTGACAATCAAATATCAAATTTTGTCATTTGATAACATTTTTACTCATATTTTTTTCCACTGTTCTTTCAAATGTTAATATTTTCTAAATTTTTAAAAATCTATCATGATTTTTTTCCATCATCATTTTATATTTAAATAACATATTTAATCATTTGCTAACTTTTCTGTCAGTGTATGTTAGTATCTAAGTATGATTTAGTGGTAAATATTAATGGTCCAACTAACTATTGATAAATGATTTATTGATTAAAACTCAGGGGAAAACTAATAAAATAGTTATGCTCAGTGTAAACTCACAATATTTGGATTGGTGCATGCTAGTGGTGGAAAATAGGTTAATAAAAATAGTTATGGCTAATATAAAGATAATATAAATTTTTAAATTCTTTATAATATATTTATATATGATAATGATTGTGTTATAATTTCTATTTGAATTGTAGTAAGTAAGTGATGTTTAATAACCCTTCAAACCCTCCCTTACTTATACTGAAATCAACTTGAGTGCACAGACCTTCAATCCAGATGATGTCACTGCTTTCCCTGGCAATTAAAGCACTGTGAGGGCCCATCACCTCCCCATGGCGTCCACTTCAAGAAGTTCCAACACCTAGACCTCCAGTAAGGACCCTCCACCACAATTAATCACTATGCAATATAGGGTGTGGACTTGCTAGCAAGTCCTCAACCTGAACTCAGATGGAACTCAGATAAAACTTGGTCTGAACTCTACTTGAACACCCACCTAAAACTGTTCTGCTGAGTGGTGTTCATCCCTTAATGTATGGTTCGTTTATCAGTAGCTCAATGTTTGTTAAATCTGTGGCGAGTTTGGGTCCAAGGTTGCAGACTAACTAGCAAGTCCACCCCCCGTATTTTGTGGTGAATGATATCATAAACCCATACCATAAATAGAGAAAACAGATAAAAGTGGATACCATAAAGAAACAGGTGAAAAAACTCATCCAATGAGTATATAATGAAACCCAAAGCATATAAAGAAACTAAATCAGCTTTCCAAGCCCCCAATCACCACAGAAAATTTGGGGGGGTATTGCTAGCAATACCCCTCATTTAAAAATGTTGGGAAGTGGTTGGAAAGCTGTTGGAAGGCTGTTGGGAGTTCATTGTGAAACCAGATTTAAATTAATTGGACAAAGAATTGGTAATCAGTTAGACCTAGGTTCAACCAAACTCAATCACAGGTTTCTTGGAGCTAGGTGATTACTTTGATTTTGAGCTGAGCACAGATTGAGCAAAGCTTGAACATATCACTTAACATATCATAATATTCACTTTCCCATCTTGTGGAAAGCAAAATTTGATATTTGTTCTAAGAATATCTACATATATTTTCTTGCCAAGTTGGTAACAGAAGGTTAAACTGTAGTATCTCAATTATTACACTAGACTACATAGATATTTGATAAAACATACAATTCAAATCAATTTTAATATTATTGAGATCACCATAAGTGTCTGTCCAAAGACTTACAAAAAGTATGTTAGTATCAAGACATCGTTCTAGGTAGTAGTTTCAATTTGGATTTTGAACTGACATCTAAAGCATTTTACTATTAGACAGAAACATAAATAAGTGTAATAAGAGTGAAATTATTCTATTTTGTGATTATAATGTAACAATAAAGCACATTTTTATTGAGAAAATTTTTCTTCCTCCACAAACCAAAATTTACTCTATAGGCTCAAGATTTATTTTTAAGCCATCTTATTCATTTCAGTTATCATTGATTTACTTCCAATATTTATTAAAAAGATAATAATAATACATGTGAAAGAATTATGAGCTTAGCATAGCATATGCTAAAAAGTTATTTTGTCGTTTTATTCAAAACTGATTCTTCATTTTTTGCTTCAATTCATCTTTTAACAACCACTATCTTCAAATACTATTCTTACTTAATATGTCAAGTCTCAGATGTGTTGGACAGTTCTCAATAACAATTGATCAAATTTATATGAATGTAATTTCAAGATTTCAAAACTCACCGACCCCCACGATTTTACAGCGAGGCCATTCGAATGTTCATATTTTTGGACTATTTGAAGAAAGAAAACCAACCCTTGTCGGTAATCTTTCTCAAGTGCAGAGTCAGCACATTGGACCACTATTGGGTGACATTGGCTCTGGATCTCACCATTTAAACCAAAGAAGTGCCTTGAATCCTATGAAGCCTTTCTATTTTCATGCTTACTTGGTTCCTGTTTTTGGTAATCAGTATCAACTTTGGGGATGCATCTTTTCTTCAAGTACACTAATCAGTCTTGCTAAAGAAGCATTTTCTTCTGCACAAATCGATTTATGTCCAATCCTGAACTACGACTCCACTATCTTTTTTAATATCCCGCATGTAATTTTTGAAGGCTCTTTCCAAATATCTCAGAGTACTCAAGATTGGAAAGCTGATCAACTTATCCGAGGAATCAAAACAGTTCTCAAAACACGTCAACTTCAAGCAATAAATTTTATGATTGACAATGAACAAATGTTAAAGGAAAAGTTGGATATCATGTGGAGGCACCAGGACAACCATTGGCTTAGAACTGGATTTGATGACTATAAAGATCAGTTTCCTAACAATCAATTAAAGCCTGAAGGAAACGGGTCAATACTTGCTGATGATATGGGTATGGGAAAGACACTTTCAACTCTTTCTCTTATAAGTGCAACTCAAGGTGAAGCAAGACAATTCCAGGTATCAGAAAATCAAGAAGGTATTAACTGGAGTTCAGCCACACTGATTATATGCCCCCTGGCAACACTATCGAATTGGATCAATGAAATAAGTGTGCACTTTGAAGATAATGCGCTTCCTTTCAAGGTTCTTTATGGGAAGGATTGTCAAAATACTAATGTCAATGAGCTACAGGACACTGCTATTGTTTTAACGACCTATGAAATAGCTAGCCCAACGATGTCAAAAAATCAAAGCCAAAAAAAGATACCGGTGACTCAAATGCTCTTTTGGTATAGAGTTATTTTAGATGAAGCTCAGTTAGTGCCAATTTCTATATCTAAAACTTAAAACTTAATTTTTATAATCAATTTTTATAAATATTCTTTTAGTTACATTAAAAATCCTTACTCTCAGAGGGCTCAAACAATATTTGACTTGGAATCCCAACACTGACTATGCTTGACTGGAACTCCACTTCAGAACAGGCCCACTGACCTTCAAAGTCTCATATTTTTTCTTAGAATCGAAAAGTGGCAAGAAGACTGGTTATGGAAGAATTTCCTTTTTCCAGGTTTGCAAAAAGGAAAGGCTAATTCTATTAAATCAATCAATCACTTAATGAAAGTCATAAGCCTACGTAGAACAAAGGATGCAATTTTGTCTCTTCCAAAAAAGATTCAAAGGGGGATATCGGTTCAATTAGCAGATCCATGGAGGTCTAAACTTGATGTGCTTCAAGAAGGATTCACTGAGCAATATGGGCCCTCCAGAAGCACTGACTTCCCTTGGGACTCATCTGAGTTTCTAAGAGAGCTGATGATTTTAAGAAAATTCTGCAACCATCCAATCTACGAAAATCTGGATGAAACTCCAACTTTTGATTTCACCTGGCAGCATTCCGCAAAGATTTGTCATCTTATAGGCCACTTAAAAAACTTTTTGTCTGGTGAAAGGGATATAAATTTTCCAAAAGCTGTTATATTCTCCAACTTTGCAGACTTTTTGCAGATGTAAGTGATTCTATAATGAATTGTTTTACAAAATTGTGTTGGCTTATTAAAAACAATTTTCTAATATTTCAAAATAGAATAAAAATGGCTTTAGATGACCACAATATTAGGTATACACAGCTTACGGGTGAACTCAGCAGGACAAAGCGAGACAAAAATATGCATGAATTCCATTTTAATAAAAATTGCCAAGTTTTGGTTGGAACGATTCAGGCTGCAGGAGTGGGTATAGATCTCAGGTGTGCTCAAAATGTATATATAATGGTGAGCTCAATGTCTTTTATTTCATATTAAGAACAAAAATATTAAATTTTTTATATGTTCAATGTTGAAATAGGAGCCAAATTGGAATCCAGCAGTTGAGCAACAGGCTGTTGATCGGCTGTATAGAATGGGGCAGCAAAATGAAGTAAATGTTTTGAATTATTTTGTACAAGGAAGTATAGAATTCAGCATGTATAAGATTCAAAGGAAAAAAATGGAGCTAACAATGTAAGCCAAATTTCATTTCTATAAATTTTAATGATAATAGTAATCATTAAAATTATGTTTTTGTTTTCAAGGCTAAGTGTCTCAAACAGTGGAAATGAGGAGTATGAGTGTGCAAACCTATTATTAAGGGAGTTTGTCAATCACTCACATTAGAGGAAGAAAGAATTTCAAGGAGAGCAGGTAAATTTATGGGATTTTGAGGATTTAAAAGTCTGAGTTGTTGAGGATTTAGAGATTCAAGATATAAGGGAGAATAACAGTCATTCGGCAAACCCCGGGGGACATGAGAAGGATTAAGGTTAGGGGATAATGTTGAAACCAAACTGATTCTTTTGTACAAGGCCAAGTCCTTTAGCACACTTCCAGAGTAGGTTGAATTATCTCGAATATCAAAGTGTTGTTGGTCAAGATATTGTGCAACTTTAGAAAAATCTTCAGACCTCCATTGCATTAAGATACGTCTTAACGATCCATCATTATCAATTTCGGTGTCTGAACAACACTTGATGTTTGTGAAAAGGTTGTGATAAGTTTCACAATGTGGAAGTTGTTTAAGAAGTTTAGTTCGGTTAACTGAATTCTAAGAATCTTTGTTATTTGAAATAAAGGTCATAAATAAAAACGGTTGAAAAAAAAGGGATTTTCATACTTTTTTTTTATTCTATATTTATGCTTTCTCACTTTGATTATTTCTTGAGAGCTATGAGAATCCTTCCCAAGTCTTAATCTATCAGCATGACCTAAAAACCAACGGTGAAGAACTCCTATTTGATTTGAGAAGCTAATTTGAGTTGAGTCAATTGGATATACAATCAAATTATTGGTTTTTAAGGCATTGTCCCAGTGTTTAATGAGAATATTTGCCAAGACCTGGTTCCATTTGTCAAACCAATCTAGGTTCCAAGCGAAAGTTGATCCTGGGAAACCACACATGCGAAGGTGCTCAATAAAAGATTAACGGAAAATTGGTGGAAACTTTTCCGAAACCGCTGAATTTAATTCTGGATGAGGTAGTTCAAAGGCAATGTTGCAAGAATTCATGTCGAATGATGAAAATCTGTCTAATTGCTCTTCAGTAGGGTTTTGTTTCCATCCATTTGATTCTGGTGACATATCCAAAAGTGAACAACAAAAATTGTGTATAGATCTACAAAAGTGAGAATTGAATGGAGGCAAAGTCTCATTAAAAATTCTATTAAGTGTTCTTGTGTTTGTGGGCAGGTTTCCATGAGGAAAGTAAGAGCTACTAGGGTTCATAAATAATTAGATTAAGGAAGTGTTCAATTAAATTAAACAAAGAGGAAGGATAAATTGTTGAGCTCCAAAACTTTATGATCAAAGTTGATTTAAGGAGAAATATCACAAAAATTAAGAATAAGAAATATTTTGACTTTATGGAATTATAATATGCATAAATTATATTTTTATATGCAACTTGAACTCAAAAGGAATGGTATAAAATAAAGAGAATGATTATGTGACAAAAGCAGACTCATTTAAGAAACGGATTTTTTTTTCTTTTCAAAAAATTCTTCCACAAAAATAATTTGTTAAATGTGAGGCTATGTTCATTTTTTGATTACCAAAAAATTATTTTTGGTCCAATATGATAGTAATACATATTCTATTGAGTAATTTTTTTCAACCTGAATAAATAGACTAGAGTGTCACTTCATCACATTTATGTATGAAAAGTTATACAAGGTTTCAGCTTTTATGTAATTCTTTAAGGTTTACACTTTTGTAGCATCTATTATTTGAGTATTTTTGATTTTTTCTTTATAGAAAATTCTACCTAGTACAGACCAATTTTCAAATTGAAAGAAATATGTTTGTGATTGTTTTTTACAAAATATTAAACTTATTTTTGGGTTTAACTTTGATTTTTGGGGTAATTTTTTAAAAATTATGTTAAAAATATGGATTACTTTTCTTATAGTCCATAACTAAGAATTTTATCAAAATCAAATAATTATAGGGTAGTTAGATATAACTCAGAAGGCATTTGACAGAAAAATAATTAAGATTATTGTGCGTACAACAGAATTTTTTCTATGATAGAAAATATTCTGATAAACATGCATGCATTGTTGTACAAATGCAGAGAGTATACAGAATACAAATAAAGTAGACTGCATAACTTTAAATCAATATATAATTTATCCGATTAAAAATTAAACATTTAAACTTAAATAATTTCAACACATATTCCATCATATTCTTTTGATAAAAAAATGTAGCTTATATTAGCTAGTGCCTTTCAAAAAAAGGAATACCTTCAATCGGTAACTTCGAATAGCTAACTTATTCCTACAATTATCACAATTACAATGCCTCCATTTTTTCATGTATGTCAATGTCAAGATCTTGGATGTGTCAATAGAAAGTATCAAACTTCTTCTGGGTCCTTTGAAGTTGGTATGGCTTTCAAAAGCTCTAATTCTTATGCAAAACATCAAGAGGAAAGAAATAGGAAGGCCCAGATGGTTATTTCTTCCAACAATACACTTAACATTGGAAGTTCCCGCTCCACAGAAACAGTAAGCTGTATATCTATAGTTCAATGTTAGAATTAAAGTCTTTATGATGTTTCAATGATTTATTACATAGGGGCAGTTACTTTAGGGGGCAGAAGTATCTTCAACAGTCTCTAGAAACTCAAATCTTGGGGAACGGTATAGCCAAATAATTATGTAGCAGGCAGCAAAGCTTTCTCTGATTCATCATTTGAGCAAAGAAGGTTGTACTCAATTTTTGGATGAAGAAATTAAGAAGCTCAAACTTCTAGGTGATAGTGGAATACTGGATTCTGATAGCATTGTCCGCCTGGTCCCACGCTTGATAGATACAGTTTTTAGTCGATTAAAGCTCAATCAATCATTTTTCACTAAAACATGCTGTCCTAAATGCTTTGCTCTTTATGAGTATAACTCTGAATCTCAACCATCTATACTATGTTGCAATCAACCGTTTCTTTCATCATCAAAGCGCTATTTAAAAATGTTTGGAGCAGGAAAAATTGCAGTTAAATGTGATGAAAGGCTGTATTTGATGGAGGAACATCAAGAACATGTAAAATACTTATCTCTTAAAAAATTTCATCACCATTCTTTTATCAACTGGCTTAAGGAAAAGATCAAACTGTTCAAATTTGAGCTTCTGATTGAGAAGAAAACCCCTGTGGCAGAACGTGTAGAGTGTGATTTGATGAAGGATGTTTGTGATGGTTCAATTTGGAAAAACTTTCCCATAACCACTCCAGCTCTGGATAGCAATGATGATGAATATAGGATAACTTCAGGCAACTTAATGTTTACTTTATATGTCGACTGGTTTAGGCCTGGTGGCAATAGGATTGGAGGTCATCAGAAGTCTGTAGGCAATATTATGATGGTGTGTATGAACCTACCTCAAGAAGATAGATACAAAATGGAAAATCTTTTTTTGTATGCTATTATACCAGGACCAACAGAACCCACAAGTGAACAGCTTAATCACCTTCTAAAACCACTGGTTAATGATCTACAAACTCTATGGGATGGTATATTGATTGAAAAGACACATCTTTATCCACAAGGCCGGAAATTAAGAGTTGCATTGTTCTCTTTGATAGGTGACATTCCTGCAATACAAAAATTGGCTGGCTTTTCGAGTCACTCTGAAAAAATGTTCTGCTCTTTCTGTAATATCTCTAAAGATGAAATTAGTGAAAAGAATGTGGGAAATTTTTCATTACGGAATCATGAGGATCATATGTGCTGGGCAACAAAGTGGAAAAATTCTAAGTCACATTGGGAGCGTGTATTGTTAGAATTGACGCAATGACTTTTCCTCCCTTTTTGTCTTCTCACCTTTTGTCACTTAGTAATTACACTCCTATTAGCTATTCCTGCATAACTGTCCCTTGTATTTACACCCATCACGAAAATGTTTAGTAATATCTTTTTCTGCTAGATCACGCATTTGAGAATATCTACTTCTCTCTGCTTACCACATTAATTAGAAATTAATCAACCCACTACATGTAACTAATTATCGCACCTGCAGTAGTCATTGGTCTCTTGAGGTTAAATAGGGTCTATCGACTACTATCTTTCCTCAGTTAACCAACGACTCCTGCAGGTGTGTATTTCTTATCTTTCTCTCCTCCTTCCCGTTATTTACTATCTTCTATCTCATGATCCTTAGGTATTTACTGCTTCGTACTCCCTTGAGCTCATCCACCTGCTTACTTGGGATTACTATTGCTGCCCTAAGGTACTTTTTACACTTTCCTTGTCTTATCCTATACAAACTGTCTAGTCCACTTGCAATATAATAGTTAACCAACAACTCCTGCAGGTATTTACTGCTTCGTACTCCCTTGAGCTCATCCACCTGCTTACTTGGGATTACTATCGCTGCCCTAAGGTATTTACTGCTTCGTACTCCCTTGCGCTCATCCACCTGCTTACTTTGGATTACTATCGCTGCCCTAAGTCCTTGTCTTACATGTATCAATTTTTCAAAATCATGGGGTACAATGGAGTGAGCTGAATAACCTTGAATATTGGCGTCCAACTGAATATTGCTCAATTGATGTTATGCATTCACATATGCTTGGCAACCTAAAAGATCACAGTCTAAGCTATTTTCAAATCCAAAATGCAGCAAAAGATCTAGAAAGAAAGCTGGAAAAGGATAAAAATTGGCATGTAAGAGAAGAAGATGATGATTTCTTTTCTGATACTTCACTGCACAAACATTCGAAAAAACGTAGAAGTAGCTTAAGCACCACGAATAATGATGATGATGATACAGGACACACAAGACAGCACAAGCAGCAAAGACGTACGAGTTCAAGACAGTCATCAAGTCATCATGGACTAGATAATGAAGGATTGGGAACAAATCTATCAAGAAGCCAGAGTAGGTCATCCAGCTCCAAATTTATTCCTCCATATAGCGATGTGGCCTCAATACAGTCTCACAGCAGTGACAGTAGGAATTCATTGTATAACTTAAGGCAAAGAAGCATTAGCATATCACAGAGTGAAGGATCTCACTCATCAAATGAGACAGCTAGAGATGAAGAAAATAAAAGGAAAGGTAAGGAGAAAGAAAATGAAGGTAGTAGTAATCCACGAATCACAGCAGCAGAGCTACAGGTTGTATGGAAGATGATTGATCAAGTAAGAAGACCTTCCTGGCTAACACGAGTTCCAAAATCAATAGGATCTAAAAAGGCAGGATCCCTCAAGGCAGCAGAATGGCACATGCTGTATACTCTCTACTTCCCTTTGTCACTTATACCCCTTTGGTTTGAAAAATTTAAAGAATCTGAATCTTCAGCTTCCTCAGCTGATAAACCAAGAGAATATTATCTTCTCAAGTCACTTGTAACATTATGCTTGATCACCAATTTTTTGACATTAAAAATATACAGACTAATGAGTTTAAAGATCTAGATCAATTTCTGTTAGAGTATCATGAGTGCCTTGAAGAGGGTTGGAAGAATATTAATGCAAAGCCAAATCTGCATATCACTCAACATTATCCTGAAATGATAAAGCATCTTGGTCCACCATCAGGTACAGCTACTTGGTCTGGAGAGCGGGTGAATCATATATTATCTGAAATTCCAAACAATCACCATCCACGTATGTAATGTTTGTAAGCAATGATTTAAAAACTCAGCTGTGCTAATTTATTAATATTTACCACAGGAGAGATACCGCTAACAATGCTCAAACATTGGTATCGGAAGTCTAGGGTATTAGATCTTGGTGAAGCTGAAGATAATGATCAATGTGAGACTAAAAAAATCCATATTGATCTCGATAAACAAAACAAATGGATCCATCTAATTATGGCATTATTTACTAAATGGGTAAGGGCACGAATGGGAAAAGAAACTTCAAGACAGGCTTTGACACCATTGGAGAAAAGTGGGGATCGGGTAGTTGAAAATTTAGCAAGCATATTGATACATGGAAAGAGGTTTACTAGTTACAATCAACACATTGCTAATTCAACAATTGAATTCTACTATGGAAAAGATAGCCAGTTTGGGAAAATTGATGATCTTTTCAGATCAAAGGAAGAGATTGATCAAATATATTTAATAGTAAGTCCTTTCAAAGAGCTCCGTCCAGAAGAAACATCAAAGGATCCCTATGAGCTTTTCCCACAAGTGCATTGTCGGTTAGTAAGAGTAGCCAAAGCAACTCAAATTGTGATTAAGAAAGATGCAATAATTGGACATGCAGCTACTGTCGAGCACAAAAAAGGAATGTTTGGAATCAAAGACGAGGTTGTCACTGCCATTGGACTGCAGACAGTAGTGAGTGAAAAAATTAATCAAATTTATTTTCTGTTGACTAACATCTTTGTGTTAATTTGGGATTGGGGAAATTTGTAGGATTGGTGATATTTGTAAATGGTGAAAGAAATAATTCAATGCTCGATTAAAAAATGCAATGCATCCAACTTACCTTATCATAAATCAGTGAACAATTACTTTGGTTGCTTTTATTGCGAGAGAACCCATGCTTTCAATGAGTCATTTTTATCTTAAATGTAAGAATGAAAGAAATAAAATCATGATAATGAGAAATATGATAAAATTTTTACTTAATGAATGATCTTCTTGCTCATTCATCTACTATAAATATTTTGACCTTCCAACTTTAGCTGATAGCTATATATTATTCACTTTATTTTTCGACAAGAGAACATACACGTTTACAAGACTATATACATAGTATCTTTTTTTACTTTAGCTTTGATAGGTATAAATTTTAATAACTGATTATTTTTATTTTATTTTATTTTATTACAGTTCATTATGGATGATAATTTTGAAGGGATGTCTGTTGACCCAACCGATTCTGATTGTTTTCCGCCTCAACATACTAATACTGGAAATACTCCTCCACCACCCTCTGCTGATCCACCTCCAGATGCATCTCAATCTGTACCACCTAATCCTAACCCACCACCTAATCCCAATCCAGGCCAAGAGTCTCATTCAGAACCGAGAAATTTTAATCCCAATCATCCTTCTGCTTCTGAAAGTGCTGATCAGCAAGCTGATCAGCTAGGAAGAGATTGGGCTAGTGAAGTATTGAGGGAATTTTTCGGAGACCAATCATCATCTGCTCAGCCTAACCAAGGAGCAAGCACAAGTGGAGCAGGTAAGTCAAATTTGTAGTGTATTCTTTTATTGAAAAATAACCAATTTAATTAACTTATTTGAATTGTTAGTGAATCCCTCAATCATTATGGGTATCAGTGATTACCACAGACTCAATTCAGCAGAGTCTCATGAGCAAGAACGGGGGTTAAGGGCTGTAAGAGGCTTAGCTAGAAGGAATGATGTTCCCAGGAGCTCGGACAGTCTAAATAGAAATATTTACCACTTTCTGAAGTATTGTCTTGGGGGACCAACACAAATATCAAAATATCCTGCGAGCCCAACACCTTTGGAGATTGAAAATTGGAAAGATTGGAGCCAATTCAAACTGTCCTAACCCAAGTCCAATCTTCTAACCATGCCAATTCTGCAGCTGATCGACAATTTCTGATAACCAATTCTATAGCCTTCTTGCGATCCAAAATTTGACTACCCAAATTTTTTCCAGCACCTGAGCCTCGAGGACTAAAAGGAGGAGCACCGATCCCACTTTCTGTCAAAAGAAACTTAGAGCGTGAATTGCAAGAAAAAGGTTTTCGGAAATTCGCGTTTGATTGGACTTGCCGTGATTTTTCAGAATCAACTTTGAATCAAGTCATGGGAAGCATAGTATGCGACCACTGTACCAGATGGCTCACCACCTTGAATACAATTGATCAGTCAAAGCTTCAGTTCACTCAATGTGTTATTGAGAAATGGGTAGTTAATAAGGGGAAGGAGATGATAAGGTTGTTTGGGCAAGAAGAGGAAAGGGTAGCAAGAGAAAAGATTGAAAAGAGGGCAAGGGCACAAGTAAAACGTTATCGGACCAAGGTAAGTTTTTTATTTTACTTTGCTTTTTGTTATTATGAAGCTGATTTAGTTGGAATTCAGATTGCTAGTGCACGCTACAAGTTAGCAAGAGATCTCTGCAGTGATGTGCCAGGTTTTGTTGTGCTTTTTCATGATACTAGGTGCATCTCTGATATCGAGGAAGGCCCAGCACCAGCCCCAACTGCACCTATCCGAGCTATTCCTGGATGGCGAAATCCTGAACTCAATGATTTGTTTAAAAAAATGGATAAGATGACAAAGGACTTAGCCCATACACCAGCTCAAAGAAAATCAGCATTAAAAACATATTCACGGTCATCAGAAAGGACAGTTGCACAAAATGGTATATTCAATGTTCCCAAATACCTCCCCAAGAATTGCTATTCAGCAACATTTTTGCAAGGATTATCTGTGAATGAACGTGAGTCACTTGGGGTTGGAGCTGATATTGATCTGGTAAAGATTCGGGAATCAATTAATAGAGCATCAACATCATCATAACTTAGGTATAACGGTGATCTTCTGTGTAATATAGCTATCTTATATTGAATTTTATGTATTCTGTTTTTTTTCAAAGCAGCTTGGTAAATGTTATAAAGTGATATTGAGAGAGAGTAACATTTTATTTAAGAAAAACAAATAATGAATGAGATATAAAAATGTATTTTCAACAAATTGATGGTCCATACCTCTTTATGTCACATTTATGTATCCATATTAATTTCAATCGAATTTAATGTTGACCAATACATAGTGAATACACGCTATTCCACTTATACTTACCAGGCATTGCTACCATTAAATATGCCATTATCAAAAATTAATTTCGATCGAAATTAATGAGCATGATAATCATGAATTTCTGGAGTCAACTGCTTATTTTTATGCATGGTGCCTTGCCAACATTAATTTCAATCGAAATTACTTTTGATACTGGCATATTGCATGGTGTCTATTCCTGGAAAGTGTAAGTGGCATAGTGTGTATTCATTACGTATTGGTCAACATTAATTTCAATAGAATTTAATATTGAAATTTTCATATTGAACCCAAACCAGCAAACGACCCAAAAAATTCTTCATAAAACTGCTCATTAATTTTGATCAAAATTAGTGAGCACCATATACATATTGAATGGTAGTTATATCTGGTGTGTGTAAGTTGTAAAGCTTGTGTTCAATGTTTATTGGTCAACATTAATTTTGATTGAAATTAATATTAATGTGTAAATGATATTTACATGCTCAATATGCATTGTAATGTGTTTACTTAAGAATAGAGTGCCTTACTTTTCATCTTACATAAAAATGCTTGGTGGCATGTCAAATTCAATTTTTATTAAAATTAATGTTGACATGTTACCATGCATAACAGTAAGCAACTGACTGAATAAATTGATGATAATCATGAACCTTAATTTTGATCGAAATTAATGTTGCCAAGTGCAGATTGAAAAAAAGCTATTCCACTTACACTAGCCAGGCATATTTACTATTTATTATGTATTGGTCAACATTAATTTTTATAGAAATTAATATGGATATGTAAATTTTATATTTACCCTCAACATGTATAGTAAATTTCAATACTTAAAAATACTTGCCGTCCTTTACATGTCATGCAAAAAAGCATTATATCATTTCAACATTAATTTTGATCAAAATTAATGTTGGCATGCCATTATGCATTGAAACAACTAACTGACTGAAAAAGTTAATGATCAAAATGCTCATTAATTTTGATCAAAATTAATGTTGACCAATACATATTGAATATAAGTAATCTCCGCTTACTCAGACCAGATATAACTACCATTCAATATGTATATGGTCAGCCTTAATTTCGATCGAAATTAATGGGAAGTTTTATGAAGAATCTTCTGGGTTGTTTTCTGGCTTGGGTTCAATATGCAAATGTCAACATTAAATTCGATCAAAATTAATGTTGACCAATACATAATGAATACACACTATGCCACTTACACTTTACAGGCATATATACATGCAATATGCCAGTATCAAAAGTAATTTTGATCGAAATTAATGTTGGCAAGGCACCATGCATAAAAATAAGCAGTTGACTCCAGAAATTCATGATTATCATGCTCATTAATTTTGATCGAAATTAATTTTTGATACTGGCATATTTAATGGTAGCTACGCCTGGCAAGTGTAAGTGGCATAGCATGTATTAATTATGTATTAGTCAACATTAATTTCGATCGAAATTAATATGGACATGGACTATGCATAAAATTCCTATAAGTATAGGTAAGCTAAGCAGTTAGAGATAAACTGGTTTGATCAAGTACACCATATAAAAATTGATGTTTTAATGCCTTGGTTAATTTCGATCAAAATTAATTTTAAGCCATGCATGTTGAATTTTATCTATGTCTGTGTAGTCCATGTGAAATGGCTTGTATTCAATATGCAGGGGTCTATATTAATTTTGATCCACATTATGAGGTTTATTGCCTCATAAATTTGATGGTTTCTGTCAGTGTTTCATGCATGGTGCCATATGATACTTGTTGATTCCTATCAAAATTAATTTCAACACCAATATATTGAATACAAACCATGGCACTTACAGTACTTGGTCATAGCTAAAATTTAATATGCTAGTCTCAAAATTAATTTCGATAGAAATTAATCAGGATCCATGAAGTTTATCAATAGTGTATGAGTTAAGTTTCAAGTCATATGTTTCATCATTTTCTTGCACCCATTTCTAGGTTATCTCAACAATTTTTTTCAAGTTTTATTATATTAATCAAAACTGTGGTAAGTTGTGAAAAATTAGCTAATCCAAATCTCAAATTGAATATTAATATTTTAATAATTTTGAATGTTGCTTAAGGAATTTCATTGGGTGATTCATAATAATATTTTATCAACTTAGTAGTCCTATAACTTTTGAAAAGTAACAATATTGGTATAGTTAGGGACAACAATGCTATATCTTGTGCAGACTAAGATATATTGCAAAATAAAACTATTCAATTTTTTTTTCCTTAGTTGTATCCAAGTTTATCAAAGGTTTGGTCACGGTGCCCACACCCTAGCCTGACACTCCTCCTGTCACTTTAAAACAAATTCTTATCTTAAATTCTAATGTTACCAATTTTATATTTATAATTCATTTCTTGTTTGATGAGGCATATCAGTATATATGTGAATCTCGCATAGTCATCTGAAAGTAAATTTAACAAATATTCATAAAGGATTATCCTTTTTTTTTCATATAATATACTAATTAAGTGTATCTCCATTGTTTAGGAGTAAATTCTAATTTAAAAAATTTTGTATTTACCCGTGGCAATTTGCATATGGGATATACATTTGTTATTATTTGTTTTCCACACTAAAAGTCCCCAAAGAATTACTAGTATTTTCTGTTAGCTACATCAAATTTCGCTTCAATATAAACAGATTGTGATTTAGCATGTTACTCAGTTTACCCCACTATGAATAATACATGTTAAAAAAAGCTCAAATAATATAAAATCCCCCTCTTTATGTTTTCTGTTTCTTTCATCCTCACTTTAATTTTAATCTTATTCAATTTTTTATCCTATTAAATTATCAACTTCAATTTGATAGAATAGAGTTTCTTATAATTATTCATCATATTACATCATAATTTTTTGATATCAAATACTTTTTTTTAATATTCATTAATCAATATGTCTAGTATACAAAATCCTACACCTCCACTTTGTATGTATATCATGTTCCTCTCTCTTAATTTATATATTTCACTTATGTTCTATATCTTTTTTTTTCAAAAATTTGATTTTCCAGCACCCGAATGTGTTTCATCCCACTCTCTGATTGATACTCGCTTTGAAGCTTTTGAGCTTGCACCATGTTTGCCACATGGCATGGCACCTAACCCTCCTGTACTTAGCAATGAGAGGCAGGAAATAACGAGAGTTCAGTATCGCAACTTACTTGAATTGGCTAGAGATAAAACAGAAGAGCTTGTCAAGATCCTTAACAATAATCCTTCTCCTTCATATTTATCTAACCCTTGTAATGACTTACTCCAATATGTGAAAAGCCTTGAAAAATGTATGTTCATCACCTTTTTTGTCTCCTTTTAAATTAGTAGATAAGATTATTAATATTTTTTTTTCTTCATATATATTTGTAGCTTATGAGGAGGGTATGATTCCTCCTGATGAAATCATTGTCATTAGGGATGATGATGAGACAGATGAACCATCAGATTTAACTCATGCTTCAACTTCTAAGGAAAATCTTGAAACACCTGTTATCCGCTCCAAGAAAAAGATATTATCCCAAGGCTCCTCTTTTGTTTGACGTATTAAAACGGCTTCTGCTAATGAATTTTCTGATGTATCAAATAATAAATCTCAAAAAAAAGCAAAGGTTTTGATAATGAGTATATTCTTGTTTCCTTTTTTTTATTGTTATTCTTTTATCTTTAAAATTCTATCATATATCTCTTTTATTGCTTACATATTGTACTTTTTATCTTTCTTTTGATATTTTGTACCAGAAACTCACCTGCTGTAGATTGTTCCATCCATAAACGCCCTCTCCCTGATGAAGATGATGAAAAGAGCGATGAAAATAGCGATGATCAACTGTCAGAATATGAAGCTATGCTTGTTCATCAAAAAAAGCAAAGTTTAAAATCTTCTTCAAGACATGTTGATATGTTTGATAAAGATGATGATTCAAACAGCTCATCACCGAATTCCTTCATTTCTAAGAAGCAATACCCATCACCTCCTAAATTACCTACTTTGACCTCTTTGAAAGCTTCTCTACCAGTGAAATCAACTCCAATCAAGATATCGAAAAAACCTCCAACTTATTCACCCTCAGCTCTAAAAGAATCTGATTTGCAGGAGGAATTCTGTAAAATTCATAATTTTTATAAAGGTAGAATCAGCACGGCAAAGGTCCTCAGGTCGTGGTTGGAAATTGTTACTCTCCTCGAATTACGCTCTTCTACTTCTTCCCAAGAACCCATGTCAAATATTCCAATGTTTACTTTTGATTGGGAAAAATCTTGTGGAGAAGATTGGCTTTCAAAACTTACTGAGTTATGTAAGTTACCATAATTTTTAGTCTTGACTTTTGTTCTTTTACTTATTTTTTTTTTCCTTTTGTAGCAAATATTTTTTTAGAGATTGATAGCTCACAGCTATGGGTACTCGATAATATTGATTTCAAAAAAATGGAAGATTTATGTGATCCTGATGGTTTAAATACTGAAATTCTTTCCTCAACAAAGAAAACGGATCACCCTGAATCCAATCTTATCCGAATGCTCATGAGATTAATGATCCCAAGTGACCACTGCCATTCTTCATGGGTATCTCTTATATCATCTTCACTTTATCTGACCGCACATGAATTCAGCCAGCTTCCATCACATCAAAACATTAACTCAGATTGTCCAATTGAACGTGGTCTTCAGCTTCTAGCTCACCTTTCAAATCTGAAGAGTCCAATTTCTGATGGCTTAGAAGTTGGTCCCACTGCACTTCAAAACCGTGATATATCAATGTCAACTCTTCTTCAAATCAGCAATATTATCATTGATATAATTATGTCAATTATCATTCTTAAATCAAAATATTGTGCTGCAACAATATCAAGTGGCAAGACTAGTGAAGCTCAACAATCAAGTGAGAAAAACAAAAATACTGAACTGACTATAATGAGAGAGAAACAAAAGGCTGCACTAAACAAAATAAATTCTGAATACTCCCACCACCGATATCAATCTTTCACATTCTATATAATCGATGGTGTCCGTGGTTTATTTCTGAGCTCTCAAGATCATAGATTGGCTTCAGCAGCTGATTGCTTGGAGGTAATATCAGAAGTTAAGTTTCTTAATTTACATGAAAAAAAAATCATTTGATGGAAGAAATAATTTGGAAAAATTTAAATAACTATATTTTAACATTAATAAAACCTTTTATAGGCAAGTGTGATCCATTTCCTTTAAAATTTGATACCCCAAGTCCTCCGGGAATTGCTAGGGCTATTTCTGCAGATTTTCTTAATCACTGGAGCTCCATTCAGCCAGTATCACCTTTTTTTGCTAAACATAGCCTTTCAATAAATTAATATTCCAACATGTAAATAGATAAAGTTCTGTCTATATGATATATCTTGTATAATTGAAGTTATTTTCCTTCAAATACGTCAAAAATGTGACCATCTTTGAAATTTATTAAGTAACCTTTGAAATGATTTTCTAAATTAATTATTAAAAAAAATTATTGTAAGTCCAGCAATAACAAAAATTTTAAAATCTACTTATATGATTTCAAATACTTGTATTAAATTCTTAAATATTTTATTGTTTATATAAAAATATGATAACTGCTCTAGTTTTGTTACTTTACCTTTAATATTATATAATCTATTAATTATTACAAATATTTTCGTTGATTGTAACATTTTTAATCAGAAGTAGAACAATTTGCATAATTAAATAAGTACATTCTTAAAAAAATACAATTTAATCTATTATTGATTCAAAATTCTTTCTTCAACTCTTTATTATTAACTTTTTTATTAATAAGCCTGTTTGACCTAAAATACTATACAGTTAATTTGGTAGCATTAAAAGCACATTTTTATGGCTAATATATTTCAAATTATTTATTATAGTTTTTTTTTATTTTAGAACCTTTGCTACCAATTTAATAAAAATGACATTTAAAGATTTCACAACTTATATATTTCCTCAAAAGTAAATCAAATTTTCTTATAATATTATGAAAAAAAATTATTTTATTTCACAAATAAAAAAAATAGATAATACTATAATTATCAAAACTGAAAATGTTACAGCTACTCCCAGTATTTATCATGTTTAAATTTGCATTAAGTTGTGTATATATAATATAAATTTTTAATATTTATATATCTAGATTTTTTAGATTTGTCTTAACATTAGATAAATAATACTTTGCTGATTCTATTTCTTCCTCTATTAAGTCATCTCTTTTCAAAAAAACTCTCAAAGCACTAATCAAATATTCTAACCTAAATTTTTCTTTTTTAATTTCTAAGTATTCTGAAATATCAATATCAAAAACATTAAGCTTTTCTATAGCATGAAAAAGTCTAGTGCTGATTTGAATAGAAGAACCTATCCTAGTGAAGCCAGGAATTTCATGACATCTTGAGGTAAAATGCCTTAGTTGATTGGCAGGCCATAATGTCACTGTTATTCCATTAGTTGCTTCAAAGTTGATTTTACTTCAAATTTCGGGAAACATAAGCTCTCCACCTATTTGTCGTGGTTGGGTCTTATCATACTTCATATGAATGGTGTTTTTTTCTGTATCTTTAGGAAAAAATATTCCTAAAGTATACTCACTTGCATCCTTATCGAGATGAACCTCATTAGAGAACCCATTACCATTCCCTCCAGATGTCCAAGTTAAATTACTAGCAAACGGTACACCCTCTTCTTCACTAGAAACTTTTGAAAATCCAGGAATACCAAGTTTTGCGCAAAGATTAGTTGCCTCATTGTACTTTACATATGATATTTTTTTAAAAAAATATTCAAAGTAAATTGCAATCCTCTTCATTCGTTTTTTATATTCTTCCGTTTTTACAATATCATCAGTGTATTCATCTGCAAGGAAAAGCATTCAAAAATTCATTATTTAAATTAAAAAAAGTGATACTTAAGAATATGTAAAGATTTCTTTCTATCTAAAATAAAGCCACCACCAAACATTTTTCCAAAACCACCAGCTCTTTGATGATAACCATTATTTTTAATTTCATGTTCACAGTAAGAAAGATCCTTAATGCATTGCACCGTAGCTTCTAACATATCTAGTTCTTTGAGCTCATGAATTTCAAAAGTCTGCACAAGAACATTAGGTATTAAGACACCTTTTGGTTTATAAATACTACATCCAGGAAAAAAATTGTAATAATTATTGCAATCTGTCATATTATTTGCATAAGATCGTGCATAGAAATGTGGCTTCTTCCCATTTGTATCCATTCCAAGAGCGTTTACAAGTTTCATTCCAGTAGCAATGTCTTTCGCCCACCTATTGTTAGAGTTCTTCCCTGGCCGTTTTTTTTTCAAATCGTTACTCATTGATGGTTCAATCCTAAGAGAATTCAATTTTGATTTAAAATAGAAAAAAATCAAAAATTAGAAAATAGTAACATAATTTCAATTATCAGTCAATGATACCTTTAACTTTATCATATCTTCAATATTAGAAATACAAAAGTTAGCATATCTACATATTAGTAAATTTATATACTTTTTCTTTATTTCAAATATTAAGAAAGCGTTTCAAAGGTATACTTTATTAAATTATACATATAAAGAGTATAGCTTTATCCTGTATGCATTCAGCAAGTACGAGATTTGGCTCTACACTTAATATTAATAATATAATGAAAGTATAACTCCAATACACTAGTAATATTAAAAAATTTACGGAATTATGATATCCACATATATAAAATGAAAAATCTTGCTCTGATCAATATATTGACTTAGAAAGTTATACTTCAATAAATTATTAATTTTTAAATTGTAGCATTGTCCTGTATGCTTTCAGCAAGTACAAGACTTTGAAACAACTTAAAAATCAATAAATTAAAGGTAAAGTACAAACAATCTAATTATTATTATGAAAAGCAAAACATTATCCTGTATGCTTTCAGCAAGTACGAGATGATGTTTTACTTTTCATATTAATAATATAATGGTTGAGAAAGTATTAAAGAAATATAGAAAAATGATAAGCAAAACATGAACTTACATGTCTATAAAATCTTCTTCCATTTGTAGCTGATTGATCAAAATTAATTATAAAGTTTATTTTATAATCACTGTTTTAAAAAATAAATGGTTAGATAAATAAATTGAACATTTTTGATAAGGAATAAAGAAAAGTAAATTGACAAACAAATAAAAAAACTTTAAGTTAACTGAAAAAGAATTATTTTATAATGAATCAAAAGGGTACAGTAAAAGATACCATAAAAATAAATTCAGAATTAGAATCATTAGATTAACTTGTCAAAAGTGTAAAAAAGTGTAACAAACCAAAATGATATGAAATGCAATAGCAAGAAAAATTTGCTTACCGGTAATCAGATAAGGTCAAGAAAATAGTACCAATAATTCAAAATGATAAAGCAAAAATATGATTGATAATTTTTGAAAAAGGTAAGCGAGAAAGAGAAAGGAAAAATAAATTGGGTGGCAAACAGATGTATATATCATGAATTTTCACTGATCACATTTTCAAAAAAATGCAGCTCTCCAAGTCATATGATAAACTTCATCTAAATTCCAAGAATGATGTTGCCAAGGCACTGTACACAGCATGATCATTTTTTCCTATGCATATACTAATTACAGCTAGAATTTACTTGGCTGCATGTTGTACAGATGCACATTTGTGGAACACTGAATTTCACATCTAAAAAAAAATTGACGCCACATAATTCTAGCTACCATGTTTCACGTAGCTAAAAAACATACACTCATCACATTTAAATTTACATTGCGCCAAAATTAATTCATTTTTGAATTTTTTTAAAGGGAACTATAATGTGCACCACCTATTTCTAAAATATGAACCTCTGCACCATATTAAATTGGGAGACTTTTAATTATGCAATTTTTTTGCCATGACCTTTTTCCTGATCTTACTTGGTTCAAAATATTGAAACATGGCCAATGTTGATGAAAGAAACATTTGATTTTGTTTCTATGTGTAACAATTGAAGGCTGTTTGTTACTGGCTGAAGAGTGTTGTATATTTTATTTGAACAAATTTTTATTTTTTTATGTATTTTATTTAAAAAATTTACTTTTTATTGCAGCCAGATTTATACTGGCTGCTTTTTAGAAACCTTAATTTATGACCCAAGCCTTTGAAATTGGCTTGGGTCCCTTACATTGCAATTTAGTACTTCCAGCCAGGTTTCCCCTGGCTGGAAGTGTCTCTTTCAAGCAATCGAAGTCGCTAAAAGCGACTTCGATTGCTTGCTGTAATGTTTGCCACCCTCCCAGCTAATTTACTAGGCTGGGAGGTGGCCAAAGCAGTGTGCAACGCGCGTTGCACAATCGCTACCATATTTCATGCAGCTGATATCAAGTCAGCTGCATGAGATATGCGCTGCATGCAGCAGAAACGCGCGTTGCATGCAATGCGCATTACTTGCAGCAGCGATGCGTGTTGCATGTGCTGCATGCAGTGCATTGCACAGCCAGTTTTTTTCTGGCAGTGCAATGCACACAGAGAAACCAAAGTCCCTGCAAGGGACTTTGGTCTCTAAAATGGAAGAGACTTTCCCTACCAGGTGCAATCTGGTGGGAAAGTGAGAGAAACGTTAGACCGAAGTTGTTTGAAAGTAACTTCAGTCTTAAAAACATTAAAAATCATAAAAAAAATGAGAAATGTAGAAAAAAAAATAAATTAAAAATTAAAATGTGAGTATAAGAAAAAAAATAAGTGCTAGTGATACCAAAAATCCAAGCCAATTTCATTTGGCTTGGTTATTTAATAATTATTTTTTAATACATTAAATTTAAAATTCAAACACCATAAAATATGTGAATTTTTTTTATATGAATATTATAAATTTAATCTACCTCTTTCTCATAATTATATTTATAATTTTGTTTTTTTAATTTTTGACATTTAAGTTTATTTTTTGGAAATACAAAATTAAGTTTTCAACTAAATTTTTTAGTAAGGTAAAATAAATTATAAATTTGACATTTTGTAATTGAATAATGAAAAAAATTTTAAATTTATTTAAAAAATATTTTTGTTAGAAGAATACCAATATTTTAAGGGTAGAAATATGGTGCAAATTGTAAGTAAAAAAAATTATATTTTTTTTGTGAGGGGTTATTTCTATTTTTAAAAATATTTTTGAAAAACATTCATTAAATACTGAATTAAATTACTTTGAAACTCAAATTTTTTGTAAAATAATTAAAAATGAAATAATAATATTGTTGTATTTGATATAAAATTTGAATTGGTAATATTAATGTCTCTTTAAGTAAATTTGAAAATCATTTAAAAAGACCATGTTGATAAGTACTTCATTTTTGATATACAATGGTTATATATATATCTTATATATATATCTTGAGTGTTATTTTTATATACATTCAATAAAATTTGTAATATAAAATGCCATTTAATAATTAATTAATGTTCAACTTAGTTATAACAACTTCATATTTAATACCAGCCACTAGTATTTACTTTTTAATTTAAAACTACAATATAATATGAGAGTATCCTTATTTTGTCTGTATGTAATGAACAACAATAACAGACCATAAATGAGTGGGTAATTAATTACAATAAATAGTTGAAGAATAACCTATAAGAAATGATAAGTTTATCAAAAAGAGTACATTAAAAAAATATACTTTTGAATTTTTTTTGATATAATTTGGGTAGTTAAATGAAAATTTAAATTATCAGACATCAAAATGGATAAAATCTAAAAGTAGTGTTTATATAATAAGCCTCATATAAAAAAGGATAAAAAATCTACTATGTAACTAAATTATTAAATATTAAGGTATTATTAAAATTATTGAAAAACTTATTTTACAGTTATAATGAAATCTAAATGTGAAAATAATGGTGGGATAATAGTAAGACTATGTGGAAACACTTTAATTTATACATACTTTCAACTATGTTCAGATAAAAAAATTGTTAAAATTGTATAATAACATCTAGTTAATAGTGATGCAATTTTATTTAGATCAAGAATAAATTTTTCTGAGGAAAAACTAGTCAAATTGAGATAAGGCCATCTCCTTTCAAGAGATAGAATAATAATAAAAATTTAAAAAATTATAATAAGTATTCTTAATCACCATTTTTGAAAAGTCTCTAGTAAAATTCATTATAATATATCATTCATTTATTACATTATATGGAGTTTCATCTTGAAGTAGTGATGTGCAGCTTTGAACTTATGTTATGAAAAACAAAAAAGTTAAAAAATATATAGTTATACTAATGAAAAAGCCGAAAATAAAAATACTATTATAAATTAAAAAAATAAAACTACATAAATTTTATTCTGCTCTAATGATGGAAGGGTACTATGTATGAATTTCCACATGTTAAATCCAAACCTGCTTTAAGGCTAGTTTACAGGTAGAGCTATTAAGTTTCCTTAAATTCTAAAAATAACTTATGCATTTTACTAATTATTTTTTTCTTGTTTTCTTTCCAAAGTTGTTAGAGTTGCTTAATTAATACTGTTATCTTGATTGTAAGATATATAATTTTTTTTGAATACATGATTTATTGTTTCAAAAATTATATTATAAATTTAAATCATTTATTTCATTTTCTAAAGCTTCATTTTCAAAGATACAACTCCATTTTCTATTACTTAACAAATATATAAAATGTGATAGTAAAATTTGAGGAATTTTCTTTTTGAGAGGGTCAAACTATATTGTGAAGATTTTTATCTAGAAATTCTTGTACTCTAAAACCAAATAATTTTCTCCCTTAAGTAAGCCATTTCAAAAATATGAGAATATAAACAAGAATATTAACTTATCTTATTTTTATTTTCTTTACTGAAAGTTTTAGTTCAATCCCTTTTTTTATATGACATTAGTATAAAAACATGGTTAAATGCTACTATATAATTAATTTTTATTATATATATATATATATATATATATATATATATATATATATGAAATATTTAGAAGGTCATCCTTTTTTATTTACTTGAATAAATGGCTCAATTATAATACCCAACACTTATTAATGTTTCCCAAACTCAATAACAAATTTCTCATATGAAATATTAGCTTCTAATATAAGAAGTTTATCTATAGATGATATTCAACATGTGATTTTACTTTTTAGATTCAGCTAAAATTAAACAAAAGGAGAAATCATGCATATGTGTATAAATGGTAACCATATGTTACTTAGAGGATTGTGAAATTCACTCATCAGAATGGTTTAAGTATTAAAATAAATTGAGGTCATTATTTTCTAGTATTTCAAACTAATTAGGAAATTATTCCAAAATATATTTTAATGTGTATCATGTTTAAAAAGTTGGAAATATGATTTTTGAAAATTGTGAGTTTCTTATGAGATACCAAGCTTTAGTTTACATTGTTTCAAGTAGAATAGAATTTTAGTATTAGAAATTGAAAGCAATGTACCATTATCAGATTTTAACTGTGTTCTACTTATAGAATGATTACATAACATTAAACATTATTTAAATCAAAAAGGTTTAAAAGATATTTAGAATTTTACCAAATTTCACCATTTATTAATCTTTGATTTGAAAACAAACTATGATGTATACTCACTAGAAATAAGCAATCCCAATTTTAACATAATTTATCAATCCAAAAATAATGAGTCAATTAACATGAAAATATATATTATTTCAAAACCAATTCTCTAGATTTAAAATATGATGCTTTAATGAAAAATTATTACAAAACTTTAATGCAATGAAGTCTCTTAAAAAATTCAAAAATAGAATATCAAAACAAGTAATTTCTGCAAAAAAAACTACTAACTATTGTAGATAAAGCATAAAAATAAGTCATATTTTTAAAAAAAATGATCTAACAATATTTATTTTTGTTAAAAAAATCAAAACATTGTTAAGTTTGCTTGTTATAATAATGTTAAAATCCACTAAACATTATCTAAAGGTGGTAAAATATCTTAAAAATAAGTTGAATTTTATGAGATAAAAATAAACAATTTTGTATCATTTCCTGTTCTGCTATGACTTTATTTCACCCTTTTTATCTGATTCTTCCAGTATTACTTTGCTATGATCACTAGTTTTCAAGTTAAAATTTACAAATGTTCATTATACTTGATAATATGAAAAATAACTCAAACTTTTATAACTAAAAAATAAGATTTTGTAACTCCTTCTTTCAATCAATATTTGAAGAAATTTTTAGTTTATTTGAGTAATGATTTTAAGAATAACAAAAAATTTGAAATTCACAAGGAATTATTTCCAGAGACTATAATTATTTACTTGTGTAATGCATGAGCTACTTATCAATGATGTAAAACATCAGAAAAGTAAGTTATAGTTATAAATCTACAGATTATACTGTTTCTGGTATATATATCTTCAATAAATCTTTTAAACTTATCTTAGCCTACATACCACACAATAGAAAATCATTATATTAAAAAAGGAAAAAATTCTATGATAATATCATAAAGAATGATAACCATGGATTAATATTCCATAAAAATGGTTAATAATATTTTAAGAGAACCTAAATCAGTATTCTTTCATCAAAATATATCCTTTTTGTCTTTGTAATTTATTCCAAACAAATTTTTTGAAAGTTGAATCTATATATCTAATGCCAAAACCACTATTAAGTTCCCTCTTAGACTTTTTAAGAAATTATATATATATATATATGTATATATATATATTATTTATCAAAAATTGAAATAAAGAATAAAAAAATAATTTTATTTAACTTTAATTATTTAAATATAGAGTATTTTCAGAATGCATTGTGGTTACTTGTGAAGGTTAGAAGATTTGAAGTTGGATTTATGAGTTTTTAGAAGGGCAAATATTGTAAAATTCTTTCATAAATATTTATTTCATAGTTTCAAATGTTGAAATCTACAAACTAATGGGATTTAAAATTATATTGAGATTTAAAATCTGTTTTCTACTCAAGTAAAATAAAATAAAATGATGATATCAAAATTGAAATTAAGTTTAAACTTTTGATATGCTCTATCTTCAATTTTATTGATAGTGCATCAAAAATTTAATAATATTTTTTTCCTTAATCACTTTTTACATAAAAGATAGTTTTATCATTTTATGAATTAAAGATTGCTTATATAAATTTAACATCTATGTCAACTGTTTATGACTATTAATCTATATAATAAATTTTTTAGAAGAAAAAATAACATCATTATATACTGACTTTGAAATTATTCAATTTAAAATAGTTTACAGGTAGATAATGAAGGGTGATTTCATTTTTGAATATGAATTATAGAAGTCTTATTTTGTCAATTTTAATTCTTTTTGAACTCAAATGTATCCACCGCAACTTATGTAAGAATAAAAATTATTTTTATTGAAATTTACATGAGAAAGTATGCCTATTATTCAAAATCAAACTTGCTCTAATGGTGTTTTTCAATCATTATTTCCATTCATAACAATAAAAAACATTTCAATTTGCTGATGTTTTAGTTTTTGATATCCCCAAGTTTATATCTCAGGTGTACTATTCACAAAATTATTAAAAATATAATTTTCGAAATACATGATAAACTTGAAAATGAGGGGTCATTAAATTTTTAAAAATGAATTCTAAATTCAGGATGGATAGTATTTTTTCTATTTTCACAAATGAACAATTTTTTGTTTCAATTAATCCAGAAAGAAAATTTTGTTGTAAGCATATTATATTATATTTATTATGATTTTAAATACTATATTTTCAAGATTTGTGTTTAATATTTCCTGTGAAAGTTAATGTTAATGTGAATTTAAAGTAAGCCTGAAGAAATTTAATCAATAGGCATATTGGATATTTAAAATAATATTTTGCTCCAATCTTGAATCATCCTGGGCTAAAAAATATCCCAAATAAGGTTTTTGTGGGTCAATTTGGATTTAAGTAGGATTAAGTGAGGTTTAATAAAGGACAGATAAAAGGCTAAATTCATTACTAGTGACTTTTTTCTCAAAATAGTTATAAAATATGTATCATTCTGGAATCAAGCTTCAATAAAGTTGAATTGAAACAGAGATAATTTCTAGAAGCACAACACCATATTTACAAAGGTGTAAAATACCTCAAATATTACTCATAATATAGGAAGGCAAGGAATCTACAAAATTCACATTTCAAAAAAAGGATTTATATTTTGAATTTGAAATTGAGAAATGGAATATTATTTTCCAATTTAAATATCTATTAGTCATTTTACCAAAAGTTTTCAGTAATCAGATTGAATTTTGATGGTATTTTGTTGTAGATTAATCATTTTGATGAGCCATTTACTCAAAATTACTGGTTTCGTTTCTAATATTCCATGTGAAATTCATTACGAATCTTTTTGAAAGTGAATAGTTGACATATTGGATATGCAAAAGCTTATGTTAGATCAAAGTGAGATCAAAGGGAGTTCAACTGATGATCAAATTAGGATTTTACAAGATCAAACGGTGATCAATGTAGGTTCATCTTGAGCTCAATTTGTGACAAATCTCTGACTAAATGTAAGGCCAAACAATTTCTACATGGTGATGATGTGTGCATAATTCAAGCATAGATTTGTGGCTCAACGGAGTTCAAGCAAGGGGTATTGCTAGCAATACCCCCCCCCTTTTTTCTGTGGTGAATAACATCCCCAAGCATCCATATTAACCCAGTAATTATATCCCAAACCATAAATCCATGAAAATCCATCAAAGGAAGCAGATTAGGTTGTCCAAACTGGATATATGCACCTGAAAAAGGTGTATATGGTTATTTAGGCATAGTGAGTCCATTTAATATGTCCATATGACCTAAGATAAGCAGAAAAATAAAGCTAATAGGCTATTTAGAGGTTAAAGCCTGCTTATAGACCTATATATACATAATAGGGGGTATCAAAGTTTACCAATCCACAATTAGGGATCAGGAATTTTTTTTCCTGGGATCAGACATTATGAAATGCAGATAATTCTTATCCACTAGCCCCAGGGCTATTGGATAAGGAATCCATGATAATGCATTATCCCCCCTCTTATACCCCGATTTCCATTCCTAATTCCTGATCCCAAACTCATCTCATCCATGATGGATTTGCAAGAAAGTCACATGACTCATAATTACTGATGCCATACTTAAGTCTTTCCTCACTCTATGCTACTTAATTTTGGTGGCAAACACTTAAGTTTTTTTTCTATCTACACACCCCAACTGCACATTTGGCCATGAATTCCCACTTCCCTCATCACATAACCCTTCCACCGGCGACAATGAAACACCTCTCTACTAGGAAGCTACTTCACTAAACAATGAATTCTATTACTTTTCTTTTAGTTCTTTACTATAAATCTGACTCTTATTTGGAAGATTCTTTAGCTTATATGTGTTTTATTTCCAAAAAGCATTACATCATCACCAGGGGGCCAAATCTTTATCATGATCCCCAATATGATCTGGCCTCCATTCTCAACATTCCTCATTTAAACTTCACCCAAATTTTTAGAACTTCTCCCAATTCTTTCTTCAAACTTTATCAACTCATCTCTGATCATCCTATCTTTCATAACAGTTCCCATAACAAACAGCATAATCCTGCCATCCAACTTGCTGTTGCACTATGTTGCATTGGCTCAAATGGAATGGTGCTGCTGTAAGACATTTGGAAAATCTCTTTACCATAGGATATGGGATAGTGATATCCTCCCTTGAATGACAAAAAATTCATATAACCAACATACACTCTGTCATTATTCCTATTACTCTCCAAAATTTCTCTTCACCACCCTTTTAAATTATTTTTTTGTACTCTCCCAATTTTCAACTTCCTTGTTTTTTTCACTTGTGTTATTTTCATGCTCCATATTTTATTCACTTTGATAAAGTAACTATAAAGCTTTAGTATCCTATTTAAAATGCTAATGTATGTCTAAAACAACTTTGAAGTTAATTTTTTCACCTTATATATTTCATGTTTCAGCAAATATTTTATGGCAGTGAACTCTGTTCTTTGCCCAAAGAACAGAGTCCATCCTCCTATTTTCACACTCAGTTTTCACCAATCCCCATACCTTTCAATTCTATCAACAAATGCTTGTCTTCCCTCCCTGCCCCATTGTATGCCATCCTATTTTGATCCCCATTTCACCCCTCCTAACCTCTCCCCGACCCTATTCCGTTGGCCATTAGAAGATAACCATTAACTTTTGATGCTGGGGGCGTTCCTACTTTAGTTGCATTTTTGGTACCAAAACAAGAATCATAGTTATATTTGGTTTTCAGCCAGTTGATAAGAGAATGATATCACCCACCAAAATCCTGGAGTAATAGGGATAATTCATCAAAATAAAAGAATAAGAAAAAAAGAGAGTATATGCATGTAATATCTTAAAATAAAAGACTAAAAAAATAAAGAATAACACCAAATATCACACAATATTAAGGGGTATTAAAAGTAGAAATGAAGGGGCTAATTATTCCAAATTACTACCTGAAATCACCATCCAAAATTGACTGAGAAACCACTGAGGAACCCAAAAAAGGACTTGAGATATGGGGTAATTGAATACAGTCCTTGGAAAGGGCTTGCATGGGCAAATCCTTGACTAATTTAGGAAAATTTAAATGTGGTAGTAAATTTTTGGCTCCAAACTTAAAATTATAAATGAAATTAGTGCATATAATAAGGTCAATCTACTTATAATTAAATAAGGACACTAAATAAGCTCCTGTTGCATATTTTAGTGTGTTTCCACATATTGGGTGTACAATTTGGGGTAATTATAGTGTGAAAAAGCTAACTTTGCTAGAAATGAAGCTATTCATGTGTGAAAAATGCAGGCAGTATGGGGCCAGTACATAGAAGCCAATTCTGGCATGAAAAACAGCATATTTGAAAAGTGTTATTTTTATGCATTTGAGTAGCTAAATTAATAGTCCTAATTAATAAAAGTTGATCTTTCAAGGTGCATTTTTAATATTATTAAATTTATAGTGCATATACTCAGCTTTTAAGTGATTTAAAATGCATTTCTTGTTTTTCACATAAAAAATGAAATCAACAGCTTTAAGTATACTTAAGAATTAAGTAGCCTTATTTTTAAAGTTCTTAAGATTACCCTAGAATATTCCAACTTAATATTTAGCACATAAGACTTATAAAAGGTGGAAATATGGATGTATATAAGGTGTTACAATGGCATATATGGTATTTTAATATAAATTTCACTTATGTATACAACTTGTGTACCTTTATTTATTGTCCCCATGTATACTTCATTTGTTTAAAACAATGTATAAGTTCTATTCAATTAGTTCTGAAAACATCCAGGCTGACAATATTTACCCCACATAATACGCCAACTATGAGGAAACACACTAAAATAGGAAAAAGGTGCTTATTTAGTGTTCTAATTTAATTATTAGTGCATTGACCTCATTATATGCACTAATTTCATTAAAAACCTCAAGATTGGAGCCATAAATTCACTAACACACTTAAATTTACCTAAATTAGTCAAGGATTGACCTGTGCAAGCACAGGTCAAGGACTGCATTCAGCTACCCCACATCTCACATCCTTTTTTGGGTTTCTCAGTTGCTTCTCAGTCAATTTTGGTAATTTTTGGATGGGGATTTCACCTAGTTATTTAGAATAGTTAGTCCCTTTATTTCTACTGTTAATCCACCTTCATATTCTGTAATATTTAGTTTTATTCTTTATTTTTTTAGTTTTTTATTTTAAGATATTACATGCATATACTCTCTTTTTTACTTATTCTTTTATTTTAATGGATTATCCCTAATACTCCAGAATTTCGGCAGGTTATATCATTCTAATTATGCTATTTTTCACTCATGTTTATGAAAAGTTTTATTAGCTAGAATGAGGCATCATTGGCTGTATATGGGACTGGTAAATCAGGGGGATGAATTGGAGAATTATTATTTATAAAAGAAGAGGGTTTTTGGTCTTATTTTTTACATTCTTTATAATTACAATTATACCATATATCCATTACAATTATAATACATTTCACTACTACTTTTAAATTATTTTAATAGTGTTTGAATTACATTCTCACTTTTTTTACCAACTATAAAATTGTAACCCACTTATTATTAGTGAGATAAAAATTACTCAGAACCTTATATTGAGTTATATTTTAATACTTATTGGATTTGTACTACAGTATTCATATTGGACCATTAAAATTTTCTAGACAACTGACTTACCAAGCTATTCATGTCTCTGTACTTGAAGTGAGGCTGTAAAAATTGATGAAAAGTATTTTTTTTCAAATTTTTAAATTATCTTAATTTATAAGGTTAACGTTTTTGATATAAGTAGAAGTAAAAATCTCAGCAAAAATATTTTGATAATCGGAAGGGGCTAAATTATGTTTAAAAAATATTACAATCATATCCTCCCAGTTGTCACGCACCACGTGACACTCGAGGTAAAAGCAGCTCATTAAATCAATAATAAGAGGCTCAAATCCATACTCGAAGCGCAGAAAGCAATTCTCCATAGCAACTGCGACTTTCCTTTGTGTACTCGCTATTCAACCGCGCTAGCCTAAACTCTAAATCTAAATTAGTCAATCTCTCAATAGTGTGTCTTACTCTTTTTCTCAATAAGCAACGCACAGCGCAATAGTCAATGTAATAGTACATTAAAAGGTTTATGAAATGTCTGTGGGTTATTAAGGGGTAGTGAGCATGGACGGAATGGTTAGTGGAGGATTAAGGGGTTAACGGATGTTAGTGAGGAGGGTTCAGGTGTAACGGATGTACTTTTAATGGTCTGTGGTGTGTGAAATAGTTAATGGGTATGAGGTCAATGCGAGGAGGAGTAAAGGATATAAAAGGGGTTGGGTTTTTGGTTTGATATTCTTTAGAATTAAATTATAAAATGTATTTATAGTTAATAGTGGTAAAAGCTTTTAAGTTAAATCATTATTATTGTATCTTTCTTTATTTTCTCAATAATCATTTCTAAATCCTAAATCTTTGATTGTTGAGTTTCCAACCCTTTGTGAGATCTTAAGAATTTTAATATTACCTTTCAATTATATAAGAATCCTTCTCAAACATAACTCGAAGCAGTAGTTCTTCCTTCAAGTCATCTTCAAATCACTTCCTCAAATCATTCCTCTGTGCTTCAAAGAAGTCTCTAAACTCCTCATCTCACTTACAGGAAAATCCTCAACCTTGTGTGTAGGTTGTCCAGTGACAGTATAATTTAATTCTCCCTAGTTCTCATTCTTTGCACTACTACGTCCCTTTTACGGTCTTTTCTCTAAATTCTTAAAATGGCACCTGTTCAACGCACTCCTCCTACGGGGGCTACTACTAGAGCTCCCGCCAGAGGAAGGCCAAAAGCCACTCGGCCTGTTTCCTGCACTCACTCCTTGGAGCCACTCAACCTTAGGGAACGTTTCACGCGCCACGTGACACTTGAGGCAAAAGCAGCTCATTAAATCAATAATATCGAGCTCTAAATCTATACTCGAAGCATAGAAAGCAATTCTCCATAGCAACTGCGATTCCCCTTTGTGTACTTACTGTTCAACTGCGCTAGCCTAAACTCTAAATCTAAATTAGTCAATCTCTCAATAGTGTGCCTTAGTATCAATTTCAATAAGTGACGCACAGCGCTATGATCAACGTAATAGTACATTAGTAGTTTTCATTAAAAGTTTGTTAATTAATTAAAAGGGGTAAAATTGAGCATGGACAGATATTAGCGAAGAGGGTCTAAGTGTATGTTAGTAATGGTCAATGGTATGGGAATGGTGCGATGAGAGGGAGGTCAATGCAAGGAGGAATAAAGGATATAAAAGGGTTGGGTATTTGGTTCGATATTCCTTAGAATTAAATTATAAAACGTATTTACATTTAATAGTGGTAAAATCTTTAAGTTAAATCATTGTTATTGTATCTTTCTTTTATTTTCTCAATAATCATTTCTAAATCCTAAATCTTTGATTATTGAGTTTCCAACCCTTTGTGAGATCTTAAGAATTCCTATTACCTATGAAAATATCTTATAATTCTTCTCGAACATACCTCGAACCTGTAGCTCTTACTTCGAGTGACCTTCAAATCACTTCCTTGAATCATTCCTCTGTGCTTCGAAGAAGTTTCTAAATCCCTCATCTCACTTTCAGGAACATCCTCGACCTTGCGCGTAGGGCGTCCAGTGACAGTATAATTTAATTCTCTGTAGTTCTAATTCTTTGCACTACTATGTCCTTTTAGGTGTTTTTAAAGTTTTAAAATGGCACCTGTTCAACGCACTCCTCCTACAGGCGCTACTACTAGAGCTCGCGCTAGGGGCAGGCCAACAGCCACAAGGTCTGTTTCCCGCACTCACTCTTTGGAACCACTCGACCTTAGGGAACGGCAACATTCAGTTCAATCTGTAGAAGACATCCCACAAGATTTTGAGGATTCTAGTGATGAAGAAGAAGGAGAGGATACAATGCACGAGGCACCATCCGCCCCAGCCAATCACCCTTCTGGTCAATCCTCAGAACCTGGACCATCTAACTCTCTGGAAGATTTCATGAGACTTTTCATGAAAACCCTTTCAAATCCAACGTCTTCAGAGGGATCTAAGTTCAAAACTCCTTCTATGAAATCTCCTGACAAATTTGACAGAGATCACCCCGACAGATTGCGACCCTTCTTGCAAACCTGAAAGATACTGTTCCATAATGACCCTCAAACCTTTAATAGCTACCAATCAAAGGTTGTTTACGCTTCTTCATTCCTAGCCAGGAGAGCAGCAAGATGGTTCAAACCTTATCTGCTCATGCTTTCTTTGACAGAAACCCACTTACTTATCAATAATTGGGAAAAGTTCAAAGAGCAACTTTTTACGTTGTTTGGGGACCCTAATAAAACTGACAACGCAGAAATTGAACTTGATTTTCTTCGCATGAGTGATAATGGTAAAGCCTCTGAATATATCTTGAACTTCAGAGCACTTCAAACTCAAGTAGGTTGGAATGATGCTGCCCTTAAGTATCATTTCAAGAAAGGACTTCCTTTGAGGATTCTGGATCAATTAAATCTTCACAGTCAGAAGATGACTACTTTAACGGATTTAATGGATCGAACCCTCGAACTTGACGGCGTTTATCAAGGATGACTTCAACATCTTCTATATGCCAACAAATCTCAAGGCCTAAACTTTAAATCGGGATCTTCTTCACACCCACGACCAAATCAATCCTCCTCAACTGAATCCAAACCCAATAAGGGAAAGGATAAACCTCGACCAAAAAGCTCGACCCCAGGCAATATCAGCAAAGTACTGGATCCTAAAGGGGAACTTAAAGAAGCTGAGAGGAAGAGACAAGCATATAATGGGTTATGTATGTATTGTGGGGGTAAGCACAAGTTGGAAGACTGTGTAAAGTTGAAGGAAAGAGAAGGTACTAGTTCGAAGTCAAAAAACTAGTAGATAGTTTAATTGTGTGCAAATCAAACTATCTTATCTCTCCCAGTGCACAGAACCTCCATGTCTTAAGGACTGGAGTTGCCTTAAACCGCTTGAGATTCATTCTTTTTAAGGAGGATATCCCCTTCAGTTGTCTTATAGACTCTGGAGCTTCAATTTCTTTTGTTGGTTTATCTTTTGCCGAGAAGCTTCAACTAACATTTACAGATGTCGATTGAACTCCAATCTATTTGGTCAAATCAGAGGAGCCCAAATATTGGGTAAGTAAGAAAGTTTTATGGGTTTTCAACTTTCCGAACTTTCCCCCCTTCGAGTGGGAATTATCAGTCTCAGACGCCCCAAGGATGGACAATACCATTCTTGGCCATGACTTTTTAACGCATTCGAATTCCGAAATTGATTGCACTAAGGGATTGATCACCCCACGCTCTAAGTATATTTCTGATTCTTCAATGCAGGTCAATAGGGAGTTAAACAACCCGCCTGACAACGTCCTGCTAGAGGACGAATCTCTGACAGATGACTTGCAAGTATCTGATCTTTCTCTAAATGAGCAATTGGCTAACCCTTCTAGCTGGATGACTTCACTCAAAGAGGATTTAAATTGCCTCAAAGTAATCGAATTCTGCTCTCTCAATACCGGTATCCCCTCGACAGATTCTCTCGAAGATGAAGAGGACGACCAAATCAATGTTGAAGCCATTAAATCAACTCTACCGGAAATCTACCACCATTTCCTCGATGTTTTCTAAATCCGCAAGGCTGATAAGTTACCACCTCATCAACCCTACGACCATCAAATAGAGTTAATAGGTCCAGTACCTCTTGCAGGTCATGTCTATTCTTTGTCGAAGGACGAATCTCAAGTTCTTTGAGAATACATTGCAGAGAGTGTAGCCAAAGGTTTCATCAGAGCCATTAAATCTCCAACCAGCTCCCCTGTTCTTTTTTTAAAGAAAAAGGATGGTAGCCTTAGGTTGTGTGTTGACTATAGAAAGTTTAACACAGTCACTAAGAAGAATGCATATCCTGTTCCTCCTATGTCATTGCTTCTTACCCTTTTCATTGGTGCTAATTTCTTTTCTAAAATTGATCTTAGAGGCGTTTACAATCTTATTCGCATTGCAGAAGGTCATGAACCACTGACTGCAATGCGCACTAGATTTGGTAGTTTTGAATATTAAGTTATGCCTTTCGGATTGTGTAACGCACCTTCAACTTTTCAAACTTTTGTTAATGACATCTTTTAAGATGTTGTTGAACAATTTGTAGTTGTCTATTTAGATGATATTTTAATATTCTCGAAAACACTAGATGAACATATTCATCATGTTCGACAGGTCCTAAATCGCCTTTGAGATCATGGTCTCTTCGCCAAGCAAAATAAATGCAAATTCCACCTCAAATCAATTGATTTTTTGGGTTTTACGTTGTCCACTGACGGTTTAGTCATGGATGACAAAAAAGTCCAGAAAATCCTGGAATGGCCTGAGCCCAAAACAATTAAATCGCTCCAAGAATTTTTGGGTTTTGCAAACTTCTATAGAAGATTTATTAAAGATTACTCTAAAACTATTTCCAATCTTACTTCTCTTCTTAGAAAAGACATTCATTTTGTTTTTACTCCTACAGCACAAAAGGAATTCGAAGCACTAAAAACGGCGTTTACCACAGCCCCAATTCTTCGACATTTTGATCCTTCTGCCTCGACAATAGTTGAGACAGATGCGAGCAATTATGCTATTGCAGGGGTCATCTCCCAATTAAATCCTGAAACAAATTTGTTTAATCCTGTTGCTTTTGAGTCACGCAAACTCATAGCCGCAGAATTAAATTATGAAATTCATGACAAAGAGCTTTTAGCTATTATCCATTGTCTTAAAAAATGGCGTTCTTTTCTTCTCAGTCTAGATAGTCCTTTTCAAATTTTAACAGATCATAATGCTTTAAAATACTTCATTTCTTCCAAAGTGTTAACCAGGTGTCAAGCCAGGTGGGCTGAATTTTTGTCTAAATTTCCCTTCTCTATTTCCTATCGCCCAGGTAAAAACTGCATTGTCCCAGATATCTTGTCACGTTGGGACGACGTTTACCCACAGCGGGGGGACACATTTGCTGACAAGAACCCAGCAAATGTGCAATCAATTTTCAACAAGTCAATGTTAAAAACTCATCAACTTAATTCGACGAAAAAAATTCAATCTTTTCGAAATCCACTATCCAACATCCTCAAAGCTCAGTCGAAGGATGATTATTGTTTAGGGTTAAAAGACAAAATACTCTCAAAGCAAGGGGCCAAAAGATTTAGTATTGAATCAGGTCTATTAGTTTTTGAAGGTAGAGTAGTCATACCCGACAACAATGAAATAAAATTATGGATTTTCAATAGTCGACATGATTCTCCATTAGCTGGTCATTTTGGGGTTGATAAAACCTACCAGTTGATAGCGAGGGATTTTTTCTGGCCAGGTATGACCAGGGAAATCAAGGCCTATATAAAAGCTTGTTACGAATGTAATAGGAATAAGGCTCCCCGTCACCGGAAGCATGGGTTGCTTCAACCACTTCCTATTCCCTCTAAACCTTGGGAATCTTTATCGATTGATTTCATTTCTCAACTTCCTTTTTCTAATGATTTTGATGCTATATTAGTAATAGTAGATAGATTTTCAAAAATGTCTATTTTTATTTAAACCACTACTACTGCTACAGCAGAAGATTTGTCAAAATTGTTTCTAGAATATGTATTTTCCAAACACGGCTTACTTAATGATATTATTTCAGATAGAGGCTCATTGTTTGTATCCACATTCTGGACTCAACTGTGTCGACAACTCAATATCACGAGGAACCTCTCCACAGCATATCATCCTGAAACTTATGGGAAAACAGAAAGGGTCAACCAAATCCTCAAACAATAACTTTGAATGTATGTCAGTTACCAACAAGACGATTGGACCACATGGTTACCACTGGCCGAATTTGCTTATAATAACTCAACTCATTCTTCGACACGACAATCTCCCTTCGAAACCATTTATGGACGACATCCTCGATTCAACTCAATCCATGTAGGAACCAATCATCCTGTGGAACATTATCTTTAAACCATATCACGACTCCAAGAGGAACTTAAATCAAATTTGGAATTAGAGATTCGAAGGTACAAGGAACAGGCCAACAAACATCGACAATCTTCTCCTCCTTTTAAACCAGGCAACAAAGTATGGCTCGACGCACAAAACATTCAAACAACTGGACCATCAAAGAAACTGGCTGAAAAACGCTTGGGACCATTCAAAATCGACTCTGAAGTCTCTAAAACTGCATTTCGACTCAAGTTACCGCCTAAATGGTGGGCGATTCACCCTGTTTTCCATGTATATCTCCTGGAACTGGCTCGAGAAATATACCCGGGCAAGAACCAACCCCCTCCGGAACCGGTCAAAGTAGAAGATCATCTAGAGTGGTAAGTAAGTTGTATCCTTGATTCAAGAATGCACAAGAGGAAACTTCAATACCTCGTGGAATGGGAAGGCTTCCTCAATGACTCAGATAAAACATCCTGGGAACCAGCCATCAATGTTTCTAACGCCCCTGAACTTCTAAAATCTTTTCATTTGAAATATCCTTTAAAACCAAAACCTTAAAATTTCTTTTATTTTAAATTTTCTTTTTCTTTTTTCTCTTTCTCTTAAAAATCTAAAACACCTCTTAAATTTCTTAGCCTTGTTTTCTTTTTTTTCTCTCTTCTTTTTCTTTCTTCTCCTTCTGTAAAATTTTCTCCAAAACCAACTAAAATAAAATTTAAAAAAAAAAAAAATTATTAAAATTTAAAAAATTTAAAAATTTAAATTTAAAATTAAAATTAAAATGAAATTTAAAAATAAAATAAAATATAATATAATAAAATAAAATAAATAGAATAAACATAAATAATAAAATAAAAAACTTTTAAATCTCTCTTAATGTTTTCTTTCTCTTTTCTTTTTCAATTCTCTAAATACATTCTTTTCTTAAATTTAAAATTCTCTTTAAAAATTTTCTTTTCTAAAATTTATTCTCTCTTTAAAACTTTCTTTCCTTCGAACCATCAAAATCTTGTACGACACGACCATTTCCTCGAACTTAACTTCAACCTCTAAATCTCCCTATAAAATTCTTCGAACAAATGATTCTTCTTTTTCAAATTCTCTTTAAATTCTAATTCTGTTTTTTTTCTTCCTCTCTTTTCAACTAAAAATTCCTAAAAAAATACACAAACAACTTTTCACAAATAACAAATTCTTCTTCCATTAAATTCTCATGTCAACAAACTCATCTCAAACACCAACCATTTTTTTTCCTTCTCTCTTCTCTTACATAAATTTTTCTTTTAAAAACTTAAAACTTCCTTCAATTAAATAACTTCTTTCTTTCTTATTTAAATTTCTTCTTTCAAATTCTAAAGCAAAATTTCATTTAAAACTTTTTTTTTCTCTCTCTCCCAAATCTTATAAAAAATAATAATATTCACCTACAATAATAAAAAAATAAAATAAAATAAAATAATATAAAACTAAAATACAATTCTACTTTTCTACTTCTTTACATCTCTCCTTTTCATTTCAAATTTTTCTCTTTTAATTTTTCTTGAACCAATCTTTTCATCTTCTCCAAAATTACCCTTATCTCCTTCCTGCATTTCTCAAATACCTCTTCCTCTCCTACTGGAACCACCTCTCCAATGTCGAAGAGTTCCTCTGCCACGTTGATAATTGTATCGACCTCCCCACACAACTTTTCTGCGAACCTAACTCGTCAACCCTGACAAGGTTTCTTCGACCACACCTGGTCCAGCATTTCCTCAGGTTCTTTGATTCCACCTGTGACCAGAGGATTTGCCTCAGTTGGAAAAAGCGACACAGGTTCCCCAATTGGGTCTTCAATGGTATTCGATGTCTAAACAAAAACTCATCAGTAACCTCATCCCTAAAAAACAACAACTAAAATTTACTTCGAAGATGGGGTTAGGTTCTAAGAACAACCTTGGAGCCACCTCTACCTCTGCTTCTCTCTCCTCCTTGTCATCTTCAATGACCACCCGTTGTTTCTTGGGTGTCTGCCCTGGAACAGGGACTTCATCCTCATCTTCCTCTTCTTCGACACCCCATTTCAAACTCGTGGCCTGGGTTACCCAGGTTGTGATCTCGTTGTTAAGCTCCTTATCATTCTCCCCCACCGATTGATCGTCTCCAACCGAGCCATCCCAAATGTCTTCGACCACCTCTTTTGTTTTAGGGATCACCCAAAACTTGGTCTTGGTGAATCGTTGTTCAATCTCTGCGTTCTTTGTCAACGCATCGCACGCCACTCGTCGCCAACGGCAAAACTCGCATTTCTGGCGAGGGCCTTGAGTCGCCGTACTTTTGACACAGAAGTATTCCATAGCTTCACAAGCCGTGCAAGCTTGGGAAAATTGCCGTGTAACCATTCCCCCATCCGCTTTAGGGTGTGGAGGCGTAGGTGTGGGAGTAGGACAATTCATTATAATGGGGAAATTAATAAATAAGAAAAAATATATATATAGAGGAAAGGGAAACTAGTGTGAGAAGATGGCTCAAGCTCAATGGAGCTTGCGATTCTTATACCTGGGAATCTTTCACGCGCCACGTGACACTTGAGGCAAAAGCAGCTCATAAAATCAATAATATCGAGTTCTAAATCTATACTCGAAGCGTAGAAAGCAATTCTCCATAGCAACTGCGATTCCCCTTTGTGTACTTACTGTTCAACTGCGCTAGCCTAAACTCTAAATCTAAATTAGTCAATCTCTCAATAGTGTGCCTTAGTCTCAATTTCAATAAGCAACGCACAGCGCTATGATCAACATAATAGTACATTAGTAGTTTTCATTAAAAGTTTGTTAATTAATTAAAAGGGGTAAAATTGAGCATGGACGGATATTAGCGAAGAGGGTCTAAGTGTATGTTAGTAATGGTCAATGGTGTGGGAATGGTGCAATGAGAGGGAGGTCAATGCGAGGAGTAATAAAGGATATAAAAGGGTTGGGTATTTGGTTCGATATTCCTTAGAATTAAATTATAAAACGTATTTACATTTAATAGTGGTAAAATCTTTAAGTTAAATCATTGTTATTGTATCTTTCTTTTATTTTCTCAATAATCATTTCTAAATCCTAAATCTTTGATTATTGAGTTTCCAACCCTTTGTGAGATCTTAAGAATTCCTATTACCTTTGAAAATATCTTATAATTCTTCTCGAACATACCTTGAACCTGTAGCTCTTACTTCGAGTGACCTTCGAATCACTTCCTCGAATCATTCCTCTGTGCTTCTAAGAAGTTTCTAAATCCCTCATCTCACTTTCAGGAACATCCTCGACCTTGTGCCTAGGTCGTCCGGTGACAGAACAGCAACATTCAGTCCAATCTGTAGAAGACATCCCACAAGAGTTTGATGATTCTAGTGATGATGAAGAAGGAGAGGATACAATGCACAAGGCACCATCCACCCCTGCTAATTACCATTCTGGTCAACCTTCAAAACCTGGACCATCTAATTCTCTGGAAGATTTCATGAGACTTTTCATGAAGACCCTTTCAAATTCAGCGTCTTCAGAGTAATCTAAATTAAATACTCCTTCTATGAAATCTCCTGATAAATTTGATGGAGAACATCCAGACAGATTGCAACCCTTCTTGCAAACCTGAAAGCCCCTGTTCCATAATGACCCTCGAACCTTCAATAACGACTGATCGAAGGTTGTTTACGCTTCTTCATTCCTAGCCGGAAAAGCAGCAAGATGGTTCAAACCTTATCCTCTCATGCTCTCTTTGACCGAAACCCACTTACTTATTAATAACTGGGAAAAGTTCGAAGACCAACTCTTCACATTGTTTGGTGACCCTAATGAAACTGACAATGCAGAAATTGAACTTGATTTTCTTCGCATGAGTGATAATGGAAAAGCCTCTGAATATATCTCAAACTTCAGAGCGCTTCAATTTCAAGTAGGTTGGAATGATGCTGCCCTCAAGTATCATTTCAAAAAAGGACTTCATTTGAGGATTCTGGATCAGTTAAATCTTCATGGTCAGAAGATGACTACTTTAACGGATTTAATGGGTCAAACCCTTGAACTTGACGGCGTTTACCAAGGAAGACTTCAACATCATCGATACGCCAACAAATCTCAAGGCCTAAATTTTAAATTGGGACCTTCTTCACACCCACGGACAACTCAATCCTCCTCAATTCAATCAAAATCCAATAAGGGAAAGGACAAACCTCAACCGAAAAGCTCAACCCCAGGCGATATCAGTAAAGTACTGGATCCTAAAGGGGAACTTAAAGAAGCTGAGAAGAAGGGGCAAGCAGATAATGGGTTATGTATGTATTGTGGGGGTAAGCACAAGCTGGAAGATTGTGTAAAATTAAAGAAAAGAGAAGGTACTAGTTCGAAGTCAAAAAACTAGCAGATAGTTTACTTGTGTGCAAATCAAACTATCTTATCTCTCCCAGTGCACAGAACCTCCATGTCTTAAGGACTATAGTTGGCTTAAACCTCTTGAGATTCATTATTTTCAAGGAGGATACCCCCTTCAGTTGTCTTATAGACTCTGGAGCTTAAATTTCTTTTGTCAGTTTATCTTTTGCGGAGAAGTTACAGCTGACATTTACAGATATCAATAGAGCTCCAATTTATTTGGTCGAATCAGAGGAACCCAAATATTGGGTCAGTAAGAAAGTTATATGGGTTTTCAACTTTCTGAACTTTTCCCCCTTCGAGTGGGAATTATCAGTCTTGGACGCCCCAAGGATGGACGATACCATTCTTGGCCATGACTTTTTAACGCATTGAAATCCTGAAATTGATTGGACACGGGTATTGATCACCCCGCGCACTAAGTATATTTCTTATTCTTCAATGCAGGTCAATAGGGAGTTAAACAACCCGCCTGAAAAGTTCCTGCTAGAGGAAAAATCTCTTCCAGATGACTTGCATATCTCTGATCTTTCTCTAAATGAGCAATTGGCTAACACTTCTAACTCGATGACTTCACTCAAAGAGGATTTAAATTTCCTCAAAGTAATCGAATTACGCTCTCTCAATTCTGGTCTTCCCTCGACAGATTCCCTTGAAGATGATGAGGACAACCAAATCAACATTGAAGCCATTAAATCAACTCTACCAGAAATCTATCATGATTTCCTCAATGTTTTCTCAATCCGCAAGGCCAATAAGTTACCACCTCATCGACCCTACAACCCTCAGATAGAGTTAATAGGTCCAGTACCTCTGGCAGGTCCTGTCTATTCTTTGCCGAAGGACGAATCTCAATTTCTTCAAGACTACATTGCAGAGAATGTAGCCAAAGTTTTCATCAGAGCCAGTAAATCACCAACCGGCTCCCCTGTTCTCTTTGTAAAAAAGAAGGATGGTAATCTTAGGTTGTGTGTTGACTATAGAAAGCTCAACACAGTCACTAAGAAGAATGCATATCCTGTTCCCCCTATGTCATTGCTTCTTACCCTTTTCATTGGTGCTAATTTCTTTTCTAAAATTGATCTTAGAGGCGTTTACAATCTTATTTGCATTGCAGAAGGTCATGAACCACTGACTGCAATGCGCACTAGATTGTGTAGTTTTGAATATTTAGTTATGCCTTTTGGATTGTGTAACACACCATCTACTTTTCAAAATTTTGTCAATGACATCTTTCAAGATGTTGTCAAACAATTAATTGTCCTCCATTTAGATGATATTTTAATTTTCTCGAAGACACTAGATGAACATATTCATCATGTTCGACAGGCTCTAAATCGACTTCGAGATCATGGTCTCTACGCCAAGCACAATAAATGAAAACTCCACCTTAAATCTATTGATTGTTTGGGTTTTACCTTATCCACTTATTAATTAGTCATGGATGACAAAAAATTCCAAAAGGTCCTGGAATGGCCTGAGCCCAAATCCGTTAAATCCCTCCAGGGATTTTTGGGTTTTGCAAATTTCTATAGAAGATTTATTAAAGATTACTCTAAAACTATTTCCAATCTTACTTCTCTTCTTAGAAAAGATATTACTTTTGTTTTTACTTCCACAGCACAAAAGGAATTTGAAGCATTGAAGATGGCGTTCACCACAGCTCCAATTCTTCGACATTTTGATCCTTCTGCTTCGACAATAGTCGAGACAGATGCGAGCGATTATGCTATTTCAGGGGTCATTTCTCAATTAAATCATGAAACAAAGATGTTTCATCCTGTTGCTTTTGAGTCACACATACTCATTGCAGCAGAATTAAATTATGAAATTCATGACAAAGAGCTTTTAGCTATTATTCATTGTCTTAAAAAATGGCGCTCTTTTCTTCTCAGCTTAGATAGTCCTTTTCAAACTTTAACAGACCATAATGCTTTGAAATACTTTATGTCTTCCAAAGTGTTACAAGGCGTCAAGCCAGGTGGGCTGAATTTCTGTCTGAATTTTCTTTTTCTATTTCCTATTGCCCAGTTAAGAACTGCATTGTCCCAGATATCTTGTCACGTCGGGACGATGTTTACCCACAGTGGGGGGACACATTTGCTGACAAGAACCCACCAAATGTGAAATCAATTTTCAACAAATCAATGTTAACGACTCATCAACTTAATTCAATGACAATTCAATCTTTTCAAAATCCACTATCCAACATCCTGGAAGCTCAGTCGAAGGAGAATTAATGTTTAGGGTTAAACGACAAAATACTCTCGAAGCAAGGGGCCAAAAGATTTAGTATTGATTCAGGTCTATTAGTTTTCGAGGGAAGAGTAGTCATACCCGACAACAATGAAATAAAATTATGGATTTTCAATAGTCGACATGATTCTCCATTAGCTGGTCATTTTGGGGTTGATAAAACCTACCATTTAATAGCGAGGGATTTCTTCTGGCCAGGTATGACCAGGGAAATCAAGGCCTATATAAAAGCTTGTTACGAATGTAATAGAAATAAGGCACCCCGTCACCGGAAGTATGGGTTGCTTCAACCACTTCCTATTCCCTCTAAGCCTTGGGAATCTTTATCGATAGATTTCATTTCTCAACTTCCTCTTTCTAATAATTTTTATGCTATATTAGTAATAATAGGTAGATTTTCAAAAATGTCTATTTTTATTTAAACCACTACTACTGCTACAGCAGAAGATTTGTCAAAATTGTTTCTAGAATATGTATTTTCCAAACATGGCTTACCTAATGATATTATTTCAGAAAGAGGCTCATTGTTTGTATCCACATTCTGGACTCAACTTTGTCGACAACTCAATATCACAAGGAACCTCTCCACAGCATATCATCCTGAAACTTATGGGAAAACAGAAAGGGTCAACCAAATCCTCAAACAATAACTTCGAATGTATCTCAGTTACCAACAATAAAATTGGACCACATGGTTACCATTGGCCAAATTTACTTATAATAACTTGACTCATTCTTTGACACAAAAATCTCCTTTTGAAACTCTTTATGGAAGACATCCTCGATTCAACTCAATACATGTAAGAACTAATCATCCTGCGGAACATTATCTTCGAACCATATCACAACTCCAAGAAGAACTTAAATCAAATTTGGAATTAGCGGTTTGAAGGTACAAGGAACAGGCCGACAAACATTGACAAACTGCTCCTTCTTTTAAACCAGGTGACAAAGTATGGCTTGACGCACAAAACATTTGAACGACTCGACCATCAAAGAAACTGTCTGAGAAACGCTTGGGACCATTCAAAATCAACTCTGAAGTCTCTAAAACTGCATTTCGACTCAAGCTACCTCCTAAATGGCAGGTTATTCACCCTGTTTTTCACGTATCTCTCCTGGAACTGGCACAAGAAACATACCCAGGAAAGAACCAACCTCCTCCGGAACCGGTCAAAGTAAAAGACCATGTAGAGTGGGAAGTAAGCTGTATCCTTGATTCAAGAATGTGCAAGGGGAAACTTCAATACCTCGTGGAATGGGAAGGCTTCCTCGATGACTCAGACAAAACATCCTGGGAGCCAGCCATTAATGTTTCTAACGCCCCTGAACTCCTAAAATCTTTTCATCTTAAATATCCTTTAAAACCAAAACCTTAAAACTCTTTTTATTTTATTTTTTTTCTTCTCTCTTTTTTCTTTTCTTTCTCTTTTTCTTTCTTCTCTCTAAAAATCTAAAACATCGTTACTTCTAAAAAAAAATTTAATTTTTTTTTCTTCTTTATTCTTTTTCTTTTCAAAATTTTTCAACCTTCTTTAAAAATAAATTAAAATAAAATAAAATAAAATAAAAATAAAACCAAATTAGAATAAAATAAAATAAAACAAATCAAATTAAAATATTTATCTTTAAAAATTTACTTCTTTTTTTTCCTTCTCAAATTTATATATACATTCTTTCTTTATAATTTTCTTTTCCTCAAACTATCAAAATTCTTCACAAATGCAACACCACCATCTTCTTGAACCTCACTTCAATCTCTAAATCTCTCTTTTAAATCCTTCGAATAAATTACTTTTTTTCTTAAAAATTTTTTTTTAAAAAAAAAAATTATTTCTTCTCTTCTTTTATTTCTTTTCTTTTTTCAAATAACTAAAATCCTCAAATCTAACAAACTTTAATAAATAACAAATTGTTTCTTTTCATTAAATTTTATTTACAACAAATTATTTTAATCAATTATTTCTTTCTTCTTTCTTTCTTCTTACTTAATTCTTTTATTTTCGAGCTATAAAACTAAAACTCCTTCAATCAAATATTCTTTCTTTTCCTCTCTCATTTAAACTTCTTCTTTCAAAATTTTAAAACAAACTTCTATTTAAATCTTTTTTCTGTCTTTTCCTTTTTTCTCTTAAAATCTTATAAAAAAATATTAAAATTTTTAAATAAAACAACAAAATAAAAATAACTAAATACAAATTATTTCTACTTTCTTTTCTTTCTTTTTTCTTTTTTCCTTCCATTTTAAATTCTCTCCTTTATTTTCTCCCGAACCAATCCCTTCATCTTCTCCAAAATTTCACTTATTTACTTCCTACATTTCTCAAAGACTTCCCCCTCTCCTACCGGAATCACTTCTCCAATTTCCAATAGCTCCTTGGCCACGTCAAAGGAGGCGGCATTGACAATCTTATCAATTTCTCCCCTTAAGTCTTCAATAAATCTCATTCGTCAAACCGGGCAAGGCTTCTTTGACCATACCTGATCGAGGGTTTCTTCATTCTCCTCCCTCAAGGTAACCACCGGTAATCTATCTTCAAACGACACCCCCACTTCCACAGAAGTGGGTTCCACAATGGTTGCTTCTGCATTCAAAGCTTCAGCCGTAGGGACTTCTGTGATGACGTCTGAGTTCTAAAAACAAGATCATCAGTCACTAGATTTCTAAAATATCAGGGAATGGACTTACTTTGAAAATAGGGTCTACTTCTTAAAATAATTTTGGAGTAACCTCCACCGCCACTTCCTTCTCCTCTTTGTCATCCTCAATGACCACCCGTCGCTTCTTCCGGGTCCGTCTCAAGATGGAGACTTCCTCTTCCTCCTCAACTAACTCGTGGACTTCATCTTCAACCACTCGCTTCTTGCTCGTAGCCCGAGTCACCCATGTTGCTACATCGGCTTCAGATTCTTCCTCATTTTCTCCCACTGATTGATCATCCCCAATTGACACATCCCAAATGTCTTTGACTACTTCCTTTCTCTTGGGAATCACCCAATATTTTGTCTTAGTGAACCGACTCTCAATGTTGGCATTCTTTGACAAGGCGTCACACGCCACCCTTCTCCATCGGCAAAATTTGAACTTCTGGCAAGGAATTCGTTTCGCCGTGCTTTCTACGCAAAAGTACTCCATTTACTCGCAGGCCGTGCAAATCTTGGAATATTGTCGTGTAACAATGCCCCCATCCGTTTTAGGGTGTGGAGGCGTGGGAGTTGGAGTAGGGAAATCTGTCATAATAAATTAAAGAATAATTAAATAAGGAGGGAAGAGAAATTAGTGTGGGAAGTGTGTTTTACGCTCAACAGAGCTTGCGTTCTTATACCCCAGCATCTGTCACACGCCACGTGACACTCGATGCAAAAGCAGCTCATTAAATCAATAATAAGAGGCTCTAATCCATACTCGAAGCGCAGAAAGCAATTCTCCATAGCAACTGCAACTTTCCTTTGTGTACTCGCTATTCAACCGCGCTAGCCTAAAATCTAAATCTAAATTAGTCAATCTCTCAATAGTGTGTCTTAGTCTTTTTCTCAATAGGCAACGCACAGTGCAATAGTCAATGTAATAGTACACTAAAAAGGTTTATTAAATGTCTGTGGATTATTAAAAGGGGTAGTGAGCATGGACGCAATGGTTAGTGGATGATTAAGGGGTTAACGGATGTTAGTGAGGAGGGTCCAGGTGTAACGGATGTATTTTTAATGGTCTGTGGTGTGCGGAATAGTGAATGGGTATGAGGTCAATGGGAGGAGGAGTAAAGGATATAAAAGGGGTTGGGTTTTTGGTTTGATATTATTTAGAATTAAATTATAAAACGTATTTATAGTTAATAGTGGTAAAAGCTTTTAAGTTAAATCATTATTATTGTATCTTTCTTTATTTTCTCAATAATCATTTCTAAATCCTAAATCTTTGATTGTTGAGTTTCCAACCCTTCATGAGATCTTAAGAATTTTAATATTACCTTTCAATTATATTAGAATCCTTCTTGAACATAACTCAAAGCAGTAGTTCTTCCTTCAAGCCATCTTCGAATTACTTCCACGAATCATTCCTCTGTGCTTCAAAGAAGTCTCTAAACTCCTCATCTCACTTGCAGGAAAATCCTCGACCTTGTGCATAGGTCGTCCGGTGACACCAGTTTAGTTTATGGACAAAAAGAAAAATTTGATTCTTTTCATGTATATTGTAGATACAAAAAATTAAATTTAGAAGGTTTGTTAATCTATCATATGAAAAAACTCATATTATAATAGTAAAAAAGAAAGTTAAAGATTTTATTATCAATAAAATTAGAATAATTCATAAATTTGATTTATGTTCAGCATTTCATAGTATTTGGTATAAATCTTTTCAATAAAAAGATAGACCTAGGCACACATTAAGGATTTTGAAACCAAATTTTAAAAAAATAGAAAAAAACATCACACAATAACTTATTTTGAACAGTGGTCAGAAACAGGATCTCATTTGGAGTTCAATTGAAGTTCCATCACAACTAAGATGTATATTTTTATAAAATTGTATATAATTTTTTGTGTGAAAAAATTAAGCAGTGAAAGGGTTCAAGGGGCCTATTATTTTACTAAATAAATATCATTAAATATATTGGAACAGCTTTATTATTTAATTTTCATAAATTTTTTTTATTAAGTATAATTATTCAGGTATGTATAATAATCATAAAACAAACAAAAAAATCTAAAAGGTAAAATATAGCAATGAATTTTTTGTTCAAGTCTCATCTGCACTCTATAAGGAAAGCCATAGCTATTTTTAATCTCACTAACAGCATTTAATATTAAATTTAAGAAAAAATTAAATTCACCTCATAATATAGAAAAGAGAATTTTTTTAATATCATATTTTCTTTTTTCCATTTTTCAATTTTTTTCTAAAATTTAAAAATTTATTTTTTAATCTTATGTGTAACTATCACAATCATTTCATGAAATTATTTTTTTTAAATTTACTAAGGCTTTATGGCTAGTTTTTATATTTTTATAATTCTTCTACTTCAAACATAAGTGTTTATTACAAACCGCCAATATATATATATATTTTGAATTGATTTAGGTTGTAAAATAGCCATACAGCTGTTTTAACTATTGTTTTTCTGAATGAAAGCAAAACATAAAATTAATACTTGGTGGACTCTATCCTTAGGATGAAAAATAGAGTTCACATTCTGTTTTTTCACCACCTTTTTCGATGCTCCTTTCACACCTTTGTACATACTTTTCCAACTCCTCACCTGTTTTATTTCTATTCCCTCCCCTCTCCTTTTGCACTTATTTCTTTTTCCCTTGTTTTGCTTTACATGCCTTCAAAACTTAACTTTTACTCTTCTCACCCTTCCTCACCTGTTTTGCTCACACTCAATTCTCTCCCCTTTCACTTTTCAGCACATTTCACCCCTTTTTCTCTAATCACAAACCTTTTAAATCTTTTTTACTCTTCCTATCCCAACCCACCCCTTCTGACTGCCACATAACCCCACCACAACCTTTTGGCTCTCAGTGGACACCACCATACCCCTCTCACTACCAATTCTACTCCCTTACTAACCTTTTATATCCCTCACCACATCAGTTTTTATATTCCCTACCCCTTTTCTTTCCATCCTTACTCTATTACTCTTGAATACAGTCCACCCCTGACACTTTCCACCCCCTCCCTTTTACTCTCTACCTTACCTCTTTCAATCTAATGCAATTAAAAGGGGGTGGAGTGGGGAGTGAAAGGAATGAGTTCCAAAGAGGTAGGATTGAGAGGGAAGAAGAATCAATCAATAAGTTTGAAGAGGAAATAGAATAGGTAAGAAAAAATCAAAACTAAAATAAGGGAGAATATTTAACAGGAGATGAACATGATATGAACCAGAAATTTGAGGGAAAGATATGAAAAGATAGTTGTGAAATAAAATAAATAATCCATATATATATATATATATAATAAAAAAGAATGGAAAGGGTAATATCCTGAAACCAAAAAAAAATACCAAATTTCAGTGTACTAACTATTAGACATATGGTTTATCATCATAAAACTCCACCCTTAATATTTTGAATCATTGAAGCGGAAGTAAATTTATAATTTTAAAATAATAGTGACCATATGATTTTTTCACTTGATTGAAAAAAATGATATGTATTAATCATATAAATGATACCTTTAAATTAATGTATTTTAACTACATTTAAAAAAGATTTTTAACTTTCACAAATATTTTAAAGCTTGAAAAAAAAGTAATAATTCCTGACCATAAAATTTAAATAAATATATATATTTAAAAAACTTTTAATCATTAAATACAATGAAAAATAGCAGTTAACTACATATTTTCTCTTAAAAAACTTCTTATGATATTAATTAATTTATCTATATAATGATAGCTCCAAAAACTTATGTAATTATGTAAAAAAGCTTTTGATTTGATTTAAATGAGAAACTTACTATTTTTTATGAATTCATAAAGAAGAAGCACAATAATTCTAAAATTGTATGAATTTTTCAGTCTGTTAATTTTGTGGACCTCCCTCATATCAATATTCCTTTAATAATTACAGTAAGTCAGATTAGAACACTTTTTGTAATAATTATCAACTGTGCTTCAATAAGTATTCAACTTATCTTCAAGTTTATTTCAGAGAGGTTCCAAGCTTGATTGTTGGCTGTTTCATCACTGCCTCTTTATGTGCTAAATTAGATATGAATTATGGTTCAAGGTTGTGGACTTGCTAGCAAGTATTCCCCCATATTGTGTGGTGAGATCCCTCAAGATTGGCTTCCAACTCTTTTAAAATACTTTTTCACAACCCCATTGCCCAAATGTAGCCATATGAAACTGGTTGTGTCTTTATTGCTTAATATATAGAATCTCTGACTGTAGTGACTTTCTTTATATCCCATATCAAAAAACTTTCTTTCTTTCAATTGCCACCAGCAGGGAGAGGCCTGATGTGTTCCATATACTTCCTTTTTTAAATGTATTTAATTTGAGTGGTCCATTAATGGTATTCCTTCAGGTGGCTGTACCCACACATCCTTTTTAATTGGGCTCTTCAGGTAAGCAGAAGTAATATCAAAGGATTTTACATGCCAATTTATTTTTGCTGCCATTTTCAATTTGATGCAGAGGGATGAGAAAGTTGTAGTAGGGGTAAATGTCTCAGTTAAATAGATTCTGTATTCCTGATGAAAGCCTTTTGCTTCATATCTTGCTGTAAAGGTGGGAGATGAAGATGTTGGATTTTTTATGGTGAATACCCATTTAGCTTAAATGAATTTTCTGTTATTTGGGAGAGTTTTTTCCTCCAATTAATTCTTGTCTCACATGTTTCGAAGTTCCTTGTAAATAGCATTTTCCATTGAGCTGATTCAGATGACTACATTTTTGCTTGAAAGTTTTGGGAATAGGAATGCCACCAGAAGAGCCTCTTGAAATAATGGATACTGCATCTCTCTTCATTTCTAATGATGTTTTCACATGTGAAGTCACCAATTGAAAAATTGTTCAGGATATGTGTAAGAAAACCTTTTTTGGGAGTTTTCTGAGCTGGGGATTTGGAGACAATTTTATGCTGTGGTAACTAATCCCCTGGGAAGGCAATCATTTCTGAATCAATGAATGTATCTGATTATTTTTGCCAAAATATCCAGCCTTCCTTTTTCTGCAAGTATCTTATTATCTTGCACTTTAGAACCTGATTATCAAGCTGTGTACTATGTTTTTTGTGAACATGGACTATTTCTTCTTCACTAAATACTTGGAAGTTGGAGTATTGTGGATCTGTGCCAAATAGTATTTTTAGTGTGGTAGTGGATATTGACATGCTGTTTGGAATTCTGTTATTAACCCAAGCTGGCCCCTTATATTCAAGACCCCAAAATTGTTTTGGAAATCCACTGGCTTCAAGGTTTGTCCTGGCCATGTTGCCACCTTTCCTATTGAAGTTTTTTCTGGAACCATTTTGTTTGTGATGGTATGGACAAGTAATCTTGTTTACAGCACCTACAGAATCAAGATATTGAAGCATTTAATTTAATTTAAGCTCACCCTCATCTGTATGTAGAGTAATAAATTGAATGCTGGTCATACTTACCAATCTTTGGTGGAAGGATTTGAAGGCTGCTGTATCCTCAGACTTATTGTGCAGTAGGAATACTTTGCCATAGGTAGAGTAGGACTTGTGAAAAATTTCTTCCTACTTAAACCCATTGATTTTTTCCTATTAATGGGGCCTATGAGGTCACTAACTATTAATCCCATCAAGAATTCTGGGTGGTTTTTGTGTTTGACAGTTGGTTCTCTGGTACTCTTGCAGATTTTTCAATCTTCACACAAGATGATACCTATTGGAAGTTCTTTTAGGCAGTCTTTAACTGTTTTAAATCTAATAATATTTATAAGAACCTCTCTCCTACATGGCCCAGATAACAGTGCCAGTCTAGTAAAGAGCCCTTTTTGTCAGGTGGAAAATGAATTTTTCGGTTATTTAATTTTTTAATGAAGGGAGAAGACATGTATGTTGTAATGATATTTTTATTTTAAGGTATATCACTGGGAGTAAAAACATCAATTAGCCATTTACATAAATCTTTGTCATGTTTTTCTATAAAAATATTCTTATTATCTTTATTTATATTAATGGTTTTTCAATTTTCTAATTTGAATTTAAGTCCACATTTAACTGAAGACGCTAGAGATATCAAGCTTGTATTTACATCTTTACTATAAAAAAGATTACACAAAATTATTTGTTCTCCTCCAAGTATTATTAGGTGTAAATAGCCAATACCTGTAATAAAAACTTGTTTAGTTTTGTTTTCCTGCTTAATTGTTATAGGTATATCCAACACTTTAAAGTCAGTGAAAATTCTCACATCACCTATTACATGGTGTGTTTCTCTACTGTCAAGTAGGCCCTAATAATTGTTGATAATTTCTTTATTCAGCCACTCCAAACTGTTGATGTCTAACCCATCAATCTCCATTTTTAGATTTTCTAAATTAAACTTGTCAAGGACTATCATACCATCATCCTCTTTTTCACTTGAAGAATATATGTGGCTAGAAACTGGAGGATGTCTTTGCTGATAGGTTTCATTGGAGATTTTCAGATTTCTCTGAATTTCTCTCATCAGGTAGAGTCAAGAAGCAAATTCAGGTGATTGAAAATAGTATGGAAAAGTCATTTGATCATGGGCTCTTGATTCACATTCAAGAAATTTAATTTGAGTGTTGGGGGGTTGGTATTGGCTTTCTGTAACTCCTGCGCTGACATTCAGGACAAGATTTGACCCAATCTCTTACTTCATTCTTCATATTGGGCCACCAGAGTCTTTCCCTAACTCTGCAATACATCTTGTCTTGACCTCTATGTCCTAAATTCTCATGTAACTCCCTGAGTATTTCTCCTCCCTTTTCCTAGTTTGAACAACTAGCTGAGGAAACAAAGCTTGATCCTTCCGTAACTTCCCATCTTTAATAAAATAGCCTTTAGCGCGCTTTTCAATTTTGCGCCAAACCTTTTTATCGCAAAAATCTGGTCTACTACTGCCTTCCAGATATAGGCTTAACAACTCTACTCCCTCATCAGTAGATTTGTCATCTTCAGAATACTTCCCCTCTTCGGGATGAGTGCTACTATCTTGAATTCCCCTTGAATCATCTTCATCATCTGACTCTTCCACTGCCTTGCCTAGCGCACTCCTTGTCGCTATGTTAGCTTCAGTGTTCCCTAAATACAGTTTCAGACAACCTTTGCAAACATCATGCGCATCATCAACATCTAGTCTTATGTCTTTACGGAAATTCCGTGCAACTAGTTTATCCTCATCACGGACGACCTTGCCTACTAGTTTATTGTCATTGCTGACAGAGTTTCTAAATCTTTCATATCAATAATCTATGCGGTTTACCCATCTCTTATCTTCTTCAAATTCTTTGGCTTCTGAGTCTTCTTCACATGGTAGTCTTCTGGATAATGAAACTGGCATAGTGAAAGTTTTTCCCAGCTTGTGGACTAAATAAAAGAGAATAAATTAATCTGCGCCACCCACCTCATCATTTGTGCATCTGGTAAACTTTGGCTACTAATCCTTTGCAACAACAATAGCACATCAACCTGCAACTGAAAATGTTGCCCCCAAAGCATCCATTTCAGCTTCTTAAGAATCTTCGCTACTCCCCATAACTCCAGCTTAGACTGAGAGTACCTAGACTCTACTCTAGTAAAAGTCTTAGATTCATAAAGGAAAGGTCTATCATTACCTTCCTCATCCTCCTGCATCAAAACTGCGCCCACTGCGGACACACTAGAATCCACCACTAGAGTTATTTTCCCAGCGTCTGTGTCACGCGCCACCTGAAACTCGAGACAAAAGCAGCTCATTAAATCAATAATACAGAGGTCTAACTCCATACTCGAAGTGCAGAAAGCAATTCCCCATAGCAACTACCACTTTCCTTTGTGTACTCACTATTCAACCGTGCTGGTCTAAACCCTAAATCTAAATTAGTCAATCTCTCAATAGTGTGTCTTAGTCTTTTTCTCAATAAGCGAAGCACAGAGAAATAGTTAATATAATAGTACATTGAAAGGTTTAAGAAATGTCTGTGGGTTATTAAGGGGTAGTGATCATGGATGGAATGGTTAGTGGAGGATTAAGGGGTTAACCGATGTTAGTGAGGAGGGTCCAGGTGTAACGGATGTATTTTTAATGGTCTGTGGTGTGCCGAATAGTGGATGGGTATGAGGTCAATGCAAGGAGGAGTAAAGGATATAAAAGCGGTCAGGTTTCTGGTTCAATATTTTTTAGAATTAAATTATAAAACGTATTTATAGTTAATAGTGTTAAAAGCTTTAGGTTAAATCATTATTATTGTATCTTTCCTTATTTTCTCAATAATCATTTCTAAATCCTAAATCATTGATTATTAAGTTTCCAACCCTTTGTGAGATTTTAAGAATTTTAACATTACCTTTAAATTATATAAGAATTCTTCTCGAACATATCTTGAAGCAGTAGCTCTTCCTTCAAGTCATCTTGGAATCACATCCTCGAACCATCCCTCTGTTCTTCAAAGAAGTCTCTAAACCCCTCATCTCACTTTCAGGAACATCCTCAACCTTGTGCGTAGGCTGTCCAGTGACAGTATAATTTAATTCTCCGTAGTTCTCATTCTTTTCACTACTACGTCCCTTTTCAGGTGTTTTCTAAATTCTTAAATGGCACCTGTTCAACGCACTCCTCCTACAGGCGCTACTACTAGAGATCGCGCCAGAGGCAGGCCAACAGCCACACGGCCTGTTTCCCACACTCACTCTTGGAACCACTTGACCTAATGGAACGGCAACATTCAGTCCAATCTGTAGAAGACATCCCGCAGGATTTGATGATTCTAGTGATAATGAAGAAGGAGAGGATACAGTGCACGAGGCACCATCCGCCACTGCTACTCACCCTTCTGTTAAACCTTTGGAACCTGGACCATCTAATTTGCTGGAGGACTTCATGAGACTTTTCATGAAGACCCTTTCCAATACAACGTCTTTGGAGGGATCAAAATTCAAAACTCCTTCCATGAAATCTCATGATAAATTCGATGGAGAAAATCCAGACCGATTGAGACCTTTCTTGCAAATATGCAAGCTTCTGTTCCATAATGACCCTCGAACCTTTAATAACAACCGATCAAAGGTTGTTTACGCTTCTTCATTCCTAGCTGGAAAGGCAGAAAGATGGTTCGAGCCTTATCTTCTCATGCTCTCTTTGACAGAGACCCACCTACTTATTAATAACTGGGAAAAGTTCGAAGACCTACTCTTCACGTTGTTTGGTGACCCTAATGAAACTGAAAACGCAGAAATTGAACTTGATTTTCTTTGCATGAGTGATAATGGTAAAGCCTCTGAATATATTTCGAACTTCAGAGCACTTCAAACTTGAGTAGGTTGGAATGATGCTACCCTTAAGTATCATTTCAAAAAAGGACTTCCTTCAAGGATTCTGGATCAATTAAATCTTCACAGTCAGAAGATGACTACTTTCACGGATTTAATGGATTGAACCCTCAAACTCGACGGCGTTTACCAATGACAACTTCAAAATTGTCGATACACCAAAAAATCTCAAGGCCTAAATTTTAAATCAGGAACTTCTTCACACCCACTGACAACTCAATCCTCCTCCACTCAATCCAAACCCAATAAGGGAAAGGACAAACCTCAACCTAAAAGCTTGACCCCAGGTGATATCAGCAAAGTACTGGATCCTAAAGGGGAACTTAAAGAAGCTGAGAGGAAGAGGCGAGCAGATAATGGGTTATGTATGTATTGTGGGGGTAAGCACAAGCTGGAAGATTGTGTAAAATTAAAGAAAAGAGAAGGTACTAGTTCGAAGTCAAAAAACTAGCAGATAGTTTACTTGTGTGCAAGTCAAACTATCTTATCTCTCCCAGTGCACAGAGCCTCCATGTCTTAAGGACTATAGTTGCCTTAAACCGCTTGAGATTCATTATTTTCAAGGAGGATACCCCCTTCAGTTGTCTTATAGACTCTGGAGCTTCAATTTCCTTTGTCAGTTTATCTTTTGCCAAGAAGTTACAACTGACATTTACATATATTGATCAAACTCCAATTTACTTGGTCAAATCAGAGGAACCCAAATATTGGGTAAGTAAGAAAGTTATATGGGTTTTCAACTTTCTGAACTTTCCCCCCTTCGAGTGGGAATTATCAGTCTTGGACGCTCCAAGGATGGACAATACCATTCTTGGCCATGACTTTTTAACGCATTGAAATCCTGTAATTGATTGGACACGGGGATTGATCACCCCACACACTAAGTATATTTCTGATTCTTCAATGCAGGACAATAGGGAGTTAAACAACCTGCCTGAAAATGTCCTGCTAGAGGACAAATCTCTGCCAGATGACTTGCAAGCATCTGATCTTTCTCTAAATGAGAAATTGGCTAACCCTTCTAGCTCGATGACTTCACTCAAAGAGGATTTAAATTGCCTCGAAGTAATCGAATTCTGCTCTCTCAATTCTGGTCTTCCCTTGACAGATTCTCTTGAAGATGATGAGGACAACCAAATCAACATTGAAGCCATTAAATAAACTCTACGGGAAATCTATCATGATTTCCTCAATGTTTTTTCAATCTGCAAGGCCAATAAGTTACCACCTTATCGACCCTACGACCATCAAATAGAGTTAATAGGTCCAGTACCTCTGGCAGGTCCTGTCTATTCTTTGTCAAAGGACGAATCTCAAGTTCTTTGAGACTACATTGCAGAGAGTGTAGCCAAAGGTTTCATCAGAGCCATTAAATCTCCAACCAGCTCCCCTGTTCTTTTTTTAAAGAAAAGGGATGGTAGCCTTAGGTTGTGTGTTGACTATAGAAAGTTTAACACAGTAACTAAGAAGAAAGCATATCCTGTTCCTCCTATGTCATTGCTTCTTACCCTTTTTAATGGTGCTAATTTCTTTTCTAAAATTGATCTTAGAGGAGCTTACAATCTTATTCGCATTGCAGAAGGTCATGAACCACTGACTGCGATGCGCACTAGATTTGGTAGTTTTGAATATTTAGTTATGCTTTTTGGATTGTGTAACGCAACATCAACTATTCAAACTTTTTTTAATGAAATCTTTAAAGATGTTGTCGAAATATTTGTTATTGTATATTTAGATGATATTTTAATTTTCTTGAAGACACTGGATGAACATATTCATCATGTTTGAAAGGTTCTAAATTGACTTCGAGATCACGGTCTCTACACCAAGCACAATAAATGCAAATTCAATCTTAAATCTATTGATTTTTTGTGGTTTACCTCATCCACTGATGGTTTGGTCATGTAAAACAAAAAGGTCCAAAAGGTCCTGGAATGACCTGAGCCAAAAACCATTAAATCCCTCCAGGGACTTTTGGGTTTTGCAAATTTCTATAGAAGATTTATTAAAGATTACTCTAAAACTATTTCCAATCTTACTTCTCTTCTTAGAAAAGATATTCCTTTTGTTTTTACTTCTACAGCACGAAAGGAATTTGAAGCATTGAAGATGGCTTTCACCACAGCTCCAATCCCTTGACACTTTGATCCTTCGGCTTCGACAATCATCAAGACAGATGCGAGCAATTATGCTATCGCAGGGGTCATTTCTCAATTAAATCCTGAAGCGAAATTGTTTCATCCTGTTGCTTTTGAGTCACGCAAACTCATTTCAGAAGAATTAAATTATGAAATTCATGACAAAGAGCTTTTAGCTATTATTCATTGTCTTAAAAAATGGCGCTCTTTTCTTCTCAGCCTAGATAGTCCTTTTCAAATTTTAACAGACCATAATGCTTTGAAATACTTTATGTCTTCCAAAGTGCTAACCAGGCGTCAAGCCAGGTGGGCTGAATTCCTTTCTGAATTTCTTTTTCTATTTCCTATCGCCCAGTTAAGAACTGCATTGTCCCAGATATCTTGTCACGTTGGGACGACGTTTACCCACAGCGGGGGGACACATTTGCTGAAAAGAACCCAGCAAATGTGCAATCAATTTTCAACAAATCAATGTTAACAACTCATCAACTTGATTCGATGAAAATTCAATCTTTTCGAAATCCACTATCCAACATCCTCAAAGCTCAGTCGAAGGATGATTATTTTTTAGGGTTAAAAGACAAAATACTCTCAAAGCAAGGGGCCAAAAGATTTAGTATTGAATCAGGTCTATTAGTTTTTGAAGGTAGAGTAGTCATACCCGACAACAATGAAATAAAATTATGGATTTTCAATAGTCAACATGATTCTACATTAGCTGGTCATTTTGGGGTTGATAAAACCTACCAGTTAATAGAGAGGGATTTCTTCTGGCCAGGTATGACCAGAGAAATCAAGGCCTATATAAAAGCTTGTTATGAATGTAATAGGAATAAGGCTCCCCGTCACCGGAAGCATGGGTTGCTTCAACCACTTCCTATTCCCTCTAAACCTTGGGAATCTTTATCAATGGATTTCATTTCTCAACTTCCTCTTTCTAATAATTTTGATGCTATATTAGTAATAGTAGATAGATTTTCAAAAATGTCTATTTTTATTAAAACCACTACTACTGCTACAGCAAAAGATTTGTCAAAATTGTTTCTAGAATATGTATTTTCCAAACATGGCTTACTTAATGATATTATTTCAGATAGAGGCTCATTGTTTGTATCCACATTCTGGACTCAACTGTGTCGACAACTCAATATCACAAGGAACCTCTCCACAGCCTATAATCCTGAAGCTGATGGGAAAACAGAAAGGGTCAACCAAATCCTCGAACAATACATTTGAATGTATTTCAGTTACCAATAAGACAATTGGACCTCATGGTTACCATTGGCCGAATTTGCTTATAATAACTTGACTCATTCTTTGACACAACAATCTCCCTTCGAAACTGTTTATGGAAGACATACTTGATTCAACTCAATCCATGTAGGAACTAATCATCCTGCGGAACATTATCTTCAAACCATATCACGACTCCAAGAGGAACTTAAATCAAATTTGGAATTAGAGATTCGAAGGTACAAGGAACAGGCCAACAAACATCGACAATCTTCTCCTCCTTTTAAACCAGGCAACAAAGTATGGCTCGACGCACAAAACATTCAAACAACTGGACCATCAAAGAAACTGGCTGAAAAACGCTTGGGACCATTCAAAATCGACTCTGAAGTCTCTAAAACTGCATTTTGACTCAAGCTACCTCCTAAATGGCAGGCTATTCACCCTGTTTTCCACGTATCTCTCCTGGAACTGGCTCGGGAAACATACCCGGGCAAGAACCAACCTCCTCCGGAACTGGTCGAAGTAGAAGACCGTCTAGAGTGGGAAGTAAGCCATATCCTTGATTCAAGAATGCGCAAGGGGAAACTTCAATACCTCGTGGAATGGGAAGGCTTCCTCAATGACTCAGACAAAACATCCTGGGAGCCAGCCATTAATGTTTCTAACGCCCCTGAACTCCTAAAATCTTTTCATCTTAAATATCCTTTAAAACCAAAACCTTAAAACTCTCTTTATTTTATTTTTTTTCTTCTCTCTTTTTTCTTTTCTTTCTCTTTTTCTTTCTTCTCTCTAAAAATTTAAAACATCTTTACTTCTAAAAAATTCCTTATTTTGTTTTCTTTTTCTTCTTTCTCCTTTTTTCTTTTCAAAAGTTTTTTCAACCTTCTTTAAAATAAATAAATAAAGTAAAATTAAAATAAAATAAAAAGAAATATAAAAATAAATTAAAATTAAAATAAAACAAATAAAAAATTCATAAAAAACCTTTTTAAATTTCTTTAAATTTTTCTTCTCTTTTTATTTTTCAATTTTCTATATACATTCTTTCCTTAAAAATTCTTTTTATTCAAACTATCAAAACTCTTCACAAAGGCAACCCAAAAATATTTCTAAAACTTCACTTCAACCTCTAAATCTTTTCTTTTAAAAAGTTCTTCAAAAAAATTACTTCTTTTCTTTCAAATTCATTTAAAAATTATTTCTTCTCTTCTTTTTTTTCTTTCTTTTCAAACAACTAAAATTCCTCAAAATTTCAATAAATAAACTTTCACAAATAACAAATTTTTTCTTTCATTAAGTTTTCATTTCCAACAAAATTATTTCAATCAACTATTTCTTTTTTTTCTTACTTAAATTTTTTCTTTTCAAAATTTAAACTAAAACTCCTTCAATTAAATATTCTTTCTTTTCTTCTTTCGTTCAAATTTATTCTTTCAAAATTTAAAACAAAATTTTATTTAAATCTTTTTCTTTCTTTACTTTTTCTCTCAAAATCATATAAAAAAAACAAATACTAAAATTTTAAATAAAACAAAAAAATAAAAATAACTACAAATACAAATTGTTTCTAATTTTCTTTTTCTTTCTTTTCCTTTCTCCTTCCATTTTAAATTTTCCCCTTTATTTTCTCTCGAATCAATCCCTTCATCTTCTCTAAAATCTCCCTTATTTCCTTCCTACATTTCTCAAAAACATCCTCCTCTCCTAATGGTACCACTTCCCCGATTTCCAGTAGTTCTTTGGCCACTTCGAAAGAAGCAGCATCGATAATCTTATCGACTTCACCGCTTAAATCTTAAATAAACCTAGCTCGTCGACCCTGGCGAGGTTTCTTTGACCATACCTGGTCAAGAGTTTCTTCATTACCCTCCCTCGAGGCAATCACTGGTAACAGTTCTTTGGTAGGGATCGACGGCGCCACTTCAACAGCAGTGGTGTCCACAATAGGAGCTCCCACACTTGAGGCTTCCACCGTAGGGGCTGCCGCGATGACATCTAAATTCTAAATCATATGGTCATCAGTAAAATTTTTCTTTGGGAAAATAAAATTAAAGTAAAATCAAATCAAATCAAATTTACTTCGAATAATGGGTCAGCTTCTAGAAATAACTTCGATTTGCCTTCCACCACCACTTCTTTCTCTTCCTCTTCATCTTTGATGACCATCTGCCATTTTTTTGGCGTCCCCCTTGAAATGGGGACTTTCTCCTTATCTTCCTCCACCAAATCATCCACCTCCTCTTCTACCCTTCGCTTTTACCAGTGTCTCGAGTTACCCAGGACGTTGTATTGTCCTTGACTTTCTTCTCAGCTGCTTCTGATTGTTCATCCCCAATAGACACATCCCATATGTCTTCAACCACTTCTTTTTTCTTCAGTATTACCCAATATTTAGTCTTGGTAAACCTTCATTCAATATCCGAATTTTTCGCTAACGCATCGCATTCCAGCTGTCTTTATTGGCAAAACTTGCATTTCTGGAGAGGACCTTGAGTAGCAGTGCTTTCCACACAGAAATATTCCATGGATTCACAAGCCGTGCATTCTTGGGAATACTGTCAAGTAACGATCCCACCATCCGCTTTGGGGTGAGGAGGTGTGGGAGCTGGAGTTGGACAAGCTGACATAATAATAATAAATAAATAAACAAGAATTAAATAAAGGGAAATTAGTGTGGGAAGTATATGTCTCACGCTCAATGGAGCTCGCTTTCATATACCCAGGCATCTGTCATGCACCACGTGACACTCGAGGCAAAAGCAGCTCATTAAATCAATAATACAGAGGTCTAAATCCATACTCAAAGCGCAGAAAGCAATTCCCCATAGCAACTGTAAATTTCTTTGTGTACTCACTATTCAACCGCGCTGGTCTAAACCCTAAATCTAAATTAGTCAATCTTTCGATAGTGTGTCTTAGTCTTTTTCTCAATAAGCGACGCACAGCGCAATAGTCAATGTAATAGTACACTAAAAAGGTTTATTAAATGTCTGTGGATTATTAAAAGGGGTAGTGAGAATGGACGGAATGGTTAGTTGAGGATTAAGGGGTTAACGGATGTTAGTGAGGAGGGTCCAGGTGTAACGGGTGTATTTTTAATGGTCTGTGGTGTGCGGAATAGTGGATGGGTATGAGGTCAATGCGAGGAGGAGTAAAGGATATAAAAGGGGTTGGGTTTTTGGTTCGACATTCTTTAGAATTTAATTATAAAACGTATTTATAGTTAAGAGTGGTAAAAGTTTTAGGTTAAATCATTATTATTGTATCTTTCCTTATTTTCTCAATAATCATTTCTAAATCCTAAATATTTGATTATTAAGTTTCCAACCCTTTTTGAGATTTTAAGAATTTTAACATTACCTTTAATTTATATTAGAATTCTTCTCGAACATATCTTGAAGCAGTAGCTCTTCCTTTGAGTCATCTTTGAATCACTTCCTCAAATCATCCCTCTGTGCTTCGAAGAAGTCTCTAAACCCCTCATCTCACTTTCAGGAACATCCTCGACCTTGTGCGTAGGTTGTCTGGTGACAGTCTGATCCATACTCCAATTTCTTCAAAAGAATATCTTTTCCTACAATCCTTTTCAGCAACTCAAATGACTAATTGCATTCCTCTGTCCAATCACATACAACATCTTTTCTCGTTAAGCGCCTTAAAGGTGAAGACAACAAAGCGAAATCTCGAATAAACATTCTTACATATTTACAAATGCCTAAAAATCCTCTAACTTCCATAGTATTTCTTGGCCTTGGCCATGTAAGCATCTTATTCTTCTGTTTTTCCGCAATGATCCTCCCTTCCTTGCATACCACATGTCCCACTATATCGAGCGCTGGAACACAAAAAGCAAATTTGGATCCAGAGATCATTAATCCTGCCTCTTCTATCCTGAATAGCACTCTTTCCAGGGTGATTTCATATTCACAAACAAACCTTCTAATATACGGATTCTCCTCTAACACTTCCCCATTTTAATTGCTGGCTGGTCCTTTTATACTGCCATCATCAATGAAAATTCCCACATGATCTGTAATTTCATCCTGAAGTATCCACATCATCTGTGCTTGGTATACCGCCACATAATTTGTTGCGCCCTGTGGTAACCTTGTCAACCTGAAGCATCCCAGTGGGGTTTCAAACGTTGTCATGGGTCTGGATGATTTGTCCAATTTGCGCTCATCGTATCTTCCCATAATATCACCTAATCCGTAACATACACATCCCGCAAAAGAATCCACAAACTCCTACGGTGTTGGCGGCATTCCTGCGTCCTTTACCATAACCTTGTTCATCTCCCTAAGATCATGAACAACCCTTAATTTACCATTATGTTTAAAAACACAAAACACTGGACTTGAATAAGTAGACATAGACTGTTCATACAAGCCAGACCTTAACCTTCCCCTAATTAATTCTGTATACTCTTCTTTTATAGCCGCTGGTATTTGAAAAGCCTTCTTTTGCCACGGCCCATGAGGTATAACTGGAACAATATAAGGTTTACCATAAGAGTTTTTCAACAAGCCTCTTTCCTCTTCAGAGAACGCAATAGCCTTTTCTCCGAGAACCATAACATGTAACAACAACTTCCTTTCTTCTTGCAACAACCAATCCTCTGGCCCAAAATTAACCATCTGAAGTACCTGATGGTCTAGGAATAACAATCATTTGAATGTCAATATACATTTACTTTGACTTCAGCTGCAGCTGGAGAGGATGGTGAGGTAGGAGGATTTGAGTAATGAGCCTTTATGTTTATATGACTGTTGTTAATCACAGTAATAAACTTGTTGTGTGTTAATTTGGAAGATTCTGGGTGTTTATCAGCTATTTTTTACACCTCAAAATATATATTGGAGAGCTGAGAAGGAAGAAGTCCATAATTAAGGATATCTTAGGTTGATTCTCTATTGAATATAAAACAAGTTCTTTCTATTGCTTTGTATTTTTCTACAAATCAATTGCCATATTCTGTGGGGTCTGTATAGGTTTTATTGAAGGGTTCAATAAGTTCACAACATAGTTGCATGCTAGAAGAATGAGATGATTTATTAAATTTGGAGAAAATAATTGAGTATTCTGGATGGCATTGGAGTTTTTCCAGTATGAATTTTTAAAGAGATGGTTCAATAGAGTGGTATAATATGAGGTAGGCAATCCAGCCCTCCCAGGGATTAGGGGAAGTATTTATAGTAACCAGGGAATTCTTTTGTGTTCCCACATAGTCTTTAATGAAGTTCATGATACTATGATTCAAGTCATACCAGTTAGAGCCATCTGGCTTTAGTTTTGGTATGTTGCGAAGAATTATTTTAACAGCTTAAATTTCCTTTTGATGGCTGCTTACATTTGAAAGGGATATGGAGGGTTTTGATGAGAATGGTTGGTATAGTCAGTATCTTGCTGCATATTAACATCCTTGCCATATGCCATAATTAAGTCTCTTTGAGAAGAAGATTTTAATTTATTTGTTTAAGATGGTTTGTATTTTTTAGGAATAATTTATGTTCCTGAAGCTTTTGTGTTAGGCATTCAACTTTTGGTTCTTTATTATCTTCTTCAGACATGCACTTTTGATTTTCAGAGAAAGTCTCAATTTGATCATCTCACTAGTTAGTGGGGTAAGTATTAATTTTTGAGAGATGCACTCAGATTTCTTATAGCAGGGAGCCCATAACCTTTAGACCGGGAATTGGACTTTCTCCCAGAATAACTGGGGAAAATTTTAGATGTTGCAGCAATAGGTTTATATAAATTCTAACTAAGTATATAATAATTAACTACAGTGCCTAGCCAATATTTATCACCAGGTACATGCATAATCCAGGTTATCAGCCTTTTTTCTTCTTCCTAACACTCCCACCATCACTAATCACCCCTTAAGATCATACTAATTTTATTATTTTCCTTTCACATTTTGGTAATTCTTCATTTCTTTCTCTTTTCCTTCCAAACTGACTCATTAATCTTTTTATCCAATAATTACCTTTTTTACTGCTTTTTACTCAAACTATGACAGGATCCTCAGCTTGAAAATGACATCTCATTCATTAAATGAAGATCACAAAAGTTAAATCAGCTACATAATATTCTAATTAATACAAAATCTGTGCTCCTGGCACAATCCAATCACATTATTCAAGCCTTGTTGAAAACACATGAAAACACCTCTAAAATATGGTTTTTTAGTTTTATCAACAAGTAAAAGTTTTGGCTATGCTAAATTCCTTTAGGTAGGCTTGGGATGGATTTTACAACCATACTTTAGAAACTTGATTGCATTTTTTTCATTCAAAGTTGCAAGCTTCCAGGCAACAAACAGTAAATTCAAGTCTTGGTGACACTTTTTTTGGTCAATTTTTTCCACTTTTAGCTAATCTTTTTTTCTCAATGCTCATACCAACTATATCACTTCCATTAAAGAAAAGCACAGACTTGTCAGCTTTCTTGTTATAAATTTCAAGAATGATGTTTTTTCAAAAATTGTAATCTTTCTATGACTTGGTGTCCAGCTGAGCTTATTTTGTTACAGTCCTATTTTACATAGTTGTATGAGTTAGAAATGTACTAGGTCATGTCTGTAGAGTTAATGTTTAGCAAGAAAGGTTTAAATTAAAATATAAGATTTTTTAATGCTTGTTGGTTTTTTGGTTCTGCTAATATAAACTTTACAGTTATACAATCCTGTGATCAGAGGCGCTGTGGTACGCGTCTTGCAGGTAGTCTACTTTTTGGACCAATCAGATTGTGTGTTTCAAAGAATAAAGGGGAAATCATAGCGCAGAAGATAGTGCTATTATAACTATAGAATTGTGTGTCAGGAGAACAAAGGAAAAAAAGGAAGCACTGATTAAGGTTTAGGGTCTGTGCACCTGGATTTTTCAGCAAGATTTGCTGCAAAAAGGGAATTGTGTGCTATCAACTTAGGAGTGACAATGCTAAACATTAATAATTTGAACTTTCCAACAATTGGGAATTAGGCATTAAGGAAAGAATTATGGCTCAAGGAAAGCCTCATGTACATAGTATACTGCACCGTGGCTAGTGTGGTAACTTATTGAAACAGGTACTGTAACTTGCAGAGGCTAACTAGTTAAGTGGATCATCAAAACTATGGACTTAGAAATGAAGTAAGGAGAATGGGGACTCAATCACAAAACTATACAAGAGTAGAAGAGACAAGGGTAAGCGCTAAAAGGTGTCAATGTGTGGTGTAGCGCTGAAACAGTGCAAAGGTACAGTTATAAGTGCGCATGTGAAATATGAGTAAAACAATTTAATACTAGTATTAGTAGGCATAGAATATGTTTAGGTACTGTAGTTGTTACAAGAGGTGTATTTAGTTTACTAAAAGATTAGTTATTTTTTTACTAATGTGGTCCTAGAAACAGCGCTGGAAATCCACTAAGGAACTATGTCAGGAGCACTGAAAAAGCATAAAAAAGAAAGGGCTATTGAATGGAAAAAAATAATTAAATTAGGTAGAAGAAAATTATTCCAAATCAGCCCTTAGATTAAAATATTAGAGCTTCATATTGTATACTTTCAAAATATATTGTGACATATATAGTGATTTGTCCATTTTGTGATTATTCTGATAACAAGTAGGAGATTGGATTTTTCTGCAAATAAGTATTTAAAAAGCTTATTAGAGATATAATTGAGTCTTTAGAGTTTGTGCCTCTGTGTGTGTATTTCATATAGTATAGTGAAAAAGCGCAACATAGAGGGAATATAGATTCAGTAGGATAAACTATTATTAGAGTTATTTTATTGCTATAATACGGCATATTCAAAGAGAGCGCTTCAAGAGGGATTAGCTGTGGATATTGGCACTTATTAAAAATTAAAGTATCCAGATAGCAATATTTGTTTTTCCTTATCTCCTAACTCATCTCTCAACTTACAAACTATCTAGTCAGATATTAGAGTTACACATTATTGCGCTGTCTTTAAAATTAAGAGTGGTAGGCACTTCTTTTTAGAAATTGAAAAGTAGAACCAACCCATCTCGCATTGCGTCTACTTCTTAGTATAGTAGAACTCTTTACAGCACTCTAAGTCAATATTATGGATTTTTAACTAACCTGTAAAGCTAAAGAGAAAAATGAGAACAAGCAGACAAAAGATATAGGCACAATTTATTTCCATTTTTAATTAGCCTGATACCCATCTGCTATGCAGACGGTCAGAAGCCTTGCACACCATTGTATGGTAAGAATCATTATACATCTGGACCTTTGGCATGGATGTTAGTCATAATAATGTTTAGTAATCATGATTGGCATGATTATACATCCAGATATTTGGCCCATATGTTTGTCTTAACTGTGTTTAATATGCATTATTTGCATGATTACAAATCTGGTCCAAATTTCAGGATTTCTTTTATAACAGTGTAGAATATGCATGATTGACATTATTATACATTTAGACCTTAGTCCCAGATGTGGGTGATATTAGCCATGGATGGCATAAAGGCTAAAGGTAAATATAAGTGTATTGTTTTCATTAACATCCCTCTTTTTCACAATAAAAATTAAATACAATTATTCAGGACTTCTTTGTATGCAACATTTACTGACCTTCCATTAACTTTCTCAGATAATAGTACATGGACATTTCCACTGTACTTTCCCCTTGAAAGTGCTACATATAACTGACCATGTGAAATAACTTGTTATTCCATGTTAAGACCTAAAATCTCTAAAGATTGACCTTGGGCCTTGTTGATTGTCATGCCATAAGCTAATCTAAGAGATAGCTGAAATCTGAACAGTGTGAAAGGAAGACTGGAATTGGGTGAACTCTCCAATGTGATGCTTGGGATAAGAACCTGCTTTCCTTCATATTATCAAGAGATAATACATGCTTCTATAACATTTCTTTCAATCTGTGTAACCACCAGCCTGGTTCCATTACTTTAACGTGAAGCTGGGTCACGATTACAAAGTAACATGATTGGGAAACCCTTCTTTAGTGACAATGAGTGTAGATAAAAAACTGATGTATTGATAGTGTTTAAGTAATATCTTAGAAATAGGTTTTTTGGTGATCCATCATCAGCTATGGCTTCATCAGCACTATGAAAAGTTGAGTTTCTTCTTGGTAAAATCTTCAGAACCAATTTGTAAAATTTTTCTACATCCATATTTTTTGTGGCTAGGATGACTCTACTTTTCAAGTACCTGAGCAAAAAGACTTCATCAATGTTGTCCAAAGAACTAATTTCAGGGTATATCACACTAACTAATTCTTTTAACCCATCAGGCCCACTGGAAACACAATGTTTAGAGGGAATCTCCACCAAATCTGGATTTGGTGTTCCTCCTTCCCCAATTCGAAGAATCCACTCAGAAAAACGGGCAGAATATTGTACTTGATAATCATTAATTCATGTCTGGGAAAAACTCATGTTTATATATCAATATATATTATATATACTATTTCTGCTTCAAGTTATTTCAGCTTCACCTTTTTCCCAGATGTATTTCCTAATAGTTGTAAAATTTTAATATGTGATTTAGTGTCAAATCAGAATTACTTGTGGTTTTAGGCAGCTGATTAATTATAGATGTATATTTAATAACAGACATGGAGCTAAATATTTAATTATCTATTGATAATGATATATGATGATGAGGAAGATTAAGATGATGTTAATGTGATGATATATATTGTCAGTGCGTGCTAGTGTTTAAGTATGATTTAATAGTAAATATTAATGGTCCTACTAATTATTTATAAGTAATTTAGTGATCAAACCCCAGGGGAAGACTAATAAAATAGTTTTTCTTATTATAAACTCACAATACTTGGATTTTTATGTGTGCTAGTGGTGGAAAATAGATCAATAAAATATAGTTATAGCTTATATCAAGATAATATCAATTTATAGATGCTTTATAATATATTTATATATCATAATAATTGTGCTATAGTGTTTATTTGATGTGTAGTAAGTATAGGATGTATAATAATACGTCAAATTCTCCCTTACTTATACCAAAATCTACTGGAGTGCACAGAACTTCTATCCCTGGAAATTACAGCACTTTGAGGGCCCATCAACTCCCCATTGTGTCCACTTCAAGAATTTTCAACACCCAGACCTCCAGTAAGGACCCTCCATCACAATTAATGATACCACATACCCATACCATAAATAGAATAAATAGATAAAAGCAGATACCATAAAGAAACAGGTAAAATAACTTATCCAAAAAGTATATAATGAAACCCAAAGCATATAAAGGAACCGAATTAACTTTCCAAGCTCCCAATAAAATCCCTAAGCATCCATATTAACCCAGTAATGATATCCCAACCTATAAATCCATGAAAGTCCATCAAATGAAGCAGATTAAGTTTTCCAAACTGGATATATGCGCCTGAAAAAGGTGTATCTGCTTGTGTAGGTATTTTTAGTCCACTGAATTTGTCCATTAGACCTAAAATAAGCAGAAAAATAAAGTTTATAGTCTATTAAGAGATATAAAACCACCTATAGACCTAAATATACATAATATAACTACATATTTCACTGAATATGAGGTTTATGGATACATATAAGCTGATGTATGTCTATAGTTAATAAATATCACTTGAGATAAGTATATTATGACTCCATTAACACCTTAATAATTATTATTAGGTTATGGATAAGCTATTTAAACTGCTATAAGTAATATAGTATTTTAATAATTATATATATAAGTATTATAACCATATATATAAATATTTTAACCTTATTTTTAAGTTATAAGCTTAATGTAATTAAGGTTATCTTATTTTAAACGTAAGGATTTCTCAGTCCTGGGGATACCTAGGCTGACACTCCCTCACCCAAAAAAAAAACAATGAAAAAATGTCAAGACATTTTAATTAATAAGTAAGGAGTGAATGGAAAAATAATATTTAAATATTCTATGATACATATACTGAATTAAACAGTATTATTTGTATTTAAATTCTTTCAAGAGATTTTTAATATCAGATATTTCCTTTTTTGGAATCCACAGGCCATATTCCTTTGATTTATTTTTAAACCTTAATATATACTCAACTCCATTTTCTTTTTAAAGGTGTCTCTTTTTAAGTATCATTTCAATTTCTTCCTTTTCAACTATTTCTGCAGTTTGCTGTTTATGCCTTCCTGATCTTCTTGGAAATAGAGCAAAATCGTTAGAATGGTATGGTTTTATAAGATAAATAGGAAAGACTGGATGTTTTCTATCATATGGTACATATAGAATAACTTCTACAGCATTTTTACTAACCATATTTTTTACTACAAATGTTCCAATGAATGAATCCTTCAATTTAACATCACCATTTAAATTGAAATGTAGTGTAGAAATAAGGACTTCATCAACCTCTTTGAACATTTGCTCTTTATGGGCTTTATCCCATCTTTTCTTCTCATACTCAAATGCCTTATTTATACATTCTTGAGCATGCTTTTAGCATACTTCTTAAATCTGAAGAAAGGATTTTGTAGCTGGATGGATATTCAATGTAGGTAATTTATTAAGATTTTTAACAGGAGTATTAGGTACATAACCCAACCATAACTCAAATGGCTTCTTGCCAGTGACAGAATGTATTGTACTATTGTATGCAAGTTTTAAACCCAGGATAAGGGTTACCCAATCATGCGTGAATTTGTCATTGTCTTTAAAGTCAAGACCAAAAGAACAATATCCTCTTATCATATCTTCTATGATTTGTATCATTCTTTCTGCTAGCCCATCAGTTTGTGGATGGTGTGCTGTAGAATGTTTTAATTCACACCCTGAAACATCCATAAGTGATGTCCAGAACTCAGAAGTAAATTTTGGATCTCTGTCTGAAACTATTTCTTTGGGGAATCCTGCTATATTCAACATTTGTGTCCACCATAAAAAAGCTAATTCCTTTTCAGAAACCTCTTTGTGGGTAGGAATAAATTTACACATTTTTGTAAATCTATCTAAAATTATCCGGAAGGGATTATAACTCTTATGTCATGCTATTGGCAAACCTTTTACAAAGTCCATGTTAAATATGTCCCATGGAGCTTTTAGTTTCTCAATTTGTTGTAATAAACCAGCTCTTTTTCCTGTTGATCTTTTAGATTTTTGACAAGAATCATATGGTTCAACATATTTTTGAACATCATCAGACATGTTAATCCACCAAGATGTATTTTTTACTCTGTTTAATTTTTTATGGAAATCAAAATGACCTGCTAATATATCATCATGACATATACTTAAAATTAAATCCTTCATTGAAGGGGGAAATACAATTACATTGCTTAATTTCTTCCTGTAATATATAAAACCATCTTAAATGGAAAATTTTCCTTTTTCCAATGCTTCCTTATACTTTTGTGGTAATGTTTTTTTAAAACACTCATTGAAGCATTAGATGGATCATTTAATATTGCAGTAAGTTTACTCAAGTTAGGATCTGAAGCATAATTATCAAGAATTGATTGCATAAATTCATTCTCAAGATCTACAATATAAATGCCATAAATGTTAATAATCTCTGTTTCAGGAACATAAGCAGGATTATCACCATTATTATGTAGAGGTACTCTAGATAACAGATCTACATTAGAGTTTAAGGTTCTTGCTCTACGTGTAATAGTCATCCATCCTCTGTACTCTTTTAAAGCTAATTGCCATCTAAACATATGTCTATTAGGAGTCTTCATGTTTAAGAGTGACTTAACTGAACTACAGTCAGTTATTAACTCAAATTTTTGGTCTTCAAGGTAATAATGTAGCTTCTCAAGAGCCCATACTACTGCCAAACATTGAAATTGAGTAGCACTATAATTCAATTCACTACTTCTTAGAGTACGTGAAATATAGCAAATTACTACTTCTGACATTTTCCCATCAATAAGTTGTTTTTGATGCAAAGCAGCACCCAAACCAATAAAACCTGCATCAGTATACAATACAAATGGTAATTGAAAATCTTGTAATCCTAAGATAGGAGCTGTCATCAAACATTCCTTCAACTTATCAAAAGCCTGTTGTCTTTCATTATTCCAAATGAAATCTTCTGATTTCTTTAGCAGTGTGGTCAATGGTGCAGCAATTAATTTGTAGTTCTTTATATATTTTCTATAATAACCACACATACCAAGAAAAGATTGTACATCTTTACATTTTGAGGAATTCCAATATTCTTGATTGCAGCCACCTTGTTTTGGTCTACACATATTTGTAAGCCAGATACAATATGACCAAGCACTTTTAAAGACTCAAAACCAAATTTACATTTTTTCAATGCAAGGGTCATTTTTATTTTATATATCTTCTGGAATACCTTCTTTAAATGAATAATGTGTTCATCATATGTCTTAGAGAAGACTATTATGTCATCAATTTATACTATTAACCATCCCTCAATCATTTCATTATGGAATTTTATATCCATTAACTTCTGAAATAATGTAAGAGCATTTTTTGGTGCAAATGGCATCCTGATATATTTATATATTCCCATATGTGTTTTTATCAACAAAATGTTATGTGAATTCTTTTCAACAGGAATTTAATGGTACCCTTTATTTCCATCTAGGCAACTTATGTATTTAGCACCTTTATGGGTAGAATGTATAGAGGCAATCCTTAGCAAGGAGTAAATATCATCTACTGTAAATGTATTTAAAGCTTTATAATTACCACACAATCTTTTTTATCTTGTTCATAAAAATTAGCACTGGTGATATCACACAATATTTTGGTGTAATTTCAACCTTTTCAATAATTTTCATCATTAACAACATCTTAATATTATCCTCTATGTCTTTCCTCTTCATTGGTGAAGCAGGTTATGGTTTCTTTTTAAGACTAGCAGAAAGATTATCCATATCACAGGTTAAATAATTTTCATCTCATGATCTTTTACAAGGCCAAGTTAATTGGTCCCATGTGCAAAATCCATTGGAAATGCTTTGATTAAATCCAAAATATTTGTTTTCTCAGCTTCACTTATCTGAGTGCCAAATGATGCTTTAGAAATTTTTATTTTCATAAGTTCCATCTCATTGAATTCTCTTCCTTTGCAATTAATATCCATCACTGACTCAATGTGTAAGACTGTGTTGAAAGAATTAATTTTAAATTTTCTTTTACCATTTATGCCAATTTTAAAATTATTATTAGGAGGTTCTAATTTCACACTAAACTTAGTCATAATGTCATTTCCAATGATAAAACAGCTACTAAAATTAGTATTATCCATTACTACAAAGTCACAAGTTACTCTAACATAACCATGTTGATTTTTGAAGACAATAGCAGCTTTGTATCTACCAATGGGATGTAGTAATGATCCAAAACCCCTTCAATTTTTACTATGAAGGGGTTAAAGCTTGACTTATAATCACTATAAATTTTCTGTAATGTATTTGTAGAAACAATAGAGCCAGCAGCTCCTGTGTCCAATAGTATATTTACATTTTCTCTAGAAATGATAGCTTTAACCGTGATAGGTGTCATTTTTAAGTTATCAGCTTGTATATCCTTAATGATTTCAGCATCCTCAAAATTAATTAAAGATTCATTTGAGTCCATACTTAATATTGGATTTTCAAAGGTGGACAAATCATCTTCCAACATTCAGACTTCATTTTCATCACTATATGAGATACTACTGTCAAAGTAACTTGACTCTTTACTTTTTTCTGTTTCATTTTCAGATTCATGTTGATTTTCAAAAATATTTATGTTTTTCTCACGTTGTGAACTTTAACCCAAAGCTTATTACACTTATAACAGGTATTAGTCTCATTCTTTTTAGGTACTACAGGTGCAGTAGGTTTTTTCTGCTTTTCCTGCAGTGATTTCAAATTCTGATTTTTCACAGGTTCATTTTTTATTTATAAGTGGTGTACCTTGCTTCATACTTATGGTTTAATAATATTTCATTACAAATATTAATAAATTCAGAGTATTCATTAGCTGTTATTGTTTAAGCTACAACAATGTCTTTGAACCATATAGGAATTTATATATTATTTTATCTTTTCATAAGTTAAAATCAATGTTTGGCTCAATGGCTTTCAATATCTTATATAAATTCATTAAAAATACCATTGCTTTTTCACCATTCAACAGATTATACCTAGTTTTCTCATATAATCTTTCCTGAGTTGGTCTGAATTTAGAACCTCCAAATTGTTTTTCAATCAGGTGTTTCCATTCAGCTCAAAAGTAATCTTTACCCTTACTTAATACAGCTTCAAACCTTAATGAATCAACATCCTTAAAAAAAGAAATCAATTTTGATGTTATTTCTTCATCTGGTAACTTATATGAGAATTTTAAATTATCAATTCTTTGAATAAAATGCTTACAATCAGAGCTGGCTTCCCCATCATAAGTTGGGTACTGATCAATCTTTTTCCATTTTATTTGATTGGATTTAGTCTCACTAATCTTAGGTAAATTCAATAACTCATTAACTCTGGATAAATGGTCTTATATTTCCTCCTTGCACAGATTTGTGACTTACATTTGTCTTCTCAGACTTGACACTTCCACCAGATGGTTTTACTTGTGGTGGCATTGGAAATGATTGAGATTCATTTTTGCAAATGAAAGGATTATTATTATACTGTGTATACTTATGATGATCCTGATTTATTAGTAGATTAGCAGTTTCAATCTCAACCTTAGTTAATCTTTGTAACAGATCAGAGACACTCTGATTTGTTTGTGCAAAAGATAACTTTGTTTTTGATTCATTTTTTAATAAATTTGCTCCATAAAATTTTTCTAACTCACAGAGTTTTTTTAAAAGTCACTATATTTATTACTTAAAGAATCATATTTAAGAGTTAGAGTCAAGTGTTCTTTCTCTAATTATTTATTTCTTGTTGCCAATTGAGAAATATTCAATGTAAAGGATGAAATTGTTTCACTTGTGAGCTTAATTGTTTGTTCCTCACACTCAGTCATTCTATTGTATAATGCTGAAACAATTCTATGGACCGTTGGGTTATTATTAAAATACTCCATGTCTTCCATCTCACATTCTTCACTATTTTGTGAAGTTCTCATCTCACTAATAAGTGGTGGAAACTGAGGTTTAACTGTATTATTATTTTAAATAGTACTATTGTTATTAACAAAAGATACATCAGGTGTATCTACATTAAAACCTAATTTTCTTAAGTCCTTCTCAATTTTCTGGACAGTTTTCACATCAATAACATTACCTATATTGTAATCATTAGTATTGTGTTCAATCTGAGAGGGTAATCTACTTACCACTGGATAGGAGAAAGCCCGGATTTTTGGCGCTTTTTCCTTCCTCTGTAGAGGTGAGCTGAGGCTATCTGGTGAGGGGGTGGATCCCTGTTGCAATTGTGGCTTGACCACTGCTGATAGAACCAATCCCACTTCCATTTCTCTACCAAGATCTTGCACTGGGACTGATTTGATCCTCCTTGGGTAGGGGGTTGTTTGTTTGGCTTCCCTCCCTTTAAATCAGTCAAAGTTTGATTCATTTGTTGAAATCTCACCTTGCAGCTGTTTTGCAGATGCTCTACCTCCTTTATTATGGTAGATCTTTACTCCTCTAGTCTCAGAACCTGTTTAGCCAGATGGTAAAGTTGATCCTGAAGAGGAGGTGAAGTCTTTTTTATAGTTGTATTTTTTAATAAGGTGTCCTTTTCCTCTATGCTTATTGCTTCTGGCCTTCCATAGTGATGTCCTGGAACAGTGTTTTTAGCTTTAGACCTGGTGTTAAAAGCAGGTTTATCACTTACATTGTCTTGTGGAGCACTCATTATGACATTGGAAAACTATTCTTCACATCTAAAAAATAAAAAACCTATATGGTAATTATTAGACAAAAATTATTAGCAATATAATTACTAATAAAAGCACTGGATCTTACTCTGAATTTATATCTTTATTTATTTAAATAAAATATAAGAAAAATTCAAAAAAATCTGTTAAAGATTAAATTATAAGTTTAACTAGACTTTTATAAGCGTGAATAATTATCTTATAAAGCTTTAACCAAATACCAATTTTATTGGCTGTTATATTGGTGACCAAATACCAAGTGAAATTGGGTTTATATTGGGTACAGTTACTACTTTAAATACCTAGTTTTTATTATAAAAAATTAGTACAATTATTATAAGGGTTCTTTTTGGAAGTCACTGAGCTATGGTGACCCATTAATGTGCTGAATACCCAAATATTTGGTTTTTTTGAGATATACTAGAGTAAAAATCATGTCCTAAGGCTTATACTAAATAATAAGTAATAATTAAGGAAAGACCCCGAATTGTCAGTGTGTGCTAGAGTTTAAGTATGATTTAATAGTAAATATTAATGGTCCTACTACTTATTTCTAAATGATTTAGTAATTAAACCTCAGGGGAAGACTGATAAAATAGTTATTCTCAATATAAACTCACAATACATGGATTTTTATGTGTGCTAGTGGTGGAAAATAGATCAATAAAATATATTTATAGCTTATATAAAGATAATTACAATTTTTAAATGCTTTATAATATATTTATATATAATAATAATTGTTTTATATTGTTTATTTGATGTGTAGTAAGTATAGGATGTATAATAACCTGTCAAATCCTCCCTTACATATACCAAAATCCATTGGAGTGCACAACCTTCAATCCAGATGATGTCACTGCTATCCCTGGAAATTACAGCACTGTGAGGGCTTATCACCTCCCCATGGCATCCACTTCAAGAATTTTCATCACTCAGACCTCCAGTAAGGACCCTCCATCACAATTAATGATACCATAGACCCATACCATAAATAGAATAAATAGATAAAAGCAGATACCATAAAGAAACAGGTAAAATAACTCATCCAAAGAGTATATAATGAAGCCCAAAGCATATAAATGAACCAAATCAACTGTTCAAGCCCCCAATAACATCCCAAAAAATCCAAATTAACCCAGTAATGATATCTCAACCAATAAATCCGTGAAAATCCATCAAAGGAAGCAGATTAAGTTGTCCAAACTGGTTATATGTGCCTGAAAAAGGTGTATCTGTATGTTTATGCATTGTGAGTCCACTGAACTTGTCCATATGACTTAAAATAAGCAGAATTATAAAGGTTATAGGCTATTAAGAGGCTAAAACCCACTTATAGACCTAAATTTACATAATATAACTACATATTTAACTGAATATGATGTTTAGGTATACATATAAGCTTATGTATGTCTATAATTACTTAATAAGTATGTTATGATTCCATTAACACCTTAATAAGTATTATTAGGCTATGGATAAGCTATTAAAACTATTATAGGTCATATAATAGTGTAATAATTATATATATATGTATTATAACCATATATATAAGTATTTTAACCTTATTTTTAAGTTATAAGCTTAATTTAATTAAGGTTATCTCATTTTAACATAAGAAATGCTTTCTATGTGCCTTATAACCTTATGTACATATTCATTGTGATATAGACTGTAGTAGTGGTGTCCTCTGTTCTCCGGTTCTTTCTGGAGTTCTACAGGCTGACACCGTGCTACAGGTTATGAGCTGTACTCGTGGGCATTGAAAAATTAGCTGAATAAAACTCCACAAAATTAGAGACACTAAGTACTTTAGTAACAGAAAGATCCCCAGTGCATGCCGGAAAACAACATACCTAATTGTGCTGGTAAAAATAAATTAACATGATTCATCTCTGACCGGGAACTAAAAAACCACGGAATATCACTCAATCCCAACATCACTTCTAGCTCTCGCATAACGCACTCTTCCAATGTCACGCGCCACGTGAAACTCGAGGCAAAAGCAGCTCATTAAATTAATAGTAAAGAGGTCTAAATCCATATTTGAAGTGCAGAAGCAATTCTACATAGAAACTGAAACTTTCCTTTGTGTACTCACTATTCAACTGCGCTAATCTAAACTTTAAATCTAAATTAGTTAATCTCTCAATAGTGTGTTTAGTATTTTCTTTGATAGGCGACACACAGCGCAATGGCCAATGCAATATTTGGCTAAAGGTTTATTAAGTGTCTGTGGGTTATTAACAGGGGTAGTGAGCATGGACGGGATGGTTAGTGGAGGTTTAAAGGGTTAATGGATGTTAGCGAGGAGGGTCCAGGTGTAATGGGTGTTTTTCGGAGGTCTGTGGTGTGCATAATGATGGATGGTCATGAGGTCAATGCGAGGAGGAGTAGTGGATATAAAAGGGATTTGATTTTGGTTTGAAATTCTTTAGAATTTAATTATAAAACGTATATATAGTTAATAGTGGTAAAACTTTAGGTTAAATCATTATTATTGTACATTTCCTTATTTTCTCAGTAATCATTTCTAAAAACTTAAATCTTTGATTATTGAGTTTACAACCCTTTGTGAGATCCTAAGAATATTAATATTACCTTTAAATTATATTGAGATTCTTAACAAACATATCTTGAAGAAGCAACTCTTCCTTTGACTCATCTTCGAATCACTTCCTCGAACATTTCCTCTGTACTTTGAAGAAGTCTCTAACTCCTCCCTCTGTCTAACTCTCTAGGAACACCCTCAACCTTGTGTGTAGGTCGTCTGGTGACATCCACCCGTTTGTGCACTACCTCTGTCAGCCAGGCTACTAGACTTACCCAGTGAAATAATTAATTATTTACTGGATGAAGCCGCACCTTATCATTTTAATTATTTAATTATAAACTAGTTACATTAAAATTACTTATAATAAATTAACTAATTACAGAATGATAAAATTAAATATAAAATTGTCCCTTATATTTTTTCTCTAACACCGTGCTCATTTGACAGGTTGGAAGAAATAAAGATTTATATTAAAAATATAGATTTTAAATTAAAATAAGATTTTAATATTCAAATAATATTAAATATATACAAAAACTCAAATTTCTTATTTAGAATTGACTTCTACAGTAAATATTAAATAAATTGATGTATTTCTGACACTACGCAATATAGGGGGTGGACTTGCTAGCAAGTTCTCAACATGAACTCAGATGGAACTCAGATGGAACTCAGACTGAACTCATACTGAACCCATACTGAACTCTACTTGAACACCCACCTAAAACTGTTCTACTGAGTGGTGTTCATCCCGGATTGTATGGCTCCTTTATCAATAGCTCAATGTGTGTTCAATCTATGGTGAGTTTGGGTCCAAGGTTGCGGACTTGCTAGCAAGTCCGCCCCCCATATTGTGTGGTGTGACATACTCTGTAAATACTTCTTTTTGATGCCTTCTTTTTAGAAAAACTTTATTATTTGAAAATATTCCTTCTGGAATATTCTTTTTCTCTTTCTCTCATACTACTGTTTTCAGAATTTGATTGCCGTGCTTTGTCCCTCCTTTGCCTATATAAGGCCTCTCTTTTGGTTGTTTTTTATTCATTCCTTTACCAACTTACTTTATTATTACTATTTACAACACAATACTTATTTTTATATCTTATCTCATTAGTAGTTACAAGAGCGTAATTCTAATCAATAACTTATAACAATATTTAAACCCTACCTCTTATATTTGAGTAACAAATCACTTAGATTAAGAAATATGTACCAGATTTTTGAGAGTTTATTTAAAATCCTTAAAATCCTCATAGAAACTTCATACCAAATCTTCTAGACCAAAAGTGTACCTTGACAATTGAGGGCTTTCTGAATTATCAACGGCGCAATGATATTTGAGGCGTAATTGAGGGGATCATTGGTGTGCGAAGTACCTGTAAAGGAGGAGAAAGCGAGAAAACAACAAACGTCATACGTCACGTGACAAAAATTTTTGCTGCAAACGGGAATCGAACCGTGCTCCAAAAATTAAGTTCATATACTAACTAAACATCGTATATATTGTGGTAATTATTGTTATTACTATTTGTGGGTTACTCTTCACTCTTCATTTGCTACGTATTTCCTTTTACTCAGCACTCTGTAAGTGGCATTAATTTGCTCATTTTCCAGGGGGAGGTGTCTGGTAATTGTACTTTATTTTTATTATTATATTTTTTTTCCTGGTAGACCATAATAGAGCAATAAGCTTTCTTAGTCCCAGAGGTAATAAATTAATTATATTTTAATATTATTTATTATAATTTTTCAGTTGACATTTGTCCTGATTAATTTAATTGTTCCAGTTGACAAATTGTCTTGACAATAATATTTTTAATTAATATATAATTAATATTTAATTACTTCAGTTGACTTTGAGTCCTGGTAATTCAATAAATATTTTAATTAATAAAATTCACATTTAATTATTTCAGTTGACATTAAGTCCTGGTAATTAAGTGATCAAGCTTAATAAAATTTTAAAATAAAAATTAATATTTAATTACTTCAGTTGACATTAAGTCCTGGTAGTTAAGTTATCAGTTGATAAAATTTTGTTAAATTAATAAAGTTTCATATTTGATTACTTCAGTTGAAAATAAGTCCTGGTAATAAATTAGTTGATTTAAATCCTGAAAATAAATAATTAAAAATTATTAATAAAAATTCTAATTTATTTCTACAGTTGATTATATTATAATCCTGGTTTTAAAATTTTTTTTCTATTAATAAATTAATTTTATTTAAGTTGATTTTTATCCTGAAAAAGATTTTTTTTATTTTTTTTTAAAAAATCAAAAATAAAGACTAATTAATCTTATTGTCTCTTTTCTTCATTTCAGTAGAATCTTAAAATGACTGACCAAAGTGGTTCTGCTGCACGTGAAGAAGAACTAGACTTAATTGATTATGATGAGCCTACTTCTGTAAGTTCTCCTTTAACAAGAAGAATTTCTCAAACTAAGAAATCCTTTCCCCAAACAGGATGTAGAGATGGAAGAAGTAGAAATCCTAGTGGACACAACTCAGGATCAGAAGCCTATGATAAACCCACCAGAAGAGCTTCCAAAAGGCTTCGGGAATAAAAAGATGCCATTGTCTCAGCAGGTAAAGAATCTGTCTACTCACATAAAGGAGTTAAGGACAGAAAGCTTGAGACTAAAGGTAAGGGTAGATGCTTTGGAAGAAAAGGTGAGAAGAACAGATACTTTTCTCCAAGAGAAGAAGAAATCTCTTCCTCCCAGGGATCAACAACAATTGGCTCCCCAGTCCCAAGAGAAGGTGGAAGTGTCCAAGTGGCAGTGGGACTGACTAAACACTCAGTGGGACTACCTGGCTCAAAACCAGCATCAGTTACCTCAGGCAGGTCCATCAAGGCCCAACCAGGTCAACCCCACTCCTCCCCACCCTTATCAAGGAGGCAAAAGAAGAAGAAAGACCAATATGGTGATACCCAGAAAACCCTGGTACGTCCCTCTATTGATTCTCAAGTGCCTTTTCTTGTGGCTCACTCTGTTCCTTCAGGTAAATCAGGAAGGGAGGATGAAACTTTGAGACCTATAGAGGCTGGGAGTAGTAGACAAATCACTCATGTATCAAATCCTTTACTTTTAATTGCTAACTCAATGATTAATCCTGATATGGCTGTGATTGATGAAACTCTTGACCCTGAGTTCTATGAGAGTCTGGAAAGTTACTCAGTTTCCTTATTGAGAAACACTCAAGATGTAGCAAAAATTAATGATGAGCACTTGAGAGATATTATTGCCAAGCAAAATCATATAATGAACAATATGCAATTGACTCAGAGATATAATAGTTTGTTAACTGATCAGGGTTATCAAGCATTAAGAAGTGAATCACAGAGAGTCTCTGATGAATTGTCTCATTACAAAGCAACCCATGAAAAGAAAGTTGCTTTATGGCAAAATATAAAAAATGATTTGTCTAAACTAAAAGATACTGTATCTGCCTGTTGCCAGGAGGTAGAGATAGATAAGATAAATCTGAAAAGATTGAATGACCATTTGTCATCTTTTCAAAATAAAAATAAATTATCTTTTGAAACTATCAATGAGAGTTTATCTAGTCTTCCAAGAATGAAAACAAGACTAACAACCATTGAAGAAAAATTGAACTCATTGTTAAATCACCAAAAATATTCTGACATTTCTGTGAAGGAACATATAGTGCAGGATGCTCAAATAGAACCTGTGGCTAGTTCATCTAAAGTAAAAATAGCTCCAGAAATACCTGTTGATAACACTGAGTTTCCATCAAAAACTGATGATGCACCAGGATCTGCAACAGAAGGATTAAACAATGAGATTTCAGCACAATTAGAGAAATTACAGCTGCTTCTTACTCAGAAACAAGCTAGTACTAAGGAGACTACTTCAAATCAAAAGAATCGGCCAAAACTTGACCAGTACCCAACATTTGATGGTGATTCTTCCTCTGATTGGCAACAATTTATTTGCAGAATTGATAACTTAAAAAATTCTTACAAACTCCCAGATGAGGAAATTGTGTCCAAGTTAATTTCTTTGTTCACTAATGTTGCCCTGATGTGGTATGAATCTGTTCTCCTGGATGGGAATGACTACTAATGGGAGGATTGGAAGAAATTAATTAAAGCACAATTTGGTGGCTCCAAGTTCAGAATGGCTCAAAAAAGGCAGTATGAGGAAACTAGATATAGCTCTTCTACTGATAAACCTATTGAGTTTTTAATGAAACTTGTAAAAATCTTAAGGGCAATGGACCCAAATATGGAGGTTGATTTATGGAAGGACAGGATCCTCTATAAATTACCAATGTCTCTGAGAGACTTGATAGTGGCTAGGACTGAGTTCTCCAAAGAACCCTCTTCTTTCATTAATACTTGCAATGAGATACTTCTAAACAATAAGTATGATGCCAGAAGATTCATTCCTAGGACCCCTTTGGAGAAACCCTCCACTTACCAACAGAAACCTCTGGAAAAGGTTGGTAAACCTTCTGCCCCTGTTGCACCAAAGAAGTATGCAACAAACACTTGCTTCAAGTGCAACAAGCCTTGGCAGAAAGGCCATGTTTGTGACAAGAAGATAAATCTTGTAGAATAAACAGAGGAACATGCTGATGACACAGTGGTACTGGATGATACATCAAGTGATTGTGCCAGCAATATTTCATATGAATCTCAACAAGAAATCTTGATGCTGGAAGAGGATATCCATTATTTAAATACTATTGACATTGATAATAATGATTTATCTACAGTTGAAGATGCTGAGATCATAAAGAACATTGAGGATAGCTCAATTATTATTGCCCCTCTTAAGGCACCAGTCTTGATCAATGGAACCAGCATTGAAGTTGTTCTGGATTCTGGAGCTGGAGGAAGTGTAGTATCTGAAAGAGCACTTGCTTCAGTAGATCAAGACTATAAATCTAAACTGATGCCTATCATTTCTGAAAATTGGAGAGGGTATGGTTCTGTTTTGTCCCCCATTTGGAAATACAATGCCACAGTGTTTTTAAATATAACCATGGTTTTGTAAGAGCTATTTGTGATTTTGTTGTCATGAAAAATGATAACTTGAGCAATTGGTTTATTGTAGGGAATGATATTTTAACCAAGTATGGCATAAAATTGGATCCTTCAAACCAATGTTTCACAATGGGGATGAATGGGAAGAGAAAATTTAAGATTTCCTCCCCTAAAAAATTAGTAAAACCAGAATTGAACACATGTAATTCTGTGGTTCAATATAAAGGAAGATCTACAAAGGAAATGCATGCCCTTATGTCTGAAATTGACAATTCTTCTTTTGGAGAACAACTTTCTGGTGAGGATAAAGATTCCATCATTAACTTGATAAAATCTTTTCCTATGGCCTTTGCTCATGGGTCACATGAACTCGGATTAGTTAAAGAGGAAATAAAACTTTCATTGTCTTGACCATTAACTGATATACCACCTAGTTTAAAGAAGAAGCCTTATCCTGCTTCTCCCACAAAGAGAAAAGATATTGAAGACAATATCTCTACCCTTTTAAAAATGAATATTATTGAAAAGGTAGTTGAAACACCTAAGTATTGTGTTATCTCACCTGTCCTAATTTCTTATGAGAAAGATAAAGCCAGGTTATGTGGTGATTATAGAGCACTAAACACTTATAATGTTGATGATATCTACCCTTTACCTAGAATCAGCTCTATACATGCTACTTTACAGGGTGCTGAATATATCAGCTGTTTGGATGGTAATAAAGGATATCACCAGGTACCTGTTGAGAAAAATTCTCAGAAATTTCTGATGATTTCCACTCATATGGGTATTTATAAGTATATTAGGATGCCATTTGGCCCTAAAAATGCCCCTTCAGTTTTCCAAAAAGTAATGGATAACACATTCCATCAAGAGATAATTGAAGGATGGCTGATGGTTTATATTGATGATATCATTATATTCTCAAAAACATTTGAGGACCATCTTAAACACCTGTGTAAAGTATTCCAGAAAATGGATGAAATAAATATGACACTTGCTTTAAAGAAATGTAAATTTGGTTTCCATTCTTTAAAAGTTCTTGGTCATGTTGTTTCAGGCTTACAGATATGTGTTGACCAGAACAAAGTGGAAGCCATACAACAGGTGAAGGCTCCTACAACAGTGAGAGAGCTCCAAAGTTTTTTGGGAATGTGTGGATACTATAGACAGTATATTAAAAATTACCAAGTCATAGCTTTACCCCTTACCCAATTAACTAGAAAGGATGTTGCTTTTGTCTGGAATAGTGAAAGACAAAGAGCCTTTGACACTATGAAACACTGTTTGATGTCAGCACCAATTCTTGTTTTACCTGACTTTAATCAACCATTTGTTTTGTACACTGATTCCAGTTTCATTGGTCTTGGTGCTGCCCTCCATCAAAAACAAGTGATAAATGATAAAGTTTCAGAAGTAGTAATTTGTTATATTTCAAGAACCTTGAGAAATAGTGAATTGAAATATGGTGCTACTCAATTAGAGTGTTTAGCTGTAGTATGGGCTCTAGAAAAGCTTCATTATTACCTAGATGACCAGAAATTTGAACTTGTTACTGACTGCAGTGCAGTTAAATCCCTTTTAAACTTGAAAACACCTAACAGACATATGTTCAGATGGCAGCTGGCTGTTCAAGAGTACAGAGGGAGAATGACAATTATTCATAGGGCTGGTATTGTTCACTCAAATGTGGATATGTTATCTAGGTTACCTTTGCCAAATAATGACTCTAATCCTGCGTATGATCCTGAGGACAAAATTATTCATATACATGGGATATATGTGGTTGATATGGAGGAAGAGCTATTACAGCTTATTCTGGAATCATATGATAAGGACACTGACTTGAAAAAGTTATGCACCATATTAAATGATCCAAAGAATGCTTCAATACAAGCATTAATTAAAACCCTTCCATCAAAGTACCAAAAAGCTTTGAAAAAAGGTAAATTTTCAATTGATGAAGGATATCTATATTATAGAAGAAACTTGAGTAATGTTATTGTTATTCCTCCTTCTATGAAAGAAATCATCTTGAAAATTTGTCATGTTGACATAATAGCTGGACATTTTGATCTTGACAAAACAATGATCAGAATTAAGAACACTTCTTGGTGGGCTAATATGTCTGAAGACACAAAATTATATGTTGAATCTTGTGATTCTTTCCAAAAATCAAAAAGATTAACTGGTAAAAGAGCAGGATTAATGCAACATATTGAAACTCCTGATGCTCCATGGCAAATAATAAACATGGATTTTGTAACAGGATTACCTATTGCTGGTAAAGACAGTTATAACTCTTGTTGGGTTATTGTGGACAGATTCACAAAAATGTGTAAATTTATCCCTACCCACAAGGATGTTTCCACTAATGAATTAGCTTTCTTATGGTGGTCTCATATGTTTAATACTGCTGGTTTTCCTAAAGCCATAATCTCTGACAGAGACCCTAAATTTACTTCTGAATTTTGGATGTCTCTGATGGATGTTTGTGGTTGTGATCTGAGACTTTCTACTGCCCATCACCCTCAGACTGATGGTTTAGCTGAAAGAATGATTCAGACTTTAGAGGACATGATAAGAAGATATTCTGCCTTTGGCCTTGAGTATAAAGATAATGACAGATTCACTGATGATTTGGTTACCTTACTTCCTGGGTTAGAATTTGCTTATAATAGCACTGTTCATTCTGTTACTCAAAGAAAGCCTTTTGAGCTCTGGCTTGGATATGTTCCCAATACTCCTTCCCAAATTCTCAATAACAAAATACCTAAATTGGATATACATCCTGGTGTAAAATCTTTTCTTCAAATGCAACAACTATGTCGAAATCATGCTCAAAAATGTATTGAAAAATCATTTGAATATGAGAAGAAAAGATGGGACAAATCCCATAAAGAATACACTTTTAAAAAGGGTGATGAAGTGTTGATTTCTACAGTCCACTTCAACTTACAAGGTAATAACAAATTGAAAGATCCATTTGTTGGTCCATTTGTTGTCAGAAGAATGATTGGAGATAATGCATTTGAAGTTATTCTGTACTCTCCATATGACAGAAAATATCCTGTTTTTCCAATATCTCTTTTGAAACCTTGCACATCCAATAGTGATTTATTTCCAACAAGGAGGGGTAGACCAAAGAAAACCCCAAATGAAATCACTGAAACAGCAGAAATTGAAAAAATACTAAATGACAGAATAGTCACTGCTGAAAAAGGTACAGAATACTTATTGAGATTCAAGAATAAATCATCTGAATATGATTCTTGGATACCTGGGAAGGAGATATCTAATCTTCCTACTCTACTAAAAAAGTATAAAAAGAAAAAATCATAGCATTTTTTTTATTGTTTTTTTAGAGTGAGGGAGTGTCAGCCAGGCTACTAGACTTACCCAGTGAAATAATCAATTATTTACTAGATGAAGCCACACCTTATCATTTTAATTATTTAATTATAAATTAGTTACATTAAAATTACTTATAATAAATTAACTAATTACAGAATGATAAAATTAAATGAATAATTAAAATTAAATATAAAATTGTCCCTTATATTTTTTCTCTAACACCGTGCTCATTTGACAGGTTGGAAGAAATAAAGATTTATATTAAAAATATAGATTTTAAATTAAAATAAGATTTTAATATTCAAATAATATTAAATATATACAAAAACTCAAATTTCTTATTTAGAATTGACTTCTACAGTAAGTATTAAATAAATTGATGTATTTCTGACATACTCTGTAAATACTTCTTTTTGATGCCTTCTTTTTAGAACAACTTTATTATTTGAAAATATTCCTTCTGGAATATTCTTTTTCTCTTTCTCTCATACTACTGTTTTCAGAATTTGATTGCCGTGCTTTGTCCCTCCTTTTCCTATATAAGGCCTCTCTTTTGGTTGTTTTTTATTCATTCCTTTACCAACTTACTTTATTATTACTATTTACAACACAATACTTATTTTTATATCTTATCTCATTAGTAGTTACAAGAGCGTAATTCTAATCAATAACTTATAACAATATTTAAACCCTACCTCTTATATTGGAGTAAAAAATCACATAGATTAAGAAATACATACCAGATTTTTGAGAGTTTATTTAAAATCCTTAAAATCCTAATAGAAACTTCATACCAAATCTTCTAGACCAAAAGTGTACCTTGACAACCTCTATTACCCCTGCCCCTACCCTCACCCCTATCCCAGCATCACCACCCTCTCAAAAAATCATTTCCTCTCCACTCACCTCCCCTTATAAACCTACTGCCTTTCTCCCCCCTACTTCCTCGCAGCTGCACAAATCACCAACAACAGTTGAGGGACTTGTGAAGGCAATTAGCAACCTAAATATTGGTCTACCACCCCTAACTGCCACTTTTCCACCTCCCCTATCCTCACCTTGTTTGGTACCTCCCATGTCCTCCTCTCCTTCTTCACTACCTCCCTCCCTCTTTGCTACCTCCTCCCCCCTACATCCCTACCTCCCCTGCCCTCCCCTCATAACTATTTCCCCTAAATTCAAAATGGCAATGCCGATGGAGCAATTTTCCTCACCCTATAGACAGGCCAATCCCCTCAGTAATTCAAGACAAACCCCACCCCACATGTCCACACCGTAGCCAGTTAGTATGATAGAGAGACATAGGACACTGCGCAACATCATTGAATTTACCAAATCTATACCAACCCTTGAAGTTAATGGTAGTAACTACTCAGATTGGCACAGCAATATAATGACTTTAATCAAAGATTTTGTTGGAACAAGAGCTTATGCCCTCAATGATGAGAAAGGACCTGATGAATTTCAAGATAGAGTTACTCACTTACTTCTGGTCCATTCCATCTCTCAAAATCTTTGGCATGAAATTTTGACAGACTGGAATGCCCACCAAACATATCTTCACATTAGCAAAAAATTCACTAGATCAAACCATACCTCTAAAATGAGGGCCATATTCAATTTCATCAATCTGAAACAAACTCAGTTTACATCCCACAGTGAGTATTTAGAAGCATTCAACAAATACTTTGATGCAATTGAACGTCAAGGAATTACCTTTGATCATAAAATTTTTAAAGCACTCATGTCCCACGCCTTATTACTGTCATCTCTTAAGGACCTTTATTTTGATCTCTGTGCTGCTCTGGATAACCACTCTGACTCAAAATCGGCCACCTTTGAGGATTTCTGCCAACTCATGCCAAGTCTAGTCCAAAATAGAATTGTTTGTGAAGGCATCTCACCACCACCTAATGCATCCTTATCAGTTGAACCCTCTCTCCATGCCACCACTCAACCTCAGAGACTGAAAGATTCTTACAGACATCCTGGCGCCCATAGAAATTGTCATGAATGTCACTTCACTGCTCATGTTGTAGCTCATTGTCCTTACAACCCTCATTCTTCCAATTTCTCTGCTAAACTATACATTATGCGTGAACATGTGGCTGCTTTTGCTTCTGATCCTAATGCCAGGAATAAACAAGTCTATGTTCAATTAAAAAACCCTCAACGTGGTCCCATTCTTTCTAGAGATGTTCAAATCAAAGCTAATGAACTCACTATCTTTGAACAAAACGTTGAGGCGCTATATGAAATGGTTGGTCAAATTGATCTGAATAGTGCTTAATGGTCTCCTGATGTGATTGCTGATAACTAATCTATCTTGGACAGTGGAGAAACTCATCATGTCACTGGCAATGTAAGCCTTCTCAGAAATTTCAAACTTCTTAAAAAACACATTCCAGTCAAAGTGGCCACTAACAGTCCTTCTTCCTTCATCACTGGTATAGGAGATTTAAAAATTAAAGGGGATGGTAAAATAGTCACTAATACCAATGTCTTCTATTTTCCAGATGTTAGGACAACTCTAATTTCTTTATTTGATTTAGTGAACTGTGGTTTCTGTTTTGGTTTGTTTTCTGAAAATAAAAACGTAGGGATTTATTTTAAAGAGGATTTGATTATGACTGACCGGGTGGAAAATAACAGAAGAAGATGGGTCTTGGATGTAATTAGTGTTAGTACATGCAATCCAAATGATTTTCCATCTTATTGCTACTCCTTGCATCCTTCAATACTTTGCACTGTTAAAAAGAATCATAATATCAACCATCCACCTGCAGCCAAAGGTTCCCTCATGGACTGGCATAGAAGACTGGGACATATCAGTGTCAATATTATCAAAAAAATCATCAATACTGGCATGAGAACTGGGTTGCCACTTTCTATTCCTCCAGGTAAGATTAATTGCAAAGATTATTTAATTGCAAAGAGCACTAGGAAACCATCAGCCACCCGTGAATCAAAGCCAGAATCATTAATAAGTTTAATTTTTGGAGATCTAGTTGGTCCCATAGATCTCACTATTCATGGTTCTAGGTGGGCTGCAATGTTTAGGGAAAGCTCAACTTCCTATGGTGAGGTATTTTTTCTGAATGCCAAATCTGAGGCAACTTCTTGTTTTTTTTCTTTCTATAAAAAATTAGAAAATATAACTGGGAAGAAACTTAAAATTTTTGCACTGATGGAGGTGAGATGCACAGCAATAAAATGGCTCAGATCTTGGCCAATATTGGTGCTACTCACGAAGTCACCTGCCCACACCATCATGAGCAAAATGGAACAGCTGAAAGGTTCAACAGAACAGTTGATGAAATTGCAAGTGACTTACCAGAAACATTCTGGGGCCTGGAATACAAATGTTCAGCTCATGTTTACAACCGAATCCCAAATGTTAAAACAGGTGACAAAACTCCTATTCAACTGAAGTACAATGCAACCCCAAACTTTTCCAATTTTCACATTTTTGGTGAAACAGCTTTTGTTCATATTCACAAAGAAACTTGCCAAAAATTAGATCAATGTGCTTTGATTTGTAAGTGTGTAGGTTATTCTTTAAACAATGCTGGTTAGATTTTTTGGCATGAAGAATCAAACACCTTTTTTGAATCTGCCATGGCTGTTTTCCCTGGTGACCGCCTTCCCACTCATGACACTGAGTTCCAAGTTCCTACAACAACAACTTCAAAAGGATCTCTTCAATATATTCTCAAAAATCTTAAATTAGGTGATTTCAGAGATGAAAACACACTACTGTCACAAGAAAAAGCTGTTACATCAATAGTCAATAAAGGTTTGTCACACTCTGATATTATCCCCAGAACTCATCTACAGGCTATGCTCTCTCCTGATTTTCAAAAATGGGAACTGGCATGCAGAAGAGAACTAGCTAACATGAAAAACATGGATGTTTGATATAAAGAAAAAGTCCCACCAGGCAGCAAAGACACCAATGCAAAATGGGTGTTCACCATCAAAAATCCTTCTTCAGACTCACCAACCTACAAGGCATGCTATGTAGCAAAAGTTTTTCTGCAACAATATGGTATTGACTTCACTGAAACTCTTGCCCCCACTGCAACTTTTGCTTCCCAGCGCATCCTCTTAAATCTTGCAGCATACCACAAATGGCCTGTAAAATCTTTTGATGTCACAGAAGCCTATCTTCAAAGTCCAATTGATGAAGCTATATGGGTACATCCTCCTGAAGGTTTTCAACTGAAGGATAAAGACAGTGCTCCCCGCCTGAAGAAAGCTCTATATGGCACTAAGCAGGAAGCAAGATGTTGGTGGTTACACATTGCTGACAAACTTGACTCTTTAGGATATAAAGCTAGTCAATATGACAAAAGTTTCTATGTTTTAAGGAAGAAAGGTTGTTTAGGTGTAGTTTGGATACTTTTTGATGATGGAATTGTGACTGGAAGTAGTGAGGAGGTGTTGAAGGAGCTGGAGGATGGTTTAGATGGATCTTTAAAGGTAAAATGGAATGAAAAGGTGGATGGCATTGTGGGCGTAGGTATTGAAGAGGTCACTGAAGGCTTTAATCTCAACAATTTTCAGCTAATTAACAAAATTCCAAGAGAACATAATCTTTCAAGACTAGGCACAAGATCTCCTTTACCTAAAAAGTTAAAAATCAGATTGGCACCAGATGATGAAGAGGTAGTTGAAACTACCAAGTATCTTTCTATTTTAGATGCTCTCAGATATGTAGATGTGGCAACTAGTCCTGATCTTTCTTTCCCAGTAAAATTCCTTACTAGATTCTCTTCCAAGCCAAAAGCTACTCATTGGACAGCTCTCAATCACCTCTTACTTTATGTGCAATACACTGCCAAACTTTCTTTTCATATTCATCCTGACAGATCCAGCCCCCTTGAATTATTCTCTTACACTGATGCCACATGGAACAATTATGAATAAGCCAGAGCCCAATATTTTCATTTATTACTTCTCAATGGCTGCCCTGTTGTCTGGACATCAAGATGTCAACTAACTGTCAGCCACTCATCTATAAAAGCTGAATATTTTTCTCTTAGTAGTGGAATGAAGGATGCAATTTTGATCTCAAACTTACTTCAAGATCTGTACCCTGATCTTCCACCTGTCAGGCTTCACTGTGACAATAAAGGGGCTGCCTCCAATGCAAAAAATAATCCTTTAGAAAAGAGGACAAGACATATTAGTAGGTGTTATTACTTGGTAAATGAACAGCTCTTCCTTAAGAAAGCTTTTCTAGAATGGGTTCCAACTGTAAAAATGTGTGCTGATATTCTAACCAAAGCACTTGGCCCATCTCTAACTTTCAACAAAAGGAAAGATGTCTTTGTGTGGTGATATATGGTGGAATGGGGGGATTATTATTATTATTATTATTTCTTTCTTTCATCTTCTTTCATATTTCTTTTTCTCTTCTATATTTCTTTTCTTTTTCTTATTAATTTTTGATGGTTAATTACAAATAGGGAGGATATTTATGTTGGAATAGTTTAAATGACTATGTGGGGGGGATGTTATGTGCCTAAGCACCTTATGTACATAGTCATTGTGATATAGACTGTAGTAGCGGTGTCTCCTGTTCTCTGGTTCTTTCCGGAGCTCTACAGGCTGACACTGTGCTACATGACTCAGTCCTGGGGATACCTAGGCTGACATATATACTGATTTCACATTGAATCAATTTTACATAATTAAATAAATGTATGTAGTGTAGATAAACGTTTATTTTTAGAGGTAAAAATTTAAAATTTGATGCTAATGTCACTGTGCAATACAGGGGGCGGACTTGTTAGAAAGTCCATAACCTTGGACTCAAATTCACCACAGATTAAACAAACATTGAGCTATTGAAAAAGTAACCATAAAATCAAGAATGAACACCACTCAGAAGAACAGTTTTAGGTGGGTCTTCAAGTAGAGTTCAGTCTGAGTTCAGGTTGGGGACTTGCTAGCAAGTCCACCCCCTATATTGCGTAGTGTGTGATGAGTAGCCTTTTATTTACCAATATATATGATGGTGATGATGGGAATGTTTTAATTAATTGATATGATGATAATGATACTAATGTTTTTATTTATTAATATGATGATGATGATAGTAATGTTTTTATTTATTGATTGATATGATGATGAGGGTAATGTTTTAAATTATTTCTATGATGATGATGATGATGGTAAAGTTTTTGTTTATTCATTATTGATTTGATCTGATTATGATAATGGTAATGTTTTTATTTATTGATTGATATGATGATGGTGTTAATGTTTTAAATTATTGTTATGATGATGATGATGGATTATTTTATTTATTTATTTATTATTAATATATATATATGGTGATGATTATGGTAATTTAAGAGAGATAAAAAAGCAAAATGGAAAATTGAAAGAGAAAGAGAAAAGAAAAATGTCACCTAAAGCAGTTGATGAAGACAGTGTAAAGCATGTTGAGAAAAGGAAAGAAAGATATAAAAAGCAAAGAAGAACAGAAAAAAGAGAAGAAAAAAAACAAAAAAAAATCCTAGAATGTTTTTTAGTCGGTGCTGATGAGTCTGAGGCTGGGTGGGCCATGAATTGTTGGTCTAAATTTGGAGGAAGAAAAAAAATTAGACCAAAAAGAAAGAAAACAGAAAAATACACTCATTTCCCAAGGGGTGTTGGAGGATTTAGGTGCTGATGAGTGTGGGGTGGAAGAAGAAAAAATAGCAGAAAAAAAGAGAAAGGAGAAAGCATAAGCAGTAAAAGATGAGTAAGGGAGACAGGAGAAGTATTAATTACTGAGAGGTTTTGGAGGATTGTGGATGGAAGTGCAAAAGTCAATTTGTGATGGGGTAGGTGTGTGTATTTGAGGGGAGCTTGTGGGTGTCTGTGAGAGAAAATGGTGTGGTGGAAAAGTGTGGGCAGGTGCAAGATGGATTAGAATAGAAAAGAAAAAAAGAAAAAAGAAAAAAGAAAAAAGAAAAAAGAAAATGATTGAAAACTTACCAGGGTGGACTGAGGAGAAGGGTGTGGGTATGTGTGATGTGCAGGGGTGGAGCTGGAGTTGGTTCAAGAGCAGAGGGGGTAATTTATCTTAGCAGCCAAATATGCTAATTTTTAAGAAGTTAGGGCACTAGTTCTTTTATATATATAGATATATATAAGAGCTTCTAACCTTTGAAGTGATACATTCCTGTGAGTAGAGGCGCTCTAAGTCAATATTACAGATTGTTAACTAACCTGCAAAGATAAACAGAAAAATAAGAACAGCAGATAAAAAAGATAAGCTCAATTATGGGGAAATTTTATCTTATACAAAGATATATATAGTGCTTTCCAACTGTACTGAAAGTTCCATTCTTTGAAAACATTTCCCTATTAGTTAAAAGTAATTAAAATAACTACTGGATCACTAATTTTAATATAATGAAGTTAATATATATGCATTAACTAATTTTAAACCCTTCCTCATTATCTGAAGCTTTTAATTATAATGAGTAAACAATCCCCATTGAATGTTGAAGTTTGTTAAATTTTACTCAATCAAGTGGTTTAGTCATGATATCAGCTATCATATCTTCTGTTTTGCAATATTTTAAATCAATTTTTATGAGGTCACTTGATCTCTTACCCAATTAAAATGAACCTCTATGTGTTTTGTTTGTGAATGAGCAATTGGATTTCTGAATAAGGCCATAGATTCTTGATTTTCACCATATAGTAAGGTGTATTTACAATTATTAAGTCCCACTTCATTCAATATTCTTCTTAACTACACTCTTTCTTTTCCTGCATCTAATAACACTTTATATTCCACTTCAGTTTCTGAATGTGAAACAGAATTCTACTTTTTTCATTTCCATGATACAGCATCATAGTTTAACATAAAAACATAACCATTAGTTGATTGTCTAGTCAGTTCACATCCTGCCCAGTCTGAATCAATAAAACCAGTTTTTTCATTTCTTACTATCTTGAAACTTTCTATAGTATTTATTGCATTACAATTACATATGTTAGCTTATAATTAGCTGTCCCTTTCAAATATCTCAGAATCTTTTTAAATGCATTCCAGTGAGATATGCCTGGTTTTGTTAGGAACTGTGACAGGACACTAACAGGAAGTACTAAGTCTGGACATGTACATTGATAAAGATAGCCAAAAATACCAATTGCAGATATGTATTCAAGATTTAGGCTGAAAAATTCTCAGTTTTCTGTATTGGTTGCATTTTGTAACATGAATGTTTGATTGTCTTTGCAGTCATCTATTCCATCCATTTCCATTGTGTCACTGATATATTGAGTCCAATATAATGTTAAAATTTTCTTTGTATGGTTACATATTATTTTCATACTGAGTAAGAAGGTTGCTGGTCTAAAATCATGCACTTTTTAATCTTGTGATAATTCATGAAAAAATTCATTAAAATTATCTCCCAAAATTTCCATGTCATCTACCCATATGTAGATTTAAAGTGGTTTAGTGCTAACATTTCTGATTAATAGACATAAATCTGATGTGCTAACAATAAACTTGTGTTTTAAGAACCAGGATTTTGCCTCTTTACACCAACATTGAGGAGACTGTTTCAACCTGTATAAAGCCTTTTTTAGTTCTATTGAGATTTTGTTATTTTTCAATCTTTCAATTTTTTCATCTGAGTATTTTCCCAAATCTCACATGCATTCAATTAATCCATCAGGCAGTGACAAGTAAACTGTTTCATCTAATGAACTATAAAGAAATACAGTCTTAAAAAGCAACTGAAAAAAGTTTAAGTCATTGTGTGCAGAAGTTGATGTGAGAGCTCTGAGTGTAATGATTATTCCAGTTGGTGACAACATTTCATCAAGGTCTAGCCCATTTTTTTTGCAAAAATCCTTTTGCAACTAATCTTGCTTTTTACTTTCATATTTTTCCATTCCCATCAAATTTTGTTCAAAACACCTGTCTACATGGTATAGCCTTTTTACCTGTAGTATTCTTTTCTAATGACCACACATTGTTTTGTTGAAAAGATGTCAATTCAATATCAATTGCTTCTTTCCATTTATGTGAGTTTGGTCTTCTCATAAAATTTTTATAGTGATTTGGATCTAGGTTTTTTTGAGTTGCTAGATTTTCTAGTGTTTTTTGCATGCCTTATAATAATTGAACTAAGGCTGTTTCATCATCATTATTGTTAAGATGGGGCAATTTTAAAGGGTTGGTTCTGGTGGTGGACCAAGTCTTAGTGTTAGTCAATGTGGTTACTGGTTTGTACTTTGATGTGTTTCATTCTCTAAATTTTCATTTTCTTGATACTCAAGGACATAAAATATTCTTCTTTGTTTTTTGCTTCTGCGATGTTGTAGTTTTTATGATTATTAATTTTTCAGGCAATTTATTGAAATTTCTGGAAGGAAAGTTTGTTTCATCAAATTTGACATTATGTGAGATGATGATTTTGTTTTCAATAATAAATAGTAAACAATAGTTATGATTGCCTTCAGTATATACTAGCATCAGGCATGGAAAAGCTTTTTGAGAGAATTTTCCTTTTCTTGTTGCTCTAGGTATGTGTGCATAAGCTGCACATCCAAATGGCCTTAGATGATCAAGATTAGGATCTTATCCAGTCCACATTTTCATTTGGGAGCTCATGTCAGATGCCTTTCTGGAAGTGAGATTTTAAAGATAGATTTCTGTACATACAGCTTCCTTCCAGTATGATAATGGTAGACTGGATTGTTGCAGCATGGCTTGTTCTCTTTCAGTGGTGATTTTGTTACCTCTCTCTGAAACAGGCCATCAGTTACTAGTTGTTTTATTGTTGTTTTACTTTAATTTTCAACTAATTTCTTGTAGCTTTTGAGGCAGTTAAGTGAATCAGATTTGTTTTTAAGTAAGTACATTGCTCTAAATGTTGTTAGGGCATCTGTAAATTTCATGTAATACTTGAATCCACTTTTATTTTTTGGTGATATATGTCCACTCAGATCTGTGTGTAAAACTTCTAAAATTTTGTTTGGTTTTTGTATTTTACCTTTGAAATGTAACTTAGCTGATTTTGAAAGTGCACATGCCTCACAAAAGAAGTTGTTCTCAATTTTTACATCTGATATAGAAGTTTTTGCATAATGTGTATTTACATGTCCTTAATTAATGGTTGTGCCATTTTTACAGCTCAGATATACATATGCTATGTTTTGATAATGAAGGTTTAACAAAAGTTCCTTCAATTTTAGGTAAACCATTTTTAATTTCAGCTTTAAATTGGTGTTGATTGTTTGTAATTTTAACATGATTTGTTGGTAAATTATTATATGTAACTTGATATCCTTGTTTCCAAAGATCATTTTCTGATAAAAGATCATAAGGAAGACTTGGAACATGCATTGCTTTTACCATAATTGAAATGTCACATTGAGTATATACAACAGTGCCAACACTAGTACTAAGAATATTTCTATCTCCAGCTACAATTCTTTCTTTAAGTGTGTGATAAGTGTGAAATAGAGTTTTATTCTTAATCGTTGTCATTGAAGCACCTGAATCAAAAGTGGTCTTGTTGGTTTGGTCCTTATGATGATTTGCAATGAGAATGTACCTTGAGATCGCCATTACAGATGCCTCTTTTACTTCAGTGTTCTGCTTTTTTGACTGTTTTTTAAGTTTCATCCATTCTGGTTTTAGATGCGGGAATTTAAACCAACATTTGCTGGAGTCATGTGCTTTCTTAAAGTGCTCACATTTTAGTTTTTGTTTTGACTTTGACACAGTTAAAGCAGTGGTTTTTTTGATGTAGTGACTTCATAATTGAGTCATAGATTTTGTGTTTTCAAGTTGTTTGAGCACATATTTTATTGTAAGATTTTTGTGAGTAATAAGAGTATGAAAAGTTGCATCAAATTCTTCAGGAAGGTGGATGAGAAATTCAATTGCAAGGCAGTTATCTGTATACTCTGTTCCCAACATTTTCATCATTTGGATAACATCATAGGCTTCAGCAAGGAAAGTTTTCATGTCTGTTGTAAATTTTAGGTCCTTGAGTGCTCTCAATGCTCTTGCTTTATTGATTGTGGTATTTCCAGCATGGTGTTCTTTTAGTATCTTCCATGTCTTGGAGACATTTGATTCAACTTCTGGATGATCAAACACATACTGAATGTTTTGTTAATTTTACTGTTGAATGACTAAGCTATAAGCTTTTTGTTCCACCTTGTTTTGTTTTTTATAACTTTATTAGCAGGCTGATTGTAAGTTATGTTACCCTTATTGTCAACAGTCTCTTTGATATCATATTCTGTTGTAACAGTGTCAAGCAAATCAGTGTCATCAAGTAATGTTCACATGTACATTGAACAGATAATGTAATTTTTGTCATTGAGTTTACTTGTACCTCCTTCAACTGCCTTTTTTAAAGCTTCTTGAATGTCAGTTGCATTCATGTTGATTTGCTGGTACTGATAACATGTAAGATTTATTTCTGCTTGTTGTTTTTTTGTTTCTGCTAATAAACTTTACAGTTATACAATCCTGTGAGCAGAGGCACTCTAAGTCAATATTACAGATTTTTAACTAGCCTGTAAAGATAAAGAGAAAAATAAGAACAAGCAGACAAAAGAGATAAGCACAATTATTTGCATTTCTAATATGTATAAGTACTGCTAACCTTTACAGTTATACAATCCTATGAGCAGAGGCGCTCTATGTAAATATTACGGATTGTCCACTAACCTGTAAAGATAAACAGAAAAATAAGAACAAGCAGACAAAAGAGATAAGCACAATTATGAGGCCAATCTATCTTATACAAAGATATATATAGTGCTTTCCAACTGTACTGCAAGTTCCACGCTTTGACACCATTTCCCTATTAGTTAACAATAAATACAATAACTACTGGATAACTAGTTTTAGTATAGTGAATTTAATATATATGTATTAACTATTCTTACAGAAAAGAGGTGATAATTATTGGCCAGGCACTATACCTAAAAAAACCAGGGGTGAGATAGCATGTGAAAATGTGTGTCGGAGATGCCAAAAAATTTCATGCTGCAGCCTAAAAAAGTAAGCAAATCTTTTTTTTGGGAGGCTTTAAAGGGACCACCTTTCTATTTTTAGTCTCATTTGAGCATTTTCACCTTAACCAGCTTCCAGAACAATTACGCTAAGTTCATGAATGAGAAGAAGTAATGGTATTCTAACGCTCACTGTATTGAATTAAATAGTGATAGGAACCCAACACTATCCTTTACAGCAGAAAAAAGCAAGCGTAATCTAACACAATCATCAGTGGATGGCAATCACAAGCGAGAAATACGGCTAACTTAATAGGGGGGAACCACTATAAATAGAAAGGTGGTCTCCGTTGCAGCTCAAAAAGGTGGTTTCTTTAAGACCTCCCTATTTTAATATTACTATTTCAGAACGTTAATCCAAATTTTTTTTGGCCTTTTCCCAGCATCTTTGTATGAACAAATATATGAGTATCTATGTAATAATATAAGGGGATTGTCGCTGGTTTAGCGCGCTAAGAGATCGCTATCATTCAGCGCACTTTTGGCGAAACCATCTATCCCAACAACATCTCGCACTTAATTGCGCCGATCAGGTAATTAATTGATATTTGTCCTATCACGCGCCTGGCTAACACACTAAAGCCTAGGAACGCATTTACGTCTGACATCGCGTTTTTTAGTTACCTGAGAAAACCATGCGGGTTTCTGGGATTTTTTTCGCCTCCACCGCACCCAGAGTGTGAGTTTTGGCTAGCTGTCTTGATATATCTGGTCTCTCGCTTAGACTTAACCCTGATTCCCCAAGGTTGACTTCTCTTAACTCACATTCTTAGGGTAGTAGCAAAAGGAATTTTTTTCAAAAAGCCGAAAGCTTTTCCCAGATAGCTGATTTTTTTAAATTGCTTCAAATATCTAGACAGAAAACTATGACATAAGGGAAATTTGCCGACGCTAATGCAGTTATCAAACGTAAAGGATTCTGCCAATTAAATTCATTCCTTTTTTGGTAAAGAGCCGCGATTATTACATTGGCTGGATTAGTAAGACATCATAATTTTTAATGAGATGTGAGGTACTTTAGGTGCTAAAGCAGACTATGGAATGGATGTGAGGTTTGCGAGTGAATTTTCTGAGTAATTCTATGCCCGAAGGGTAAGAAATCTTACAAAATAAACAAAAATAAATGGGGATCAGCAGTTGTAAATGTTGATTTTGCAAATGTAGCAAGGGCTTGAGTTTTGAGTTGAAATGGAGAATTAATTCACTGGGGGATCCTCCAGCCTTTGCAAATATTCCATATTTTTGACTTTGCTCATGAGCCTTTTTACACTGGTGTGGCTAGCCAGAGGAAGGTCAAAATAGCTGTCAATAATCTTCTCTCCTATTAATGTCATTGTTATCATCAACAAAATCATTGCACCAACCCTTTCCTTTGGTTTTATTCTGATGAATTTGGCTAGACTTAGAATTAAGAGATCTGATACCATCTCATTTAGAAAAAATGACTTTCTAGAAGGTCCAGCCAATCTTTTAAGTTGATTAATAATATTGAATTTTTGAAATGAAACTGAGGGTGGACAAGAGATAGAAGCTCTTGCATAGGGGCTTGACTCACCAGTTATTCCAAATTATTACCTCGTTTTAAAATCCTCTTTATTCCTCTTAATGCATCTAATCCTCTTTCAAAAAAGCACAAATAATTTGGTATGAAGGAAGCATAAGGCACTCTCAGAAAACTCCCACGAAGATGCCATGTAGGGATGCCTTTTTGCCCGAGTAATTACGATCTTCCGCTGCAGCAAGTGAAGAAAAATTATTTCCCAAAAAATTGTGTTTAAATTACATCTCAGTCTCTTTTACATGGTGCCACTCTCCTGAAAATTAGTGGTGCAAAACAGCTTTCATGATTAAACTGAATATAAGTCCCAGCTCTGTAATAGGGGGTGTCAGTTCTGGAGAATCCGCACTTAACTTAAGTGTGGATTTCAAAACAAATTAGCAGTTAGAAATCAGCACTTAAATTCTGCAAATAAAAGACTTATTTTAAAAATGGGTGTCAGTTACACCAGAAAGAAAACATGGGCACCTGATAGCAAGTGCCATTCCCTATCTTTGACTTAACTCAATTTCAGCTCATCTGTAATTCTTCTGGAAAGAATGCGCACTAAACAATAAGCATACTAGCTTGTGCTACATCAAATCAAATTTACTCCTAAATCAAAACTGAATATAGGGATAGGCACCTGCTAACAGGTGCCACCTGATTTTTTGCAGTGTTATGACCTCAAATCAACACGTTTTCCTGATTTTTTTTCACAATCACTTGTTGGCCACAGTATCCTTTCCTTACTCAACTGGTCCCAGTCACGTGTGACACACTGACCTCCATCCCCTCATCAATCCTTGGCACACTCCCCTCACTTGAATTCACATCATTTTATTATGAAATTTTGACCAGGCATGTTTCCCTTCTTTTTTACTTATTTTTTGGACCTCTTAATCTCAACTCTTGTTAGGTACCAGTTTCATAATGCCTCCCATAAGTTCCAACACTCAAAATGCAACTCAAAAAATGCTTCATCACAAAAGTCTCCACATAAAGAAAGCCCTTCAACTGAAAAATCAAAGTCTGGGCAACTAAAAAAGGAAGATTATCTCATCATCATCAACTTCCTCAAAATTAAATCAAATTACAATGCATTTTTTTGATGTGAGAAGTCAACCCACATTGAATGTCCACCTTCATCAAAGTTCAATGGCTTCTTGTTGATGGCAAATGAAGTAAAGAAGAAAAAAAAGGAAAAATCAACATCAATCCAAAGCAAATGAAGTAGAAATTCAAAATTTATTAATTAAAATATAAAAAGGCTCATTCCACTGCCTCTTCCACAGGCTTTGGTATTGATGATAATGATTTGGAGATTGGAATTAATACTGTTACTGAAAAGCTCAATTTCATATGTACTTTCTATGAGGAAATGGAAATTTTTTTGGTTCCTGAGTTGATTTCAACCCTTGATTTTTTCAGGATACTACTAAGGATATACCTTCTGGATCTCAACCATTCAATAATCCACCCATCACACCTGCACTTCAAAAACATCAATCCTCTCCAGGCTCTAACTATATTTCAGCTGAAGATGATCCTGACTATCAAGCAGAAAAATTATTTTGGAGAAGATCTGAGTCCTCAGAGCCTCAACATTTAAATGTATTTTTACTTTGCCTTTTTCCATCAATTCTTCACTAAATTTCCCATTCTTTCTTTTCTATTCTCCTCCTACTCAAACTCAAATTTCTAAAAATATTTAGGATTCTGGAAATGAAAATCCTGCTTTGGAAGCTTCTTTAGATCAACTTACTGAACCCTCCAACTCAAACTCCAAACCAAAGTTTCAAGCCTCATCTTCAATGAAATTAAACCATCTTTTAAAATGTGGTAATGCATCAACCAGCTCTTTGGGCTCCCTTGATGATTATTATGAGAAAAAAGACATGAGATTTTTTCACAATATATCTCTTTCAATAACATATTTTTTTTTTTTTTGAATTTAATTTTATCAGCAAATTCCTCTATTGCAAAAAATGCCTTTTATTTTGAAAATATCAAGTTTGATCATATGCTAGTGAAAGATAAGTGGGCCTTAGATTTGGAGGAAATGTTTTTTTCTTCAATCAAAATTTGAAAAAGCCAAATTTGAGGCAAAGGAGATAGAAAGAGTTCATTTTTGCTTTGAGAAAACAAAAGACCATTAATTTCAAAGAGAAATGGCTAGTCTGCATTGGAAAAAAAGATAATATTAGAAAAAAGAATTCATTATGGAATGTATAAAAAATGGCCAATCTTTTGAAGAAATTAAAAAGTTGCTTAACTTTTTTAATTTATTTATTGCTTTTTTATGTAAATTAAATTAAATTAAATTTTTTTTGGAAATTTTTTACATGCTGTCTTTGAAAAGGTTTCAAATATAGATTTTTCTTGGCAAAAATTTGAAAAACTTATATTTACAGCTTGAAAAAGATTTTGAATTATTCCATCTTATTATCTTGTAACTCCTTTCTTCTTTAATGGTGTATATGAAATTGATACATATACAAGCTTCTCAGTGGCCAAATACCTCACCTCATTCTTTTGAAACTCTTCAATATTGAATTTCATATCACATTTCTTAACAGATTTCATAACACATTTCAGAATGAGTTTCATAATGCATTTTAGAACACCTTTCAAAACACATTTTAGAACACATTTAACAGAGAATTTCAAAATAAATATCATTTCCATTTCTCATGCAATTATCCTTTCATATTCCTACAACCATCTTTTTCTATCCTAATTTTTTCCCTTATCATCAAGGTGAATTTTTCTTTTTCATACCATTTTCAAACATTTCTTTTTCACCCTATTCTATGTCTCATTTACCATCAATATTTATTGTATTATTCTTTATTATTATTATTATTTTGTTTTCCTCTTTGCTTTGTCCACCCTTGCTAAATTTTTCCTTTTTTGTTTCTTTCTTGATTTTTTTCCTTTATTTAAGTTCTCTCTTACCCATATCCCAAGTAGGTGCTTCTTAATCTTCTTTTATTCCTTTTACTCACTTTTACTTACTATTTTTTTCTTTTTTGTGTTTCTTTAAGCAAATTGCTTAAGAAACACTCTCAGGACATTTCTGAGTAATTTCTAAGTGTTTTTGGTAAGTTTTTTTTTACTTTTTTTTGGTTTTTTTTAACAAATTGGTTTGGGATCAATTTCAAGACATCTCCTAGTAATTTACAAGCCTCTTAAATGAGTTTTTTTTTTCTTTTTTTTGTTTTGGAAAAGTTTCTAAAACATTTGAAAAGTGTTTACTAAAATTTTTTTCTTTTTCTTTTTTTTAATGGATTGCTTCAGAAACACTCTCAGAGCACTTTTTGTAAGTTTTATTTTCTTAATGAATTGCTTGAGAATCACTTGCACAATGTTTCCAAGTGATTTCTGAGCATTTTCAGTAAGTTTTTTATTTTTCTTCAGAAACTCTTCTGAGCCAATTACTAACAATTTTTTTTTACTTTGAGAATATATTGCCATTTCATCTTCATCTCTTTCAAATTTAGCTTCCCTTTCTTCAAAAAACTTGTCCTCTTTTTTTTTCTTTACTTTCTTCAATCAATTCTTCAAAATAAAGAATAAATATTTTTAATAGATATATAAGTATTTCTCAGGAGAAGAGAGTTTCATACTAAAAGTGTAACCTAATTCAAATGAAACAATGGTTTCAAGCATACTTTGGCCATCTAGAAAATCTCAAATTTTATAAAACTACAATATTTAGGAAAAAAAGCTAACCAAAAGCATTACATAAAAATACAGAGTATTTAACAGCTACTGGAAAGGATATTGTTGTTTTTGTTGTAATTAATGGTTACAAACCTCAATTTATTTTAGAGGTTAATTTGTTTGATTGAGTTCAAGATGAAGTTTTCAAGAAACTATCAGATATTATATTTACTATATATCAGATGGATTTAGTTTGACAATCTTTGAATAATAAAAATATGCTTGGAGGGATTATGTTTGGACTTGGATGAAGACCAGGTTTTAAAAAGGGAAAATCTCTTGGTAAGAATTTATCATGATTTACTTTGATGAAAGATATTTTCTTACACCTATACTAGGAATATATTCTTTACTAAAAATATAAGCTCTAGTGAAATTAAGGACTATTTATAAAGATGGAAAAGCTTAGGATCATCCAATACATTTTTGGCAAATTGACTAAAAAAATAAGATATTTGTGTATTTGAATCTAATCATGAACTAGATATGAAAACACAATTACCAAATTTGAATGATATGGAATGGGTAGAACTAGAAGAAAATTACGTCTTTTCTTTCAATGTTATTATTACATTTGATGATTTTTATAACAAGACTCATGTCAATAAAGATGATTCTGATTTTCTTACATTTTTTAATTTCTGTTATATAAATCCCATCACTTCTCACCCAATTCATTCACATACTTTGGTCAGAGTCCATGGACTATACTTCATGGATAATAAATGTATTATTAAATTTATATTAGGGAATGTTTTTGTGGAAGTGATTTGAAATTCTTCTCAAGATAATCATCAAACAACACCAGCTCCTCCTGGATTAAAATATTGTAAAAGGTTTTATCATTTTTGAATTTCTTTCCAGATCAACCAAACTTTGATAAATAGGGTAAGTAAAGTGAGTTTTGAAGGTTGATTGAAAAGTAAATAATCAGGGAGGGGGGCTAAATATGATAAATAAATGATTTCAAAAGATTCATTTTCTTTTAACAAATTCATAATTAGTTACTCATTAAAGATAATCATAAACTTTAAGTAATGGGCCATCAGAACTTTCTTCTGTATAGAAGTAATCATTAAAACAATTAATTGTTTGAATCAGTTCAAAATACAATTCCATGTCAAATGTATTCTTTGACTTTAGCCAAATCAGAACTCATTGGAAGGTAGTATTCTGAATTCCATTACATTTATTTTGCTGATTATCTTTTTTGATTGTTTTACTTTTTAATTTATGAAATCAAAATGAAAATTTGGTACTCCAGACCCCCTCCCATAGTAATTTGTGGGGTGGTATTGCTTTTTTTTTTTTTTTTGTAATTTGGATCAGAATTAAATTTTATATGCATATAAAAAATTCAAAATGAAAAGATGAACAGATTAAGATAAATTATTTAATCACAGCCTTTGTTTTAAGAATAAAGATACATGTTTTATACATATACTAACTTCTTTTCAAAAAATATAGCTCAAAGGAATAAAAAGCTTTAAACACTTTAAATGGACCCAAATAAATATGTATTGATTCATAAGATGGTACAAAAAAATATAAGTTTGGAATATAAAAAATGTAGTTCTTTCCCTCAAAAAAAAACCATTGCTTCTTTCTATGAAAATTACAAAATTTCACAGAGTCCTTTTTAGTTTCACTGAATGAAATCTCTACCAACAACATCATCTTCTCAGGGATAGTACATCACAGAAGACTATAAGCTCACAAGAGGATACTGTATACCTTTCACTGAATGTGAAAGTGATAGATGAAAATAATAAGTAAGCTAAATAATAGTGGACAACGAGGACTTGGGACTAAGTGGGACAGAGAGGGAAAAGTTACCTGATAGATGAAATTAATAAGTAAGCTAAATAATAGTGGAAAACGAGGACTTGGGACTAAGTGGGACAGAGAGGGACTAGTGAGTGAGTAAGAGAGAAATATTAATAGAGTAATAAAATAAAATAAATAAGAGGAAAAGGAATGGATGAATGCATTGCTGTTGAAGAGCACACGTACAAAGTTACCTGATAGATGAAAATAATAAGTAAGTTAAATAATAGTGGACAATGAGGACTTGGGACTAGCAAGTGAGTAAGAGAGAAATATTAATAGAGTAATAAAATAAAATAAATAAGAGGAAAAGGAATGGATGCGGAATCAGGAAGGATTTCGCATCCATACATAATGCTAGACTATCACATTGTTAGGTTAAAGATTAAAACTTAGGTTAAGGAAAATAGTAATGTGGCGCATTAGTGCGCCTGCTGATTGGCTAATTTAGATAAACAAAAAGAGTAAGAAAGTAACTAGTAAAAAGTATCTATATAAACAGAAAGTTCCAATTACTATTGTGTTTAAAATACAGGAGTAAAGGGATTCAGCTCAACATGTAAATGTTGTCAATGGCACCATATAAGATGACATGTCCTTGAGCTCAATCCAGATACTCAAGGCCAATTTGAATCTACCCAATAATAGGGTAAGGAGGCAGAAAGGCAGATTATGTAAAAGAAACTTGTTATATATCTTTGATATCTTTGGGTTTGACTTATATCAATTCTGCTAGGCCATTATAGAAAATTACTTGTACTGAACTGAACAAGTATTTGATGAAGAAGCTTCAACCAAAGAACATATTCCCAGAAAAAAGATAAAGATAATTATTCCAAGTGATTTTGAAGTAATTTTTTGAAAAATAAAATATATGAGTAAAATTTAGAAGTTTATTAGTTAGAAAAAAATCACAACATAATCATATAGATTCAGAGGATGAAGATATTTTTTGGAATCAAAGATTGAAATATGATGATAAAAAGCAAAAAGAGGCTATCCTCAATTTAATTGATAAGTGGGTTGAAGGGTTGAAAGAAGGAATAGGCAAATTTTTATTAGAAATCAGTAAGATAGTGAGTAAAAAACATATAGAAAGGTTTAATGATGTAGAAAAGAATAAAAGACATCACAAAAAATTAAGTGGAACCTGCTAGCAGGTGCCTATCCCTAAATTAAGTTTTGATTTAAGAGAAAATTTTATTTGATGTTGCACTAGCTATTGTGCTGATTGTTGAATGCACAATCTTTCAAGAAGAATTACAGCTGATCATAAATTGAGTTAAATAAAAGATAGGAATTGGCACCTGCTATCAGGTGCCCATATTTTTTTGTCTGGTGAGAGATATGTTAAAAGACTTTCACAAGGATGTAAAATAAGAAATAAAGAAAGAATTTTTGTAATAGTAGATAATCTGATGGAGCTTATCACAGTAAAAACTAAGTTTAATGTTTTATAACTTTCTTAAAAATCTAAGAATTAATTGAGGCTAAATATCCCAATGTGCCAGTGTGACTGGAAGAATTTTTACCTTTATTCTAATGTCTTTAGAAATACAAGCTTTAGATATATTGGGAGGTGTTTTGACTTCTTTATCTTCATACATCTCTAACAATTGATCTATGAGGTCAGTGAGTAGGTTATGAAGTATAGTGCAACACAGAATCCAGTTGATCACTTCGTCCATTTCAGATTAATTTCTAAGAGAACTTCTTAACTCCCTTAAACTAGAAAAATGATCTTTCAAGATTCCAATAGAGTATTCAATATAGACTCTTGACTTTTCCAAATGATTGTTGAACTTGGAATTTAGGCTATCTTCTGAAGATTTTTCGCAAAAAACAGGAAGTACATACTTTCCATTCACATAAGTAGAATCTTCCAGAAGATACTGATCTTCATCAAAGAATTTTTCAGTTTCTATTTAAATTTGCACTCTTTGGAAGACATAGGAGTCATGGAAGGATCCAGGATATCCAGTAAAGAAAGATATAAATTTTTTGCTGACATCACATATAAGATGAAGAGAAATTGAATATCTATAGAGAAGATATAGCTGTTATTGTTAGTATGAAAAAGAATGAAATGAATTTAAAAATAAGCTACCACTTTTTTTGATCAAAGTAATTGTTTCCACCTTAAACAGGGTTCTGACTCAAAGGAATAGTTTTACCATCAATGAAACTAATACATTCTGGGAAAACTCTGTGCTTGGATAACCTGAGATGATTTGAGTTGCTCATCTTTTGTTAGCCAGGTGAGAAGTGGAGACTCCAAGGAGTTGATAGTGGTGATGCATTGTTTTTTATAAGAATTAAAAGAACCACACCATAAATCAAAGACATTTTACAAATGATTCAAGGTAGCTCCACTACCATTGGAAGCCAAAAAACATATTGTGATGCCTATTCAATTGAAGGAACATGTTGTAGAAAGACTCTTGCAGTTGCCTTGCTGTAAGCAGAATCCAAGTAATTTTGATAAACAGAAGAAAACCCTGTCCCATTAATTAAAGTAAGAGTTCACAATTAACTAAGATTAAGAATCTACTTTAAAATAAATGACAAGCTGACCAATTTATCTAGACAATTTAGAGATGTTGAATTGATGTTTTTTATGTTAGGAGAAATAAATACAAAAATAAATTTGCACTAAGAAAAGTTATCTAAATGATAGACTTATATGTTTTTATGAAGTTTTTTACTTTAGTTAACAGATGATAAAATACAGCCCCTGAAGTTGAGACCTTTCCAATGATACCCTATAAATATATATATAAGATTTTTTGAGTAAAATATATGAAGTGTAATATAAAAATGTTTTTTTATAATGTATTACAACACATGAAATGTTATGCTAAAATGATGGTGTTTTCTTGTTATTACATGTTGTTTTTGATAGTTGTTAAGTTAGACTCCCTACTAATTTCGAGTCTACAGCCTTTATATGCATAGTCAAGTTATGTGCCACATTTTTACTCCAGAGTATCCCAGAGTTTGTACAAAGTTTATCTGCAGTATTCCAGAGCTCATACAGACTTCTGGACTCAACAAGAACATTAAAACCTTGATAAAAACTTTACAAAAAATAAAGATGATATATTAAAATCTCAAAAAAATTTCAATCAAATTTTGGTAGCCAGCCTAACTCTATTGGCTGAGTCAAAAATCATTCAAGTTAAGTAAACTATTAAAAATAAAAAACAATCAAAAATAATTTATAAAATTATTAAAAACATAAGGAAAATAGTAAAAATTTCCTCAAAAATTCCCAAAGGTTCTTGAGACTCCTGAATTTCATTTTCACACATTTTTAAACCTATATTTGCAATTATTGACTGTTAAATAAATGGTTCATCTTGACTTAATTAATTGACCCATTTTTGCAATAAAACCATCCATTCTTTTTATAATAATAAAAAATATTTGAAATTAGACTGGCCTTTCTAATATCCATAATAATTATCCCAAATTCAATTAAAAATATTTTAAGTGCTGTAATAAACTTTAAACTTCCACAACATTGTTGTATTTTAGAATTATTGTGAAAGACAGGGTGATCATGAATAAGCTCAAAAAATTTAAGGAAAAATTCATGGGAAGTCCTGAAGAACTGTCTAAAACTGGGCTCAGATAGGTTAAGAATCATCTGGATGGTGTACTTAAGGGTGTGAAGTCCTTGGGGCTTTTGTGGAAGAAGGTATTGTTTCCTGACCATTTTTGATAAAAAAAGAAAATCTTCTTCAAGATCAGAGTCCAAGAGCAGATCAAGAGCTATGAAAGTCATTGCTTGATGTAATTTATCACAATTTGAGAGTGAGGAAGGCATATCTCTTATATGGTATAAAAATGTAAATGATGTACAATTTTTTTGAGTTATGAAGTGTTATGTTGCAGAGCGCTGCAGTGGAGTGCTGTGTATGAATGGGATGATGTTGACAAATCAGCAAAATGGTACTTTATGGTGAAATCAGCACTTTTGGTTGAGAAAGTGTGTATTTGAGTGAAATAAGTGACTTATTTCATTTTGAAATACACCAGTGTTGGGGCTAGTGTGTATTGGAAATCCACACTTATCTAAGTGTGAATTTTCTAGAACTTTTAAGAATGGCATAGACAGGTAAATAAGTAAAGGTCAAAGAGTCTTATATACTGGTCAGGTATATAGAGATTAGTGGTCAAGTAAGTCAAGGTCAAAGAAGAGATAAAATCTAGTAAGGTCAAGTGGTCAGTGAAAGTAAAGGTAGAGAAAGGTGAATGGAAAATAAAGTATGGAGGCATCCACCTTTTAAGCTAGCAAGGAGATAGCAGATGGGGAAATTAATATTAAAGATGATGCCATTTTAATAAATACACTGTTGTGGACTGTTGGAGGTTAACTCAAGATAATAGGGGGTATCAATGTTCAGGGATCCGCAATTAGGGATCAGGAATTTTTTTTCCCGGGATCAGACATTATTAATTGCGGAAGATTCTTATCCACTAGCCCCAGGGCTAGTGGATAAGAAATCCACGATAATGCATTATCCCGCCTCTTATACCCCAATTTCCATTCCTAATTCCTGATCCCAAACTCATCTCATCCATGATGGATTTTTAAGAAAGTCACATGACTTATAATTGCTGATGCCATCCTTAAGTATTTCCTCACTCTATGCTACTTAATTTTGGTGGCGAACACTTAAGTTTTTTTTCTATCTACACACCCCAACTGCACATTTGGCGGTGAATTCCCACTTCCCTCATCACATAACCCTTCCACCGGCAACAATGAAACACCTCTCTACTAGGAAGCTACTTCACTCAACAATGAATGCTATTACTTTTCTTTTAGTTCTTTACTATAAATCTGACTCTGATTTGGAAGATGCTTTAGCTTATATGTGTTTTCTTTCCAAAAAGCGTTACATCATCACCAGGGGGCCAAATCTTTATCATGATCCCCAATATGATCTGGCCTCCATTCTCAACATTCCTCATTTAAACTTCACACAACGTTTTAGAACTTCTCCCGATTCTTTCTTCAAACTTTATCAACTCATCTCCAATCATCCTATCTTCCATAACAATTCTCATAACAAACAGCGTAATCCTGCCATCCAACTTGCTGTTGCTCTATGTCGCTTTGGCTCAAATGGAAATGGTGCTGCCGTAAGACGTTTGAATAATCTCTTTAACATAGGATATGGTACCGTGATATTATACACCAAGCGCTGTATGATTGCTATCCTTTCCCTCAAGTCTCAAACTCTTGCTTGGCCAACTCCAGAACAGTGACTTGAATCCTCTCAAGTAATGCAAGCTGAAGGTTTCCCTGGCTGTGTAGGTTTTGTTGATGGCACAACCATCCCTTTGAGTCAAAAGCCTGCAATTACTCTCCAACATTTCTCTTCACCCTTTTAATTTTTAATTTTTATGTTTTCATACTTTCCAAATGTCCTCTTTGTGTACTTTAATCACTTGGTTTTGTATTTTGGTTTGTTGCATATTCATTTTTTTTTTTGAATTTACGGTGAATATCTTTTTTTTGGATGGCTCATTGGTTTTCTTTCACCAGCTCAAAATGAAATCGCATATTTTCTGAAATTGCATATTTTGTCAGTGATTTTTTTTCATTCATCCCTCATATCCTTTTCCTATTCTCCTCCAACATCCCTCAAACAATTTGGTTTTATTCATTTTGTCATCTCATCTCTCCAGGTAAGTCATTTTATTCTTTTTTTTTTGATTTTTTGATTACTAATTATAATTTTTTTTGTTTTTTTCTGTTTATTTTATTTTTTTTATCTAAATTTTTTTTGTAAGTGGTTATTTTGGATTTCAATGGTATAATTAACCTTTTTTTTCTCTCCCTCTTTACTTTATTTTTTAGCTCCATCACCCTACTCTTCATCCCTCCTTGGCATTGTCATTATCCCCCCTTTCCCTTATTTCACTTTTTTTTGGCTCCATTTCATTGAAACACATACATTGCACATTCTTTATGCATTTCACTTACTCCATATTCAATTTCCCCACAATTCCAACATCAATCTTTCTCACTCTATTTTTCCTACTTTTCAATCAAGGTAAGTTTCATCTCCTTTTTTTCATGCCTATATGATATCTCATTCCTTTTATGAAAACTTCATACTTAAATATATGTATGACTCTTATCTGGATAACAGTGAACTTATAAAACTCCTTTTGATCTCATCTTCATTACCACTTTTCAAGTTTTTGTAAAATTTTGAAAATCAGACTCGGAATTAGGGTTAGGTTTATTCAAATCTAATGTTCTTTTTACTGAAGATTCTCCTGAAGGCTACCTTTTATTTCCTGCAAACAGATTTGAATTTGATTCAGTGGTTGCTGAGATATTGACCCTTAAAGTTGAGCCTTTTTTTTCCCAATTTAAATTTTTATTTCATTTTTTTATGTAACAAATTAGGGTTAGGTTTATTTAAATCACATGTCCTTTAACTGAAGATTCTACTAAAGCATATCTTTCATTTCCCACAAACAGGTTTGAATTAGGTTCAGTGGTTGCTGAGATTTTGACCTTTGAAGTTGAGCCTTTTTTCCAAATTTCACTTGTCTTATTTCACATTTTTATATTGCATATTTAGAGGATAAGGATTCTGAAACTCTTATATGATTATTATCTAGGCATTTCAATTATATAGGCATATATTTGCTGGTCAAGAATATCACTAAAGCTCAAAAAGATGAAGATTTTTGCTTATGGGACACTCTACCTTCCTTTGACTCTTTTCTTGCTTTTCAACTCAACAAGCTCTGTAATAAAGCATTTGAAAAAAATCATGAACTTGCAACCAAAGTTGGAATACCAAATCGGTGTGACTCCGAATTGGAAGATATCAGCCACGAATATCTTTTATTTTCTAATGTTATTATCACTCATTCTGGATTCCACAATAGGATTCATATCGATAGGAATGATGCCAATTTTCTTACTTTTGGAATATTCTCATATATCAATCTGATAACTGGCCACCCAATACCATCTCCAGCTAAAATCAAAGGACATGGTTTATATTTTCCAGACCACCAGTGCATCATTGATTTTGGTTTGGGAAATGGTATCATCGAAACTATTTGGAATTCTTCTAAGGATAATCATCAAACGACCAAAGCTCCTCCTGGTTTGAAATCCTGTCAAGATTTCACTCATTTTGGTTGCTCATTTCAAATCAGTAATAAGTTGATACAAAGAATCAATAAGGTAAAGAAAGAAGGTAAAGTTATTCGATTTAAAAAAACTTTATCTAGATCCAAAAAGTATGGGGATTAGAGTTGTCATCGAAAATTTTATATTTTTCCATAAATTTTTAATAAATATTTTTTATATATCAATTTTCTCAAATAATGTGATGAGCCATCGACCTTGTGTTGTATAAAAGGTAATCATGATAACATTTATTTGTTTCATGGGGTTCCTCTTTCCTATACCTGTAGAAAGTCCCAAACTTATGTTTCTCGACTTGGTCTGCATTTTGGCTTGAGGGATTGTCATTACTTTAAACTAGGGAAATTGATATATATTAGATATTTATTTAATAATTTATGTAATTATATTAAATTTAGATGACTTCCACCCCTTACTTCAATAAAATGCAGGGGGGGGTATTGCCAAATTTTCAAATCTGACATGTGAAATTGATGACTTAGAAAAATTTTGGTGATACCCACCCCTTGCTTCAATAAAATGCAGGGGAGAGTATTGCCAATTTTTTTAAACAGATATAGAATTTTTTTGACTTGTAAATATTTTTGTGATACCCGTCCCTTACTTCAATAAAATCCATGGGGGGTTGTGCCAAAATTTTTTATAAGACTTGTGAAATTCTTGACATGTAAGAATTTTTAGGATACCGGTAAAATGCAGGGGGTAGTAAAGCCAAATTTTCATATAAAACTTTCAAGATTCATGACATGAAAGAATTTTTGTGATACCCACCCCTTACTTCAAAAAAATCCAGGGGTGGGGGATTGTCAAATTTTCAAAGGAGACTTGAAAATTTTATTTAAAAAAAGAATATTTAACATTAAAATACGATATTTCAAGAAATACAGAAAATAATTGTAAAATTTATGTACAAATAAATATGAACACATGAAGTGTGAAAGAAATAAAAGAAACTAGTCAACAAAAAATCTCATTAAACGTTCTATTTCTTCAACAGATTTTTTTGCTTTAATGCATTCGATCAAGAAATCTTTCTTTTTAGAACTTTCTTGGAGATCATGCTTATACTTCATCTGTTCCATTAAGTTTTGATGCTCGAGTGTTTTTTCCTTATTTTTGGATTTTTCAATACTAAGAGTTAACTCAAACTTCTTCTCCTCCAAATCTTGGGCCCTACCATCCTTCTGTAAAGAGAGCTCAAACTTCTTCTCCTCCAAATCTTGGATCCGATCATCCTTCCGTAAGGAGAGCTCATACTTCCTCTCTTCCAAATCTTGTACTCTGTCATCCCTCCTTAAAGAGAGCTCGTATTTCTTCTTTTCAAAGCTCAGTGTCTCTTTAGCAATTTCCACTTGTTCTAGAGTGAGAATAAAAATTAACATAAAGTAGAAGAAAAGCAGAGTAAAGTAATAAGAGGTATGATATCACTTACCAGCATCACGTTTCTCTAAAAACTGTTCCATCGAAGAAAAAGGTGTTTGTGATGAAGTATCACTTTTTCGTCTTCTTTGGGAGAGGAAATTTAGACTAGTTGAAGCCCTTCTCTTTTTGTTCAACGTAGCATTTTCCTCCTCATCATTGTCACTAGCTTCAGACTCAGTTGATTGAGGATCCTGGGTTTGTTCATCAGCCTTTTAAGAAATAAGAAAAAGATAAGTAAATAAAAAAATAGAATTGATAAGATAAAAGAAACAGACCTGAGTTAGATTGGTTTGGGTTAAATCGCCAATAGGATCAATAGCAAAGCTATCTAGATTCGTAGAATTTAGAAGAGGGGAGTCTTGAGTGGAGGAAGAGGATGGGAAAAGATTTGCTTCGACATCATGTTCGGAGATAGGATCTTCTCCATCCAACATGTTTACAGGATTAACATTGGCTCGCTCTCCAAAAATTGCATCCATCTCTTTAAAGTAAGGACATAAAGAATCAAGTTTATTGTCTATGGATTTTATACCCTTAGTTATATCAATGTCAGTAACCCCAAAACCAGTGGAAGATGAAAGAGCCTTTGCCTTCTTGTATTTTGCTTGATAATGCTTGAAGCGTTCAGACATCTGTTTAGGCAAAAGATCAATCCTTCCCTTGGTCTTATTGCGTAATTCATTTGCCATTAGAAGATAGCCATTAACTTTTGATGTGGGGGGCCGTCCTACTTTAGTGGCATACTCAGTACCAAAACAAGAATCATAGTTAGATTTGGTTTTCAGCCAGTTGATAAGAATGAGATGTTCATCTTTTTTTAATTGAACAGTCTTTGATTTCTTGGCTGAGCGGGGGAAAGAGGAAGTAGTGGGAATTGAAGAACAACTGGGTGATGGCTGCCTTTGAGAAGATCTAGGATGACGAGGCATGTTATTATAAATGAAGATGAAAAGGAGCAGAAACAAGCAGATGAGATAGCGAGATGAAAAGGAGAAGAATCAAATAGATGAAATGGGGAGAAATTCTGAGCGGATAGAATGAACAGGATGGGATGAGAATGGAAGTGCGCAGCAAGGTAGAAGGCTGGGATATCCAGAAAGTTGTCCAAGATGTGGTTATCAAATATTGAGGATAAAAATGTCAGATAAGAGGTGAACATTGACACGTAAAGTGTCTAATAACCCAATTATTAGCAAAAATAATTGCGGAAGATAATTGGGGTATGCAGATTATTTTCCGCAATTAATTTAATTGCGGATCGGTCAACATTGATACCCCCTAATATGTAAATTACAATAACTAATAAGTAAACAAGAAGAGAATAATAGGCTATCACATTAAACTTTCAACAATTCAACAGAACTGACACCCCCTAATATGCGAAATTCTTCATATCTCAGCTGAAAATTCAGAAAAATATTAATACAAAAAACATCTAGAACCTGCTAGCAGGTGTCTATCTCCCACTCCAGTGAGATCTGAAATGGTTCAGACAAAATATAAAAAAGATCCGTAATTTTTTGGCAGCTGGAACACATTATGCGGCTCTGGAATGGAGCGAAATTAAGGGAGAAATTCATTCTGTGCCACTAAATGGAATTGAAGTTCAGTTTTTTGTCCTTTCAAAAAATTTCTGATTTTTTTTATTTTGTTTAAACCGATGATGATATCCCTGTAGAGCCAGATCCGAAAACATTGAGACAAAAATGAAACTTTTCGAAAATTTATTGACAGCCCGAAAGTTGAGTTGCAGCATTTTTTGACATCTTCAATTCATTTTGTGACAATTAGGTTGACTTCACTTTCGACTCAGATGATGAAAAAGGGCGTAACAACAGAGAAACCAAACCGATTGCCAAAATGAATGTTAGATGTCAAAACAATGCTGGGGCTCAACTTTTGGGCTGTCAATAAATTTTCGAAAATTTTCATTTTTGTCTCAATGTTTTTGGACTTGGCTGTAACTATATTGTTGATTGAAAGCATACTATTATTTGCTGCCTCGCAAAGCTTCAGTACCAAACTCAGTCAGCGCTAAATGCTTGAGCTAAAACTGAGGTAACTCAAAGTTAAGGATTGGAACCTGGTACCAGGTGCTAGCATTGTTTTTCTGGTGGGAACTTCGGTATAGGAAAGATATACTATCGTAATGAACCTCAAAAGAAAAAATGTTTATTTGATCTTCGTCCGTCTATTTTTCTTGGCCTATTTTTTCACTAATGCCATATTTTTGTTGCTTGCCGCAAGGTTCTTGGACACCGACATCGTCGCCGACTTGAATGCAGATAAAAACTAAGCAGATAAACAAAAAATTTGTTTTTTTAAATCTTCTTACGCTTAATTTAACATTTTTTGTATTGTATTGATCTTCATTTAGTTGTTTCCATTGGGCAGTTAGTTTATTGATATGATATAACCTCTTTTGTATATGCGACATTGCGCTGTCAAAACCATGTTAAACGAGTATCTCAGAAACAAAAAGTGTGTCCTTGGCAGCTGGACATTCACAGCTTATCTATGCAGGTATGATTTCTTGGGCTGGGTACCTATTATAGGAGACTAAATACGCCGTTGTAATCTCAAAAGGACAGTGTAGCACCTGAATTTTATTTCGAGTCTTGAATTTTGCCTCTCGGCACCCGAATATTATCGAAATTGTTTACCGTGAAAGCATTTCAACAAATGGATTATTACCATTCCCGACTTCCAACTAGTCGCTATGAAGAAAATTTTCCTCCTTTATACTCAGAAAACAGTGAAGAACCGAGAGCTATTAAACTAACATCAGGAACTGCTCCGGGAGATAGTGTCATTCCAGCGGCAACGGTAAAGAGCTCCTTGCACAGAACAATGAAAAGTCGTCATGTTCAAGTATGTATCACATGTGCTTAAATGATTTGAAAATGGCCTTATGAATATTCATATCATCACCTCTCATCTTAGATGATTGCTATTGGGAGTGTATTAGGAATAGGTGTTTTTATGAACAGCGATGAGGCATTAAGGAATGGGGGCCCTGCAGGTCTACTGATAGGATATGGCTTTATAGGAACAGGTAAGAAAAACAATTTTTTACCAAATATAATTTTATCAGTGCTACAAATCTGGGATTGATAAGTAATATTTTAGTTGTTTGGACGGTCATGGCTTCCTTAGGAGAGATGCGTACGTAATGCAGATTACTTCTTTGACCTTTTCTAACATTGGTGTTGTCCATGACCTCGATCTGCCAGTTTCTCATTTACCCACTGTGGGAGGACATGTGACCCTCAGTCGAAGATTTGTTGATCCTTCATTTTCTTTCGCGGTTTGTTCATCAAATTCTTTAACCTTCAGTATCCTACTGAGCTATATTGTTTTTAGATGGGATGGTGCTATTGGTACAATTGGGCCGTATGTGAGTCAATCCTGTTTTTTGGGGTTACGTTTTACGCAAGTATTGATAACTGGGGTTCCTGCAGCTTTTCCCGTCCATATTTCAGGGTGCATTCGCCTTCTTGCCTACTGGGATATTGATGTTTCTGGCTACATCTGGGTGACCTTGATTTTAATGATTACGACCTGTATCAATAGTGGAGGTGGAAGATCATATGCCGAGTTTGAATTCTGGTATTTTTCCCGCCTGACTTGGCGCTATTATACAGATTACATTAACTATTATTTCAAATCACAGGTTTGGGTGTATGAAGATATCTGCGGTAGTACGTTCTACAGGAGAATATTTTTGAGTGGCTAGGGCTGAAAATTTTGTAATTATTTGGTAGATAATATTGATTCTGGTAGGATTCTTGCTTGGTGAATCGGGAAATTCTATTCTGAGGATTTCAAAGACTAATTTTTGTGAATGCTTTTTTGCAGAGGGCAGTAACAAGTCAAGGCTAGACAACTGGCGTAACCCAGCAGGTCCTTTTGCTCACTTTGCTGATGTTTCCGGACCATGGGGAAAGTTTTTGGGATTATGGTAATAAAATAAAATCCTAAGTTTATAAATGAAGTGAGAATTCAAGCTGAAGATTGGCCTGTTATTTTATACTCATTTCTAACAAAAATATTATTAAAAGGTCGGTTTTGTCTAATGCAGCATTCTCTTATAATGGCGTTGAAATTACAGCTATAACAGCTGGGGAGGTAAAATATTCAAAAAAAAACTTACCCATAGCTATCAAAGGGGTTACCATTAGAATCTGTAGCTGTTACATGATTCTAGTTTTTGTTTTGGGACTACTCATAGCAAGCAATGATCCAGCTTTAAAAGAAAATTCTCGACCTCCGAATTACTCGGGTCCTTTCATTTTAGTCATTCAAAGAAACAAAATGAAAGGCTTTGCATCGTTCGTAAATTTTGTGTTTGAGTAATAGCTGCTCAACATTCTAATTTTTATAATTTTTTGAAGCTTTATGAACGTCGTATTTCTTATTTCAACTCTGGCAGCTTGTTCCACTGATTTGTATGCCGCTTCCCGTTCATTGTACGGATTGGCTTTGTGGGGCAACGCACCCAGAATTCTCAAGGTTACAAATTCCAGGGGGCTTCCTTATTGCGCTTTGATTGTGTCAGCAATGATGGGAATGATAAGCTTTGTTAAAGAAGGGGCATATACTGATGTTACCCATGCACTTGCTGGTACATTTACCCCACTTTTTTCGTATATTGCCCATTTCCTTAAACAATCTCTCAATTTAGAACTGATTGTTCTCGCAAAAACTATGGATTTACAGAAAGCGCAGCCGTAGCAGGCCTGATAACATGGATGTGTATTTTGATAACTTACTTGCGGTTTGATTCTGGTATCAAAGGACAAGGTATAGATAGAAGAGTTCTACCATATCATTCATTGCTAGTAAGCATTCTTGATTAAATATTTATTTTATTAATCAATTAGTTGCTTTTAATCAAAATTGATAAAAAAAATTAGGGCAGAACAGGAGCTATATACGGCCTATGCATTTGCCTAGTCATTCTATTATTAGGCCCCCTTCAGCTTTTTGTTAGTGATATTTCGTCTTATGATTTCTGTAAATATTTTACCTAACAACTCCGATATACAGGTATCGGGAGGAAGGTCAAGACTTACCTTTGCTTCTAGGTTTGTAATATGAATCTGACTCTACATCTCACAACAAAAAGGTTGACTATTGCGCTTTAATGTTAGCTATTTACCTGTTATCATGTTCTTACTGATGTACCTGGTCGCTCGAATGTACTACGCCTACAAATGTATAAATTCAAAGCCTTTAACAGCGTTTCAAATGGTAAGTTGCATCACATCAATAATTTCTCAAGTGTGATTTCAAATGAAAAAATTGTTGTTTTACATCTTATTTAATTTACCAGGACTTCTACACGGATCTTGTGAATGAAAGTAGATATCATGAAGACCCAAAGCGGGAAAAACCATTTACTCTATTGGAAAAAATAAAATATGTGAGAATATTATTCTCAAATTTTATTAAGTAGTCAAAAATAATTAATTTCCCTCTAAAAATCTTAATTTTTTTTAAAAGTGGTGGGACTAGGCCAATATGATCAGGCCTTATTATAAATTCAGCTGAATAGCTCGGGATTGGTATTTTTTGTGCATAATTTCTAGAAAGAATAATTTTATTAAAGGAATATCGCATAATAAAATAATTTTTTAGAGCCAGAAACGTCATGAGAAACTTGATCTTAAACTAGAAAAGAAAAATAAGAAATTCAGGGAGACAAAATGAAATGGAGAGACTATATTTGAATTCCCAAGCCACCTTTTGAGAAAGTTCACACAATTCATATTATTAAAAAAGAAAATAAAACAGGCACAGGAGTGATTGAGAGAAGGGAATAGAAATATTGGTACCCCTTTAGCTGGAACAATAAATCATGAAAGTTTAGTAAGATTAATGAAAGCCAAAACATCATACATCTATTATAGCTATTATTCTATTCTATTATTGAATTGCATAATAGAATTTATATTATGCGTAATATACTATTATTCTATTGTCAGAATGAATAGATAATAGCTATTCCATTATCTATTATTCTATTATGCATAATAGATGATAGCTATCTATTATTCTATTATGCATAATAGATAATAGCTATCTATTGTATATATTTCTATTATTCATATACAAACAAGATGACATATTCATTATCAAGCAACACATTGCATGGAAAAGAGTTGAAACAATATTACTTGTTGGCTTGTGTTCAATTTGAATATAGGGCTTTGAGTAGTAGATAGTGTAACTGAAAGCCAAGTTTAAAAGCTGTAATTCAGCTGAGTGGATGCAGCAAGTGGAAGAGGCAGAACCCTTAGGGCATCTACCCCTGTGTCAGTAAAGTTGTTTGGTATGCATACTTTACTGACTTTTGAGCACATATTTATCCTCTGTGTCATTAAAGCCCCTCATTAGCAATTAATTTCATTACATATTAGGGGATATCAATGTTAAGGGACTTTTGTCACCCCACTGTACATGCTCTAAGTGGGGGGGGGATGTCATGTACTTAGTCATTATTTTAGATATCACTGGGCATAAAACTGTGTCATGTTTGTGTTTTGGATGTTAAAGTCCCACACTCAAAACATAACACAGAGTCTTGCTAAAATTTGTGACATGGCAACCTGTACTTGTCACATTTTTTGCAGGACTTAATGTCTTGTAAAGCAGTGTGACACAGGGTGTTGCACAATGTCATATTTTAGTGCTGGAAATGGATACCTAAACTTGAATCTTGACACAGTTTTTCCCACAAACCCTAAGAGAACACAGGCAAAATTTTGTCACATTTGCATTTTGGGTGGCAATGTCCTGCACTCAAAACAAGACATGTATTTTCACAAAAAAGAATGACATTGTGACCTGCCCTGTGTCTAGATTTATTGTGGGACTTGATGTCTTGTAAAAATGTGTGACATGGGCTCTTGCACTATTTCATGTTACACCACACAATATGGGGGGCTGACTTGCAAGCAAGTCCCCAACCTTGGACCCAAACTCACCACAGATTGAACACACATTGAGCTATTGATAAAGGAACCATACAATCAGGGATGAACACCACTCAGAAGAACAGTTTTAGTTGGGTGTTTAAGTAGAGTTCAGTATGGATTCAGTATGAGTTCAGTCTGAGTTCCATCTGAGTCCAGGTTGGGGACTTGCTAGCAAGTCCACCCCCTATATTGTGTAGTGTTATATTGTGGGAAATTGAACCCTAAAATGAAAATGTGACACAATTTTTTCACCAGTGTATACTGCTGTAGTGGTTCAGCCATATTGGTAATTATTGGTGAAGCCAGCCAACAAAAGGGCCACTTAAGCACAGCAATTTCAGCACCCCAGAATTGAATGATCTGGAACTAGTGACAGATACTCTGTTTTTGGCTGAAATTCTAAATTTCCCCAAAACCTACAATGCACCACCACACTGACACTAGGTCATCCCCCCCATCCACTTCATCCACCTGGCTATTCTGTCTATTTCATCAACCACTCCACATTGGCAATTCTCACCACTCTCAGCCCTCTCATCCATAACCACTGACCCCATTCTTCAGTAAGTCAAAAGTTCTTTCTTTCTTTCTTTCTTTTTCTTTTTTTTTGCTATTTTATTTTGCTGATTTTTTTCTTGATTTTATTTACTCTTTCTTTAGCTACTGCAGCCAGAATACACTCAAACTGTCCAAAACAATCCTGCATCCAGAAAAGAAACCACAATCCTGGTTCTTTTTTTTTTCTTTTATTTGATTTTTTACCTACATTTTGTTTTTTTTCAATGTCTAAAGGAATGAATGAGCTACCCCTTGTTATCCCACCTCCCAGCTACATTAATCATGACCATAATAAAAATTAAAACAACAAACAGTACTTCACCTCAAACTTCTTCAAATTTTCTCCTTCTGAAGAATCAAGAGTAAATGAAAATTGGATTTCAGATATTAGATCAGACATTATCTATGCTAAAAGGTCCACTGACAACATCCCAGACAGGATTAAATTTTATTTAGAGTTTAAAATCTACACTAACAAGAAGAATAAGGCACCTCCTACCCAAAAACAAACCTCTAATGATTATGATACTGCAATTGTTTTAGAAAAGATACATTCAGAACAAGAAAATCTCTCATTTGTCTCAGAGGCTGAAAACTACAATCTTGAAGCTTTTCAGAAATATTTCATGAAAACAATTAGAGATGAAGAAGAAAGAGTTTTGGAAGAATGCATTCAAAAACAAGTCAACCAAGGAACTGTCTCATGGTTTGGAATTATCCCCCAAATTAGAGAATTCTTCATTCAAAAGAAAATGAAGATTGATAGTATTGAAACTTTGAAGGGATATCTTAGTGTTGCCATAATGGTTTTAAAAAAGGCATAAAACTAAAATCTTACTTAAACACAATTATCCATGACCTGCACTAAAGGTGTGTTCAAAAATTTTTTTCTTTTATTTTAATATGTTGCATGAGCTAGTGTGCTTATTGTCCAGTGCACAGTCTTTCCAGAAGAATTACAGCTGAGCTGAAATTGAGTTAAGTCAAAGATAATGATTGGCACCTGCTATAAGGTGCCCACATTTTTTTTCTGGTGTAGAGAACTCATTGGAAAATGAAGAAAATATTTACACTTCTTCCCTAACTCCAGGAATGCAAATGGGTTCACTACACTACAAAAGATTCAAGGCACTTCTCCAAATTCATAAAAAAACTTAAAGATATAACCCATGGAGAGCTTTTTCACTGTTGCATCAACCCAGCCAATCCACAAGAATACTTCATCTTAACGGTTGAGAAGGCTAACACTTGTTATAAGGCTATTGTATCTCATAAATCATTATGTTGGTGTTTTCTATTTGCTTTTCACTTATTTCTCTAGTTTATATACAGACTGAAAACCCTTGTGGAGCTAATTACTTGATCCCATCAATTTCACCTGAATTTTCATTCAAGAGCATTCAAAAAACCACACACTCTTCTGATCCAGGCCCTTGTTATTAAAATTCTTAACTACTTGAAGTATTTTTCAAGACACAATTTGGTTCATCTTCTCCCAAAGCACCCCAAAAAAGTTTAGAGGAAGAACCTAACTCAATGGAGGCTTTCTTCAGGGAAGCATGTGTCAATATCAAAAATACAAAACTGTGAGATGGGCTTGGAAAATTGGGTCTTACACACTGGCAATATTTCCAAGATTACATTCCTGAAGAGTTGATTAAAGTTGGAACTCATAATGCACTAGCCAGGGCATGTTTCTGAACCTCAAAATAGTATAGTGCTCATGTTAAGGAACTTCAGAAGAGAATGAACCATGGAAAAGGTAGGTGACTTTCTAATTATGATCATAAGGTTTCATTCAAATGTTGCCAGATTATGATCCTCAAATTTATATTTTTTTGTCATCTGAGAATATAAGAAACATCTTTATTTGATTTTCTGAGAATACATATGAATTTAAAATAAAATATTAGTTTTAAAACCTTATTTTTAAGTTTGAGTTGTGAGTTGCAAATAATATTGAGGTAAAGATTTTATAAATTATGTTTGTTGAATTTCTGCTCATCTCATCAAATCTTATCAATCTTAAATTGAATCACAGTGGTGAGTCACTCAATCAATATAACCACCAACTTTAAAAAGTACATGCATTAATTCTTTTTTGAAGAATTTCTCAATAAAAACTCTAATGATATCTTCATCATCTTTCTGTCCAGATAAATGTGCATAATGTTGAAAATTAGATTTCAAAACTTGGAAGGCCTTTTCAATCAGGTTTGGATCTGGAGAATAGACAGGTAGGTAAATTACTTGGCATATAAATTTTTCAATTACTTCTGTGATGCAGCCTCCATGATGGAAGGCTGCATTGTCCATAACCAGAACACTGTTGGGTCCAGTATAAGGAGATATCATTGGTAGCTGTTAAGGAAAAAAAAATTAGTCATTCAATTTAAAAAACAATGAAGGCATTTACTTACTAGAATATTTTCCAGATAGAATTCAAAATGAACTCCCCAAACAATTTCCATTTTGATTGTAGAGGCAATTAAACCAGTTAAGGAGACTGCTGGAATAATGTTTAATCTAAGCCTTCCCCTACATTAAGGCATTTTTTTTGTTTTCTCACCAGCTTTTTCCCACCCATCTTGATGTCCAAAGTCTTCCATAGAAATACCTGATTTCTCTGGTATTAAGAATAAGAATCATGAGGATAAGATGGAGATTTCTTACTAAAATAATACTTACCTTTGAAGACAAGGAAGGAAGGATTATACTCACCAATCAATGACATATAAATGATCCTTTTTCTATAATCCTTTTTAGGATGGAACTTTTGTAAAAAATATTTGCTCATGTGAAGCCAGTCCACAAGTTCCTCATGAATAGTAGCTTAAGAGATGTGTATGTCATATTTTTCCCACAATGCCAATTGTAATTCAACTTGATATTTTGTACAGTCATATTCCAGAATATTCTCCAAAAAATCTCATTTTTTATCTAAAAGTTTGAATGACTTTCCATGCTTGAGATATTTGGAAGGGTCAGTAACCACTGCTTGTGTGTTCTTATACATCTGGAGCCAACAGTGTAAGGAGTTTTGGTGAATCATTGACCTGTTTTTCAAGTTAATCTTGTCTAAATTTTCATTATCCAATGATACAATGACAGCTTTCACTTTAAGCAATGGATCTTTTTTTTTGATATACACCCTAAAACATTTGAGTGATGAAAAAAATAAGCAAAAAAATTAGCAAAAAAATTAGAAAAAAAATTAGAAAAAAAAATAGTGAAAAAAACAAAAAAAAAGAAAGAAAAAAAAAAGAAAAAAAGAACATTTGAATTACTTAAGAATGGGGTCACTGGTTGTGGAAGAGAGGGGTGAGAATTGCTGGTGTGGAGTGGTTGAGGCAATGGACAGGATAGCTGGGTGGATGAGGTGGATGGGAGCGAGAAAATCTGGGTGTTGGGATGACCTGGAATCAGCGCAGTGGTGCATTGTGAATTTTGGGGCAGCTTATACTTTTAGCCAAACACAAAGTATCTTTCAGTTCTGGGGTACCAAAATTTCTGTGCTCAAGTGGCCCTTTTGTTTGTTTATTTTTGATTTCATACAATCTCAACCAACTGAGGGGAATGAAGGAGAGGCCAATTAGTAACATAAATAAGGGTAGGAGAAACAAAATAAGGTGGATAACCATGCAATAAAAGAATTGGAGACAACTGAGTGGACTAGGGGGAGAGGGGCAAGTCATTAGTCAATCTATTGGTATTTAAAATAAAGGCAGCTACTAAAGGATGAATGGGAGAGGGAGAGAGGAGAGCCAACATATGAAAAGGGAATCTGTGGTTTTTGGCGGCTTGAATGAGGGGTAGTCTTAGTGAGGAATGGTCAGGACAGAAAAGGAGGACATGCTCTGGGTTATCCCTTGAATTTCTGTCACATATTGTGCAAAGGGGGGAGCTGAGAATGCTGAAATGAAAAATATAGTCTTTGAGGGGGGAGTGGCTGGAGTGTCATTGGATGAATGCAGTGGCATGAGCACACTTCAGCTGGGAGAGATGATTATACATGAGTATAGGATAGTAAAAGCCTCTGAGTTTACTCAGGGCATCAGAGTTAGGGCATGCGATCAATTGAGAGTGTAGGCAGGCTTTAAAGAAATATTTTAGGGAAGATGCTAATGGTGGTGGGGAGGGGAAGGAGATCAGTGAGTGTTTGAGGAAGGAGAAAGGGTGGGACCCATTGGCTAGCCTTTCCACCATTTCATTCCCTGGTATTCCTGAGTGGCTAGAGAATCAAGGCAGTTGAAGTCAAATGGAGGGGTTGGCTTGGTTTAATTTTTAGGCTGCTGAATATATCCCCAGGATGGAGGAAATATTTTTTGTGTGGAAAGAGTAAGATTAAAGAGCTTTGATAAATGCTTGATTTTCAATCATAATTTTGAAGGACTTAGAAAAGGGGTGGATGGGATTTGATAGGAATAGCTGCAGCCTAGAAGAAAACCTACAATTTACATCTCAAAGACAGAGAACATGTTGGTTTTCCCAAGTGTCAAACTAGGTATCCCCAGGACTGAGTAACTCTTATGATTAAAATAAGATAAACTTAATTAAATTAAGCCTATAACTTAAAGATAAGGTTAAAATACTTATATATATGGTTAAAACACATATTTATATAATTATTACACTAATATATGACTTATAGTAGTTTAAAAAGCTTATCCATAACCTAATAATACTTATTAAGGTGTTAATGGAGTCATAATATACTTATCTTAAGTGATATTAAGTAATTATAGACATACATAAGTTTATATGTATACATAAACCTCATATTCAGTGAAATATGTAGTTATATTATGTATGTTAAGGTCTATAAGTGGGTTTTAACCTTTATTTTTCTACTTATTTTATGTAATATGGAAGTATTCAGTGGACTCACAATGCCTACATAAGCATATACACCTATTTCAGGCGCATATATCCAGTTTGGTCAACTGAATCTGTTTCCTTGGATGGATTTTCACGGATTTATGGGTTGGGATATGATTACTGGGTTAATATGGATGCTTGGGGATGTTATTGGGGGCTTGGACAGTTAATTTGCCTCCTTTATATGCTTTGGGTTTCATTATATTCTCTTCGGATGAGTTATTTTACCTGTTTCTTTATGGTATCCAATTTTATCTGTTTATTCTATTTATGGTATGGGTCTGTGGTATCATTAATTGTGATGGAGGGTCCTTACTGGAGGTCTGGTTTTTAATCTGCTTTAAGTGGATTCCATGGGGAGGTTATGGGCCCTCATAGTGCTGTAATTGCCCTGGATAGCAGTGACATCATCTGGATTGAAGGTCTGTGCACTCTTGTGGATTTTGGTATAAGTAAAGGAGGATTTGACGGGTTATTAGACATCACTTACTTACTACACTTCAAATAAACACTATTAAAAAATTATTATCATATAGGAATATATTATAAAGCATTTATAAATTGATATTATCTTTATATAAGCTATAACTATATTTTATTTATCTATTTTCCACCACTAGCACACATAAAAATCAAAGTATTGTGAGTTTATATTGAGAAAAACTATTTTATTAGTCTTCCCCTAAGGTTTAATCACTAAATAACTTATCAATAAGTAGTTGGACCATTAATATTTACTATTAAATCATACTTAGATACTAGCGCACACTGACACCAAGTCTTGAGATGTATGGGTGAGGGAGACCTGGAACAAAGGCTTCTTCAATGGAGCCAGCCTTATATTTAGAGAATTTAGTGTATATATAAAATAAGAGGGATAAGGGGTGGAAGTAAGAGACAAAAAGACTTCTATGAGGGAAATTTCTTTGGAGGGGCTTATGTGTTTGGTGAAGAATGAAGGAGATCATGGAGCCAGAAGGCATTGGAAACTGAAATCCAGGTTTTGGAGAGGGAATGAGGCAGGGGAACGAAAGGGAGTTGATTTTATGAAAGTGGGATTTAGGGGGGAGGGATAATTTTGATCTGGCTAGCCTTTCCATGGGGTTGGAGGCTGGGAGAGATAAAAGGCAAGACCAGGAAGCATATGAAATCTGGTTCAGCCGTGATTTACAAGTGGGTGAAACCAAGTCATGTAGGAGAGTGCTTACTGGGGTGGTCCTGAAACAGCCCAGAGCTTTTCTGATGGCTCTTTTTTCAACTTTTTGTAGTAGGAAAGTAGTGTGGGAGGGGCGCTGTGGGTTGTGCCACACAATAGCTGCATAGTCAGTGCAAGAATGAAAAAGGGAGGAGATGAGGGATTTAAATTGTTTCAGTGGTATGCCCCAGCCAGAGCAGGAAAGCCAGTGGATCTGAGATAGTTCTTGGAGGCCAGCAGCTGCAATGGCAGAGACATGGGTGTGGAAGGAGAGGGTGGGATTAAAACTGATTCCCAACCATTTGAGAGTGGGGAATGGGGGGAGAGAGAAATTGTCAATGTCTAAAGTAAAGGAGTTTTTCAGGATAGGTTCACAGTGAGTAAGAAAAAGCCACTTAGTTTTGGAGCTTTCAAAGACTTCCATGTGTTTTTTACCCCACTCTAGAGCATTGGCTCCCCTGCTTGACAGTTTGTCAACTACCACTGTGGGGTCTTTGTGGGAAGTGAGGAGAAGTATATTATCAATGTACCCCAGTGTCAGGAAATTGGGAGAGAGGGAGGGGAGGGAGAAATAGCTTGAGCTGTAGATTATATAGAGGATATTTGAAAGGGGGATCCTTAAGAGAGACCTCTGGGTTAGAAATCAGGTGGGTATTCATAGGATGAGAAAGAGATTCTTGTGCATCTGTTGGTGAGTGAGTTGATAATCAGTGCTGAGATATTATTTGGGATAGGGAGGGAGTAGAGAATATCTTTGAGTCTGGAGATTTTGACAAAGTGAAAATCTCCTATAACTTTGCCTTTGTGCCAATGGTCCTTAGTCCATATGGTAAGGCAAATAATGGTATCCAAAGTGGACCTAAGGGGGTGTCCACCATAGTGAGTGTCAGGGAGGGAGTTACTAGATTCCATCATGAAAGAAAGGCATTTTGTGAGGAGGTAGTCAAGAGGTTTGCCCATGGTGTTTAGGAGGGCTATAGGGTGGTAAGAGGTTGGGATTGTGTAATTGGCTCTTTTGGGCTTAGGGATAATAATTGTCATTTACATTTTCTAGACTTTGGGGTAATAGCCTACATTAAGGAATGTCCTGGAAGATAGGGAGAATAAGGGATGAGGATGTGAGTGGGTGTAGGTGAAGAAGGACATTGGAAATGCTTCTTCTTACTTTTAAGGAGAGCCTTGGATAATTCAGGAAAAGTAAAAGGGGAGAGGGAGGGGGAGGGGGGTGGAGGGGGCAGGATATTGCTGAGATCACAGGGGATGCAGTTAGCTGAGGTGCTGTCAAAGAGTAATGATTCTTTTGTCCTGTTATCAAATATGGGAGAGCTATCTTGGGAGGTAAGGGGGGATTGGAGAGGGGGTACTTAGCTGATTGGAATAGAGTAGCATGGGTTAGTGAGGAAATTTTCTGAGTCCAGAGCTTTTTCATTAGGAAGTTGGCTTTGAATCTGAATGATTTTCCTGCTTGCAGGAACTCAGAAAAAAATATGGGAGTCCTGGGAGGATTTGAGGCATTTCTGGGCCTAGTAACATGCTTGTTTGAGTGGGTGAAAGACTTTGAAGTCCCACAAGGCATGACACTTTGTGCTGGGCTGCTGCAGCAGGATAAATTCATCAATCACCGCGCAATACGGGGGGCGGACTTGTTAGCAAGTCCGCAACCTTGGACTCAAATTCACCACATATTGAACACACATTGAGCTATTGAAAAAGGAACCATACAATCAGGGATGAACACCACTCAGAAGAACAGTTTTAGGTGGGTCTTCAAGTAGAGTTCAGTATGAGTTCAGTCTGAATTCCATCTGAGTTCTGTCTGAGTTCAGGTTGGGGACTTTCTAGAAAGTCCACCCCCTATATTGCATAGTGAATAAGTTTGGATAAAGAGGAAGTTAGTAGTTCAGCAGCCAAGTCAGTTTGGGCTGGGGAGGATAGAGGAGGGGGAGGAGGGAGAGATGATAATGCAGAAATGAAGGAGGACTCATCAACTGATTTCAAGTTTTTGAATGGGTGTGTACTGGTGAGGGGGGATGTGGAGAGATGGAGGGAGGTGGGGATAGAGCAATGGTCTGAGAGGTAAGAGGAGGAGCTTTCCATGTCTGTGGAACATTTGGTAAGGCACTTTAGGTCCCAATAATAAGTAAATATAAGATCTATCACAGATGTGAAGTTTTGGGTGTTTCAGAACATGGGGATGCCAGGCTGGGGGACAAGGTTCATGTTCAGTGAGAGGGTACTATCAATGAGGAGGGTATCTTTGGGATTGTTTTAGGAATTATGGGAGGGATCAGACCATAGTTTGTGGAGAAGATTAGTGTTGGCCATGAGCAGGCATGGGAGATGTTTGAAAGGAGAGAGGAGGGGGAGAAGAAAGGGCACAGAGGAGAAGGTGGAGGGAATTTAATACATGTTGATGAAAAGGAAAGGGGATGAGGTGATTTCTGAAAGGACAAGAGAGATGTCAAGGGTGGGGCTAGGTAGGGTAGTGAATAGGTTAATTGGGTGTCTACTATTGATGTAGTAGCAGGACCAAATTGGAGAAGGGGAGGGGGGAGATGCAGGGGAAAGATGAGATTTCAGCCCTTTGCAGGAGATGGGGAGAAGTGATATGGTGATAATAATGGTTCTTGAATCACCAGAATGTCAAAAGCTTCTGTGGAAATGTCATAGAAGAGTTAGTGGAAGCAAAGGAAGAAGTGGTGACATTTCAGTTGGAAGATGGAGAATGTGTAAATAAGTGATTTGGGCAGTTGAGTGGTTATCCCTATGGGGTTCCATTAAGGAGGCAGCCACTTTGATGGTGGAAAGGGATTTTGTAATAAACCCTTGAGTGTGGTATTGGATTTTTTGAGGGGGTTATCATGTGGGAGGGAGTTGACACAGTGAAAACACACCAGGGAAGGGAGTTTGGGCTTGTTGAACACTTTGGAGTTGTCTGGCCAGTGCAGTTGAAGCATTGGGGAGGAAGGAAACAGTGAATTGATAAATTCCATCTCCCCCAGCACTGGAAGCAAGTGCTTCATTCATGATTGATGGCCTCATTACACCTCACTTGTCCATCACAGAAGAAGGGAAAAGTGGGGGTAGGGGAAGAGAGGCAGTCAGTATCTGCCTTGTCATGGAGGTGGTGGATAACGGAAGAATGATTTTGCCCAACTCTACCCTCTGCACATCTCAACCAAGAAACACAATAGAGGGATTTGAGGGTTTCTGGGTTTTCCTCAATGAGAGAATTGAGACACAGTTGGTAATCTGGGTCATAGTGGGTGGGGATACCATGAGCAAACACTAGAAAGGAAGGTGGCTTGTAAATCACGCCCTCTGAAGCCCACTTATTCCATGTTTTGGCCAGGGTAAGTCTGTCTTCTTCAGAGGCTAGTATCAGCTATACATGATTGGAGTGGTGACAAATGGCACCTTGTATGTGTATGGGAGATGTGGGCAAGGAGGGATAAATTTTCTGGGAAGAGATGTGGTTGTTAAGGAAGATGAGAAGTTGGTTGTTGTTAAGTTTTGTTATGATAGGGGAGGTGAGGTTAGATTGTTTCATAGTGAGGGAGGGGAGGGAGGCAATAATGGGAAGGTGAGCTTGATTAGTGGTTAATGGGAGAGGGAGGGGTTGTGTCAGTGTATGCTAGTATCTAAGTATGATTTAATATTAAATATTAATGGTCCAATTACTTATTTATAAATGGTTTAGTGATTAAACTTCAGGGGAAGACTAATATAATAGTTATACTCAGTTTTAACTCACAATATTTGGATTGGTGCATGCTAGTGGTGGAAAATAGGTTAATAAAATATAGTTATAGCTTATATAAAGATAATATAAATATATAAATGCTTTATAATATATCTATATACTATAATAATTGTGTTATAATGTTTTTTTGGTTTTTATTAAGTAAGTGATGTCCAATAACCCATCAAATCCTCCCTCATTTATAATAAAATCCACTGGAGTGCACAGACATCCAATCCAGATTATGTCACTGCCCTCCCCAGCAATTACAGAACTGTGAGGGCTGATTGCCTCCCCATGGTCTGCACTTCAAGAATTTTCAACACCTAGACTTCCATTAAGGACCCTCCATCACAATTAATGATATCATAAACCCATACCATAAATAGAGAAAACAGATAAAAGCAGATACCATAAAGAAACAGGCATAATAACTCATCCAAAGATTATCTAATTAAACCCAAAGCATATAAAGGAACCAAATTAACTTTCCAAGCCCTCAATAACATCCCCAAGCATCCATATTAACCCAGTAATGATATCCCAACCCATAAATCTGTGAAAATTAATCAAAGGAAGCAGATTAGTTGTCCAAACTGGATATATGCGCCTGAAAAAGGTGTATCTGCTTGTGTAGGTATTGTGAGTCCACTGAGTTCATCCATATGACCTAAAATAAGCAGAAAAATAAAGTTTATAGTCTATTAAGAGATTAAAACCCACTTATAGACCTAAATATACATAATATAACTACATATTTTACTGAATATGAGGTTTATGTATACATGTAAGCTTATTTTTTAAACCTTGATTGATACTCAACTCCCTTTTCTTTTTTAAGGTGACTCTTTTTAAGCATCTTTTCAATTTCTTATTTTTCAACTATTTCTTCAGTTTGCTGTTTATGCCTTCCTGATCTTCTTGGAAATAGAGAAGTATCATTAGAATGGTATGGTTTTATAAGAGAAGTAGGAAATACTGGATGTTTTCTATCATATGGCGCATATAGAATAACTTCAACAGCATTGTTACCAACCTTCTATTTTGCTACAAATGGTCCAATGAATGGATCTTTTAATTTAACATTACCATTCAAATTGAAATGTAGTGTAGAAATAAGGACCTCATCACCCTCTTTGAACATTTGCTCTTTATGGGCTTTATCCCATCTTTTCTTCTCATACTCAAATTCCTTATTTATAAATTCTTGAGCATTCTTTCTGCATAATTTTTGCATCTGAAGAAAAGATTTTGTACCTGGATGGATATCCAATCTAGGTAATTTATTCAAAGTTTTGGCAGGTGTATTAGGTGCATAACTAAACCATACCTCAAATGGCTTTTTGCCAGTGACAGAATGTACTGTACTATTGTATGCAAATTCTAAACCTGGGATAAGGGTTATCCAATTAGAAGTGAATTTTTCATTTTCTTTAAAGTCAAGACCAAAAGCACAATATTTTCTTATCATATCTTCTAAGGTTTGTATCATTATTTCTGCTAGCCCATGAGTTTGTGGATTTTTTGCTGTAGAAAGTTTTAATTGACACCCTGAAACATCCATAAGTGATGTCCAGAACTCAGAAGTAAATTTTGAATCTCTGTCTGAAACTATTGCTTTGGGGAATCCTGCTATATTTAACATTTGTGTCCCCCATGACAAAGCTAAGTCCTTTGCAGAAACCTCTTTGTGGGTAGGAATAATTTACAAATTTTTGTAAATCTATCTAGAATCACTACGCAATATAGGGGGTGGACTTGCTAGCAAGTCCTCAACCTGAACTCAGATGGAACTCAGATGGAACTCAGACTGAACTCATACTGAACCCATATTGAACTCTACTTGAATACCCACCTAAAACTTTTCTTCTGAGTGGTTTTCATCCCTGATTGTATGGTTCCTTTATCAATAGCTCAATGTGTGTTCAATCTGTGGTGAGTTTGGGTCTAAGCTTGCAGACTCACTAGCATGTCCGCCCCCCATATTGTGTGGTGAATTACTCAGCAGGAGTTATAAATTTTATGCCCTGCTATTGGCAAACCTGTTACAAATTCCATGTTAACTATTTCCCATGGAGCTTTTTGGTTTCCCAATTTTCTATAACAAACCAGCTCTTTTGCCTGTCAATCTTTTAGATTTTTGACAAGAATCACATGTCTCAACATATTTTTGAACATCATCAGACATGTTAATCCGCCAAGCTGTATTTTTTATTCTGTTTAATATTTTATGGAAGTCAAAATGACCTTCTAGTATATCATAATGACATATAATTAACATTAACTCCTTCATTGAAGGGGGAATCACAATTAAATTACTTAATTTCTTCCTGTAATATATAAAACCATCCTCAATGGAAAATTTTTCTTTTTCTAATGCTTCCTTATTTTTTGTGGTAATATTTATATTAAAACACTCAATGAAGCATTAGATGGATAATTTAATATTGTAGTAAGTTTACTCAAGTCAGGATCTGAAGTATAATTATCAAGAATTGATTGCATAAATTCATCCTCAAGATCTACAATATAAATGCCATAAATGTTAATAATCTCTGTTTCAGGAACATAAGCAGGATTATCATCATTATTATGTAGAGGTACTCTAGATAACAGATCTACATTAGAGTGTAAAGTTCCTGATCTATGTGTGATAGTCATCCATCCTCTGTATTCTTGTACAGCCAATTTCCATCTAAACATATGCCTATTAGGGGTTTTCATGTTTAAGACTGACTTAACTGCACTACAGTCAGTTATTAAATCAAATTTTTGGTTTTCAAGGTAATAATTTAGCTTCTCAAGAGCCCATACTATTACCAAGAATTCAAGCTTAATAGCACCATATTTCAACTCACTACTTCTTAGAGTATGTGAAGTATAGCAAATTACTACTTCTGGCATTTTTTCTTCAATAAGTTGTTTTCGTTGTAAATCAGAACCCAAACCAGTAAAACTTGCACCAGTATACAAGACAAAAGGTAATTAGAAATCTGGTAATCCCAAGATGGGGTCTGTCATTAAACATTCTTTCAACCTATCAAAAGCCTTTTGTCTTTCATTATTCCAAATGAAAGCTTCTGATTTCTTTATCAGTGTGGTCAATGGTGCAGTAATTAATTGGTAGCTCTTTATATATTTCCTATAATAACCACACATACAATGAAAAGATTGTACATCCTTTAAATTTTGAGGAATTACAATATTCTTGATTGCAGCCAACTTATTTTGGTCTACACATATTTGTAAGCCAGATACAATATGACCAAGCACTTTTAAAGACTCAAACCCAAATTTACATTTTTCCAATTCAAGGGTCATTTTTATTTCATCCATCATCTGAAATACCTTCTTTAAATGGATTAAGTGTTCATCATATGTCTTAGAGAGCACTATGATGTCATCAATTTATATCATTAACCATCCTTTAATCATTTTATTATGGAATGTTATATACATTAACATCTGAAATAATGAAGGACCATTTTTTGGTCCAAATGGAATCCTGACATATTTATAAATTCCCACATGTGTTGTTACCAACAAAAAGTTCTGTGAATTCTTTAAAACAGGAATTTGATGGTACCCTTTATTTCCATCTGGGAAACTTATGTATTTACAACCTTTAAGGGTAGAATGAATAGAGGCAATCGTTGGCAAGGGGTAAATATTATCTACTGTAAATGTATTTAAAGCTCTATAATCACTGCACATTCTTGCTTTATCTTGTTCATAAGAAATTTGCACTGGTGATATAACACAATATTTTGGTGTAGCTTCAACCTTTTCAATAATTTTAATGTTTAAAAATATTCTAATATTATCATCTATGTCTTTTCTCTTCATTGATGAAGCAGGGTATGGTTTCTTTTTAAGACTAGCAGGAATATTATCAATTTCACAAGTTAGACTAATTTTCATCTCATGATCTTTTACAAGGCCAAGTTCATTGGTCCCATGTGCAAAAGCCATTGGAAATGCTTTAATTAAGTCTAAAATATTTTTTTTCTCAGTTTCAATTATCTGAGTGCCAAATGATGCTTTTGAAATTTCTGTTTCCAGAAGTTCCATCTCACTGTATCCTCTTCCTTTACAAGGAATATTTATTACTGATTCAATTTGTAAGATTGTGTTAAAAGAATTTATTTTAAATTTTCTTTCATTATTCATGCCAATTGAAAATATATTATTATCAGGGTCTAATTTCACACCAAACCTTGTCAGAATTTCATTACTGATGATAAAACAGCTACTAAAATTAGTATTTTCCATTACTACAAAGTCACAAGTTATCCTAACATAACCATGTTGATGTTTAGAAAAACAGCAGCTCTGTATATACAAATGGGTTTTAGTACTTATCCAAAAACCTCTCCAATTTTTACTTTGAAGGGGTTCAAGCTTTGACTTATAATCACTATCTATCTTCTGTAATGTATATGCAGAAACAACCGAACCAGAAGCTCCTGTATCCAATACTATATTTACATTTTATGCAGAAATTATTTCTGGAACCATGAAAGGTTTCATTCTTAAGTTTTTAGCTTGTATATCCTTAATGATTTCAGCATCTTCAAAATTCATTAATGATACATTTGAGTTTATATTTAATATTGGATTTTCAAAGATGGAAAAATCATCTTCCAGTATACAGACCTCATTTTCATCACTATATGAGATATTACTGTCATAATAACTTGAATCTTTACGTTTTCTGTTTCATTTTGAAATTCTTGCAGATTTTCAACAATATTTATATTTTTCTCACATTTGTGACCTTTAACCCAAGGCTTATTTCACTTATAACAAGTATTAGTGTCATACTTTTTAGGTACTACAGGTGCAGTAGGTTTTTTCTGCTTTTCCTTCAGTGGTTTTGAATTCTGATTTTTTACAGGTTCATTATTTTGTTTATAAGTGGTGTAACTTGCTTCATACTTATGGTTTATTAATATTAAATTACAAATATTAATAAATTCAGAATATTTATTAACCATTATTTTTCTAGCTACAACAAATGTCTCTGACAGATATAGGTAATTTATATATTATTTTATCTTTCCATAAGTTAAAATTCATTTTGGCTCAATGGCTTTTAGTATTTTATTTAAATTAATTAAAAATACCATAGGTTTGTCACCATTCAATGGATTATACCTTGTTTTCTCATATAATCTTTGCTGAGTTAGTCTGAATTTTGAGCCTCCAAATTGTTTTTCAATCAGGTGTTTCCATTCAGCCCAAGAGTAATTTTTACCCTCACTCAATTCAGCTTCAAACCATTATAAAGCAACATCCTTAAATAATGAAATTAGTGTTGATGTTATTTCTTCATCTGGTAACTTATGTGAGAATTTTCAATTTTCAATTCTTTGAATAAAATTTTGCTAATCAGAGCTGGCTTCCCCATCATAAGTTGGGTACTGGTCAATTTTTGGCCAATTCTTCTGATTGGATTTAATCTCACTAATCCTGGGAAAATTCAATAACTCATTTACTTTAGATAAATGGTCTTGTATTTCCTCTTGTACTGATTTGTGACTTAGATTTGTTCTTTCAGATTTGACACTTCCACCAGGTGTTTTCATTTTTTGTGGCAATGGGAATGATTGAGATTCATTTTTGCAAATGAATGGATTATTATGATACTTTTTATACTTATGATTATCCTGATTCTTTAGTAGATTGGCAGTTTCAATCTCAACCTTTGTTAATCTTTGTAAAAAATTAGAGACACTTTAATTTGCTTGTGCAAAAGTTAACTTTGTTCTTGATTCATATTTCAATAAATGTGCTTCATAAATTTTTTCTAATTCACAGAATTTGTTTGAAAGGTCACTATATTTATTACTTAAGAAATCATATTTAAGAGCTAGATCCAAGTGTTCTTTCTCTAATTCTTTATTTCTTGTAGCCATTTGATAAATATTCAATGTTAAGGATAAAATTGTGTCACTTGTGAGCTTAATTGCTTGTTCCTCACACTAAGTCATTCTATTCCATAATGCTAAAAAAATTCTATGGACAGTTGGATTTTTATTAAAATATTCAACATCTTCATTCTCACATTCCTCACTATTCTGTGAAGCTCTCAACTCACCAATAAGTGGTTGAAACTGAGGTGTAACTGAATTATTATCATAAGTAGTACTATTGTTATTAACAAAATATAAATCAGGTGTATCTACATCAAAACCTAATTTTCTTAAGTCCTCCTCAATCTTCTGAACAGATTCCACATCAATTATATTACCTTCAATGTGATATTCAGTATTGTGTGCAATTTCAGAAGGCAATCTACTTACCAAGGGATAGAAGCAAGCCCTGATTTTTGGTGCTTTTGCTTAAGCTTGTAGGGGTGAGTTGAAGTGGTCTGATGAGGGGGTGGATCCTTGTTGCAGTTGTTACTGGCCCACTGTTGGTGAAAGAAATCCCATTTCCATTTCTCTACCAAGATCTAGCCCTGAGACTGACCTGATACTCCTTGGATAGGAGGTGGCTTGTTTAGCTGTACTCCCTTCAGCTCTGCCAGACTTTGTTTTAATTTCTGGAGTCCTATCCTGAAGTTGGTTTCCACCTTTTCCACTTTCTTTAGTATAGAAGATTTTGATTCCTCCAGCTTCAGAACTTGTTTTGCCAAGTGGGAAAGTTGATCCTGAAGAGGAGGTGATGTCTTCTTTGTAGTTATCTTTTTTAAGAGGGTGTCCTTTTCTTCTATGCTCATTTTTTCTGGCTGTGGGTAGGACTGACTTACCATAGTGATGTCCTGGTACATTTTTTTTAGCTTTAGACCTGGTATTAAAAGCAGGTTTATCACTAAAAATTTTCAGTGGAGCACTCATTATGTCTAAATTAATATTTTTTACATTTAGAAAAGGAAAAACCTGTATGGTAATCAGTAGAGAAAAAATATTAGCAATATAAATACTAATAAAAGTGCTGGAGCTTACCCTGAATTTATATTTTTATTTATTAAAATAAAAAAGAATAAAAATTTAAAAATATCTGTTAAAATTTATAAAATAAGTTTAACTAGACCTTTATAAGGTTTAATAATTAGCTTACCAAGATTTAAACAAATAAAAATTAAATTGGGTGTTATATTGTTGACCAAATACCAAGTGAAATTGGGTTTATATTGGGTACAGTTACTACTGTAAATACCTAATTTTTATTTTAAAAAATTAGTAAAATTATTATATGGGTTCTTTTCCGCAATCATTGAGTTATTATGAGCCACTAATGTTCTAAAGACCCAAATATTTTAGTTTTTATGAGCCATAATAGAAGAAAAATCACATCCTAAGGCTTATACTAAATAATAAGTAATAATTAATGAAGGACCCCCAATTGTCAGTGTATGATAGTATCTAAATATGATTTAATAGTAAATATTAATGGTCCAATTACTTATTAATAAATTATTTATTGATTAAACCTCAGGGGAAGACTAATAAAATAGTTATGCTCAGTATTAACTCACAATATTTGGATTGGTGTGTGCTAGTAGTGGAAAATAGGTTTATATAATTTAGTTATAGCTAATATAAAGATAAAATCAATTTATAAATGCTTTATAATATATTTCTAAATGATAATCATTGTTTTATAATGTTTATTTGAATTTTAGTAGGTAAGTGATGTCCAATAACCCATCAAATCCTCCCTTACTTAAAATAAAATCCACTGGAGTGCACAGACCTTCAATCCAGATGATGTCACTGCTCTCCCCAGCAATTGCAGCACTGTGAGGGCCCATCACCTTCCCATGGTGTCCACTTCAAGAAGTTTAAACCCCCAGACCTCCAGTAAGGACCCTCCATCACAATTAACAATATCATAAACCCATACCATAAATAAAGAAAATAGATAAAAGTGGATACCATGAAGAAACAGGTATAATAACTCATCCAAAGAGTATCTAATGAAACCCAAAGCTTATAAGGGAACCAAATCATCTGCCCAAGCCCCCAATAACATCCCAAATCATCCATATTAACCCAGTAATCATATCCCAACCCATAATTCTGTGAAAATCCATCAAAGGAAGCAGATTAGGTTGCCCAAACTGGATATATGTGCCTGAAAAAGGTGTATATGCTTTTGTAGGCATTGTGAGTCCATTGAATAAGTTAATGTGACCCAAAATAAGCAGAAAAATAAAGCCTATAGGCTATTTAGAGGTTAAACCCCGCTTATAGACCTATATATACACAATATAACTACATATTTCATTGAATATGAGGTTTATGCATACATATAAGCTTATGTATGTCTGTAATTACTTAATATCACTTAAGATAAGTTTATTATGACTGTCAGCAAGGCTACTAGACTTACCCAGTAAAATAATTAATTATTTACTGAGATGAAGCCATGCCTTTTATTTCTTATTATTAATTATATTATATTTACTTATTTATTACTTGCAATAAACTAACTGATTACAATAAGTAAATTTAGTAAATATATAAAATTAATAATAATGTCCCTTATATTTTTATTCCCTAACACCGTGCTCAATAACAGGTTGAAAGATAAATAAAAATATATTAATACCAAATCTTAAAAATTTAAATTACTTTATTTTAAATTTTTGAAATTCTATTTTAAATTCAAATTGATTTGTACTAAGTGTGACATTTAAAGAGAACTTTAAACTATATCAAATAATGTGATATCTTTTATTGACACATCATTTTAGCACACTTTTGTTATTTGCACATTCTTATTTTTTGAATATATTTTCTCTCACACTTCCTTATGGATACTTGTTAACTCTGTGTGTTTTCTCTCTCCTTTTTGCCTATAAAAGGCCTTCTCTTTTGTGCTGTTTGAATCATTCCTTTACTTAACCATTTTATTAAAACACTTTTTAATAAATTATTATTACTATTATTTGTCTTTTAGTATTTACTTAATTGTAATTCTAAATTATAAATTATAATAATATTTATATCCCTACCTCTTCTATTGAGTAAAGTAAACTCATAAGATAAATTATACATACTTGACTTGAAAATTCCAAATTCATCATCCAATACCGTAAATTGCCACTGAAAATCTTCTAAACCAAAAGGAGTCCCCGGATAATGACTCTATTAGCACCTTAATAAGTATTATAGGGCTATGGATAAGCTATTTAAATTTATATAAGTCATTTAATAGTGTAATAAATATATATATAAGTATTATAACCATAAATTTTACTTATAAGCTTAATGTAATTAAGGTTATCTTATTTTAAGCATAAGAAATACTCAGTCCTGGGGATACCTAGGCTGACAGGTTGGATGCTACAGGATGGGAAAAGGTACGGGCAGGGAAAGGGGCGTTGAGGCAAGGGGGGGGGGGTTCAATTGGGTGAGAATGGCAGTTATCTTCTCATCAATGGAGGCAAGGGTAGGGGGAGGGTGGCCCTTTTGTTGGCTGGCTGTACCTCCTCTTCTCCGGTTCTTTCTGGAGTCCAGTTGGCTGATACCGTGCAATAGTTCTGTCTATATTATTACCTCATAAACTTTAATTTAATCATATATCTCTTCTCACGCTATATCTAGATTGGTATACACATCTTTCATGCTCCTAGTCAGGTGAGATTGAAAGACAATAATAAAAAAGTGTGCTCTAGCATCACAAAATATTAGGGGGGAACCTGTTAGCAAGTCCGCAACTGATTTCAATTGAACCAATTCAATTTAGTTGCGGACTTACAAGCAAGTTCATACCTCCATGATGTTTTGTGGTGCTAGATATCCAGTACTTTTTAGGGACTATGGAAATGCCTCTGTTTGATCCCCAGGGTGGTACCATTACTGAACAATGAGGAGGAGATCCTGTCAAAATTCAAAATTCACATCTCCTGCCTCCCAACTCTTTGGCAATTTCTACTAAACCTCATTGCCAGTCTTCTTTTTTCTCTCCCAAATAGAAAAGAATAACATGTGTCTAAGCATATTCGATCATTGTTGTTTTTTTGTAGTACGCAAATAACAGGTTAAAAAAAGTAGATAGTAATTTATTGTTATAACATGATAATATAAATTGTCATTACATTCTTTCGTCAGTTTTTGTTATTCAAGCACCCACAAGCCTCTCTGAAATATTTTCTTTTGTGCTGTACTACTTTATTCACGATTTTTATTTTGCGACATCAAAATTTATCGCAGATTTATCTTCCTCTCACTTGCTACCGTAGATCAATTAATAGTATCAGCTGGTCAGGAAAAATACATTATGAGAGGCTTTAGATAATTTATGAGGCAAGAGGAGATCATGAAGAAGACTCGGAAAAAATGAAAGTAGTTTTTTCTAAGTCGACGAGTGCAGTAATGAGCAGGTGAGCAGTGAGGGGAGAACGAGTGTTGTTAGAGTTAGAAAGAAGGGTTTGCTTCATTGTTTCAAGATGAAGAGGTGATTTGAGAAGGACAATGATGCAAAAGGCTTCTTCAGTAATGCCAGCTTTGATCCTAAAGAGTTCATTTTTAAGAATTGCAACTTCCTCAAGAAAAGAGCTGAGATTTTCTTTGAAGGTGAATGAAAGGAGACGATTGATGATAACAATTTTGTTTGAAGTACCATCGGAATAATAATGGTCAGACAGTGATTTCCAGACAACAGCAGGGTTATAGTTGTTTGGTGCTCGAATGAATTTATTGACATGATAGAAATCCATTTTTTTATGGAAGATTTCCATAATATCTCGGCAGTGTCGTTCCGCAACACCACGAAGATTGGAAGAAGATGAGTGCGATGGAATGGTGGCTGGCTTTTTAGATTGGGACGGAGTGGAGGGTGTGTAATTGATGACAAGGTGAGCAAGTCCATTCAGAAGAAGATAACCTTTCATTTTGATAGCCCAAGAAGGATAATTTAATTTCGTCAATTCAGGTAGGTCGTACCATGAAGAGATAGCCATGGTGTCGCTCGACATGATAGCAGAATAGATTTATTGAGATCCTGTATCCAAACCCTCTAACGAGGCCTAGTGAAAGCTATAGTTTAATAAAAAAAAAGTAAGTAACAAAAATAATATAAGAGAGAAAAAGAGAAAACATACCTGTGTAAGCAAGTGGGCGACAGGGACACGACACAGAGAGTGAAGACACCCAAAAAGTAATAAGTCCAAAATTTATCAGGGAAAAATAGATAACCAAAGTTATATAGCTATTTAAACCTACGCAGAAGTGCGAAATGACAAGCAAAAGCAGAGTCAAGCAGGGGGGATATAACTGAGCAAGCATGGTTAGGAAAGAGGAATTATGATTTGTTGTATCCATTTATCATCCAAGCTTTTTTCATTTTTGGTTTTGTAATTTGGTTTCAAGTTTTCAATGATTTAATACAATAAAATCAAGCCCTCCCCTTCCTTTCTTTAAATATTTATCTCAGTGTTGAGAAGTTGTTTACAATATATGTCCTGCTAATAATCAAGTGGTGAATATTATTTCATATCAAGCTTGGAATAGTCAAAATATAAATATAAGAAAATAAGGGTAATGATAGAAATCTGGCTGATAACTAGTCTGATTATACTTCTCTTGTTAATAAAAAATTATTTTAATGGCTACATATCTTTATAGGGTTCACTAGGACAATAATTGGAAAAAAATTCCATTCACCTCTGTTTTCTATTTTAAAAAAAGAATCTCTAAAGGGGCCAAGCAAGACGTGAATATTTACCAATATCAGACTTTCCCTTCAATTCTCTGTATCAGCTTTTCAGGCCAAACAAAGGCATTTAACCCGCCCAACGTAGAGTCAACGATTCCCATCGACCCTTGTCCCAGTCCAAATCAGAAGAAAATTCATCAAGCCACACTTTTTGGTGAGTGCTCATAGTCAACAACTGTTTAAGCCAATCCAGAGAACAACAACCAACAACCATCATTTGGGCAAAAGCCTCACGTTGAGAAATTTAGTCAGACAACTTTTCTCACTTCAATCACCATGACCGTAGGTTGCTTTACTTCTTTGCTTGACGTTGTCCTGCCTTCTTCTCGTAATTCGGAACAATACAACTTGTTGTCTTCATCGAACGATCCAGGTCCAGCAACAGAAGCCTTAAACCCAAGAGACGGGTGCCGTTGCTGCATACATGAAGTGGGTGTTTTATTCTGTCATATATATCAATTTATCTTTCGTCTCACACTATCTTGTTCATACAGCCCATTTTTGAAAATCCACCATGTTATTCTCAAATCCAACACATGAGCAGCCTAAAGCTGAGCGAAAAGTCCGAATCTCAGGTAGAAAACTACAAAATGTTGAAAGAGTGGATCATCAATATAGAAACGGAAATTAATGCTCTTTCGAATTCGCTACGACAATTTAGTTTGAAAATGTTTGCGAACCCGGAAACGGCAATGAAAGAGTTCAAAACACATGATATGCTAGCCGAATACTTTGAAAAGCAGCAAGGTTGGAAAACTTGTTATTTTTCTTTTTGCTCAACTATCACTTAAATCATGATGGAATACTCGTTAATACTTGCTATGCACAGGCTGGAAAGTCAGCAGACATGCGTATGGTATTGAAACGGCCGTAGAAGCCATTTTCCAGCATGGTACAGGTGGAAGAGTAATTGGGTTCAATTCGGAAATGGATGCTTTGCCTGGAATCGGGTTCGTGATATGCTGCAGTCTTTACGCCAGTTATTGTGTAGTATTGAACTTAAATGGCTGGCTTCATCTTTCTGATATATAGCCATGCGTGTGGACATCCCTTGATTTGTATCGCCGGTATGGCTGCAGCCATTGCAGCTGCAAAGACACTAAAGAAAGTAAGCTGGGCTTTACTCTGAGAGCACGCTGAGTAAGCATTGGGCCTCACTGGGCTTTTATTGTTGGATTTCAGTTTGATATTTCTGGCAAAGTGATCTTGTTGGGCACACCGGCAGAAGAGGACATTGGAGGCAAGATTCTCCTACTCAACAAAGGCGCCTACAAATCTATGGATGTGCGTCCCATGTTGTTGATCAACTTGACCGATTACTCAAAGGTTGTCTTTGCGTTAACATGTTTCTCAGGCGTGCTTAATGCTTCACCCTGCACCCTTTGGCGGTATACTACCTATGCTTGCCGTAGTTGAAATCAAAGTAGAATATTTCGGCAAAAAGTGTGTCAATTCATGTGACGGTTTTCATTAATGAATACGGGCCAATATTTATTCCCTATTGTTAGTGCTCACGCGGCAGGAGCACCCTGGGAGGGGATCAATGCCTTGGACGCTGCAGTACTAGCTTACACAAATATTTCTGCTTTACGACAACAAAGTAAGGCTGTTCATCTGATTTAGTATTACATTTGTATTAATTGATTTAACTGATTAGCACGCCCGGATGAGCGAATACATGGAATTATCAAGGCCTCAGATAAATGGGCCATGAATAGTAGGTCCACATTGCTTACCATGCTGAATACTTAAAGTTTAGGATAAATCAAACTTCATTTTGATTAATTATATATATTTTTATGTTTTAGTCATTCCTGATTATGCCTCCCTTGTCTACGGTATCAGAGCGCCTTTAAGAAACAGGATGCTAGAGTTGAAAGAACGTGTTTTGAAGTGTTTTGAGTCGGCTGCTTTAGCGACAGGATGTACTGTTAAGATTACCGAGGAAATGGTGTACTTTGATGTACAGCAGAATAATAGCTTAGGAGGGGCATATAAGAATTATATGGAGAAAACATTTGATATCCAAGTACCTTGGACTGGGCCATTTCTTGGTTCCACTGATTTTGTAAGTCTATATCTTGAATAAAAATACCAATCAGGTTGATTTATAATAAAAATTTTGCTGATTCATTTATTATTATTTTCATCATTATTTCTCATTTCCTAAACCCACACAGGGAAACGTAACTTATGAAGTTCCCGGTGTTCATCCCTTGTTTGTAATTCCCACTGGGCCTGGAGAAAAAAATCATACGATTGGATTTACCACAGCCGCTAAAACTGAGGAAGCCCATGAACTAGCTTTGAAATCAGCTAAAGGCATTGCAATAGCCGGCTTACAGGTAATTGTAGATGAAGAGTTCGCGTGTCAAGTCAAGAGGGATTTTGATTCTATTCCACAAGCGAATATTGAATAAGCTGATTCCATCATTGTAACAATCATGTTGGGGCGGATTATATTGGGCTTATAAACTTATTTCTGTATTATTATTGTGATTTTTAGACTACATGATGTATACCAGATTTCACTTGGCCTGATATGTTTGAGTGCGTGCAGGCGCCCGCCCATTTGAAATTGGTTTAGATCTTAGCGAGATACATGTAGTGAAATTGATGCGATTATAAACTGGTTGAATGAACTACTTTCCGCGAAGCTATAGTTGATTGAGTAAAAGGTGATGTCAATCTATGGAGAGATCATTGAGACGAATCATCATTTTTCTTTGGATCATAGTTGATCTTGAGTTCTTGCTGAGCTTTTTGCTGATCTGTGTATGTTAAGGCCCAAACAATTAATCTATGAGGCAAACAAATATTACGAACAACAAATAACAAATGACTTCTCTCCCTAAAGTATTTTCGTCCAAACCTCCGCAAGTTTTTATGACTTGGTTGTAAAAACGAATAATAAAAAGTGGTAGTCATAGTAAGAAAGCCATGATTTTAGCTTACCTACGTGATTAGCCAGTAATAATAATAAATAACCACTTATCATCACCATCACGACGATGAACGCGTTCAAATTACAACTATCAGGATCTTGGTAAAGGTAAAGAGGCGAGTATGTGCAACTATTAGTTGTCTCATATGGGTTGACGGTAGAAGGAGATGTGAATTGAAAAAGAAAAAAAAAAACAAACAAACAAACAAACAAAGATTAAAACGTGAATAAGTAGAAAAGATAAGAAAGTTTTTTTTTATTTTTTATTTTAATTTTTTTGTAAATATATGTGAAAAGAGAGGAGAGTTTAGTAAGTGAAGTAGAAGTAAAGGAAATGAGAGAGGGAAATAAAAAAAAAGATTTACATTCCATTGCTATTATACTTGAAATTTCCCATTTTTTTTATTTTTTTATTTTTTATTTTTTGGATGGTTTAAAAGAGAAGAAGAGTCTCGCTTTGTTTTTAACTTTCTTTCAAAAAGAAAAAAGAAAAAAGAAAAAAGAAATAAATAGATAAAAAACAAATTACTAAGGTTGAAGATGAGGAAGAGGAAGAAAGAAAGAAGGGAGTGATTTTTTTGGTGTCTTGAAACTGGGGAGAGGATTAAAAAAGATAGAAGATGATGATAAAGTGGAGTATAGAAGTTTCAAATGAAGTGAAATGTGTCAGTGCTAAATGTAGAAGAAGTTAAAGGATGATAAATGATGAAGCCAAATTGAGGGATGGCAGGAATATTCAAATCCATCACCTGAGAGTAAGATTTATGCAATATGAACGACACTTAACGGTGAGCATTAAGTCCCGAATTGCTCCTTGTCATCGTGATCGCTGTTGCCATGTCCGCTCTCAGATCTGCTTCTCGGCTGTTGGCAAACACTCAAGCAACTCAAAGATTCCCCTCTCCCATCCTTAAAAACTTAAGATCTTCATCCTCATCTTCCTCTTCTTCTGCCACTGCTTCCTCGAAAGACTTGGACCCTAAAGAGAAGGCTAATGCGTTGATCGATTCTTTACCCGGAAATAGTATTGTTTCAAAGACTGGCTGGGTCGTGTTGGGCACTAGTCTCACCGGTTTAGCTATTTCAAATGAATTATATGTGTTCAATGAAGAATCCGTTATCTTGGGAAGCTTTGCTGTCTTTATAGGCTATCTAGCTACTCTGGTGAGGGCTCCTTACAGAGAATGGGCTGATGGTCAAATCGAGGTAAGAACCTAAACCTATTTCATGCTACGCCCTCAATCCAAACTCGACTTTTAATAATCAATCTCCTTTTATCCACAACTCCACACCTACCTGTATAAATACATACGCTTATACGTAGAAAATGAAAAATATTCTCAATGCAGCTCGAGCTGAACACACGGACGCTGTTAAAAATCGAATTGAATCAGTCGGTCAGATCAAAGATATTGTTTCTGTGACAAAAACTCTTTTTGAAATGTCAAGAGTTGGGTTATTGATTGTTTAAAACAATTATATTTGACACTGACCAAAGCAACATAACATGTGTGTGTGTGTGTGTGTGTATACGCATTTGTTCAGGAAACGGCTCAGATGGAACATGAGGTTTATCAACTTAAACAGAAAGCTCAAGTTCGGGATGAAATTAAATCGGTATTAGATGCCTGGGTTCGAGCTGAAACCCAGGCTCGAGAAGCTGAGCAAGCCCAATTGGTTAAGCAGGTCATTGAAAGCGTTTCGAGACAACTTGCTGAACCTAGACTACAAAAAGAAATTTTGGCCAGCTCTGTGGCTGAAATTGAGGGTGAATGAATATGTTTTGTCTTTTTCATTTTCATTCTCTTTGGCATGATGATTGAACTAACAAATTTAAATCTATATCTTTTTGTATTTTATTACTTTGTCTCACTTCTATTACACGCATTGGAAATCATAGCATTAATCAAAAATAAGAAAATATAGTTTTTTAATTGCTCAACTGCTTTTGAATCGATTTATAGATAGATAGGTAGGTAGATAGATAAATGACTATTTATCACATGTTCTTTTGTGTAGCCAAGGTTTTCTTAGCAACATGATGTGCTATTTCCACAGTATGTTTGGTTTGCAGTTATTTTACTTTGAAGAAGGATTGGTTTGAGTTGAAGTTATTCCATCCCTGCTAGGCCCTTGTGATGACACCAGTGTGTGGTCTAGCTCACAGGGATATGGGATGAAGGGATGATGGGATGGATGATTATATTATCGAGTATAATTGTAAGGTGGGAGTGAATAGCAGTTTGAAGGGGAGCCGTGTTCCTGATAGACAGTCTGCCTGATAAGATGCGACAAGTGAAGGTCCCACCTTCATGCCATCATCCTTGGCTGGAGATGAGTGATGAGAATGCGAGCCATGGACCCTAACTCTGCCTTTCCGGCAGCCGCCGTTAGGTTTCTTTTGGCTCCTTACAAAACCCCGGCCTTCTTATCCCAACACCCAAGATCGGGTTCTCTTTCTTCCTTCAACTTGGCCACACACATTCAATCATCCCCATCTTGGTCTGTATTCATCCACTTTCCTCTTTCTTATCGTCTATTCTCTTTTCCATTGGTTGTCCCATCTCATCCTTTGATCTTCTTCTCTGCTAGTCTACCTCAAACCATCCATCATGGCTCATTCAAACCCTTCTACCCCTCCACCTCATCTCTCTCGTGAGTACTTGATTACTTTTTAATTCTCACCCACTTTGGTTTCCTATCTAAAAAAAATGGTATTCTTATATATGTATCCCTTATTTTTAAATTCAGATTCATCTGAAGATTCAAAAAAGCGAAAAAATCACAATATGCACAATGAGCCTCTCCCTTCTACTCCCCAGATTGCTTCATTAGAGGCTGAGCTTCCGCGCACTTACATCTCTGAGCCGTCCACCAAAAAAGCTAAATGTGATCTGGAGATATATTTGGCACGTCAGACAGAACACCCATCTGTCATTTTGTCTAATCAAACCTCACCAAACCAGACAATCGCTCATTTTGATTATTCACCTCCACCGTCTCATGATATGCCAAAACCTCATAAACCAAAAACCGTCAATACCCGAGGAGGGCGCCAGTCGCTCAATGTGTCTGATAAAGCAAGCACTCAAGTAACCAGTGTCCCGGAAGATCACGATTCAGATTCCGCTGTTGTTGTCACTCGATTACCTAAGCGTAAAGTTGCTGTGCTACTTGGATATCGTGGCACTGGGTATCAAGGTAGTCAAATCAATCCGGGAGCTAAAACTATCGAAGGTGAAGTTTTCAACGCCCTTGTCAAGGCAGGTTGCGTGAGCGAGGACAATTCGGTTAATCCTGGAAAGGTAGCCTATTAATTTTTTGCATTTCTCTTGGGCTTCAAGTCATCCTGTACTGCCTTTTCTAGTATTAATTAAATGCTTTTTTTTCCATTGGTGCCAGGTTGGATTGCAACGGGCAGCTCGAACTGATGCTAATGTACACGCAGCATGCAATGTTATTTCGCTGAAACTAATCCTCAATCCACCTTCATTATCTTCCTCAACAACCTTGAATGGTGGCGAGCTGCATCATTCAAAATCACTTGTTGACCTAGTTAATTCTTTTCTTCCAGCTGAAATTCGACTTTGGGGCTATGTTCGAGTTCAAAGTTCATTTAATCCCCGTACTTTATGCGATTCAAGAACTTATGAATATTCCTTGCCGACATTCGTCTTTTTACCTCCTAGACCCGGCTGTGCCCTTTTTGAACGATTGGATTCTGTAGAGTCTCTTTTACCGTGGTCACAGAATTTTGTTATCAACGAAAGTGAGGCCACATGGTGGAAAAATAATTGGAATTCAAATGTGGAAATTCAAGCTACTAATGAGTCGAGCTTCAGTGAACTAATGTTTCTCAAGAAATCAACCTACAGAATCTCAAAACCAATGTTGAAACGTGTCAAGGATGCTTGCGCATTGTTTCAAGGCAGTCACAATTTTCATAATTTTACTGTTGGGAAAGACTTCAGAGATAGAAGTGCCATTCGTAACATGAAAAAATTACAAGTATCGGATCCTTTTTACGTAAGAACAGATGTGGATAAAAACGTTACGATAAACGTCAATGATCTCCAGGATAGCACAGAATGGATTTCAATCAGGATACACGGACAAAGTTTTATGTTGCATCAGATTGTACGGGTTTTTTTATCATTTTTCTTAAGCTTGTATTCAATTTATCGCATCTTCATAATTAACTCAATTCCTGAGGACGATGAGAAAAAAAAAACGTGTTGATGATTAAAAATGGCTGGGTTTCAAATTGTGTTTCCTCTAATCATGATTTTGATTGTTTTTTTGGTTATGCGCCGCTTTCTTCTCTTGGTGAAATTCAGCGGAAAATGATCGGTTTAGTCATTACAATGTGTCGTACGAGAACTCCGTCGAAGTTGATTCCTGAACTTTACGGGCCTACAAGCGTCCACATACCTAAGGCTCCTGCATTGGGGCTTACTCTCCAGCATCCGCACTATTCTTCGTACAATCAAAAAATTGTAAATGCAAATGTTCGTATAAGAGAGCAAGCAACCAAAAAGGCTTCAAATATGGCCGCGAAAGGTTCAGAAGATGATTTACTGAGAGAAAAAGTCGACTTAAAGCCTTGGCAAGAAGTAATTGAAGCCTTCAAGTGCGAAAACATTTATCCAGCGATGTATCAAGAAGAAACAGAACATAATCGCTTTGGGATTTGGGTTAATGCGCTAGATGTTTGTAAAGACTCTGATTTCGAGTAAGGATATTTGTCAAATAACTCTCATGTCGATTTAATCTAATAGATTGATCCTTTATGGTTATAAACTTGGGTCTTTCATTACATTAGCTATATTAGCCCCCTAGGCATCATTCCGTCAACTTTCGCATCTCCAAGTACTCGTAAAGAAGTTGATCCTAAACCTCGTATTAAAAATTCTTCAATGGTGCATATTCCGGGGAAGGACCAGCCTGGTGCTTCGGATAATCAACCTACTGGCATCAATGCGGCCGGTGGTCCTTTGTCAGATGAAGAGGAAAATTTGGATGTTGAGGATGGATAAAGAAACAAGATAAATCATTTTATTTGATCTTTTAAGATTAGATTAGATTAGATTTTTTTTTTTTTTTTTTTTCAATTTCTCTTTATATATATATACATATGTATAAGAGGTGAAGGTATGGTGCTCGTCTATTACTACGCAAGACTCATTTGCCTATCAAAATAAAACTATGAGCTGCTACTAGTATAAATTATGTGTGTTCTAGCTTAGTTTAATGATGAAACATTAGTTGTGTAGGTTTGTGGCTCTTGTTGGTTAGAACAGAAGATAAATCCTAGACTAGAATGATTGAATTTAAAAGCAATTTATAACCTAGATAGATTAATGAATAAAAAAGGAAGTGTCTTATATATATATCTCTTTGTGCATCTGTTATTTTTAACGAAGGAATTCATTTTAAGGGAGTTTTGTACACTATTTATTATACATTATGGAATGTGAATGAAATTTGTTTATTAAACATAAAAAGAGAGTGCTATACGATATGATATCTATAATGATAACCATTCAATACAGTAAGACTTCCCTATTAATTTACCTTTATCCCATTAGTTCACGTACATTTCCTCCCCTCTCCCTTTGTGCCCCTTATAATTGCCATTAGTCCTCTTAATTGTTCTCCCTCAAGCTTTGCACCTAGTTATTTTCCCATTCTTTATGCCTTTTCCTTCATGCCCCTCGCTGGGTGAGATTGTAAGAAATGAAAAAAAAAATACAGTAAAACTGTTGAGGTGGTAAGCATATCCTATTAGGGGGTGTCAAACATTACCATATACGCCATTCAAGGACGCCCCAAAAAAGATACCAAGTAAGTCATTTTAATTCAAAGTACACCTGTGAATAAGTGGTATACTTCAACAGCGTGCTTTTCCCTACACAGGCCATCCATTGGGTACAGTGCCCAAAAGTGGGTCCTCACCATTTTTTTTTTTGCATAGGACCTTCCACCTGTTATGTACTCAACTACGCCGCAGCAGCATGTATATAAAAAGCAGTTGATGAAAATTAAAAACGTGTGAGAAAACCAAAAAACAAACTTCCATCGTCTCTGTCTCAATAGGTTATAGTCCCTTAACGTCGCTACCAACTTCATCACCTCCAGTCTCCTTTAGAATTAATTTTTTTTTTTTTTTTTTTTTTTCACCTCCCACCTCCAGTCTCTGTTGGAATTCATTCTTTCTTCTCTTTCTCTCAAATTATCTCCACTCAATACATTACAAACTATCTCAAGTTTTTTTTTTTTTTTTCTTGTTTCCTTTTCTCTCTCTCTCTCTCTCTTATTCTGAATCTATCTATTCATCTAGCAGGATTCCCGAGTGTGGTCTCTTACTAGAACACATCTTGGTTTGACGGAGACGTCCGGATAATCCTTTAGTTTTTTTTTTTCTCTCTCTCTCTCTCTCTTTCTCTCTTCTTTTTTCTCTTTCTTTTTCTTAACCAAAAAATAAAAAAAATAAAAAAATAAAAAAATAGAAATAAAAATAATAAAAATAATAATAAAGAATCAGTGAAAATGTCATCCTCTGCTCGACCAACAACTTCAACTCCCCAACCAACCCCGAGCAAAAATCATGGAACTTGATGACACTCATGAAGCTGCAGCAGCTGATTTTGAAAAATTATCCATCAATGATCAATCCAGTCCAACAACAAGACAACCTGTGTATGACACAAGAGCAACTCATCATCTAACAGGATCTAAGAATGAGTTAGTGGACTTCATCTTACTGTCAAACCCACTTCCTCTTAAAGTTGCAACTAATAGTGGTCAAAATTTCATTACAGGCAAGGGGACTCTACGTTTTATTGGACTGGATGGGACAACAATACTAATTAGAAACATCTATTACTGTGATAAAGCAACATGTACATTGATATCCCCAGCATCCCTAATCAGAGCAGGAGCTAACTTGAGTTTTAATGAACAAAATAATATCTTCATTTGTTATCAAGGTATATATATATTAGGGGGTATCAATGTTGACTGATCTGCAATTAAATTAATTGTGGAAAATAATCTGCATACCCCAATTATCTTCCACAATTATTTTTGCTAATAATTGGGTTATTAGACACTTTACGTGTCAATGTTCACCTCTTATCTGACATTTTTTTACTCAATTTTTCATAACCACATCTTGGACAACTTTCTGTCATAACCACATCTTGACCTACTTTCTGCCATAACCACATCTTGGACTACTCTCTGGATATGGCTTCTACCTTGCTGCACACTCACATTCTCATCCCATCCTGTCCATTCTATCCGCTCAGAACCCCTCACCATCTCATCTGCTTGTTTCTGCTCCTTTTAATCTTCATTTATATTTTAACATGCCTCGTCATCCTAGATCTTCTCAAAAGCAGCCATCACCCAGTTGTTCTTTGAATCCCACTACTTCCTCTTTCCGCTGCTCAGCCAAGAAATCTAAGAATGTTCAATTAAAAAAAGATGATCATCTCATTCTTATCAACTGGCTGAAAACCAAATCTAACTATGATTCTTGTTTTGGTACTGAGTATTCAACTAAAGTAGGACGGCCCCCAGCATCAAAAGTTAATGGCTACCTTGTAATGGCAAATGAATTACAGAATAAGACCAAGGGAAGGATTGATCTTTTGCCTAAACAGATGTCTGAACGCTTCAAGCATTACCGAGCCAAATAGAAGAAGGCAAAGGCTCTTTCATCTTCCACTGGTTTTGGGGTTACTGACATTGATATAACTAAGGGTATCAAATCCATAGATGATAAACTTGAAACTTTATGTCCTTACTTTAAAGAGATGGATGCAATTTTTGGAGAGCGAGCCGATGTAAATCCTGCAAACATGTTGGATGTAGAAGATCCTATCTCCAAACATGATGTTGAAGCAAATCTTTTCCCATCCTCTTCCTCCACTCAAGCCTCCCCTCATTTGAATGAGACAAATCTAGATAGCTTTTTCTGTAGATCCTATTGGTGATTTAACCCAAGCAAATCTAACTCAGGTCTGTTTCTTTTTTCTTTTATCTTGTCATTTCTATTTTTTATTTACTTATCTTTTTCTTATTTCTTAAAAGGCTGATGAACAAACCCAGGATCCTCAATCAACTGAGTCTGAAGGTAGTGACAATGATGAGGAGGAAAATATGACCTTGAACAAGAAGCGTAGGGCTTCATGTAGTCTAAATTTCCACTCACGAAAAAGACAAAAAAGTGATACTTCATCACAAACCCCTTTTTCATCTATGGAACAATTTTTAGAGAAACGTGATGCTGGTAAGTGATACCATACCTCTTATTACTTTACTCTACTTTTCTTCCACTTTATATTAATTTTTATTATCACTCTAGAACAAGTAGAAATTGCTAAAGAGACTCTAAGCTTTGAAAAAGAAGAAATATGAGCTCTCTTTAAGGAGGGATGATAGGCTACAAGATTTGGAAGAGAGGAAGTACAAGCTCTCTTTACGGAAGGATGATTGGGCCCAAGATTTGGAGGAGAGGAAGTACAAGCTCTCTTTACGGAAGGATGATTGGGCCCAAGATTTGGAGGAGAGGAAGTATGAGCTTTCTTTACAGAAGGATGGTCGGACCCAAGATTTGGAGGAGAAGAAGTTTGAGTTAACTCTAAGTATTGAAAAATCAAAAAAAGAGGAGAAAACACTTGAACATCAAAACCTATTAGAGCAGATGAAATATAAGTTTGATTTTGAAGAAAATTCCAAAAATAAAGATTTCTTGATAGAATGTGTTAAAGCTAATAAATCTGTTGAGGAAATTGAACATTTAAAGAAATTGATGGATGACTAGTTTGTTTTATTTCTCTCACGCTTCAACTGTTCATATTTATGTGTACATAAAATTTACAATAATTTCCTGTATTTCATTACTCTATCAATCATTACTTGAATTTTCATATTTTAATGTTATAAATTCTCTTTCAAATAAAATTTTCAAAAATTTTTAATGTTAAAAATTCTTTTTTAGTTAAAATTTTTGAGTCACATTTAAAAATTTCACAATCCCACCCCTGCATTTGATTGAACTAAGGGGTGGGTATCACCAAAATTCTTTTAAGTAAACAATTTTGCAAGTCTTATATGAAATTTTGTCAATACTTCCCCCTGCATTTTATTGAAGTAACAGAAGGATATCACCAAAATTACAAGTCAAAAAAAATTTTTAAGTCTGATATGAAAATTTGGCGATACCCCCCCCTGTATTTTATTGAATTAAGGAAAGGGTATCATCAAATTTTCAAGTCAAATTTTTTTTTAAAGTCTGATATGAAAATTTGGCAATACCCCCCCCCCTGAAATTTATTGAATCAAAGGAATCAAAGAAATCAAATGGAAAAAAAAAATTGAAAATTGAAAATTTCTACAGCCAATTATTTTCACCAGTCCCAATCAAGTTTTCCTATTTTATATAATGATGCACCATTATATAAAAAATATAATCTATCTTGATGTAACTTTAAAAAAAAATTGGAAGAGACAAATCCAAAATTAAATGAAAAAAAATTTAAATTGAAAATTTCTACAACCAATTAATTTCACCAGTCCCAATCAAGTTTTCCTATTTTATATAATAGCCAGTAGAACAACCTAAGGCCAGATGCACCATTTAATAAAAACAGTAATCTATCTTGATGTAACTTTAAAAAAAATTGGAAGAGACAAATCCAAAATTAAATGAAAAAAAATTTAAATTGAAAATTTCTACAACCAATTAATTTCACCAGTCCCAATCAAGTTTTCCTATTTTATATAATAGCCAGTAGAATGACCTAAGGCCAGATGCACCATTATATAAAAACAGTAATCTATCTTGATGTAACTTTAAAAAAAATTGGAAGAGACAAATCCAAAATTAAATGAAAAAAAATTTAAATTGAAAATTTCTACAACCAATTAATTTCACCAGTCCCAATCAAGTTTTCCTATTTTATATAATAGCCAGTAGAATGACCTAAGGCCAGATGCACCATTATATAAAAACAGTAATCTATCATGAAGTAAATTTAAATAAAATTGGAAGAGACAAATCCTAAATTAAATGAAAAAAATTTAAATTGAAAATTTCTACAACCAATTAATTTCACCAGTCCCAATCAAGTTTTCCTATTTTATATAATAGCCAGTAGAATGACCTAAGGCCAGATGCACCATTATATAAAAATAGTAATCTATCTTGATGTAACTTTAAAAAAAATTGGAAGAGACAAATCCAAAATTAAATGAAAAAAAATTTAAATTGAAAATTTCTACAACCAATTAATTTCACCAGTCCCAATCAAGTTTTCCTATTTTATATAATAGCCAGTAGAATGACCTAAGGCCAGATGCACCATTATATAAAAACAGTAATCTATCTTGATGTAACTTTAAAAAAAATTGGAAGAGACAAATCCAAAATTAAATGAAAAAAAATTTAAATTGAAAATTTCTACAACCAATTAATTTCACCAGTCCCAATCAAGTTTTCCTATTTTATATAATAGCCAGTAGAATGACCTAAGGCCAGATGCACCATTATATAAAAACAGTAATCTATCATGAAGTAAATTTAAATAAAATTGGAAGAGACAAATCCTAAATTAAATGAAAAAAATTTAAATTGAAAATTTCTACAACCAATTAATTTCACCAGTCCCAATCAAGTTTTCCTATTTTATATAATAGCCAGTAGAATGACCTAAGGCCAGATGCACCATTATATAAAAATAGTAATCTATCTTGATGTAACTTTAAAAAAAATTGGAAGAGACAAATCCAAAATTAAATGAAAAAAAATTTAAATTGAAAATTTCTACAACCAATTAATTTCACCAGTCCCAATCAAGTTTTCCTATTTTATATAATAGCCAGTAGAATGACCTAAGGCCAGATGCACCATTATATAAAAACAGTAATCTATCTTGATGTAACTTTAAAAAAAATTGGAAGAGACAAATCCAAAATTAAATGAAAAAAAATTTAAATTGAAAATTTCTACAACCAATTAATTTCACCAGTCCCAATCAAGTTTTCCTATTTTATATAATAGCCAGTAGAATGACCTAAGGCCAGATGCACCATTATATAAAAACAGTAATCTATCTTGATGTAACTTTAAAAAAAATTGGAAGAGACAAATCCAAAATTAAATGAAAAAAATTAAAATGGAAAATTTCCACAACCAATTAATTTCACCAGTCCCAATCAAGTCTTCCTATTTTATATAATGATGCACCATTATATAAAAATAGTAATCTATCATGAAGTAACTTTAAAAAAAATTGGAAGAGACAAATCCTAAATTAAATGAAAAAAAATTAAAAAGCATAAATAAAATTGAAAAAGAGAAAACTAAAAAGGGAAATTTCAAAAAAAAAAAAAAAAAAAAGATAAAAATTAAAATAAAAAAAAAATTAATAAAAGAGAAAAAAAAAAAGAAAAAAAGTTTGGAAGAAAATATCTTATGATAGAGAAAATATAATATTTTAATTTCAATACTTGAAAGATCTACTAAGAACAATTTTTTATCTAATTTTTTTTTGATTGTTAATACAATTAATAAGACCTTGATTTACTTGGAATGAACAGCCAAAATGGGTAAATTAATTAAAAGAAACTAAAGTTGCAGGTACTTTAGTTGTTTGATGCCTATGTTGAGAAGAATTCCATATAGCCTCAACTATTCCATTGGCACTACCAAAATCAATAATACATTTATGGTCAGGAAAATAAAGGCCATGTCCCTCACCAGAAGAGGGTGATGGAATAGGAACACCAGTCTCTGGATTAATATAAGAGAAAATTCCAAATTTTAGAGAAGTCTTATCATGTTTATCTAGATGAACATGATTGTAGAATCCATTATAAGTGATGATAACATTTGTACAAAAAACATAATCATTTATTACTTCTTCTCATTCAGGATCAGACCAATTTGGTAAACCAGATTCTAAAGCAAGTTGATGGTTTTTTTGAAAAGCTTGAAAACATAATTTTTTAAAATGATTTTCCAAGAAAAGATTAAATGATATTAAAGAATTCCATTGTTTCAGATCTTCTTCCATTTGCTCCGGTTTCAAATTTTTCAATAAATAATAAATTCCTGAAATATATGACAAAATTAAAAGTTACTTATAATTAAAAAAAATTTACATACCAAAAGAAACTCCTTTATCATATCCTGGTCGCCAACCAAAACCTTTTATGACACCAGAAATCATATTTTTATTTGATAAGGGTTGTCAAAACAAAGCCATTTGATAGAGAGTAGAAATTAAATCAGAAAGCTGGCAAAAAACTTCATCCTTTTTCCCAGTAAATGAATGAACTTCTAAGATGAATTGAGGTTTTTATATGTTATTGACAACCGCCACAATGAGATCTATACCCCCTTCCTAAAGTTTTTCATGTTTTTGTAAAAAAAAAAATTCTTAACATTTGATATTGATGTCTTATAAAATTTGAGATCATCCAAATGTCCAAAGAATTTTTTGCAAAATATCTTCATCCTAATCAATTTTCTATTTTGATAAAACTTTGTCTTTGAATTGCTTGATTCTTTAGCTGGTTCCGTGATTTTCTGCTTTTTATTTTCTGGTAAGGAAAGCTCAGATTGATTGGGAGAAGGAATAGAATTGAAGGACATTGAAGAGATAGAATAAAGTAAAGATAAAGAAGAAGAATTTGAATATATTTGATGATTATTCTTGGAGCTTTCATGATTTGAAGACAAGGAAGAAAGAGAGGAGAAAGATGATTAAGAAGAAATTGATGATAAAGAAGATGAGTGAGTTAAATTTTCCATAGTAACTTCCTGGAAAAAAAAAATTATAAAACAAAATAAAATAAAAAAAATATATATTAAAAAAAAAGACCCCCAAAATTAAAAAATTATCAGTAAAATAATTGAAAAGAAAAAAAAAATTTGGTAAAAAAAAACAAATAAAAATTAGTTGCAAAAAAAACAATAAAAATATTTGAAAAAAATTATAATACAAAATAAAAACCTGAATTATGTTTGAAATACGAGATAAAACAAATTCACCCAAAAAAAAAAAAAAATTCAGTTGAAAAAAAATTAAATAAATAAAAAAAAATTACTTACCTGCTATTGGAAATACTTCTTGATGTTATTCAATCCAATTTATTTAAATATATAAAAAAAATTGATTTCAGTAAATTTCAGAATAATTAATCTTTAGCAAAAACAAACACAAATAAAAAAAATTAAATTACCTGATTAATTCTTGAAACAGGGGGAAATGTCCAGAAACTAAGGGAAAGAAAAAAAAATCTGTAAAAAAATTTAAAAAGCAGAGATTAATATTTTTTTTTCTTTAAAATGCCCTCCAAAAAGTCCCCTCCTTTAAGACCTCCTTGTCCGCCTCAAAACCCCCCCTTTAACCCCTCCTTACCTGCCTCAACCCCCCCCCTTTACCCTCCCTTTACCCCTTCTTTACCCCCCCTTTAGTCCCCCTTTACTGTCCCTTTACCCCCCCTTTACCCCCTCCTTGCCCACCTCAAACCCCCCCATCACCCCCCCTTTACCCCTTCCTTGACCCCCATCACCCCCTCAGACCTGCCTCAAACCCCTCCCCCCCTACACCTAACTTATCAAATCAGTAACAATTCAGTAATTTAGTGAATGATTATCAGCAATTGTTCACTATCTTATCAAATTGATAACAATTCGATAAGTAGGTGGTGGTGGTGGGGGGGGGTTTAGAAGGGTTTGAGGGGGCTTGAGGGGGTAAAGGGGGGGGTTTGAGGCGGGCAAGGAAGGGGTAAAGGGAGGGTTGGGGTGGGCAAGGAGGGATTAAAGGGGGGAGTTGAGGTGGCCAAGAAGGGGAGAAAGGGGGGTACGGAGGAAGACAAGGAGGGGGAAAGGGGGATGATGGAGGGGGTAAAGGGGGGGACTTGAGGTGGCCAAGAAGGGGGGAAAGGAGGGTATGGAGGCAAACAAGGAGGGGGGAAAGGGGGATGATGAAGGGTGAAAAAAAAGATAAAACAAAAAAAACAAAATTAGTCTAACCTTGAAAACAAAATAAAAAAAGCACTTACAGGACAAAAAAAAAGAGAAAAAATAAATTATTAGCAAGTAAAAAAAATCAAAAATAAGAAAAAAATGACTTACCTGGAGAGATGAGATGAGAAATAGAGGAATGAAATAGAGGAATTGAAAATATTTGACGAATTTTTGAGGAGAGGTTGAAAAGGATATGAGTGATGAATAAAAAAAAACACTGACAAAATATGTGATTTCATGTTGAGCTGGTGAAAGAAAACCAATGAGAATCCGCCATGACTACTAAAACCCTTAAATCACAAAATTAAGCTATGAAAACATTGGGACATAAAATATATATCCAAATTAGCTCTACTTAATGGTACTAAGCACTTAAACCTAAGACTCAAGGTTAGCCCTTAAAACACAAAAAACAAAATTAAACAGATTTCTTTTAGAAATGAAAAATGAGTAAATGACCCCTTAAAACTTAGAATATGAAAAATATCATCAAGACATCAAATATAGAGAGAAACCGGGGCTATCCAATGGTAGTATTCACATATCTGTAGTCCCAATATTCACTGAATAAAATCATAAAAACACTCAATTAAAAAAAACCAAAACAATGCCAAACAGAGCAAAAAAGGCATCTGCCAATGTTGGAAGACCACACTATAAATTCAAAAAAAAATGAATTGCATCAAATAAAAATACCAAACCAAGTGAATAAAGTACACAAAGTGGACATTTGGAGAGCACCAAAATAAAATTTTAAAAGTTTTGTGAAGTGAAATGTTGGAGAGTAATTGGCATTATAATGGAGCGTATGCCAGTTGATTGAATGTTTTGGGAATCAAGGGTGGGGAGAGCTGGTGCTGGTTTAGGATGCTCTTCTTCACAAAGATCATTCCACTCATCCTTTAGATTAGCTAGGATATTGTGGAGTATAACACAAGTCATGATCCAATGATTTGCAGTTTTGATCTCCTTTTTTTTTTGAAATTGGATTCTGAGCTCCCGAAGACTAGAAAATTGTCCCTTTAAAATACCTATAGCATGTTCAATCCATACTCTTGATTGGGAAAGGTGATAATTAAATTTAGTTTTGGGGTCATTTTCTAAGGTTGCACCACGGAAAGCAGGTATAATGTACTTCCCACTTGCATATGTTGAGTCTGCAAGGAGGTACTGATATTTGTCAAAGTATGAGTCAGGAGTTTGAGAAATCCTCATTCTTTGGAAGACAGAAGAGTCATGACATGATCCAGGGCAGCCACTGTGAAAAGCAATAAATTTTTTATTGACATTGCATATAAGTTGAACGGCAATACAGTATCTAGAAGGAGGATAAAAAGTTAGTTCATGAATGATGAGAAATTGGAGAAGATTTTGAATAAACCTTTTTTTGCAATCAAAATAATGGTTCCTGTCAGGCTAAGATCAACTAAAAGGATGTGAACTAGCTTGAAAAGTCTTTGTCTAGAAGATTTAAATGGTCCTATATGAATACTGTAGTATAAATCCAACAAATAGTAAAATATAATTCAGAATAAAGGTCTCAGTAATATAATTCTCACTCTTTTTATATGTGGCTCACAATCTTTTTAGTTGGTAGAAAAATAGATTTTAATAATTCAGATACTACTCAAAAGTCTTATAAAAGTACTAATTGAATTTTATTGTAATTGATTTGGTTATATGGTGTAAATTGTAATGATAAAGAATGTAGAAACAAGACCCAAAAAACTCCTCCTTTTATACACACTGAGTTCCCCAATGATTCCCTTGATGTACCATCCAATACACAGTTAATGACGCCTCAAAACAACTAATAGACATGCCCATAAACATCCCCAGTAACCCATGACATAATTAGAAGAGTAACAACCATCAAAATCCTGTAATAATAAGGGAAATCCATCAAAATTAAAGAAAAAGACAAAAAGAGAGTATATGCATATAAAACAATAATATAAAAGACTAAAGGGGACTTTTTAAGGTTAATAATAGCTTGATAATAAGGGGGATTTACTGTAGAAATAATGGGGCTAATACTGACATTATACTACATGAAATTCCCATCCAAAAATAACCAATATTGACTGAGAAACCACCCAAAAACTCAAAAAAGAGCGTGAGATGTGGGGTAACTACATGCAGTCCTTGGCAGGCGCTTTTACGGGTAAATCATTGACTAAAATTAGGCAAATTTAAGCGTGATGATGAAATAAGACACCAAGAGTGAGGTTATTAATAAAATTAGTGCATATAAATAAGGTAAATGCATTATTAATTAAGCTAGGACACTAAATAAGCGCCTCTCGCCTATTTTAGTGTGTTTCCCCACAGTGGGCATAGAATGTGGGGTAATTATAGTGTGAAAAATCTAACTTTGCTAAAAATGAAGCTATTCACACGGGAAAAAAGCAGGCAGTATGTGGCCAGTACACAGAATCCATTTCTGGCATAAAAAACACCAAATTTGAAAAGTGTTATTTTTATGCATTTAAATAGCCAAATCAATAGTCCTAAATGAGACGAATTGATCTGTCAAAGCGCAATTTTGATATTCCAAATTTTATAGTGCATATAGTCAACTTTTAAGTGAAATAAAGCGCATTTCTTGTTTTTTGCATAAAACAATGAATATAACAGCTTTAAGTGTACTTAAAAATTATTTAGCCTTATACTTAAGGTTCTTAAGATTACCCTAACATATTCCAGCTTAATATTAAGTACATAAGACCTATAAAAGGTGGATATATGCATGTATATAAGGTATTATAATGGCATATTTTGTACATTATCATAATTTTACTTATGTATACTGTTTGTGTACTCTCAATTATTGTTCCCCTGTATAGTTCATGTGTTTAACATAACTTATAAGCACTTTTTACTCAGTCCTGGGGATATACAGGCTGACAGTTCCCATCATGAGCAGGCTTTTGACTCAAAGGTATAGTTGTGCCATCAACCAAACCTACACAGCCAGGGAAACCTTTGGCTTGCATTACTTGAGAGGATTCAAGTCGCTGTTCTGGAGTTGGCCAAGTAAGTGTTTGAGACTTGAGGGAAAGGATAGAAATCATACAGCGCTTGGTGTATGATATCACTGTACCATATCCTATTTTAAATAGATTATCCAAACTTCTTACAGCAGCACCATTTCCATTTGAGCCAAAGCAACATAGTGCAACAGCAAGTTGAATGGCAGGATTATGTTGTTTGTTATGGGAATTGTTATGAAAGATAGGATGTTCAGAGATGAGTTGATAAAGTTTGAAGAAATAATTGGGAGAAGTTCTAAATAGGTGAGTGTCACCGGATGACCTACGCACAAGGTCGAGGATGTTCCTGCAAGTGAGATAAAAGGTTCAGATACTTCTTCAAAGCACAGAGGAATAGTTCGAGGAAGTGGTTTGAAGATGACTCAAAGAAAGAACTACTGCTTCGAGTTATGTTCGAGAAGGATTCTAATATAATTGAACAATAATATTAAAATTCTTAAGATCTCACAAAGGTTTGGAAAACTCAACAATCAAAGATTTAGGATTTAGATATGATTATTGAGAAAATAAAGAAAGATACAATAATAATGATTTTCACTTTAGAGTTTTATCACTATTAACTATAAATACGTTTTATAATTTAATTCTGAGGAATATCAAACCAAAAAACCAGTCCCTTTTATATCCTTTACTCCTCCTTGCATTGACCTCATACTCATCCACCATTCCGCACACCATAACCCATTTAAAATATATCCGTTACACCTGGACCCTCCTCACTATCATCCATTAACCCCTTAATCCTTCACTAACCATTCCGTCTATGCTCACTACCCCTTAATAACCCACAGACATTTCATAAACCTTTTAATGTACTATTATATTAACTATTGCGCTGTGCGTCGCTTATTGGGAAAAAGACTAAGACACACTATTGAGAGATTGACTAATTTAGATTTAGAGTTTTAGGCTAGCGCAATTGAATAGCAAGTACACAAAGGAAAGTCGCAGTTGCTATGGAGAGTTGCTTTTCTGCGCTTCGAGTATGGATTTGAACCCTTTAGTATTGATTTAATGAGCTACTTTTGCCTCGAGTGTCACATGGCGCGTGACAGTGAGTGAAGTTTAGTTGAGGAATGTTGAGAATGGAGCGCAGATCATATTGGGGATCATGATAAAGATTTGGCCCCCTGGAAATGAGGTAACACTTTTTGGAAAGAAAACACAAATAGGCTAAAGCATCTTCCAAATCAGAGTCAGATTTATAGTAGAGAACTAAAAGTAAAGTGATATTATTCATAGTGGAGTGAAGTAGCTGTTTAGAAGAGAGGTGCTTCATTGTTGTTGGTAGTATAGGTTGTTGGTAGAAGGTTTAGGTGATGAGTGGGAAGTAGGAATTCACCACCAAATGTGCAGTTGGGTTGTGTAGATAGAAAAAAAACTTAAGTGTTTGCCACAAAAATTAAGTAGCATAGAGTGAGGAGAGAGTTAAAGATGGCATCAGCAATTATAAGTCATGTGACTTTCTTAAAAATCCATCATGGATGTGATGAGTTTGGGATCAGGAAGTAGGAATGGAAATTGGGGTATAAGAGGCAGGATAATGCATTAAGATGGATTCCTTATCCACTAGCCCCGGGGCTAGTGGATAAGCATCTTCCGCAATTAATAATGTCGGATCCCGGGAAAAAAAATTACTGATCCCTAATTGTGGATCCCTGAGCACTGATACCCCTTATTTATTACACTATTAAATAACTTATATAAGGTTAAATAGCTAATCCATAGACCTATAATACTTATTAGGCTCTAATGGAGTCATAATATACTTATCTTAAGTTATATTAAGTAATTAAATAAATACATAAGCTTATATGTATGCATAAACCTCATATTCAGTGAAATATGTAGTTATATTAAGGGGTATCAATGTTCAGGGATCCGCAATTAGGGATCAGGAATTTTTTTTTTCCGCGATCAGACATTATTAATTGCGGAAGATTCTTATCCACTAGCCCCGGGGCTAGTGGATAAGGAATCCACAATAATGCATTATCCCGCCTCTTATACCCCAATTTCCATTCCTAATTCCTGATCCCAAACTCATCTCACCCATGATGGATTTTCAAGAAAGTCACATGACTCATAATTGCTGATGCCATCCTTAAGTCTTTCCTCACTCTATGCTACTTTATTTTGGTGGCGAACACTTAAGTTTTTTTTCTATCTACACACCCCAACTGCACATTTGGCGGTGAATTCCCACTTCCCTCATCACATAACCCTTCCACCAGCAACAATGAAACACCTCTCTACTAGATGGCTACTTCACTCCACTATTAATGCCATCACTTTACTTTTAGTTCTCTACTATAAATCTGACTCTGATTTGGAAGGTGCTTTAGCTTATATGTGTTTTCTTTCCAAAGAGCGTTACATCATCACCAGGGGGCCAAATCTTTATCATGATCCCCAATATGATCTGGCCTCCATTCTCAACATTCCTCATTTAAACTTCACCCAACTTTTTAGAACTTCTCCCGATTCTTTCTTCAAACTTTATCAACTCATCTCCAATCATCCAATCTTTCATAAAAATTCCCATAACAAACAGTGTAATCCTTCCATCCAACTTGCTGTTGCACTATGTCTCTTTGGCTCAAATAGAAACGGTGCTGCTGTAAGACGTTTGGATAATCTCTTTAACATAGGATATGGTACCGTGATATTATACACCAAGCACTGTATGATTGATATCCTTTCCCTCAAGTCTCAAACACTTGCTTGGCCAACTCCAGAACAGCAACTTGCATCCTCTCAAGTAATGCAAGCTGAAGGTTTCCCTGGCTGTGTAGGATTTGTTGATGGCACAACTATACCTTTGAGGCAAAAGCCTTCTCATGATGGCAACCATTATTTTGATCACAAAAAAAGGTTTCTTTAAAATCTTCTCCGATTTCTCATCCTTCATAAACTAACTTTTTATCTTCTTTCTAGATACTCTATTGCCGTTTAACTTGTATGTGATTTCAATAAAAAATTTATTGCTTTTCATAGTGGCTGCCCTGGCTCATGTCATGACTCTTCCATCTTCCAAAGAATGAGGATTTCTCAAACCCCTGACTCATACTTTGATGAATCTCAGTACCTTCTTGCAGACTCAGCATATGCAAGTGGGAAGTACATTATACCTGCTTTCCATGGTGCAACCTTAGAAAATGACCCCAAAACTAAATTTAATTATCACCTTGCCCAATCAAGAGTATGAATTTAACATGCTATAAATATTTTAAAGGGACGATTTTCTAGTCTTCAGGAGCTCAGAATCCAATTTCAAAAAAAATTGGAGATCAAAACTGCAAATCATTGGATCATGACTTGCATTATACTCCACAATATCCTAGCTGATTTAAAGGATTAGTGGAATGATCTTTATGAAGAAAAGGATCCTGAACCAGCACCGGCTCTTTCCTCCCTTGAATCACAAAACATTCATTCAACCGGCATATGCTCTATCATTATGCCTATTACTCTCCAACATTTCTCTTCACCACCCTTTTAAATTATTTTTTTTACTCTCCAAATGTCCTCTTTGTGTACTTCATTCACTTGGTTTGGTATTTTGGTTTGTTTCATATTCATTTTTTTTTTTGGAATTTATGGTGAAGATCTTTTTTTTGGATGGCTCATTGGTTTTCTTTCACCAGCTCAACATGAAATCACATATTTTGTCAGTGATTTTTTTTTCTTTCATCACTCATATCCTTTTCATCCTCTCCTCAAACATCACTCAAATATTTTTGTTACTATTATTTTCTCAACTCATCTCACCAGGTAAGTCTTTTTTTTTCTTTTTTCTTGTTTTTTATTTGCTAATAATGAATTTTTTTATTTTGCTTTTTTTTGTTTTTTGTTTTTTTTTGTAAGTCCTTTTTTTTATTTTTAAGGTTAGACTAACTTTTTTTTCTTTTTTCTTCTCTCCTTCACCCTCTTTAGCTCCCTCATTTCACCCCTTTTCCTCTCTCTTTACCTGCATCAAGTCATTCCTTCTCCAGTCTCTTTACCTTCCTCAACAGCCCCTTATTTCACCCTCCTTGCCTGTCCCAAATCCCCCCTTTCCCTCCTCTTTAGGTGCCTCAAGACCCCCCTTCCCCTCTCTTTAGGCACCTCATCACTCCCCCTTCCCCTCTCTTTAGGCACCTCAGCTATCCCCCCTTCTCCTCTCTTTAGCCGCTTCAACCCCCCCCTTCCACTTCCCTTTACCCACCTCTACCCCCCCTCCTTCTTAACAAACGATTGTTAGTGATCGTTTGTTAAGGAGTAGGAGGCGCTAGATTTGGTTTAAGGGGAGTGTAAGGGGGGTTTGGGGGGGGTTTCAGGGGGATTTTGAGACAGGCAAGAGGTGATTTGAGAGTGGTTTTGAGGCAAGGAGGAAGGGATTTTAGAGGTGATTTCAGAGAAAGGAAGGGAGGAAAGGGGACTGTTATGGGAGTTAAATAGGGGTTACCTATCTTTTAAAAAACATACTAAAATTTATTTTATTTTATTTTTTGGCAGAATTTTAGAAAAAAATAACTATTACATTCTGTTAAGGTCTTTCCCTGTAAATTACAAAACAAAAAAGGTTAGATATTAATTTTTAATTTTTCTTACAAATAATTTTACTGAATTATTTTTTTTTAATTTTATTTGTTCTGATTTTTCTTTTACAGATTTTTTTTTTATTATTTTGACAGGATTTTCTGTGAAGGTTTTTTATAACCAAAATTCAGGTTTTCTTTTGTCATTTTTTTTTAAAATAATTTTTACTGAAAATTTATAAAAAAAATTTTGTTTTAAATTTTTTTTTATTTTTTTAAAAGGGATATTGCTTTAAATTTTATTTTAAAAGATGTTATTATGTGAGTTTTTTTTTAAAAATATATTCTCAAATATCAATCCAATAACTGGCCACCCAATACCATCTCCAGCTAAAATTAAAGGACATGATTTATATTTTCCAGACCACCGGTGCATCATTGATTTCAGTTTGGGATGAAACTATTTGGAATTCTTCTAAGGATAATCATCAAACAACCAAAGCTCCTCCTTGTTTGGAATCCTGTCAAGATTTAACACATTTTGGTTGCTCATTTCAAATCAGTCATAAGTTGATTCAAAGAATCAATAAGGTAAAGAAAGAAGGTAAAGTTATTCAATTTAAAAAAACTTTATCTAGTTCCAAAAAGTATGGGGATTAGAGTTGTAATCGAAAATTTTATATTTTTTCATAAATTATAAATAAATATTTTATATTTATCAATTCTCTCAAGTTATGTCGGTCAGTTGTCTAGAAGATGGTAAGGAAAAGAGGAGAAAAGGAGGAGGACAAGGGAAAAATAAAAGAAATAAATTATAATCAAATATTTAATTTATTTAAAAGGAAAACAACGGTGAGCAACTTTGAGAGATGACAAAAACTTAGGATTTATTAATAATAATACTATTTAATGTAAGGGTTCTGCGCGGCAAACACTTTTAATTACTATCAGACTTAAAGCAACCTTTAAATTGTTATATAGAATTTTAATTAGAATTGTATTACTAATAAAAAAATATAAATGTAGTAAAATAGTATTTAATTTGTGGAGTGTATAATAAGTGATGATGCTACAGGGGATTATCCAAGGCCCTTTTATAGGCAATGGGTCCTCTGAAGCGCCACTATGTTTGTAAATACAATAGTTAGAATAGAATAAAACAAATATATCAAAGAGTAAATGAAACATAACAATGTAGAGAAAAACTTGAAACAAATAATTAAAACCCCAATTAAGAATCCAATTTTCCCACCATTAATTCCTAAATCAGTAAGTAAAAATAGTGAATAACTAAACAAGATTGGAACATAGGAACTATGAGAAAAATAATTCCAAACAGATGGTACAGTCTGATTTAAGGATATTTTAAGTGAAACAAAAAATACTTTGACGCAACAAAACATGTAATTAATCTCAATTTAGTATAAATTAATTAATTGGTTTTTCCTGACACAATTAAGGGTCAAAAGAAGCGTCATTAATTATTGTTTAGTATTATATGAAAGGTGTTATTTAATATATAAATTTAAATAATTAATTTAAATATATTATAAGTCAATTTTACACTTATGATTATAATATATATTTTTCAATTAATTAAATATAAATTTATAATTATGAAATACATAAGAATGCGCCATTATTTGTAGAATATATTATATTATGTTCAATTTAAATGTATATAAAAATTTATATAACCAATAAAATTAATATAACACTTGTATATAATAAAATACTTATATAATTTTATTATGCAATAAAATATTAATTTATATTCATTAAATACAATTCTTACCCACTCTTTCAGGTTTTATAAGTTACATATCAGTTTTACTGGACTCCTGGAATAGCCTGGCTGACACTCCCTCACTCTAAAAAAAACAATAAAAAAAATGCTAAGATTTTTTGTTTTTGTATTTTTTCAACAGAGTAGGCAGATTTGAAATTTCCTTGCCAGGTATCCATGCATCATGTTCAGATGATTTGTTCTTATATCTCAATAAATATTCAGTACCTCTCTCAGAAGTGATAATTCTATCATTGAGAATTTTATCGATTTCTGCTGTTTCTGTGACTTCCTGAGGGTTTTTCTTAGGTCTTCCTCTTCTTTTTGGAAATAAGTCACTGTTGGAAGTATAAGGCTTAAGCAAAGAAATGGGAAAGACAGGATGTTTCCTATCATATGAAGAATACAATACAACTTCTACTGCATTATCACCAACCATTCTTTTAACAACAAATGGTCCTACAAAAGGATCTTTTAATTTGTGGTTACCTTGTAAATTGAAATGGACAGTAGAGATCAACACTTCATCACCCTTGTTAAATGTGTATTCTTTATGGGATTTATCCCATCTTTTCTTTTCATATTCAAATGCTTTATCAATACAACTCTGAGCATGTTTTCTGCATAGCTGTTGCATTTGCATAAAAGATTTTACACCAGGGTGTAGTTCCAACTTAGGTAATTTATTATTGAGAATCTGAGCAGGAGTGTTTGGGACATAACCTAACCAAAGCTCAAAAGGCTTTTTCTCAGTGACAGAATGAACAGTGCTATTATATGCAAATTCAAGACCAGGCAAAAGAGTGACCCAATCATGAGTAAATCTGTCATTGTCTTTATATTCTAAACCAAAGGCACAATACCTTCTAATCATATCTTCCAGAGTTTGAATCATTCTTTCAGCTAGACCATCAGTCTGAGGATGGTGAGCTGTAGACAATTTCAACTCACAGCCACAAATATCCATCAAAGAGGTCCAAAACTCAGAAGTGAATTTTGGATCCCTATCAGAGATAATGGCTTTTGGAAAACCAATAATATTAAACATGTAAGACCACCATAAGAAGGCTAATTCTTTGGTGGATACATCTTTGTGGGTTGGAATAAATTTGCACATTTTTGTGAATCTATCAACTATTACCCAACAAGAGTTAAAGCTGTCTTTACCTGCAACAGGAAGACCAGTGACAAAATCCATATTAATGATTTGCCAGGGAGCACTAGGTGCTTCAATTTTTTGTAATAACCCTGCTCTCTTACCTGTTAACCTTTTAGATTTTTGGCAGGAATCACAAGATTCAACATATAATTTTGTGTCTTCAGACATATTAGCCCACCATGCAGTGTTTTTGATTCTAATCAATGTTTTTTCAAGATCAAAATGACCAGCTAATATGTCATCATGAAAAAGTTTGAGGATAGTTTCTTTCATTGAAGGAGGAATTACAATTACATTGGTAAGCTTCCCTCTATAATATATATAACCATCTTCAATAGAGAACTTTCCTTTATTTAAAGCAATTTGGTACTTTTCAGGAAGAGTTTCTATTAATGCTTAAATTGAAGCATTCGTAGGATCATTTAAGATAGTAACCAATTTATTTAAATCAGAATCTTTATCATATGAATCCAGTATTAACTGTAATAACTCCTCTTCCATATCAACTATAAATATACCATGGATATGAACAGTATCATCCTCAGGTACATAAGCAGGATTTGAGTCATTATTTGGCAGAGGCAATCTGGAGAGCATATCAACATTAGAGTGAACATTTCCAGCTCTATGGATAATTGTCATCCTTCCTCTGTATTCTTGAACAGCAAGTTGCCACCTGAACATATGTCTGTTAGGTGTCTTGAGGTTTAAGAGAGACTTCACAGCACTACAGTCAGTTACCAACTCAAATTTTTGGTCATCCAAATAGTAATGAAGTTTCTCAAGAGCCCAAACAACTGCTAAGCACTCCAATTGAGTGGCACCATATTTCAATTCACTATTTCTTAAGGTTCTTGAAATATAACAAATTACAACCTCTGAGGATTTATCATTAATAATTTGCTTTTGGTGAAGGGCAGCACCCAGACCAATAAAGCTAGCATCTGTATAAAGGACAAATGGCTTGTTAAAATCTGGAAGAGCCAATATAGTGGCTGTCATTAAGCAACTTTTCAATGTATCAAAAGCTTTTTGACAGTCATTATTCCAGAGAAAAGCAACATCTTTTCTGGTCAGTTTTGTAAGAGGCAAGGCTATGACCTGATAATTTTTAATATATTGTCTATAATAGCCACACATACCCAAAAAACTTTGGATTTCTCTTACAGAAGTTGGTGCTTTCACATTTTGAATGGCAGCAACTTTATTATGGTCTACACAAATTTGTAAGCCTGACACAACATGGCCAAGGACTTTCAAAGAGTGAAAACCAAATTTACACTTTTTTAAAGATAAGGTCATATTGATTTCATCCATTTTTTGGAAAACTCTATTCAAGTGAATCATATGTTCATCAAAAGTTTTTAGAAAAAACAATAATATCATCAATATAAACCATGAGCCAACCTTCAATAATTTCTTGATGGAAAGTGTTATCCATGACTTTCTGGAAAACTGAAGGAGCATTTTTAGGGCCAAATGGCATCCTAACATACTTATATATTCCCATATGAGTAGCAATAAGCAAAAAATTTTGAGAATTTTTCTCAACTGGAACTTGATGATAACCTTTATTACCATCCAGACAACTAATAAATTTTGCACCTTGCAAGGTAGCATGTATTGAATTAATTCTGGGTAAAGGATAAATATCATCAACAGTATAAGTATTTAAAGCTCTGTAATCTCCACATAATCTAGCTTTATCTTTTTCATAAGAAATCAAGACTGGGGAGATGACACAATATTTGGGGGTGACATCCACTTTCTCAATGATATTCATTTTCAATAATGTTTCAATATTATCTTCAATATCTTTTCTTTTTGATGGAGAAGCAGGATATGGTTTTTTCTTAAGGGAAGGAGGAATATCACTCAAATTACAGGATAAGGTAATTTTCATCTCTTCCTGAACAATTCCCAAGACATGAGAACCATGAGCAAAAGCCATAGGGAAAGAGTTAATAGAGGCAACAATAGAATCCTTTTGTTCACTAGTAAACTGATCACCAAAAGAAGCGGTATTTATTTCATGTAATAAATCATCCATTTCAGTTGTTGTTCTACCTTTACACTGGATCAGTGAGTTACAAGATTTCAACAAATGCCCAGAAGTTCTAGGAGAGGAAATTTTGAATTCTCTTTTCCCATTCATTCCTAAGGTAAAGCAATTATTTTCTGGGTCCAGTTTCACACCAAACATGGTTAAAATATCATTTCCCATAATAAACCAATTGCTCAAATTATCATTTTTCATGACAACAAACTCACAAATAGCTCTGACAAAACCACCATTATATTTGAAGAATACAGAGGTTTTGTATTTGCCAATAGGAAATAAGGTAGAACCATACCCTCTCCATTTTTCAGAAGTTATAGGTAATAATTTACTCAAATATTCCTTATCCACTGAAGCCAAAGCTTTTTCAGATACTACACTTCCTCCAGCACCAGAATCAAGAACTACATCAACATTTTTACCATTAATGATAACAGGTGCCTTTAAAGGGGATATAGGAATAGAATTGTTAGTAATATCTTTAATTATCTCAGCATTTTCTACTGAAGATAAATTCAATACACAATCTTCAGATATATTATTTAAATAATGGACATCATGTTCCAACATTAAAACATCTTTAACAGATTCATTGTCATAGGAGATATTACTTTCACAGTCACTGGAAGAATTATTGACATCAAGTTCAACTTCATCAGTGTCTTCACTTTGTTCAACAAGATGAATTTTCTTGTCACAAACATGACCCTTCTTCCACGGTTTGTTACATTTATAACAAGTATTTGTTGCATATTTTTTAGGTGCAACTGGGGCAGAGGGTTTACCAGATTTTTCTGGGAGCTTTATAGAAGGTTTATTCTGATCATTATAAGATTTACCAAGGTAATTCTTTGGTTCATATCTATGGTTGAGCAGTACTTCACTACAGATATTAATGAAAGAAGAATTTTCCCTTACATGCTCAGTTCTAGCAACAATCAAATCCCTAAGAGAATTTGGTAATTTATACAAGATTTTATCTCTCCAAATATCATAATCCATCTTTGGATCAATTGCTCTAAGGATTTTAGTTATTTTCATCAGAAAAACAATGGGCTTTTCAACAGAGGAGGATACATATCTAGTATTCTCATACAGTCTCTGCTGAGCTAACCTGAATTTTGAACCACCAAACTGATTCTCAATCAAGGATTTCCAATCATTCCATGTATAATGATTGTTATCTAAAAGGACAGATTCATACCACATCAAGGCTACATTGGAAAATAAAGAAATTAGCTTAGAAACAATTTCCTCATCAGGTAGTTTATAAGATCTCTTTAAATTATCAATTCTTTGGATAAAGTGTTGCCAATCAGAGGAAGAATCACCATCAAAGGTAGGATATTGGTCTAACTTAGGCCAATTTTTCTGACTACTGGGATGGTCCACTTTTTGGTTTGAATTATTTATTATTAATAATTCCTGAAGTTTAGCCAGGTGTTCAGAAATTTCATTATTTACAGAAACAGCTGGTGCATGACCATCACAAGATTTTTTGCTAGTAGCAAAATATTTTACAGACTCATTGTCAGTTTGTTTAATGGTTGAAATATGAGGAAGAAAGGATGAACTTTGCTCAGGTTTTTTCCCTTTATTTTTATGCAGCTTATTTACAGAAATCTCATTTAATTCATTATTGATGGTTAAGTTTGAGAACTTTTCCTGCAGGTAAGACACATAGTTTCTTATTCTTGGAATTTCAGACATCTGGTCATTTACTTTTGCAAGAGATAGAACATTTCTGTCCTCAGAAACTGAGTGTTTGGTACTTAGTGCATGGAAATCATTTTTTAGCTTCTTAAACTCATTTTGCAGAGATTTTATTTCATTCTTGAATGAATAATTTTCCTCAATAAGGGGTTTCAATTCACTCAAGTTCCTATGTAGACTGATATTTCTATCTGAGATAGCTCTATGGTCACTTCTTATTTGTTTTTGTTGACTAAGAACAATATTCAAGGTTTCTTTGATTTTTAAATAAGCTGTATCTTGTACAAAAGAACTCACTTTACATTGCAAGTGTAAATTATTTAATCTATCATTTTCATGGATTAACACATCTCTCACATGTTTGTCTTTCACAATATTAAAATCAAGGGTATCTTTCAATATTTCCTCAGAAGTTTTTTCAATTAAGGTATAGATTTCAGGGGGAACAGAATCATTTTTAATTGCAAGAGAAGGATTAATTAAAGATGTAGAAGTTAAATGTAAAGGTTCATCAAATGACAATTTGCTAATTACGTCAATAGGGCTACTAGTTACAGGAAGCTGTCTTTTAACAGGTTTAACTGTTCTTTCACCATGTTCAATAATATTACCTGCAGAAGAAGATTTATTAGAAAACATACCCAAGTGACTATCAACCAAATTACTTACCATGGCAGAGGAGGAAACTTCCCCTGGGACTGGGTTTGGGATTGTGCTTGGGCCTTCTTTCTCCTGCCTTGTTGGTAGGGATGAGGAGGTGGATGGAAATTGGGTGTTCTGGATGGGCCAGGCTGATGATGAGGAGGGTGTTGCACATTCTGTTGGTAGTGACTCATTAGATAATCCCATTTCCATTGCTCTACTTCCATAGTATTTGGATTTTGGATGGTTGAGCTGGGTGGCTGTGAAGGTTGAGCCTGAAACTGAGGCTGATTGGGAGGCAACTGAGGAGGGGCCTGGGCCTGAATCTGGTTCCTGAGTTCTTGAACCTGATCCCACAAGGTGTCTATCTTTGCTTTGTACGTCATATTTTCTGTCTTCAACTCTTTTATATGACTGGATAGGTTTCTGATTTGTTGTGGCAGAGGAAGCTTTTTTATTTTGAAGCCTTTTGGAAGACCTTCTTGAGGCACTAGAGGCTTTACTTCCTTCTGTGGTACTGGGGGAAGGGGGTTTGGTTTGTTTGCATTTCCTGTCATTTCCACATCCTGCAGTATGTGAATTCTTTGTGTTAGCATAAGATTTTTTATGTCCAACTTTAGAAGAACTTACAGTGTCAGCATCATAGTCAATTTCTATTTCATCCACTTGCATGTTATCCATTTTTTCTGCCAAATTGTTGGACATACTAGTGGGAAGATTTTAATTTACTTCTTATTTTTTAAAAAAATAATAAAAGTTAGTCAATAATTGCTCCAAATAATAAAAAAAAAATTTATTAATTAAATTATAGAAAAAAAATTTCAATATAAAGTAATAATTATAAAAAATTAATTTAAAAAAAATGGATTGCAAGGTTAAATTGGGAATAACAATCAAGTTAATTCAACCAATTAATTACCAATATTAAATATGGCAATATATTTGGGACTAAGCACAATGTACTTTTAAGTCAACCAAAATTAACAATAATTAATAATAATAAAAAATTAAATTAATAATTCAATTTGTATTAATAAAAATGTTAATTCTTCTAGGACTAAAAGGATTTAACAATCTATAATGGTCAACTAGGAAAAAAAAATATTTAATAATTGAACACTTACACTCAGTGAATCAGCAATTAAGCCACAATCACTGTTATTGCAGTAAAAATATAGTAATATGAGTGAGAGGTGCAAAGGTGAACTTACTATAGTGATCAAAAAATCACTTCAAAATAATATAAAAATTAATATAATATAAACCTAAGAAATCGAACCCAAGTTCGAAACACAGTCACAGCAAAAGTTTTGTTTTTGCTAGGTGGTCCATGCGTTTTGTCGTTCGTTTCCAGGCTCAATCGTCGTCGTCGTTTGGAAAGGTTCCCAGTTGTCGGTCAGTTGTCTAGAAGATGGTAAGGAAAAGAGGAGAAAAGGAGGAGGACAAGGGAAAAATAAAAGAAATAAATTATAATCAAATATTTAATTTATTTAAAAGGAAAACAATGGTGAGCAACTTTGAGAGATGACAAAAACTTAGGATTTATTAATAATAATACTATTTAATGTAAGGGTTCTGCGCGGCAAACACTTTTAATTACTATCAGACTTAAAGCAACCTTTAAATTGTTATATAGAATTTTAATTAGAATTGTATTACTAATAAAAAAATATAAATGTAGTAAAATAGTATTTAATTTGTGGAGTGTATAATAAGTGATGATGCTACAGGGGATTATCCAAGGCCCTTTTATAGGCAATGGGTCCTCTGAAGCGCCACTATGTTTGTAAATACAATAGTTAGAATATAATAAAACAAATATATCAAAGAGTAAATGAAACATAACAATGTAGAGAAAAACTTGAAACAAATAAGTAAAACCCCAATTAAGAATCCAATTTTCCCACCATTAATTCCTAAATCAGTAAGTAAAAATAGTGAATAACTAAACAAGATTGGAACATAGGAACTATGAGAAAAATAATTCCAAACAGATGGTACAGTCTGATTTAAGGATATTTTAAGTGAAACAAAAAATACTTTGACGCAACAAAACATGTAATTAATCTCAATTTAGTATAAATTAATTAATTGGTTTTTCCTGACACAATTAAGGGTCAAAAGAAGCGTCATTAATTATTGTTTAGTATTATATGAAAGGTGTTATTTAATATATAAATTTAAATAATTAATTTAAATATATTATAAGTCAATTTTACACTTATAATTATAATATATATTTTTCAATTAATTAAATATAAATTTATAATTATGAAATACATAAGAATGTGCCATTATTTGTAGAATATATTATATTATGTTCAATTTAAATGTATATAAAAATTTATATAACCAATAAAATTAATATAACACTTGTATATAATAAAATACTTATATAATTTTATTATGCAATAAAATATTAATTTATATTCATTAAATACAACTCTTACCCACTCTTTCAGGTTTTATAAGTTACATATCATTTTTACTGGACTCCTGGAATAGCCTGGCTGACAAGTTAAGTGATGAGCCAATGACCTTTGGTTGTATAACAGGTAATCATGATAACATTTATTTGTTTCATGGGGTTCCTCTTGCCTATACCTGTGAAAAGTCCCAAACTTTTGTTTCTAGACTTGGTCTGCATTTTGGCTTGAGGAATTGTCATTACTTTAAACTAGGGAAGTTGATATACATTAGATATTTATTTAATAATTTATGTAATAATATTAAGTTTAGATGACTTCCACCCCTTACTTCAATAAAATGCAGGGGGGGGGTATTGCCAAATTTTCAAATCTGACATGTGAAATTGATGACTTAAAATTTTTTTGGTGATACCCACCCCTTGCTTCAATAAAATGCAGGGGAGAGTATTGACAATTTTTTAAAACAGATATAGAATTTTTTGACTTGTAAATATTTTGGTGATACACGTCCCTTACTTCAATAAAATCCATGGGGGGTTTTGCCAAAATTTCTTATAAGACTTGTGAAATTCTTGACATGTAAGATATTTTGGGATACCGGTAAAATGCAGGGGGTAGTAAAGCCAAAGTTTCATATAAGACTTTCAAGATTCATGACATGAAAGAATTTTGGTGATACCCACCCCTTACTTCAAAAAAATCCAGGGGTGGGGGATTGTCAAATTTTCAAAGGAGACATGAAAATTTTATTTAAAAAAAGAATATTTAACATTAAAATACAAAAATTCAATTAATGATAGATAGAGTAATGAAATAAAGGAAATTATTGGAAATTTTATGTACAAATAAATATGAACAGTTGAAGTGTGAGAGAAATAAAACAAACTAGTCATCCAAAAATTTCTTTAAACGTTCAATTTCCTCAACAGATTTATTAGCTTTAACACATTCTATCAAGAAATCTTTCTTTTTGGAATTTTCTTCATGATCAAACTTATATTTCATCTGCTCTAATAGGTTTTGATGTTTGAGTGTTTTCTCCTCTTTTTTGATTTTTCAATACTTAGAGTTAACTCAAACTTCTTCTCCTCCAAATTTTGGGCCCAATCATCCTTCCATAAAGAGAGCTGGTACTTCCTCTCCTCCAAATCTTGGGCCCGATCATCCTTCCGTAAAGAGAGCTTGTACTTCCTCTCTTCCAAATCTTGTAGCCTATCATCCCTCCTTAAAGAGAGTTCATATTTCTTCTTTTCAAAGCTTAGAGTCTCTTTAGCAATTTCTACTTGCTCTAGAGTGATAATAAAAATTAATATAAAGTGGAAGAAAAGTAGAGTAAAGTAATAAGAGGTATGGTATCACTTACCAGCATCATGTTTCTCTAAAAATTGTTCCATAGACAAAAAAGGGGTTTGTGATGAAGTATCACTTTTTCGTCTTCTTTGTGAGTCGAAATTTAGACTACTTGAAGCCCTACACTTCTTATTCAAGGTCATATTTTCCTCCTCATCATTGTTACTACCTTCAGACTCAGTTGATTGAGGATCCTGAGTTTGTTCATCAGCCTTTTAAGAAATAAGAAAAAGATAAGTAAATAAAAAATAGAAATGATAAGATAAAAGAAAAAAGAAACAGACCTGAGTTAGATTTGGTTGGGTTAAATCACCTATAGGATCTACAAAAAAGCTATCTAGATATGTCTCATTCAAATGAGGGGAGGCTTGAGTGGAGGAAGAGGATGGGAAAAGATTTGCTTCAACATCATGTTTGGAGATAGGATCTTCTCCATCCAACATGTTTACAGGATTAACATCGGCTTGCTCTCCAAAAATTGCATCCATCTCTTTAAAGTAAGGACATAAAGAATCAAGTTTATTGTCTATGTATTTGATACCCTTAGTTATATCAATGTCGGTAACCCCAAAACCAGTGGAAGATGAAAGAGCCTTTGCATTCTTGTATTTTGCTCGGTAATGCTTGAATCTTTCAGACATCTGTTTAGGCAAAAGATCAATCCTTCCCTTGGTCTTATTGCGTAATTCATTTGCCATTAGAAGATAGCCATTAACTTTTGATGTGGGGGGCCGTCCTACTTTAGTGGCATACTCAGTCCCAAAACAAGAATCATAGTTAGATTTGGTTTTCAGCCAGTTGATAAGAATGAGATGGTCATCTTTTTTTAATTGAACGGTCTTTGATTTCTCGGCTGAGCGGGGGAAAGAGGAAGTAGTGGGAATTAAAGAACAACTGGATGATGGCTGCCTTTGAGAAGATCTAGGATGACGAGGCATGTTATTATAAATGAAGATTAAAAGGAGCAGAAACAAGCAGGTGAGATAGAGAGATGAAAAGGAGCAAAATCAAAGAGAAGAAATGAGGAGAAATTCTGAGTGGATGGGGTGAGAATGGGAGTGCGCAGCAAGGTAGAAGGAATATGTAGAGAGTAGTTCAAGATGTGGTTATGGCAGAAAGTAGGTCAAGATGTGGTTATGACAGAAGGTTGTCCAAGATGTGGTTATGAAAAATTGAGTAAAAAAATGTCAGATAAGAGGTGAACATTGACGCGTAAAGTGTCTAATAACCCAATTATTAGCAAAAATAATTGCGGAAGATAATTGGGGTATGCAGATTATTTTCTGCAATTAATTTAATTGCGGATTGGTCAACATTGATACCCCCTAATATGTATATATAGGTCTATAAGTAGGGTTTAACCTCTAAATAGCCTACAAGCTTTATTTTTAATGCTTATTTTAGGTCATATGGACATATTCAATGGACTCACAATGCCTACACAAGCATATACGCCTTTTTCAGGTTCATATATCCAGTTTGGACAACTTAATCTGCTTCCTTTGATGGATTTTCATGGATTTATAAGTTGGGATATGATTACTGGGTTAATATGGATGCTTGAGAATGTTATTGGGGGCTTGGAAAGTTGATTTGGATCCTTTATATGCTTTGTGTTTCATTATATACTCATTGGATGAGTTATTTTACCTGTTTCTTTATGGTATCCACTTTAATCTGTTTTCTAGATTTATGATATGGGTTTATGATATCATTAATTGTGATGGAATGTCCTTAATGGAGGTCTAGGTGTTGAAAATGCTTGAAGTGGATACCATGGGGAGGTGATGGGCCCTCAAAGTGCTGTAATGTCTGGGGAGAGAAGTGACATCATCTGGATTGAAGGTCTGGGCACTCCAGTGGATTTTGGTATAAGTAAAGGAGGATTTGATGGGTTATTGGACATCACTTACTTACTGCACATCAAATAAAGATTATTAAACAATTATTAGAGTATAAAAATATATTTCAATGCCCTTATAAATTGGTATTATCTTTATATTAGCTATAACTCTATTTTATTAGCCTATTTTCCACCACTAGTCTGCACCAATCCAAATATTGTGAGTTAACAGTTAAGTATAACAGTTTTATTAGTCTTTCCCTGAGGTTTAATCTATAAATCATTTATTATTAAGTAATAGGACCATTGATATTTACTATTTAATCATACTTGAATACTAGCATACACTGACATGACATGTTAGATGATTTGATTAAGTCTATGCTGCAAATGATGCAGGGAGTAGTAGAAGCCTCTGGGGGGCCTACTTGTTGGTGAACAGGGCAAGAGTTTTGTTGATATGATGATTAGATATTTAGAATCTTGATATATGCTGATTAGCTATTAAATTTGTTCACAATGAAAACTAAGTGGTTGTTTGAGATAAATGAGAGTTGAAAAAAAAAAAAATTCATAAGGTGGCGAAAACTTGTTGCTGGCCACCGTACATACACTTAACATTCTTTTGTGTTAATTGATTTACGTGATCCTTCTGAGAGAGTTGCATAATAATGATGATCATTTCTTTTTCATTTCATATATATATATATATATATTATTAATTATATTTGGATATTAATTTCTCTCATTTATGACACATCAAAAATAAATTTCCGCCTTGTTGGTTCGCTTTAGAAGTCTTTTTTTTTTGGTTTTTTTTTGGTTTTTTGGTTTTTTATTTTTTATTTTATTATTTTTTATTTTTTTTGCTTGTTTTATTTATAATTATTTGTCAAAAATAAAATAAAATAAAATAAAATAAAAAGAAAAGAAAAGAAAAGAAAAGAAAAGAAAAGAAAAGAAAAAAAGATATCCATGATGATGATTTATATATTTCTTTATATAGAGATTAATTGAATGAGGATGAGGATGAATGAGTTAAATTGAATCCTGATCTTGGATCTTTGATCTTTTTTTTTTTTTTTTTTTTAAGTTGAAATGCTTTTTTTTTAAATTTTTTTAATTTTTTTTCGCTATTGATATAAAAATTGTATAAACTTTCTATAAGTGATGACATCATACATCTGTTTCTTGCTTTCTCTCTCTCTCTCTCTCTCTCTCTCTCTCTCTCTCTCTCTCTCTCTCTCTCTCTCTCTCTCTCTCTCTCTCTCTCTCTCTCTCTCTCTCTCTCTCTCTATGTGTGTGTGTGTGTGTGTGCGTGCGTGTGTATATTGCATGTATGTATGTGTGGTGTCTGAAGATATCTTGTGCTTTCCCGAATTTGAATCAGTAGTTACGTAAATACTCTTTAGGTATTTCGAGTTGTTGATATGTCACTCATTACTACCTAATTTTTATTTTTTATTATTTTCTTGGCAACGCATCAACTTTCAAGTATTTTTAAATATCGATACGTCATTATTTAATTTTGTGTTTATGTGTATGTAGAGGTTAAAGGTTAAGGCTCCTCTCTCTCTCTCTCTCTCTCTCTCACACACACACACCTTACTTTTTTTTTCATGTATATATTTATATATTCCAGCTGACCAAATCTGAATGAGATAGACAAGGAATGAAGCCAAGGCTCTCAGAAAAAAAAGCAACAACTTATTGACCTGTTTGGAAAGATGAAAAAGAGCGAAAAATAAATAAATAAATAAGAAAGTGTTATAGTGTTACCATACTATGTACTTAGCTAGTCTCTCATCAGTATATAGTGTAGCCTCCGAGTACATTGGAGACCTTTCCCTGATTCTGCAAGGCATAATTCTCTACAGAAAGTGGTGTGCTGGGCCGTCAGTGAATGGGATTCTCCTCAACGTGTGCGTGAGAGAGAAAGAGAGAGAGAGAGAGAGAGAGAGAGAAAAGGGGAGGGAGGCGGGAGAAAACAATTGATCTGAATTTGATGATGTGAGATTGATAGATAAGATGAATCATGGACACGACACGTGATATATTTGAATTTGCTTTACTTCCTTCAGGTGAGAAGATAGATCAATAAAAACACTTAAATAGCTTTTATTAGTGATATACCGTTCCGAAAAGTTATAACAATTATACAGTCATCTCCAAGAAAAATTTCCAAATATAAATTTTTAAATAAAATCATGTGAAACAACGATATTGAAGGAATAAGAGAATATCATTTTCGAAATTAAAGGGTTAATATATCTTTGTAGACATAGATAAGAGATAAGATTTTCTTTTTTTTTCTTTCTCCCCCCCCGTGCCCCCTTTTCCCAAAAAACGTCAAATAAAATGAAATAAATTGGATTGGATTGGATTGGATAGGATGTGATTTGATTGCAGAAATAATCGATTTGAAAATTTACCAACAAGCAATTTGACCCTATCTCCTGAAAAAATTATTCTACAATCTGTAAAGCGTTGTATATTCTTAATATAAGATCATGAATGGGGGTTACGACTCCCTAAAATATTAATAGGTGTGCATACATGTATGTGTATGTATGTGTGAGAGAGGGTTAGGATCGATCCAAAGCAAGTAAAGCCAATTGGGATTCCCATCTAAGGTTCTACAGGGAATGTGGAGGGGGGTATTAGAGAAAGGGATGCCATAGTTGAGGGAGAGGAAAAGAGTGATTTCTTAGATGAGTTGCACGTGTCCAAGGAAGAAGGCTTCCACATGAACAAACACTAGTCCATCTCATGATTCATGTTGGCCAAGCGATGAGGATACAAAGAGAAATGAAAAAAAAAGAGAGAGGATGATTTAAAGTGGTAGATTGGATGGTTGTCTTGATGGGCGTCGGAAGGAGTATCGGTAGGATGATGAGAAAGGAATGAGTGTTGAGTGTTGAGTGTTGAGTGTTGAGTGTGGAGTGTGGAGTGTTGTGTTGAGTGGACCGTCGACCGCTGCCATGGACATCCCAACACACGCTTGCCATCGACCGGCACAAGGGCGGACACCGGCGGCGATGGGCGGAGGAACGGTGTGAGTGAGCACCGTATGCATACGATGCATAGTGCGGATTTGCTGCCTGGCTGATCTGGAGGCCACTCTTCCTTTCCTCTTTCCTCTTCCGCCTTTCCAATCATCATGGCTGCTCCTTCGGTTCCAAACATCCTCGACGGTGATTCTTCTGGATGGAGATTCGCTCAGTGTTTTGGTAAGGTCCATCTCTCTCTTGGTAGCTTTGGTTTCCCCTTGGCTCATCTTATCTTGAGGCGTTTTCTGTCGACTTGGTCGCTTGTTCCTTGTCTTCAATCTTCCTCTCTTCTTTCAAAAGGTGACAAGGGTGAAGTCGAAGATATCACGGAGGCTGACATCATTTCAACCGTTGAATTCGATCATACTGGTGACTATCTCGCCACGGGCGATAAAGGTGGTCGCGTCGTCCTCTTTGAGCGCAACGAAGTGAGTGGCCTTTGCTTTCCTTCTCTTTCCCTCTTTTAAAGTTCATCTCAAGAATCTGTTTTTGATTCAAGTGTTTCCCCCCCCTTTTTTTTTTTTTTTTTTTTTTTTCTTTTTTTTACTTTACTTTTTTTCGTCTCTTCTACATTTCTTATTCTCTTACTCTTTTTTTCCCACCTCCTCTCATGTCTTCATGACTAATCCACCTCCAAAAACATCATACTTGTTTATTTTTAGTCTGGAAAAAAGGGCTGTGAATACAAGTTTTATACCGAATTTCAAAGCCATGAACCGGAATTTGATTATCTAAAAAGTCTTGAAATTGAAGAAAAAATCAACAAGATAAGGTGGTGTAAAAGACAAAATCAAGCTCACTTTCTTCTTTCTACCAATGGTTTGTCTTTCTTTCTTATCATTCTTATTTTTATCTTTGATCATATTTTACTGGAAGTTTTCTCGGTATTCTTGAAGACATGCACATTTACAGGCTTAACTCCAGCTAGAATGTCATTCCTAACAACGTGGATTATCTTCTTTTTATTTTTTATTTTTTTAACTTTCTTTTCTGGCTACCGATGGTTACCCCTGGTCGACCTCTTTATTCTTTTTCTCCAACGCACTCAAACTATAAATTCCACACATTTTACGCGAATCTGAAGATAAAACAATAAAGCTTTGGAAAGTTTTTGAAAAATCATTAAAAGTTGTCACAGAAAACAATCATATTTCCACCAACTTTCAGCCTATTCCCCCACCACAGCCACCATCTCAACCACCATCTCAATCTACCTCGACAACCCTTTCCACTCAAAATCCAACTCTCAAACTTCCCAGAATGGCTTTTCATGATACTATCATTGCTGCTGTACCTAGAAAAGTTTATGCTAACGCTCACGCGTATCATATCAACTCTATCAGCATAAATAGTGATGGCGAAACATACATGAGTGCTGATGATTTGAGAATCAATTTATGGAACCTGGGTATCTCAGAACAGAGTTTTAGTTGGTGGCCTTTCCGTTTTTTCTCTATGCTCTGTACTATGCTGCTGATATACAATTTATTTACCATTCATCTTTCATACTCACTTTAGATATTCTGGACATCAAGCCTGCTAATATGGAAGAATTGACTGAAGTAATCACCGCTGCCGAATTTCATCCTCTTTCATGCAATCTTTTCTGTTACTCTTCCTCGAAAGGAACTGTCAAATTGGCAGATATGCGAAGTTCTGCACTTTGTGATACTCACGCCAAATGTCAGCCATCTTTCTACTTTCTATCCTCCTGAGATCATCTGCATTCGATCAGTGGGGGAATGGGCTGCATCTATCATCAGTCTGACATGTATACGTATATGTTGATGAGTAATAGAGTTAAGATTACATTAATTCCTGATCGTAGGAGTCACGACTCCGCAATTCTGATTGTTATATCATAATGTTTAAACTGCTACACGATATGTCATGGCCTGTTCAATTCCTCTGCTATTTGAGCTGACTTGATTTTTTTTTTTTTTTTTTTACTGATTTTTATTCCAACTGCGGGGCGAACCTACCATTGACTTAATTTGGTTGGATATTGATGCAGTGTATGAAGAAGAAGAAGACCCCTCGAATAAATCATTTTTTTCTGAAATTATTTCTTCCGTTTCCGATGTGAAATTTTCGAAAGATGGACGCTTTATTCTCAGCCGTGATTACTTAAATCTTAGAATTTGGGATTTGAACATGGATAAAAGCCCACTCAAAACCATTCCTGTCCACGATCATTTAAGAGCAAAATTATGTGACCTCTATGAAAATGATTGTATCTTTGACAAATTCGAATGCACATTCTCCGGTGATGGAAAGTTAGTGATTGTATTTGTCTTTTGACTCATTGCTTAAATCTTCTCTGATCATTATTCTCATCTTCTAGTAGCGTTCTTTCAGGTTCATACAACAACTACTTTCATATTTACGACCGTGAGGCGACGACAGATATTGTGCTTCAGGCTGATAAATCGGCGTTCAAGGCAAAAAAAATTGGAGCCCATAAACCAAAAAATCAGCCCAACTCATCTCCTGTGGGATCTGTAGCCGGATTAAAAGGTTTAAATGGAAAAAAGCCAATGCATCAAATCCAAGAAATCGAAAATGTGGACTACAGTAAAAGAATCATGCATGCTAGTTGGCATCCAAGAGAAGATACAATAGCAATCGCTGCAACAAATAATGTATGCAATTATTCTCTCTCTTTGAGTTCTTTCTTTTCTTTTTTCTTTTCTTTTCTTTTCTTTTTTCTTTTCTTTTCTTTTTTTTCTTTCTTTTTTTTTTTTTTTTTGTTTTTTTTGTTTTTTTTGGAAAAATAGAAAACTTGTATTATTATGCTCTTTCTTTCATTTCATTTCAAACTAACTAATATTTTTTTTTTTTTGGGGGGGGGTTACCCATTGACTAATCAAATGCCATTCTGAAACAACTTGATATGATTTTTTTTTGATAACTCAATTCATGCGAATTTCACTGTCGATATCTGATCCAACCCGCTGAATACTGCTCTCGCATGTTTTCATGTGTTTATTATTCTCTTTTCACAACTATTATAATGGTTTCCGTTATCATGCCATGTTTTTGGCGACTAATAGTTGTTTCTATTCTCAAGATAAATAGATGTAAAGATTTAAATTTTCACCCCTTTGATTCTAAACCTCTTCGCCTCACATTTTTTTTCTACATCTGTTCGACGTACCTTCATCCATATCATAATGACGCTCAAGCAAAAGTGTTGCCCATGTCAGTTGCAGGTTTAGTATGGCTACAAAATTGATGTAGCTAACCCTCAATCTTCTATTTTGGTTGTCAAATTCGATTATTGTGTTTTGTCATTTCGGATCATGTTTTTTTTTTCGCCTCCTATATATATTACCTGTGGTGGGTTGGGCGATTTGGCGATCGCGCTATTTTCCTTTGTGGTTATCTCATTTGTTTGTTTATCTTGACATTGTCTATTTATGACGGGTGACTGCTTTTGTATTTATCGAGCACGTTTTAGATATAGGCAAATATAGAAATCGTGTGTGATGTGCTGTGCTGTGTTCTTGTCAGTATTTTTCCCTCTGTGACTGGTTTATGGTTTTTTCTTTTTCTTTTTTCCTTGCCGTTTGTTTCACCTTCGCCTTCACCTCACCTCACCCCACCTCTCCTCTCTATCAACCATTTTTTCGGGCAGCCTCAGGCTTTTTTGTTTTTTTTATGTTGATAATGATGATTGTCGTATGGACCATAGATAAATGAACGAAATATATATACACCCACACCTAAATGAATATACACACATTTTTTAAAGAGCGTCTTTTTTTTTCTTTTTTAAAAAAAATGTATGATTTGATTTGGGAAAGTATCTATCTATATCTTTGATTTCACTTTTTTTCTACTTTTTTTTTATTTTTTTATTTTTTTATTTTTTTATTTTATTTTATTTTTCTCTCTTTCTCTTTCTCTTTCTCTTTCACTTTTTTTTTTTTTTTTTTTTTTTTTTTTTTTTTTTTTGATATTTTTAATTTTTAAGTTTGTTTATTTGTTTGATGTGTGTGAATGAATGACGGTGGGATAGTTTGATGGAAAGGAGAATAATAGGTTGTTGATTTGATTTGTGTGTATGTGAGGTTTTTGAATGTGTGAGTGAGTGAGTGAGTAAAAGAGAGAGAGTTTTTAGATATATATGTGTGTGTGTGGATGTAGATATAGGTGGGTAAATAGATGTATCTTTTTATTGTTATTTTTTATTTTTTTAATTGATTAAGAATAAAGAAATGAAAAATATGATGATGAATCATCATGTTAGTTTGAATGATTTCTTATTGATTTTTAAAAGAGTTAATCTACGTTTCAAGGTTAGTATATATATATTTGATTATAATCTTTATCGATTCATTCATCCATCTAACCATCCACAGTCATTCATTCATCCTCAACTAAAAGAGAAAGATATAAAAATCTAGTGATTATAGTTATCGTTTCTTTTTATTTATTTTGAAATAAATCATTTATAGACAGATAAGTATTTCAAGGAGTCAAAAGTAAGGAAAAAAAAAAAAGAAAAAGAAAAAGAAAAAAAAAACGTCATGTCATATCAATAATTAATAAACTTTCAACTTTTTTTTAGAAACTGAATGATCAGTGAGTTCCATGATAGCACCCATCTCATCCATTTTTTGATGATTTACTTGATTGAGATCCGACATGTCCATCACACTACCACTACTATCATCGTCATCGTCATCGTCATCGTGATCATGGTCGTAGATCGAATTCCTTTTAAGACCTTTCATTTTCCTAGTTTGAAGTTTAGTTAAATCTTGTTTACCGATATGAACTTTACCGACTTGATCACCCATTTCATCCACTTGAATGTTTTTATTCTTTTTATTTTTATCCTGAGCATTTGATTTTGAAAGTTTTGGATTTGGATTAGAAGAAGAAGAGCGAGAAAGAGGAGCGGTCCTAAGAGCTTGTTTAAGAAGGTCAGGAGAAGGAAGTTGTGAACGACCGAGAGTGAAATCGAAAAAAGGACCGTGGGGGACCAGTTCAACTCTTGGTTCACGATGACCTGATTTAGTGAGGTTTATTGAATAAGTTCTGAAGTGGATGATAGGTGATGAAGATTTTGAGTGGTGAAGATCGATTGGATTGTCATGTTGAGGGAGGAGAGAGACCGTATGAGGTGAGTTGAGTTGTTGATGATGATGATGATGATTAGATGAAGGAGATGGATGAGGGTGAGAGTTGAGAAGAGGAAGCAGAGAGTTTTGAGCCCCCGGTTGATCTAGTTCAGGAGCGGTAAGGGAGATAAGATAATGTAAACCATTCGCCAAATCGATAGCGTTTAATTCAAGACCCCTAAAGAAATCGAGAAAGATTGATTTGATAGCTTTATAACGATCGTCGGCAACCCATAAAGAGCCGACGAAATGGAACAAGGGTTTTGAGCCCAAAGGAATTTTGATGGAAGGAAAGGAGAGGATAGGTTGATAAGATAAGAGAGCGATTTCATAGATATCTAAGATTTGATGATCGAACATTCGAACAAAAGCGAGATGATTTGGTCTTTTTTTAGAATGATGAGGGATAAGAAAGAAAGAAGCGTCATTTTTGAGGGACCAAAAGGGTAAAGAAAGTTGATCTTGAAAAGGATGGAGGATGTTACGTTTGGAGAAGAGGGTATTGTGAGCGTGAGATCTGAGTTGATGGAGATCTTTGAGAGCAGCTCTGAGGAAGGGAGAGGAGTGAGTTGGGCGGACAAAGATGGCATGTTTGGCATGTTCGTTGAGACGGGGGAGACGTGCATCAAGCGCTCTTTTAGCGCGTGCGTTTTTGGGTTTGACGGTGCGAATCATTGGGGGAAGCAGGGAGTAATGAATAAGTTATAGGGAGTAATGAATAGGGAGTGTGCGGTATTGAATAGGGAGTATGCGGTGTGCAGTATGCAGTATGGGGTATGCAGTATGCAGTATGCAGTATTCAATATGAGATATGCAGTATTCAGTATGCAGTATTCAATATCTCATATGCAGTATTCAATATCTCATATGCAGTATTCAATATCTCATATGCAGTATGCACGATTCAATATCTCATATGCAATATCCTCATCCATTCATTCTCTTTCCCTCCCTCCCTCCCTCCCTCCCTCCCCAACTGAATTCCAATCCAATGCCGCTCTTCTCGCTCTGGCACTCAACCGACCCACGCCACTTTGAAAACCAGCTCGCAAGTCTCGAACGAAAAATAGACAACCACCATCTTCGTCTCGCTTCTCTAAACGCTAGAAAACGTAATGCAACCCTCAACCTCACCTCTTATGCTTTGGCTTTCTGGGTCTGCTATCTCGCTTTCGCCTACTCGGGTCACTCCCTCTTCTCTCCTCTCTTTTCTCACAACAACTACCCCACTTTCATCTATTGGCTAGATAGATTCCCTATCTTCTCCATCCCTATTGCGTATCTTCCTTCCCTCCTTTTTTTTTTCCTTTTTTCCTTTCTTTCTTTCTACCATCCCTAACCATCTCTCTCAGACTCATCTTCATCAGGCGTCTCTTTCATTGGTGGTATCAGAGGCAACAAGAAGCTGAACATCTACAACTCACCTTTCTCCAAGCTCAGTTACGTCATAAAGTCGAAGAATTGAAAAAAAAAACTTCATATTATTCCACTCGTCAACTCTTGGAACGCTATGATGATAAACTTCTTCATCTCAATGTACTCACCCTCTTTCACTTTAGCAACAAAAACAAAAACAAAACAATCAATCTATCTATCTATCTATCTATCAAACCTCTTTTTACTTACTCCCGTTTGTCTTTCTTGTTTGACAGAGTCCACCCTCAAAAGCTTCCCCTGCTCTCACTCCTGCCAATTTATCAACTCCTCCTCCCTCTAATCTTCCTCTTCAATCTTATACACATCCTTCTCCCTCTGCTTCTTCCCCTCTTCCGCCTCATCTGACCAACCCTTCTGCATCTTCTTCTTCTACTTCTTCTTCCTGTTCTTCTCCTCCTCCTCCTCCTCCTCCTCCCCTATTACTTCAATCATCCCTATCCCAATCTTTACCTCTTTCAACTCATACTCCTCCTACTCATAAAGGTGGATGGGCTAGAGTCGCAGAAGCTTTATTGGGGGATGATGAAACTAAACCTGATTCAAAGTATGCTTTGATCTGCCAGAGATGTTTTAATCATAATGGCTTAGTTCTTCAAGAAGAATTATATCATATTCGTCTGTTCCTTTCTTCCTTTCTTTCTCTTTGTCCTTGTAAATCTTACATATCTCTCTCTCTCTCTCTCTCTCTCTCTCTCTCTCTGCCTTTTTATTTTTGTTTAGAATACATTTGTCCAAAATGTGGCTTCTTTAATCCCCGGAAACTACAACCTTCTTCATCTCCTTCACCATCATCTCCCAATTACTCTTTTCCAGCCCCTCAATCTTTGTCCTCATTTGATCATCATCATCTCCCTAATCCCAATCCATCTCTCCTCTTGTCACATTCCCCATCTATGGCCCAACTCTCTTTGAATCCTAACACGAATATTGATTCTTCCACCAAGTCTGATAATGGATTAGAGGATGAGTGGGAGAGTACTGAAGACGATCAATTTTCTTCATTCCATAGATCCAAACATGGCTATGAAAATGGGAGTGGACGTGGAAGTGGGAGTGGTTTGAAGAAAAAAGTTAAAGTGGGTAGTATGAATAAAGGTCCTAGAAGACAAACATTTGGTGGAGTAGATGGAACTCTTAAATCAATTGGTGGGAAAGGAGGTAAAAAAAAGGTTAAGTCATAGGGGTACTAGTAGTCAATCAATCAATCAATCTTTTTTTTTCTCAGCTCATTCCATTTTACAATAAAAATTTGCATAAATATATATATATATATTTGTATATAATCTTGTTCAACTAACTTTATTGGTTAATATATTGCTTCCTCTCTTTTTCATTTATTTATACTAGAGTAGATTTGAACTAGGGAAAGGATATGTTTTTGTTTTGTTCTTTTTGGTGTTGTTTCCTACTTGTCTGGTACTTTATTTTTTTAATTTTTTTTTTTTGGGGGGGTATATTACAATAGTGATGTGTGGGGGGTTTTATAGTTCATTATTGTTTATCTTTTTCTGGTTTGGATTGCTTATATTAGTTTTTTTTTCTTTTTTGACTTTGGCCAAAGTTGCTTATATTATCTTCATTTTGATTTGGCTTATGGCTATCATTCTGATTTTCTTTGCTTTTTTTTTTTTTTTTTTACTGATCATTCAAGTAATCTAGCAATCAATCAATACATCAATACATAAACTAAAAAATAAAAAAAGTCAATCATTATTAATGATTTTGACTTTTTATTATTATCATTATAGGGCCCTGGATTTGCTCCAGTGATGACAGTCTAACTTTGTAAAAAAAAAAAAAAAAAGCATTTACTTGCATGTTCTTCAATTTTTTTTCTTTTTTTTTTTTTGGTTATTGTTTGTTGGTGTATGGTGATGGGTTTAGCTTGGTATTGATATTGATATTTTTTGAATGTTGTGGGGGTGGTGATCAGTGGTGTGTGAATGTATAAATTCTTGTGGGTAAGTGTGAGTGGATGTTGTATTGGTGAGTTGTATGGAAGAGGAGGAGGAGTAGGAAATGGGGATTTGAATTATTTTTTTTTTCTTTTTTCTTTTTTTTTTTTTTGTTGCCCATTTTAAGAGAAGAGGGAGGGACTGGGTTGTTCTTGATGAGCATGGGGAAATGGGAATGGGAATGAGCTTGGGTATGGACATGGGCTTGGGTATGGAAATGGGCATGGGCATGGGCATGGGTGTGGGCATGGATGAAAGAGTAAGACAAGTTCTAGGGGTGGTGTCCTTTTTATTATTATTATTATTATTTTTTATATTTTAATTTAATTTAATTTATTTATTTATTTAGTTTATTTAATTTATTTTGTGAGGTTTTTAGATTGATAGATTGAGGAGGTATCTTGGGTATGTTGTTGGTTGGGGTTCATAGGGTATGATATAAATAAAAATAATAATAATAATAATATAAAAAAACACCATTGGCAAATATGTGTGAATGACAAACGTATTGCACTCACCAAACCTTTCAGTTTTACTCAATCTCTGAGGTGATTTCAAATAATTATTTTACTCAAATTTAATCAATGAAGCAAACAAGAATGATTTGAATTGCTAATAGTATAAAAGGGGGGAGGGGAAAAAAAAAAAAAATTCCTTATTGATTAAATGGCTTATGTAAAGTAACCTAAAAGATATTCCAGTTTGATTGATTCTGTTTATTGTATTTGAATTTCAGTAAGGATATTTTTAATCTAAATTATTGAAAGAATAAACATAAAACATTTCATTGCAACAATTATTCACAATGCTCTATCAGTACTGTCGGCCGGTCGTCTAGAAGAAGGTGAAAAAAGAAGGTAGAAGGGGAAATAAAAAGGAACTGAAATAAAGAAATATATAAAAAAATTTAAAGGCTTTTAATAAAGATGGACGGGGATCAATGTGGTTAATAAAGTAAGTACAGTTTTATTCTCTCTGTTCAATTATCAACTATTAATACTAAAATATTCTTATTACAACCTTTAATATTTTATTGTATTACTTAAATAGGCAGAAGCGCAATTTAAACAGTAGTAAATAAAATGTATATTGTAGTATAATTAAAAAATATGTTGAGTAGTAAGTGATGAGCATAAATGAAATAACACAAGGCCTTTTATAGGCAAAGGGACCAATGAGGCGCTACCACTGAGTATATACAAAATAATAATAGGATGAAACAAAAAGATAAAAGAAAATAATTGAAACATAACAATGGAGAGAAAAAGATGAAACAAGTAATTAAAATCCCAATTAAGAAAACAATTTTCACGCAACCATTTCCCAAATCATTTAAGTAATATAGTGAGTAATTAAACAATCTCTGAGACATGAGAACCATGTGAAAAAGTAATCAAATCAAGTATAGCAATATTTTTTATAGATTTTTTAAGTGAAGCAAATGGAATGTTTTGAGACAACAAAATATTGTAATCAATTTTAGTGTTAGTCTGTAGAAAATTAATAAATTGTTTTGACTATGTAATAACTAGTTGAAACAAGTAATTAATTTTTCTACTGAACCAAATTTAGAATTTTAAATTTATTATAATTATTATAATGCATTTAATATTCATCACCAATAAGGGTCAAAAAACAACATCAATAATTATGGATAATTTTGAATATGAAAAGGGTTCAATTATATATTTAAATTTAAAAATTAATGTAATTACAATATAAGATAATTTAATAAGATATAATTATATTATCAACATGTAATTAATTAATTATTCATTAAATACACATAACACCTCTTTATATGGAATATAATAATTATTTTACTGTATACTTAATTTATATGATAATAAAATTAGTATAAAATTTATTTTAATCATAAAATAATATTTTAATATAATTTATTATGTAATATAAATTTAATATATATACATAAGCTGCAATTATTATGTCATTTATTAACTCCAATAAAATTGTATGTTTATTACTTGGCTCCTGGGACAGCCTGGCTGACAAGTACAGTTTTATCAATTATTTTAATTTTGAATTTCTGATTTGATTGAAAATTATAAGGTGATTCTTCAAAACATGTCCAGCTAGCCAAAAAAAAAAAAAAAAAAAAAAAAAAAAAAATGGTACAATGACCATGGAAGTTGAAATTTACAACATACTTATATTTATATATATTTTATCATTAATATAACTCTTTCCAACACCAAACTATATATATATAATATATAGGTTTCATCAATTGTATTCCTTAAGAACTAGTGGAAATATGCATAGAGAATTTTTTTTTTTTTTTTTTACTAATCTTTAAGAATGTTATATATTTGCAACTACCTTAATTGAACAGTCCAAAAAAAAAAAAAAGGGGATATCAAAGTTCAAAATTTTTAATGATTTGAATGGTATTTAAAGACACAAAAATAAAGCTACAAAACTGACATTATTTTCTCACTTAAAAGGTATTTTTTGGGGAAAAATATAAAATATATGGAAAACTAATCATGGTGGATTTGGGAGAAAAAAAGTGGTGTTTTAATATAGAAGATTTGTAGCTTTGATACACTGTCTGCCTGGATATTCCCTAGACTGAGTAGAAATTACTTATAAATTATGTTAAACATATGTAGTACACATGGGAACAATAAATTAAAGTACACAAGTTGTGTACATAAGTGAAAATTATGATAAAATACAATATATGCCATTATAACACCTTATATACACACATATATCCACCTTTTATAAGTCTTATATACTTAATATTAAGTTGGAATATGCTAAGGTAATCTTAAGAACCTCAAAAATAAGGCCACATAGTTTTTAAGTAGACTTAAAGCTGTTGTTTTCATTGTTTTATGGAAAAAAAAAGAATTGCACTTTAAATCACTTAAAAGTTGAATATATGCACTATAAATTTATTAATATTAAAAATGTGCCCTTAACAGATTGATTTGTCTTAATTAGTACAATTGATTTGATTACTGAAATGCATAAAAATAACTCTTTTCAAATTTAGTGTTTTTAATGCCAGAAATGGCTTCTGTGTACTGGCCACATACTGCCTGCATTTTTCTTATGTGAATAGCTTCATTTTTAAAAAAGTTAGCTTTTTCACACTATCATTACCCCCACATTCTACGTCCACTGTGGGGAAAAATGCTAAAATAGGCAACAGGCACTTATTTAGTGTCCTAGTTTAATTATAGGTGCATTGACCTTATTTTATATGCACTAATTTCATCAATAACCTCAAGCTTGGCCCCATTAATTCACTACCACACTTAAATTTGCCTAGATTAGTCATGGATTTACCCATGAAAGTGCCTGCCAAAGACTGCATGTAGTTACCCCACATCTCATGCCCTTTTTTTGGGGGGTTTTCAGTGGTTTCTCAGTCAATTTTGGTTATTTTTGGATGGGGATTTCACTTAGTTTAATGTCATGATTAGCCTCATTCTTTCTAATTTTAATCCCCCCTATAATATTGAGTAATAATTAGTATTATTGCTCCCTTTTTAGTCTTACATTATAATGTATTACACACATACACACTCTTTTTTTCTTATTCTTTATCTTTGATGGATTATCCCTATTACTACAGGATTTTGGCAGGTGATATCATTCTAATTACATTATTGGTCACTCTTTATGTTTTTGGACAGGTGTATTAGCTAGAATGAGGCTTCATTAGCTATGTATAGGGTCGGTAATTCAAAGGGTTCATTGGAGAACTTATTGGGTATATAAGGAGGGGGTTTTAAGTCTTGTTTTCTACATTCTTTATCATTAAAATCAAAATATATAGCCAATACAATTACAATACATATCAATAGTACTTATAAAGTCTTAGAATAGTATCTGAATTATTACATCTCTTTTTTTTTACCAACTATAAGATTGTAACCCATTTTTAATTAGTGAGATTAAAATGACTGAAACTCTTATATTGAGTTATATTTTAATACTTATTGGATTTGTACTACAGTATTCATATAGGACCATTAAAATCTTCTAGACAACTGACAATTCAAGCTATTTCACATCTCTGTACTTGATCTCAACCTGACAATTAGGGACCCTTCCTCTAGAATTCTTTTGGTTATCTTCCAGTAAGTAAAAATTCAAAAAAAAAGAGGCTGCAAGTAAATAAAATCCCATTAGAAATATTTGGATAAATTACAACAGGTTGGGGTCACTTACATAGTTATTTCATAAAAATAAGCTCTGTTATATAATAAAATTGTGATATTGAATCAACAATTTTACCACTAATTTAACATAAAAATTGTTCTTAGTGGGAGTCTGTCAATAGACCAATTAATTTTGTGATCTTGGCAGATAATAAACCAGATAATAAAAACTGATTAATTGTTTTCTTTTAAAAAAAAGACTTTGCATCCCTTTTTCTTGGTTTGTAAAACTCATTTAATATTTAGAAATAAGATTACTGACAAATTTTCTTTTTCAAATATAAAAACACGGCTACATATTGTAGACCAGTTATATCAAGTGACCACATAAAAGCATATTTGACTTTTTGGCACTTATAAATTCACTTCATACCTACAAGTGAGCAATCAAATGGTCTTCAGTAGTGCTAATTAATACTGCTAAAACTCTTTTTTGAAATTTTAATATCTCATATTTCAATTTTTGATTTATATTTTACGTGAAAATGTGTGACAACAACAATGACATTGTGAGTAATAAGGCAAAACCTTATAAATTAAGACCTAGAGCTGAAAGACCTGTCAAAGGATGTCCAAATGGAGGGCCAGGATTCTCCCACCAACAGAAACACTCCACAGATGTCTCTGGAAGAAAGGCAAAGACTTTTAAAACAAGTATCAATAAAGAAAAACAAAAAATACTTTGCAAGAAAAAATTCACTCCCTATCCACTCTTCTAAACACTCCAACAATAAGAGTCAACAACATAGTTGACCATGTGAACAATCTGGATAAAAGAGCTGCACAGGGTTTTATAAAAGTCAACCCAGCTCTAGTGAGACTAAAAGCTCAACCAACAACTGTTGTATCAAACAATTCCACAGTAAAAACAGCAACACCTCCAGCCCAAGAAGAGGATCAAAAGATCACAGCCAGCAAATTTGAATTTGGACTGGTATGCCCAAAATTACAACAACCCTCCACAGAAAGGATTCAGCAGTCATCCTTATAGGGGAGAAGTAAGGAGAGGCAGGGGAAACAGAATAAGATGTTGTAGACAATCCTATAGTACTAGCTATAAGCCTTAACCAAGGGAGTTGGAGTAAAACTGGAGAGAAAAACCCCTGTCACTTTGAGAAATACCAGGTGAGATTTATTTGCTACAGCAAATTAGAGACTGTTACTATACCCCTTCCAACACACTTCTTGACTGCTTAACAAGTCAAGACAGTAGCTAATAGCAGACCACTGAGAACCAAAGAACCTGAAAACCTGAAATGCAGAAAGATCCACACCAGAAAAACAAAACACTGTGCACTTGTTGCACAGAAAACAGAAATAATACTTGATGCAGGTTTCAAAACTACACCAGAGAAACCAGTTGCAAAAGTTGAGTTAAATGAAGAACTAACCTTGAAACAAACTCAGCCAATTGTGGCCAAAAAACAGTGTAAACTGAGTGAGAACAATGATATCACCTCTGGATAGCTGTATGATAATTAAAGTTTCCCCAAACTGTCTTATTCACTATGTACACACAGACAACCATCTAATAGCCCATGCACACCAACAAATTTGCTGTTCTTGAGCGCCAAATTGCATAAAACCCCTCTAGAAACACTTACCAGCCTTCTAGCACTGAGTTGGGCGGACCGCCCGCCTAGAAGTGGCCAGACCTCCCTGAAGTCAGAAAACCACCAAAAACCTCCAAAGAAGCCCAAAATACTTAGAAACATCTACTACGACTACTAAAACCTTAAAAACACATAATTAGACTATAACAACATTGTGACATAAAATGGAGAGAAAAATTAGCTCATTCTAACGGTACTAAACACTTAATCCTAAGACTTAAGGTTAGCCCATAAAACACAAAAAAAATTGAACAGCTATCTTTTTAAATAAAAAATGATGAAATTACCCCTTAAAACTTAGAATATGAAAAATGGCAACAAGACATAAAATATACAGTAAAAACGGGGATATCCAATGGTAGTACCCACATACCCATATTCCCAATATTCACTGAATAAAACTAGAAGAACACCCAATTATTCAACCAATGTCAATTAAGACATATCAAAACAGCGCCAAACAGCCCAACAAAGGCCTCTTCCAATGTTGGAAGACCACATCCTCCCTCTAATTGAGAATTTCTGCATTCTCCTTCACCAAAATCATCATGTTCACACATTTTTCAAAAATCCATCTCTGAAATGGGTCCCTGTCAATACTTTATTGTCCATAACCTCATCTGGACCATATCACCAACAATCCATCAATACAGAACTGCTTGTGATACCTGCTATTCCAGAAAGGAATATTGCTCCAGAATTGGTCCATAATCATCTGTAACAGATTCACCTCCCCCTCAACCTGGTCCATCTTCCAGCAAAAACAAAAGATCTAGGCCATCCATCTTGATACCCAGATTAATCAACAAGTTACACCCTTCCAAAAAGAGTGCCAACACCACTACAATCACTAGCTCTACCATACCTGGTCCTTCTGATGGTAAAACCAATGCTTCTCCATACTGAAATTTAAGCTGATGAATTTACAGTTCATTCCAATCCAGACAGTGATGATGACAATGTGGGAACCATTGAAACACCACCACCCAATCAATTTCCCACCATCAAGGACAAATTACAACAACACTCTTCTCAACAAAAACATCTCATTCTAAACTACTTCCAATCCACTCCTGCCAAAGATCCACAGAAAATTGAGAAAAAAAGACACCTCATCCACCAGTTCAAGACTAATGCTGAACACTTTGTTTCATCTCTTGAATCTCTTCTGTAATTTATTCATGCCTGAAATTCTTGATTTAGAAATAAAAAAATAAAAAATTTCCTAAGCTTAAAGTCTTGGAGGACTCATCCTCAGTTTTAAGTCTTGTGGGACTAACAGCCCTCATTTTATAGTCCTGGGGGACTCAAAAAAATCAGTTAATAGTCTTGGGGAACTCAAAACCTAAATCATAAAGACAGAACCAGAGATCAAACCATTAAAGACTAAAGAAAAAAACAAACATTCTGGGGTAACTGTTCTACAGAGCAGCCAGATCATCAGTTACCCCCACACTTGCCTTAACTAAATCCAGAGACTCCCCCTTTGGATGCCCTCTTCCAGAATCACACCAACATCACATTGTCAGTTTATAGTCCTGAAGGACTCAACCAACAAACCATCCTCAGTTTATAGTCTTGGGGGACTATACCATTTTTCAGTTGACAGTCTTGATGGACTGACCACAGTGTTCAGTTTAAAGTCTTGAGGGACTTTCCACACTTTACATAAAAAGGACAGAGCCAATTCCAAGCACAATACTCCACAACCACCCTACTGAACTTACACTTTCTCTTCATCATCTACCCATCACTGATAAATTTTTTTTTCTTTTATCTCTTTTTGTCTTCCTTGTTGTTCGATCACAGATAATGGCCAGATCCCCAGATTTTGATCCATCAGACCTTCCTGGTTTCACTGATCCCAAGGACTATGCTTTCAAACAGTGTATCCACATTTGCAGACCTTGCACTTTCACTCTTTCAACTTATGAAGCCAAACTCTACAACAGGGCCTGGTATTCTTGCAACTTCAAAAAGAAAAAAATGTTACAGAGACCCCAATTATCCTATACCACCACCTTCAACTTCACACAAATACATCTCTAGATCTCCTACCAGATCCCCATAACTAGGTCCTGATTCTTCTTCTCTATCTTCAGCTCCATCCAGAAGATCAAGCCACTCCATCCCCAAAAAAATCTTCAAAAGAACTGCCTTATCATCTCAAGAAACAGCATTTATCTCAGAAAATTCAGCTAAAACAGCTTCAAAATCAGCTCCTAGGCTGCTAGACCCCGTCCAGACAGCCTGCCTGCCTTTCTAGAAAGCAAAAATCAGGCTCAAAACCTTCAAATCCAGCCAGAAAACAGCCAAAATCCACAAGTAAACACCAACAACACCACACAGAAACCTCCTAGTGCTCCCAGAGCAATGCGCACAACAGATTCTTCATCAGAAAACGCCAAAAATTCCAAAAACTTCTAGAACAGCTGCCAGAGGACCTCAAGAAAACACCAGAGCGCCAAACACTGCTCCCAAACAAAAATCTCCTTCTCAAACAAGAAGAATAAACTACACCTCTCCTCTGGAAGCCAACTACTTGTCTAATAGTTCCATTTCTTCCAGATCCTCATCTATAAGATCCCAATCAGCCTCCTGGTCACCTTCTCCTGGTCCTTTCTATAACTAACCTGGTACTCCTCCGCCAGTATCCAACCAGCCTGCTCCAAGCAATAATATTAAAAACAACAACAGCAGCACCACTGCTCCAACCAGACCACAGGAACATCCATCTTCTACTACATTTTCTCAACACCATTTAGAGGATGATCATAAAAATCCATACCTCCATCTGGTTGATCCTCCTTCAACATCCATTCAACATTCTTCAACAGTCCAGATTCTGGCCACATACAAATTTGATGAACTCCCAATCTGTAAGTACCAAATTAATATATCCAACTTCTTCAACAGAGAAAAATTACTGATCCAATTCTTCTGTTTAGTTGGAACCCCGCCTCTTGAAACTAAAATTGGGATTGGCCAACCTCTAGAAACTACCTTAACACTGGATTACACCAACATGAAACAAAACCTAAGCATGATGTGTTCAAAAATGCTTAAGGCCTTTGCTCTTCATGGTCTCTTGAATGAATTTGAAAAGAATCTGAGGAAACAGCTCCTTGATGACCACTGGAAGATGTCTAGAATAATCAAGCACACCTTTCAACACTCTATCCCTGCTTCTTCCACTTCTTTCCAAAAATTACCTTCTAACCCGGTTCCTGACCATTACAATCCATATACTCTTTCCAGCTGCATACACCAAAAAGAACTAAGTTCTTCCTCCAATCCTAACTAAAAAAAAAATGCCAACATAATCCAGAACAGCCGCCGGAGGCTTCTTCTTCCAGACATTAAGTAAATAAATAAATAAATAAAAAAAGAAATTAATAATTCACTAAATAGAGAGTACAATAATAATTAGCAGATATATATAAAAAATTTGTTTTTTTTTATTTTTTTTATTTTTATTTTTAATTTTTAATTTTTATTTTTATTTTATTTTTATTTTTAATTTTATACTTAAATTACTAACATACTAAAAAAATTGAAAAAAATTAAACAAAATTACCCAAAAAATATGAGAGCCGAGAAATTAAAATGAAATGAATAATAATAAGATGAGATAAATAATAATTAAAAATGGTATCCCTCGTCCAATTGATGAGCTAATCACCTGATACCTTACCCACATCCAAGTGCACCTTAATGTAGATACACCTTTAAATAATTTATAATTGAATTTAGATAAAAAAATAATTTAAGAAAAATAATATCAATAAAGAAAATATGAAATAAATAGAAATCGAGAAAATAATAAAAAAATGAGATAGAGATAAAAAAGAAAATAGAATTTCCTGGCCAATTGATGAGTCTTCCCCCATTAATGCTTGCCCACATCCAGGTGACCCTGATGTGGTGAAACCATATAATATCATTTTAATTTTTCCCTCTTTATATCCCAATATCCCCCATAAAAAATTAAAAGAAAAAAAGAGAAAAAAAGAAAATAATCTAGAACTTCTATCTAACCAAAAAAAAAGAAAGAAAGAAAAAGAAAAATTCAGGCTCAATAGAAAGTCCAGTCCAAGGAAATGATCACTGGGTGGGCTCCCTCCAATAAGTAAAAATGATGGGAGACCACCAGTGATCCACCACCAATCCAAATAGACCCAAGAAGCCAGTTTAAAGTCATAGTCGACTTGAAACCTGAATAAAAAAAAACTAGAAATAGGATTCAAATAGGAACAACAAAATACTTGAAACAGACATTATGGGGTAACTGTTCTACTGAGCAGCCAGCTCATCAGCTACCCCCAAACTTGCCAAAATAAAATCTAGAAGCCCCACCTGGGTACCTTCTAACAAAAACAAAACATCCAACACAATAAACCAAAACCAATAAGAGTGAAGATTCCAGCACTTGAAGACCAAAAAAATGTCCAGTTTAAAGTCATAGTGGACTCAAAACCTGTTAAGAGAAACCAAAACTAGAGTTCCACCAAATTAAGCAAAGGGGTTGAAAATAGACAATCTGGGGTAACTTTTGATAGAGAAGCCAGCCCATCAGTTACCCCCACATTTTCCAAAATAAAATCTAGAAGCCCCTCCCATGGGTACCTTCTAACAAATAAGTTTCCAACACAAAAGTTGCTATGAAACACCAAAATCCAAAATTTAAATAATGGTCCATAGTTTATCCTCATTGCAGAGTCAATCTCCTTCACTTCTAGTGCCTCTTGGGTAAAATCTCTTCACCTGATCAGAAGCAACTCTCTTCTTTAAGACTGCACCATCTTACTTCTCCAAAACATAAGAGCCTCCAGACACCTGAGATCTGACTCTGTAAGGTCCATTCCATCTTTCAGCAAACATCTTTCCCCACTGACTCTCTAAACTTCTATTATACACCAAAACCAAACAACCAGGTTTCAAGGGATTCCTGAGTCTATGAGCTGACTTCTTGTCCCAGTATCTGACTGATTGATTTATTATCTTCATCATTCTAGAGTATGCCCTCTCTTGACATTCCTCTCTACATTCCAACTGTTGCATCCTGGCACAGAGCAAATCTTCTGTTGAGCATACATCATCCCAATAAATTCCAAGATAAGAGATGGCTTCCAAATCCACTTGTAGAACAGCTTTCTGCCCAAAAATTAATTCATAATGGGAATATCCAGTTGTCCTTTTCACAGTGACCCTATCAGCAAATAACAACAAGGGTAAATAATGCCTCCACTTTTTGGCACTATCTCCACACATCTTCACCAAAGCATTATTTTAATTTGATGGCCTCTTTCAACCATGACTCCAGCTTCAGGACGATAGGGTGTAGCCACCCTGACTTTAGAGCCAATACTTACCAAAAGTTCTTTAAATTTGGCTCCAAACTCTGGCCCACCATCAACAGTCACCAGCTTCATCAACCCATATCTAAACACCCATTCCTTCTTCAAACATTCTGCCACATTTATGGCAGTCAAATTAACCAGAGGCACTTCCTCAAACCAGCCAGACATATCATCCCTTCCAACAATCAAGTATTTATACCTGCCCTCCTTGATATGGAAAGCATCCAAACTGACTCTTCCAAACACAGTTTATTCTCCAGTAGCACGTCCAACCTCTTTAGGTTTCAAGTGACTCATTCTTTGACATTCTTCACAAGATTGAACCCAACTCTGCACAGCTAACTTCATACCTGGCCACAAAAATCTATCTGCTACTCTTCTATAAGTCTCCCCAAAGCCTCTATGACCAAGGTCTTCATGAAAAGTCTTCAAAACTTGCTCTTGACCCTTCTTCTGAGTCACCACCACTTGAGGATTTGGATGTCTCCTCCTCATCAACCTCCTTCTGACACATAGAAGCCAGGACTCTTCTTCTTGATTTCCACCCAAGTATCATCATCACAAATATCTGGCCTCTCCAAGATTAACAGATATTCAACCATAATAAAATAAAACCCAGTCTGACCCAAAGTCTCATCTTCAAAATCCAACAAAACAACATCAAAGGGTACAACCCTGTCATCAAAATCACCAGTGTGAACATGAGCTACTTGACTGGCCCAAGCAGGAAACCAATCCCTAAACTTTATTACATCCTTTTTCTTCCACTGAATCTTAAAAGAATAAAGCTCACTAGCAAAAACACCATTTTCCAATTTTGATCCATCCCAAAAAACAGCCCCATCTTCATTGAAAAAAACATCCTGATAACCAGAATCAAGATCAGAATCAGCCAGTTTAACCTCTTGGAGAGGGATAGAACAATCTTCCAGTTTAGCCTCAAGGGGCAGGAGAGAAAAATCTTCAGCACCCTTTGTGCTAGCCCTAACCACTGGGACATCTTCATCAAATTCTTCAGAGTCTGAATCTTCATCTGTGGGTGGTCTTCTTGATAATCCATCTGGCATTGTAAAAGATTTCCCAGGTTTGTTTACCAGGTCAAAAGAGAAATGCTGAATAAATGCCACCCACCTAGTCATTGGAGCATTTGGAAGACAAGGTGTATTGATCATTTGAGCCAGAGATTTTGAATCCAACTGCAGCTCAAAATGCTGCCCCCACAAAACAGTTTGCAGCTTCTTCAAAATTTTTGCTAGATCACACAATTCCAACTTAGGTTGAGAATATGTAGATTTAACCTCATTAAATACCATGGACTCATACCTTACTGTCCTGACCCTCCCAGTATTATATTCCTGAGACAAAACAGCACCAGCAGAAATATAAATTGAGTCCACTTCCAGATAAACTTTTCCAGCTTCCACTCCATAATCCAAATTATGAAGAACAATATCTTCACCTACCACCTTCTTCAACTTCTGAAAAGCCTCTTCACAATCTTCAGACCATTCCCACTCCACATCTTTCCAGGTCAATCTCCTTAAAGGTGAAGCCAACAAAGAAAAATCTTTAATAAAAATTCTGATGTGCACACAAACCCCAAAAAAATCCCCTGACTTCAGTAGTATTTTTAGGCCTTGGCCATAACTGAATTTTATTGACTTTCTTCTTTGCCATAATCCTTCCCTCCTTAAATACAACATGACCCAGAATTTCCAGAGCAGGAACACAACAACAAAATTTTGACCCAGAAATAGTCAAAACAGCCTCTTCAATCCTAAACAATACTTTCTCTAGAGTAATTGCATATTCCCAAACAAGTCTCCTTATACCTGGGTTCTCCTTCAGCAACACATTTCAATAATCAGTGGAGGGTCCTTTGATTCCATCATAATCAATAAAAATACCAGCATGAGTAGGGACCTCATCCTGTAAAATCCAATCCATTTGTGCTTGATATACCACTACTGAATTAGTTTCTCCTTGAGGCAACCTAGTGAGCTGAAATTTTCCCAGAGGAGTCTCAAACTTTTTAAGTGGCCGTGAATTGGTGTGAAGTTCCCTTTCATAATAACCACTCATAATATCTCCCAAACCATAACAAAACCTTCCAGCAAAAGCTTCCACAAAGTCCTCTGCACTTGGTGGCATCCCCACATCCTTGATAGAGACTCTATTCAAGGCTCTAAGATCATGCACCACCCTCAGCATCCCATTCTGCTTCTTTAGATAGAAAACTGGACTTGAGTAACTAGATAGTGATTGTTTGTATAAACCAGTCCTGACTCTTTCCCTAACAATCTCTACAAAATCATCCCTAATAGCAGATGGAATTGGAATAGGTTTGATTTGCCAAGGTTCATGACAAACCACAGTAATCAAGTAAGGTTACCCATAATAGTTTTTCAACACACCCCTTTCCTCTTCAACAAACACCACCAATTTATCCCTCAGCACAATAAAATGCAACAACAACTTCTTTTCCTCATCAGAAAACCACCCATCAGGACAAAAATTAACAACTTTCAACCTTTCCACAGTCACTCTAGCAGTTTACACAAAATCAGGAGGATTCTTCACCGGAGAAGTACAGTACAGATCTCTTGTAAAAGGAGGTCTCTTCAAAGGAGGATTCAAACCTACAGGCATAGGCTCACTTACAGTCCTAATCTTCTGCACTACCTTCTTATAATTTGCAGATCCACCTTCAACTTGAGGGATCTTCAGGACATCTTCACCAACAGACCTTCAACAAAAACTAAGGATTTCCCCATTGCTCAGATTTGTGGCCAAGGTAATGTTTTTGAAAGGTGTAGAAGAAACCCTAGAAGTGCACAATTGGGAGGACTTACTTTTAGACCTCAATCTCACCACTCCAAAAATTTTCCACAATTCCACATCTTCATCCTCACTTCAATCTTCTGACTCTTCAAATCTTTATTCATCTTCTGAATTTGTGCAGTTTATCATCATTCTGGAGGCCCAAAATTTGATCTTGCTGATCTTCTTTCTTCAAAATTTTGTGCAGTTTAACCTCATTCTGGAGGCCCAAAATTTGATCTTGCTGATCTTCTTTCTACAAAATTTTGTGCAGTTTAACCTCATGCTGGAGGCCAAAAAATTGATCTTGATGGTCTTAAAAAATAATTCTTTTCTTCTTTCTTGATTATCTTCAGATTTTTTTCTTGATTTTCTTCAGTTATCTTGAAATTTTTTTCTTCTTTTCTTGAGTTTTCTTCTATCCTACAAAAATAACCAGGGGTTTCCCCAATTCTCACAGACGTCTTCAAGTTAATGTATTTAAAAGGCTTAGAAGAAGCCCTAGCAGTTCACAATTGGGAGGACTTACTTTTAGACCCCAATCTCACCACTCCACAGCTTTTTGGCACATCTTTCAACAAAAATATATAACCAATCTTCTTTTTGGAACTTGAATTAAAAATAATTGAAAATTTTGAGAGAGAACAGATACTTGATAAAAAACTTGAAAAATACTTGCAAAGAAGAGAAACATTAAAAAGAGAAATTTGAAAATCCACTTGGTATATCTCCAAGGGAGCTGACCTACTACAACCTGGTATTTCCTCATCTTGGGGAGAGGTTGTAGCACTTATGTGATCAGCCCTAATCATTCTAAAAAAGACAGACTCTCACTAGAGCCTGAGCCACACTCCAAAAAACCAGAGGAGGCACCCACTTCCCATCTTCTCCTACAACAATCCATGCACTGGCACATTGAAGACAAACCAGGCCTGGTCTCCCAACCATCCTCTCCAGGAGATGATAACCTCATGTGAAGTCTCCTTTCATCTTCACCAGTCAACTCCAAACTGATTCCCACATCAAATTGATAGCCAATTCTTGCTTGAAAATTCATCAAGAATGGCCCACCCAAAGCAGCTTTTACAGTGCCTTTGTCAATGTAAAAATGAACCTTCTCTGAGGCTCCACCAAAATCTAACTTCACAAACTCAGATTTTCCAACCAATTCAGCGAAATGGCCACAAATCCCTCTCAAATTTCCACCAATACCTAATTTGATGGGGAGGCCCAGATGAGTAGCCTCAAAAATAAGAAACCAGGTTAATCTGAGAACCTGAATCCACCAATGTCCTAGCTTCCTGCCTCTCAGAGTGACATTGGCATAACCCAGAGGTGCAGAAAAATGAGTTTCCAACCCCTCACAAAATATTTCAGCAGAATCAAAAATGTATTCTACCTCCCCAGAAGAAACCCTTCTCCTGGTCAATAACATTTTCTGCCTATCAGCCAACCCAGGACTGATAGCATACAACTCCCCATAAGTAATGGAAACCTGACCCTGATTCATCCTTTCAAGGACAGAGTCCATAACATTAACTTGACCAGAAACCACTGGCCTCTCAAAGTGAGCTCTTTGCTTCACTACCTTGGTACTAGAAGATTCTTGAGTAACAGAAACACCAACAGATTTACAATCAACAGGAATCAAACTAGATCCCTCATCAGAGCCTTTAACTCCCACAGGATTTGGTAATGAAGCCAAAGGGACATCCTCCTCAGAGTCAGAATCAGCATCCATAGGCATTGGCTCACCATTCATGTCCAATGCTCCAAAACTAGGGGGGCCCATATCTGCCATACCCTTCTGCAATCTATACAGCTTTTTTTGATGTAATTCTTCCTAGCTGCACTCATCTTAGGATCCACCTTTGAAACCTTACACCACACAATATGGGGGGTGGACTTGCTAGCGATTCCGCAACCTTGGACCCAAACTCACCACAGATTGAACACATTGAGCTATTGATAAAGGAACCATACAATCAGGGATGAACACCACTCAGCAGAAAATTTTTAGGTGGGTTTTCAATTAGAGTTCAGTATGGGTTCAGTATGAGTTCAGTCTGAGTTCCACCTGAGTTCCATCTGAGTTCAGGTTGAAGACTTGCTAGCAAGTACACCCCCTATATTGCGTAGTGTTAGGCTTTGGTTGGGCCTGGGAACTGCTCTTAGGCCTTCCCACCTTTCATCCTTCTACATCATAAACACCAGCCAAGAATTCCCCACTTGACTTTCCACCACAAGAATACAACTCCAAACAACCAAAGGAAGATGTAAATGAGACTCTATTAGCCTCTTTTCCATTTCCCTTGCCATCATCTCCGCCTTTACCAGAAGAAGAAGCCTCATTAGGCAACTCCTCAAATCTTGACCTCCTTGAGTTGACATTATGTCTCCTCCTCACCAAGTCCACTGGAGTCTGACCATCATTAGGCTTCACAAAATAACCATCTGGGGACTTGAAAACTTTCCCATCAAATTCCACCTTCCCTTCAGACACATCCCTATTCAGTGCCCAACAATCATTGGACTTGTGGCCCTTCCTGCTGCAATAAGAGCAGACCCAAGGATCACTCCTACCAACCATCCTATCAAAATCTATAGGCTGAGAAGGAGCCTTATTGGCCTTCTGAGCCTCCTGAAAAAAAATATGTAGCTGATTTGTCAGATCAGCCAACTGCCCCACAACTGGATCAACCTCTTTAGGCTTCTCAGGAGCCTTTCCCTTGCTCACAATCTCCTTCTTTCTAAACTCCTCCACATCTTCAGCAAAGGCTTCACTGACCTTTCTAACATATTTGGTTCTAGCTTCCTTGCAAGAATCTACTGCCAACAGTTTTAGATGTACCTCTACAAACTTCTTTTCCACAGAAAGAGCAGGCAATTTTTGATTGCCATTAGGAACAATCTTCATCTTATCTTTTCTTTCCAACTCCTTCAACACATCAATACTAACATTCCTTGCCAAAGAAGACCAGAAAATATCCCTTTCTGAGTCAGTACTCTCTAACTCCTGTATATCCACTAAATAATCCACCACTGGCTTTAACTGAGCCAGCAACTTCCTATAAGTGTGGAGGTTATCAACACCTCCATAAGATTGCCATTCAATAGCAATCATATTGAGTTCTACCATTGAGTATCTGGATACCCACCTTTCTGTCATCTGCAGACACAAATTTTTACAATCTTTCCTCCTATAACCCTCCATAGCAGCAACTTCCTTCACCAGAGCCCTGTCACCAATGTAGAAGATGACTTGCTCCACCATGTCCAAGTGAGAAGCACCTTCTAAATTCCCAGAAGCCTCTAAAAGCTCCAGAAAAAACTTCACATCCTCCCCCATAAACATAGGTCCCTTCCAGGACTTGATCCTGACAGAAGGCCTAACAGAAATAGGAGGATTACAATCCTCATCAGCACCAACAGTGCCACTACCACCATTAGAGAAAGATGGTCAAGAAGCCATGGTCCAATAGATTCCAGAAAACCAATTTCCAAACATAAAAGAGAGTCCTAAAGTAACAGAAAGTCCAAAAGGCTAACAAATCCTCACCCCCACGTTGGGCGCCAGAAGTGTAGACAATCCTATAGTAATAGCTATAGGCCTTGACCAAGGGAGTTGGAGTAAAACTGGAGAGAAAAACCCCTGTACCTTTGAGAAATACCAGGTGAGATTTATTTGCTACAGCAAATTAAAGACCATTACTGTACCCCTTTCAACACACTTCTTGACTGCTTAACAAGTCAGGACAGTAGCCAATAGCAGACCACTAAGAACTAAAGAACCTGAACCTGAAATTCAAAAAGATCCACCCCAGAAAAGCAAAACACTGTGCAATTGTTGCACAGAAAACAGAAATAATACTTGATGCAGGTTGAAAAGCCACACCAGAGAAACCAGTTGCCAAAGTTGAGTTAAATGAAGAACTAAACTTGCAACAAACACAGCCAATTGTGGCCAAAAAACAGTTAAAACTGAGTGAGAACAATGATATCACCTCCAGATGGTTGTATGATAATTAAAGTTTCACCAAACTGTCTTATTCAGTATATACACACAGACCACCCTCTAAAAAACCCATGCACAGCAACAAAATTGGTGCTTTTGGCAGACAAATTGAATAAAAACCCTCCAGAAGCGCCCCCCAGCCTTCTATAAACGAGGCAGGCGGGCCGCCTAGAAGCAGCCAGACCTCCCTAAAGCCAATAAACCACAAAAAACCTCAAATAAAGCACAAAATACTTAGAAAAATCCACCACAACTACTAAAACCCTTAAAGCACAAAATTAAGCTATGAAAACATTGGGAAACAAAATATAGAGCCAAATTAGCTCTACTTAATGGTACTAAGCACTTAACCCTAAGACTTAAGTTTAGCCTTTAAAACACAAAAAACAAACTTAAACAGCTATCTTTTAGAAATGGAAAGTGAGCAAATGACCCCTTAAAACTTAGAATATGAAAAATGTCAAAGGGACGTAAAATATAGAGTAAAACCGGGGCTATCCAATGGTAGTACCCACATACCCATAGTCTCAATATTCACTGAATAAAAGTAGAAAAACACCCAATTATTCAACCAATGTCAATTAAGACATACCAAAACAGCGCCAAACAGCCCAACAAAGGCCTCTGCCAATGTTGGAAGACCAAAACGTTAGTAAGTCATCCATCTTTTCATGATCAATTTTATAACACTAACAATGAATTACTCATAGGTAATGATATTGATAGAGAGTTATTGGATATAACTGATAAAGATTTAAAAATTATTCATTTGAAAATAACATTTTCAATTTGTCTTTACATGATAACAATGTACATAGTTTTATTGATCACCAAGGTAATACTAGTCACATTAGGGGGTTTCAGTTTTGGAAAATCTGCACTTAACTTAAGTGCGGATTTCAAACCAAATCAGTACTTTAATTTTTGCAAAAAAGTCACTTATTTCAAAAAAGGGTGTCAGTTATGACCTCAAATAAGCACTTTTTCCCTGTTTTTTTCACAACCACATGTTGGCCACAACATACCTTCCTTTATTACCCCATCCCTGCCACATGTGACACACTGACCTTCCTTTCTCCCTACCAATCAATCCTCAGCACACACCCCTTCCTAACATTTTCAACATTTTATTACAACATTTTGACCAGGTATGTTTACATTCTTTTTTACTTATTTCTTCTACCTCTTAATCTCTTTTCTTGTTATGTACCAGTTTTATAATTCCTCCCAGACATTCCAAATCTCAAAAGGTAACTCAAAAATCTGCTTTGTCACAAAAGTCTCCTTGTAAATCAAGCCCCACACCTGAAAAATCAAAGTCAGTTCAGCTAAAAAAGGATGATTATCTCATCATAATCAACTTCCTTAAAATAAAATCAAATTATGATGCATGTTTTGGATGTGAAAAGTCCACTCATATTGGATGTCCACCTTCTTCAAAGTTTAATGGCTACTTATTGATGGGCAATGAAGTAAGGAAGAAAACAAGGGGGAGAATCAATGTCAATCCTAAACAAGTGAAGGAGAGATTTAAGAGTTATCAATCAAAATATAAAAAGGCTCATCATGCTGCAAATGAAAGTGGCTTTGGTATTGACAATTATGATTTGGAGATTGGAATTAATACTGTTTCCAAAAAAGCTCAATGTTATGTGTCCTTTCTATGAGGAAAAGGATAATCTTTTTGGCTCCTGAGTTGATGTAAACCCTTGGTTTCTACACGATACTACTAAGGATATACCCTCTGGATCCAAACCTTCCTATAATCCTCTTGAAACACCTTTACTTGAAGGAGATCAATACCCTCCACCTTCTAACCATAGTTCAGCAGAAGATGATCCTGACTATCAAGCAGAACAATTATATTGCAGCAGATCTGAATCCTCAGAGCCCCAAAATTTAAATTTATGTTTACTTTTTCTTTTTTCTTCAATTCTTCTCTAAATTTCTCTTTCTTTCTAGTCTCCTCCTACTCAAACTCAAACTCCATTAAATAATATCGATTCTGGAAATGTGAATTTGGCTCTAGAAGCTTCTTTAGATGAACTTCCTGAAGCCTCTTTTTCAAACTCCAAACTAAAGAAACGACCTTCAACTTTAATGAACTTGAACCATCTTTTAAAATGTGGTAATACTTCAACAAGCTCAATTGGCTCCCTTGGGGATTATTTTGAAAAAAAATATAAATAAGATTTCTTTACTAAATATATTTTTCATTAACTTACTTATTTATTTATTTCTATTTAATTTTCTCAGCAAAATCAACTATTGCGAGAAATTCCCTTGACTTTGAGAAGATGAAGTTTGATCATATGCTAAGGAAAGATCAGCAAGCCTTAGATTTGAAAGAAAAAAATATGAGGCAGAGAAGATGGAAAGAGTAAATGACTGTCAATTTCAAAGAGAAATGGCTACTTGTGAATTGGAAAAACAAGATAGTTTAAAAAAAAGATTTCATTATGGAACGTGTAAAAAATGTCCAATCTTATGAGGACATTAAAAAATTGCTTGACCCTTTCAATTGATAAATTGTTTTTCTAGTTAAATTAATTTTGTTTGATTTCTTTTTGGTAATATTTTCTTATATGCTGACTCATAAAAGGTCTTGAATATAGTACTTTTTTTTTTGACAAATTTTCAAAAATATCATACAATTTTTCTATCTTTACATTCAAGTCAATAAGTTTGCTTATAATTTTTTTTTGACAAAAATTTGAAAATATAATACCATTTTTCTATCTTTACTTTCAATTCAATAAATTTTCTTATCTAAATACTGCCAAGTCATTAAAATTCTATATCTCTTTTAAAAATTCTGCAATACCTACCCTTGAGTTTTATTGAAACAAGGGGTGGTGGGTACCACCAAATATTTCTAAGTCATCAATTTCACATGTCAGATTTAAAAATTTGGCAATACCCTCCCCTGCATATTCTTGAAGTAAAGGGTGAAAGTCACCAAAATTTAATATAATTACATAAATTAATTAATATATAAATAAGATATGTCAAATCTACTACTTTTAAAGTAATAACAATTCCTCATGCCAAAATGCAGATCAAGTCTAGAAACTAAGTTTGGGACTTTCCACAGGTATAGGCTAGAGGAACCCCATGAAAAAAATTAATGTTGTCATGATTACCTTTTATACAACCCAAGGTCATTGGCTCATTACTTTAATTTAGTAAAGTGACATATCAGATTTATTTATTAAAAATTTATGGAAGAATATTAAATATTTGGTGACTCTACAAATCCCCATACTTTTTAGATCTACATAAAGAATTTTTAAATTTACTACCTTTTTCTTCTTTTATTAACTTTTTTATTTGTTGGATTAACTTTTGACTGATCTGGAAAGAGCAACCAAAATGCGTGAAGTCTTGAAAAGATTTCAAACCTGGAGGAGCCTTTGTGGTTTGGTGATTATCATAAAAAGAATTCCAAACTGTTTCAATGATTCCATTTCCTAATCCAAAATCAATTATACATCTATGAACCGGGAAATATAATCCATGTCCTTTAATTTTAGCGGGTGATGGAATAGGTTGTCCAGTGATAGGATTAATATATGAGAAAATTCCATAAGTAAGGTAATTGGCATCATTTGAGTCGGTGTGAATTTGGTTATGAAACCCAGAATAAGTGATTATAAAATTTGAAAACATTAGATAATCACTGCTAATATCTTCCCATTCAGAGTTGCACCAATTTGGTATTCCAAGTCTCTTAGCAAGTTCATGATTTTTTTCAAAAGCTTTATTGAAGAGTTTTTTAAGTTGAAGAGCAAGAAATGAATTAAATGAAGGTAATGTATTCCATTTTTGAAAATTATTATCTAATTCAGCTTTAGATAAAGATCTGAGTAAAGAATATATGCCTATATAATTAAATTTAGTAATATGATATTAAAAAATCCAGAAAATTTTTTAAACATACCAAGAGAAAAACCTTTATCAAATCCAGGACTCCATCCAATACCAATCATAATAACACCCAACAAATTCTTATTCCTTAAAGGTAAGCAAACAAAAGCCATTTTATAGAGTGTTATGATGAGATCACAGAGTTGATTAAATGATTCATCTTTTAAACCATTAAAAGAATGGTTTTCTTAAATAAATTGATGTTTGAAAGTATTATTAATAACAGCTTTAACTTCATCACCTCCAATTTCAATTAAATAATGTTTATTTTCATGTAAATTTTTTGGAAAATTGTTACTTTTTTCAACTTTAGTTTTATAGTACTTGATTTTTGAAATATGGCCAAATATTTGATCCAAGTGAATTTTTTTTTAAATATCTTTTATTTTGATACTCTCCATTTTTTGTCAATGTTTTAGATAATGATTGAAAAGAAGTTGAATTTGAAGATGATAATGAAGTTAAAGAAGAATAGAGTGAGGTAAGTGGTGAATCTGAAGTTAAAGACATGTATTTTTCTACATAAAAATTTGTTACTTTTCAAATACCCAAAATTATACATTAAAAAAAACTCATTGAATTTAAATTTAAAAAAATTCCTCAAAGGACAAAGTAGAATTTTTTTTAATTTCTCTTGAACTTGATGAATATTTTTCTCTAAAATTCAGAAAAAAAAATTCAAAAAAACTGTGAATTTTTTTTTATCCCTTCCCCCCTCACACCTCCCAAAAACCCTTGTACAAACCCCCCTCCAACCTCCCCACATCCCCCACATCCCCAAAAATCCCCCCCTCCAATCCCCATCATAACCCCCCAATCCCCCCCTCCAATCCCCCCTCCAATCCCCCTCATAACCCCCCAATCCCTTCCTCCAATCCCCCTCAAACCCCCCTCCAATCTCCCTCAGAACCCCCCAATCCCCCCCTCCAATCCCCCCCTCCAATCCCCCTCAAACCCCCCTCCAATCTCCCTCAGAACCCCCCAATCCCCCCCTCCAATCAACCCTCCTATCCCCCTCAAAATCCCCCCAATCCCCCCAATCCCCCCCTCAAAATCCCCCTACCCCTCCCTCATATCTCCTTACCAATTCGCTAACGAATCGTTAAGTTACTGAATGATTAATTGTAATTGCTCATTAAATTAATGATTTGCTAAACGATTTGTTAGCAAATTGTTAAGGAGGAATGAGGGGGGGGGGGGGTAGGGGGGTTTTGAGGGGGATAGGAGGGGGATTTCAGGGGGGGGGGGGGTTTGGGGGTTTTCTGAGGGGAAAAGGTGCGGGGATTGGAGGGGATGATAGGGGGGTTCTGAGGGGGATAGGAGGGGGGATAGGAGGGAGGATAGGAGGATGGGAATTGGAAGTTGTTTGGAGGGGAGATTTGGGGGATTTGGTGGGAGGTTGGAGAGGAATGAAGGAGGGGAGGAAATGAGGACACCAACAAGGGGGAGAAAGGGAGAGATGAGACCAAAGATGGAGAAAAGGGAGGTTAGAGTGAGCCAAGGAGGGGGAAATAAGGCAGCTAAAGGGGGGAAAAAAGGGATATATCCATTCCAAGGAGAGGGTAAAGGTGGGAAAAAGCCCAGGCCAAGGGGGGATAAAGAATAGGATGAATGAGAGAAAAGAGGGAAGGGAGAGAGAAAAAAAGTTAATTTTACCTATAAATTTAAAAAAAGCACTTAAAAAAAATCAAAAAAAAAAACCAAAAAAAGAAACCAAAAAAAAATTAGCAAAAAATTAAGTAAAAATGAAAAAATGACTTACCTGGAGAGATGAGTTGAGAAAAAAGAAATAGAATTGAAATTGTTTGAGTGATGTAAGAGGAGAGGAGGAAAAGGATATGAGTGAAGAAAAAAAAGAGAGCGACTGAAAAAATATGTGTTTTCAGAAAATATGCAATTTCATGTTGAGTTGAAGAAAGAAGACACGGAGAGATAAAAAAATAAGACTTTAACAGCAAATTCAAAAACAAAATAAATATGGAAAAAAAAATTACCATTCTCAGTGAATAAAACATGCAAATTGATCATTTGAAGAGTATGAAAAAAAAATTAAAATTGTGCTGAAAAATGTTGGAGTGTTATTGGAAGAATTTTGGCCCTTATACTAGTTGATTGATAAATAGAAGTTTTGGATATAGTCAGAGAAGAATCAACTTGTTCATCTTCATACAGCTCTAACCATTGATCTTTGAGGTCAGAAAGTAGGTTATGAAGTATAGTGCAACACAGAATCCAGTTGATCACCGCTTCCATTTCAGATTTTTTTTTGAAGAGGACTTCTTAATTCCCTTAAAATAGAAAAACAGCCTTTCAAGATTCCAATAGAATGTTCAATACGAACTCTTGACTTTGCAAAATGATTGTTGAACTTGGAATTTTGACTTATTCTGAAGCTGCTCCCTAAAAAGCAGGAAGTACATACTTTCCATTTGCATAAGCAGAATCTGCAAGAAGATACTGATCTTAATCAAAGAATCTTTCATGTTCATTTGAAATTTGAATTCTTTGGAAAATTTAGGAGTCATGACATGAGCCAGGATAGCCAGAAAAGAATGATATAAATTTTTTGTTAATGTCACATATAAGCTGAACAAAAATTGAATATCTATAAAGAAAATTCAGCTCTTTGTGTTAGTTTAAAAGAGAATGAAAGGAGTTGAAAATAATCTACCTATTTTTGTGGTCAAAGTAATTGTTTCCACCTTGAGCAGGTTTTTGGCTCAAAGGAATAGTAGTACCATCAACAAAACCAATACATCCTGGGAAGCCCTCTGCTTTCATAACCTGAGATAATTCAAGTCGCTCTTCTTTTATTGGCCAGGTGAGAAGTTGAGAATCCAAAGAGTTGATAACAGTGATTCATCTTTTGGTATAAGTGTTAACTGAACCATAACCTAAATCAAAGACATTTTCTAAATGTTGCAAAGTGGCTCTGTTACCATTGGAACCCAAACAACATAGTTTGATGGCCAATTGAATTGAAGGATGTACTTGTTCTTTTTGAGAATTATTGTGAAATATGGGATGATCCTGAATAAGATCAAGAAATTTATGGAAAAATTCCGGAGACGTCCTGAACAACTGTCTAAAACTGGGTGTAGATAGGTTAAGAAGTGTTTGGATGGTGTACTTGGGGGTATGATGTACTTGAGGCTTTCTGGGAAGAAGGTAACGTTTTGTGGCCATTTTTGATAAAAAGACAAAATCTTCTTCTAGATCAGAATCAGAATTGCAATCAGAGTCCAAGAGAAGTTTAAGAGCCATGAAAGTCATTTCTTTATGTAATTTATCACAATTTGAAAGTGAGGAAGGCATGACTCTTATATGATATGATATGAAAATGTAAATGATGTACAACCTTTTGAGTTATGAAGTGTTATGCTGCGGAGTGCTGTGTATGATTGGAATGATGCTGACAAATCAGTGAAATGAGAATTGATGGTGAAATCAGCACTTTTGGTTGAGAAAGTGTGGATTTGAGTGAAATAAGTGACTTATTTTATTTTGAAATCCACCAGTATTGGGGCTAGTGTGTTTTGGAAATCCGCACTTAAATAAGTGCGGATTTGCCACAACTGACACCCCCTATTGAAATGAAATCAAGTGAAGTAAATCTTGAGCCTGATAATGAGTCTTCTGGGTTGGAGATGGAAAAAATTGAATATTTTTTAAAAGAAAATCCAATGGAATCAAAAATCGTTAGAAAATTATTATTAAGAGTTGATAACTTGGAATAATTCTCTAGAGAGTCAAACAATAATACAGAAAGTTCACTATTAAACCTTACATAAACATTGAGTACCACAACCAATAGACTATAAATAATTGAAAATTAAAATAAGGAATTAATAAATGAAAATTAAAAATTAACCACTGAGATTAATGATTTACAAGATAAATTAGAACATTCTCAAAATATTATGGCTACCATAGAGGGACGTGTAAAACTGTCTTTTTCAAATGTGAATGATACTTTAACTCATGTACCTGTAATAAAGGATAGGTTACAAAGAGTAGAAATTGAAGTAGCTAATTTTTTTAAAAATACTGATAAAGTTCAGGACAACACATCCTATGTGAAAAAATACCAGTATATATGAAACATTCAGATGATATACCAATGATTGAACATGAAATAGTGTCATGGGCTCTGAGAATATAAAATCAGTGAAAGATGAAAGAAATGACCATCTATCTAAAGTAAGTGAATTACTTAATATTACTCAGGTTAGGGAAGCAAGAACTAACTAAAAGAGCTGGCTCAAGTTAGATCAGTACCCTTCTTTTGATGGAGATTCAAAGTCTGATTGGAAACAATTCATTCAGAGAAATGACAACTTAATATTTTCATACAAATCACCTTATAAAGAAATTAAATAAAAATTAATATCTTTATTTACAGATGTGGCTTTATTATGGTTTGAATCTGTATTGAGTGAGGGAATTAACAACTCCTGGATTGAATTGAAGGCATTAATTGAAAGACATTTTGGTGGCCCAAAATTTAGAATCACTCAACAAAGATTGTATGAGAAAGCTAGATATAATCCCAATTCTGAGGATAAACCAATGGTATTTTTAATGAATTTAATAAAAATCATGAAAGCCATGGATCCAGAAATAGATTATTATGAGTGGAAAGAGAAAATAATATATAAATTGCCAATATTAGTAACAGACATTATTGTAGCTAGAACTGAAACCATCAGAGATTATTATGGGTTTATTAATATATGCAATGAAATATTATTGAACAAAAAATATGAAGTCAGGTATAATCATTACAAGAAGAATGTTGAAGTAGTAAAACCTACTACAAAAAAGTTACCAGTGGAGAAGAGAAAATCTTCAGCTCCCCTTGTCCTTAAGAGACAAAAAAGTAATACTTGATACAAACACCACACAATATGGGGGGCAGACTTGCTAGCGAGTCCGCAACCTTGGACCCAAACTCACCACAGATTGAACACACATTGAGCTATTGATAAAGGAACCATACAATCAGGGATGAACACCACTCAGCAGAACAGTTATAGGTGGGTGTTCAAGTAGAGTTCAGAATGGGTTCAGTATGAGTTCAGTATGAGTTCAGTCTTAGTTCCATCTGAGTTCAGGTTGATGACTTGCTAGCAAGTCCACCCCCTATATTGCGTAGTGAAATGTAATGAACCTTAGGATAAGTGTCATACTTGTAAGAAGAGAATAAATGTTATTGAAAACTCACAAGATTCTGCACCAAGTAATCATGGAGATGAAAAGGAGGAATCTAGTGAGGATTTTAAAAGTAACATTTCTTACAGTGATGATGAAAATGAGATATATGTATTAGAACAGGATATTATGTTCCTGAATGATGTAATACCTCATACAGATATATCTTTAGCTTCCATTGAGGAAGCTGAAATAATTAAAGATGTAACTCATGATACTTACAAAATCACACCAAATAGAGCATTTGTTATTATATGTGGAAAATAAATGAATGCCATTCTTCACACTGGGGCTGCAGGTAGTGTAGTTTCTATTAATACATTAATGAAAATTTATAGTAAGTATAAGGAAAAACTGTAACCTGTACAGATAAAGAGCTGGAGGGGGTTTGGTTCTGTATTAAATCCAATTGGCAAATAAAAAACTGCTGTATTCTTTAAATACAATAATGGATATGTAAGGGCAGTATGTGAATTTGTAGTAATGGATAATAATAATTGTAGTGATTAGTTTATTATTGGAAATGACTTATTGGCAAAATTTAGCATAAAAATAGATCCTGCAAATATTTTCTTCACTATAGGCATGAATGGATAAAGAATATTCAAGATTTGCTCTGAAAATTCAGTTTATTCCATTACTCCTACAGAAGAACAACTCCAAGGTGGAAGAACCACCTCTGAAGTGGCAGAATTACAAAATGAAATCCAAAAAGCCACTTTCAGTCCTCAACTCTCAAAAATTGAAAAAAAATATTTTGAAATTAATAAAATTGTATCCTATGACATTTGCTCATGGTTCAAATGAACTAGGATTGGTCAAAGACCATGAGATGTAAATCTCTTTAAGTTGTGATTTGGATAATATTCCTGGAAGCTTGAAAAAGAAACCTTGCCAAGCTTCTCCTGAAAAAAGGAAAGACATTCACTACGCAATATAGGGGGTGGACTTGCTAGCAAGTCCTCAACCTGAACTCAGATGGAACTCAGATGGAACTCAGACTGAACTCAGACTGAACCCATACTGAACTCTACTTGAACACCCACCTAAAACTGTTCTGCTGAGTGGTGTTCATCCCTGATTGTATGGTTCCTTTATCAATAGCTCAATGTGTGTTCAATCTATGGTGAGTTTGGGTCCAAGGTTGCGGACTTGCTAGCAAGTCCGCCCCCCATATTGTGTGGTGATTGAAGACAACATTAAAATGTTGTGAGAAATGTGTATTTTTGAAAAAGTAGAAACAAAACCTAAGTATTGTGTTATTTCACCAGTTTTAATCTCTTATGAAAAAAAATAAGACAAGATTATGTGGTGATTACTGAGCTCTGAATACATTCACTGTAGAAGATATTAACCCACTACCAAGCATAGCTTCTATCCATGCTACCTTACAAGGTGGAAAATATATTTACTGTCTTGATGGAAACAATGGTTACCACCAGATTCCTGTGGAAAAGAATTCACATAATTTCTTACTAATAACCACACACATGGGGATACTTAAATATGTGAGAATGCCTTTTGGCCTAAAAATTGTCCCTTCAGTCTTCCAAAAATTGATGGATAGTTTTTTTCATCAGGAAATGGTTGAAGGATGATTTTAGTTTATATTGATGACATCATAGTGTTTTCAAAAACATATGATGAGCTTTTAAATTGCCTGAAAAGAGTATTTCAAAAAATGGATGAAATTAATTTGATCATTGCATTAAAGAAATTTAAGTTTGGGTTTCAATCCTTGAACATACTTGGACATTTTGTATCTGGATTAAAAATTTGTGTTGACCAGAATAAAGTGGAAGCAAAAAAACATTAATATACCTAAGAATGTGAAATATTTTCAAAGTTTTCTAGGTATGTGTGAATATTATAGGCAGTATATAAAAATACCAATCCATTGCAGCTCTTTTGAAAACATTAATCAGAAAAAATGAGTCTTTTATTTGGAATAATGAAAGACAACATGCCTTTGAAAAATTAAAGGAATGTTTAATTTCAGCTCCAATATTTGGACTTCCAAATTTTAACCTCCCTTCTATCTTGTATACTGATGAAAGCTTTACAGGGTTAGGTGCTGCTTTACAGAAAAAACAGATAATAAATGGTAAATTAACTGAAGTAGTTATATGTTATATATCCAGAACCTCAAGAAAGACAGAATTAAGGTATGGTGCCACCCAGCTAGAATGCTTAGCTGTTGTGTGGGCCCTGGAGAAACTTTACTACTATCTGGAAAACCGGAAGTTGAATTAATAACAGATTGCAGTGCAGTAAAATCATTACTAGACATGAAAACACCTAATAGGCACATGTTTAGATGGCAAATAGATATACAAGAGTCCAAAGGTAGAATTAAAATCACTCATAGAGCAAGAAAGTTGCATTCTAATGTGGATTTATTATCCAGAAGTCCTTTGACAAATGATACTGAAAACCCAGCTTATGTGCCTGAAAATGTGGTAATACATATATTTGGGATTTATATAGTGGATTTAGAGGAAGAATTTATGCAAACTATATTAGAAAATTATTCATCTGATAAAGTTTTGTCTAAAGTATCCACCATCTCAAATGATCCAAAAAATGCCTCTATTAGTGCATTAATAAAAAACTTACCTCCAAAGTATAAAAATTCATTGGAAAAGGGTAAATTTTTAATTAAAGATGGATACATATATTACAGAAAAAATCTAAGTAATGTAATAGTTATACCGCCTTCCTTGAAAGAGTTAATGTTAAGTACTTGTCATTATGATATCTTAACTGGTCATTTTAATTTTAACAAAACATTAACTTGAGTTAAAAATACATCCTGGTGGATAAACATGAAATAAGATGTACAAAAATACATTAACACATGTGAATCTTTTCAAAAATCTAAAAGATTGACTGGGAAGAGAGCTGTGATGTTACAACAAATAGAGAAGCCAAAAGCTCCATGGGATATTATAAACATGGACATTTTCACTGGCTTACCATTAGAAGGAAAAGAAAGTTTCAATTCTTTCTGGGTAATTGTGGATAGACTAACAAAAATGTGTAAATTTATCCCTACCCATAAAGAGGTATCTGCAACAGACTTGGCATTAATATGGTAGACTCAAATTATGAATACTACTGGGTCCACAAAGCCATAATCTCTGCAGGATACCCTAAATTTACTTCAGAGTTCTGGAAATCTTTGATGGAAGTATCAGGTTGTCAATTGAAATTGTCTACAGAACACCATCCACAAACTGATGGGCTGGCTGAGAGAATGATACAGACTCTGGAAGACATGATCAGAATATATTGTGCCTTTGGATTAGAATACAAAGATAATGAGAAATTCACACATGACTGGGTAACATTAATTCCTGGCCTTGAATTTGCTTTTAATAGCACAACTCATTCTGTAACAGAGAAAGCCTATTTGAACTCTGACTGGGATATGTACCAAATACCCCAGTAAATCATTTAAACAAATTAACAAGGTTAGATATACACCCTGGTACTAAATCTTTTATTCATATGCAAAAAATGTGTAGAAAGAATGCAGAGGAATGCATTCAAAGAGCATTTGAATATGAAAAGAAAATTTGGGATAAATCTCATAAAAAATTTGAATTCAAAAAAGGAGTTGAAGTTCTAATTACAAAACCACATTTTAACTTACAAGGTAATGTTAAATTGAAGGATCCCTTTGTAGGAACTTTTGTAATCAACAAATAGATGGGTAATAATGCTGTGGAAGTCATATTATATGCCCCATATGATAGGAAACATCTAGTTTTCCCTATCTCATTATTAAAACCTTAAAATGCAAATGATCCTGACTTATTTCCAAAAAGAATAAGAAGACCTAAAAAGAAACCTGAAGAAATTGTGGAAAAAGCAGAGATTTAAAAAATACTCAAGAAAAGAATCCATACTAAAGAGAAAGGAACTGAGTATTTATTAAGATATAAGTGAAAATCAAATGAATTTGATAAATGGATACCTGAAAAAGAAATTTCAAATCTATCCTCCCTTCTTAAAAAATTTAAACAGAAATAAAATTCTGTCCAACCAGCTGAGGGGTTAAAATCCAGTAGCCATAATATTTTATTATGTTTTATTTCTTTCAAAAATTAATCTTTAATGCTACAGAATATTCTGAATACATGAAGAATAAAATAAAAAAATGAATAACTTATCATTTTTTTATTTTTTATTTTTGGGTGGAAAGTGTCAGCCTAGATATCCCCAGGACTGAGTAAAAGGTACTTATAAATTATTTTAAACACATGAACTATACATGGGAATATTAAATAAAGGTACACAAGTTGTATAAACCACACAATAATTGGGGGGGACTTGCTAGCAAGTCCTCATCTTGAAGTTAGATGGAACACAGATGGAACTCAGACTGAACTTATAATGAACTGATATTGAACTTTAATTTGAACACATCTTGAGATCTTAACCAATAATGGATGAGTCTGGGCTGGAATAATATTGAAAGTTTAATGAATAATTTATAGAAATAATGACAAGGGCAGATTAAGAATTTGATCCATTCACAGAATTTATTTCATAAAACACAATTTTATTTTCATTTGGAATTTCAATTGATCATTAAAAAGACTTAAAATTATACAATTTATTTAAAAAGCATCACTTTCAACCTCTCTAATGATTTTATTAGTTTTTTTTTGAAAAAATATATAATAAGATCAGTGGTTCTTTTTATTGATAACTCCTTTTAACCAAGAATGTGAAGCTTTTGTTTTAGGATTTAAACCACATTACCTGATTTTTTTGTATTTTTATTATTTCTGATTATGCAATATAAATATTTTCAGCTCAATGGATTTATTTTAAAAAAATATTGAACCATTGAAATTCTGAAGTATTTTATTCTATAATACTGTGAAAAGACTCATAATTAAAAAAATGAAAGATAGCTATATATTTTCCTAATTTCTGTTTCAATGAATCCCTCTTATAGCTTCTTTACACTAAGCACTAATCATTAATAAATTTTTTAATATAAGTTTAGAAAGAAGTATGATTCTTATACCAGTGGACTTTAATCAATTTTTTTACATTTTTATTTGCAAGAAGATGATCAAAATTAAAAGAAAATATATTTTTGCTCTTTTTTTTCTTCTGTTGAATATTCAACTACTAAGAATTTTTGCAATATACATTTATTCAGTGTAATAAATATATGATATTCTGGAACTTTTCATGATTTATTTCATCAAAATTGCATGTGAATAAGGTTATTTGGTAGAGTAGTCTCATGAGTTGAAATAATAAATCACTACTCAGTAAATTTTTCATATGAAAAACTGAAGTTCAAGCTAGATGTAAAACTTTAAAGATAATAAAAACAAAGTAGTATAAATTTATTTAAACTTTAATTTTAGTGCTTTATTTTTCTTAAATTCTGTATTGTGGGATAATTTCAGTGTCAACTTGGGAATAAGCACCATATATTTTTCAAGGTGTTATCATGTTAAAAAATGTGCTTCAGATAAATTTTTTGATTGCATTATCATTCAAGAACTGAATTAAATATGTAGAAGTGGTACCTCTTCATGATTCTATCAGTTTCAAATTGAAAAAATATTATATGATATTTATTTTGTAAAAAAGACACAATAGGTACTTTAGATTATGCCCATGTAGAAAAGCAGCTGTAGAGGCAATCATATTTTGATTAAAAATAATATTATTCCATACTTAAAATAAAAAGAACAAATATTTAAATTCTATGGTGCTGAAAAATAAATTAAGTGAAATTTTTCAGGTACACTCTTTTAGTCTTTAAAATAAAAGTTTTGATAGGAGTATTTCACAACTGAACACTTACACAAAATTCTAAAAGTGAATGTATGGGTTCAGGATCTATCAATTATTTATTGGAATAATGATACTCATTCTGATAGGTAGATCTTATATGATTTTTCTATTCAATTTCTTAGTGTATGAAAAACAATCACTTTGATAATTTATATAAACAGAAGAATTTATAAATCTTCTTGAAATTGGCCTTATCACAAAGCAATACTGGAATGAGTATATAGTTATGAAAATTAATTTAAATAGCATTATTTAAAATATTCATTACATAGTTTAAACAGAAAATAAATATTAAAATTTGACTTTTTATAAAAATGTATATTGATTTAAAAGATATTTACTTATTTTTTTTAAAAAAAACCACCAATTTAATCCTGTGAGGCTTCCCTTCAACTTACAAATAAAAGTCTAAAAAATTAATATGAAGCTCTGAAGTCTCTATATGATGTGCACCTAAAGCAAAAAAAATATTTTTAGAAGTACTTCAAATCTAAGAAAAAGAGCTGATACCTTTTTTATATAATATAGTTGTATGAAATTAATTTCAAGTTATTTTCTTAATCTTCCATATGGAAAGAACTCATATCATAATAATATATGATCAACTTAAAACTATTTTTAATATGATATTTTATCAAAAGGATTCTTAATTTGTTCTAATTTTCACAACTTCAAAGTATTTAATAAAAATTCTAAAAAATTCTAAATTTTTTCCTTGCTTAACTTAGCTTGGACCACAATTGGAAACTGGATTGTGTTGAGAGTTCAATCTAAGCTCCACCAAAAACATGATAAATATTTTTTTTGAAAACGTATATAGTCATTGCAATGAATAAAACTAGTAAAAGAAATGACTCAGAAATTTTTTTCTGTTACTAAATAGATTATTGTAAATATATTGAGTCAGATAAATTATTAAAGTTTCTTAAATTTGCAGTTATTACAGTCAATTATCCAGGTATATATAGTAATCAAAAAATAAGAAATAAAGCCAAATGGTTATACATGTAGATAGATATTATCTTCAAACTTTACTTGAATTATTCAATTCAATTTAAAGATATTTTTAATCTAACCAAAATATTTTATTATTACATTTAAAAATAAATACAATTAACTCATAAAATACATAAGTTCAATTGTTTAAAATTTCTTTAAATGTTGTCACCGGACAACCTATGCACAAGGTCGAGGGTGTTCCTGGAAGTGAGATGGAGAGAGTTTAGAAACTTCTTCCAAGCACAGAGGAAATGTTCGAGGAAGTTATTCGAAAATGACTTGAAGAAAGAGCTACTGCTTTAAGATATGTTCAATAAGAATTCTAATATATTTTAAAGGTAATATTAATATTCTTAAGATCTCACAAAGGGTTGGAAACTAAATAATAAAATATTAAAGATTTAGAAATGATTACTGAGAAAAATAAGGAAATGTACAATAATAATGATTTAACTTGAAGCTTTACCACTATTAACTATATATACGTTTTTTATAATTTAATTCTAAAGAAATATCAAACCACAATCCAGCCCCTCCTCGCATTGACCTCATACCCATCCATCATTCCGCACACCACAGACCACCAAAAATACACCTGTTACACCTGGACCCTCCTCACTAACATCGGTTAACCCTTTAATCCTTCACTAACCATCCCGTCCATGCTCACTACCCCTGTTAATAACCCACAGATACTTAATAAACCTTTTAGCGGACTATTACATTAACTATTGCGCTATGTGTCACTTATTGAGGAAAAGACTAAAACACACTATTGAGAGATTGACTAATTTAGATTTAAAGTTTAGACTAGCATGGTTGAATAGTGAGTAAACAAAAGAAAGTCGCAGTTGCTATGTAGAATTATTTTCTGTGCTTCAAGTATGGATTTAGACCTCTGTATTATTGATTTAATGAGCTTCTTTTGCCTCGAGTGTCACGTGGCGCATGACAAATGTTTTGTTTTAGTTTTTAACTTTTTTCTACAATTTTCCTATTATATTATTTATCTATATCATGTATACTTATCAGATGCATACTGTCAATTCTTGTGTAAAAAAGCAAAATAGTATTTTGTTACCAATTATTTTATTATATTACTTTCTTAGTCTTAAAGTGCATTGTAAATAAAAATATTAAATAAAGATGTATAAACTATAGGTTTAAATTCAAAAATATCAATAAAAGATAATTATCAATCATTTTTCATATTGGAAGAATAGAGTTGTAGATTGAGGGGGTGGACTCTGATGTTTTCCAAAGAATAGAAAACACTCTCCATTTTTTTCTACCTCAATTGACAACCTCACAATCTCTCCATACAAATTTTTCTACCTTGTCAATTTTGTTAATTTTATTACCACTCCCCACCCTTTTATTGCCCTCCTGATACATTTTCTACACCCTCTAAGCTTCAAAATATAAGTTCAAGCCCTCCTTACTATTCCCCTCCACTCTATTTTCACTTTTAACACAACTCCACCCCTTTTGCTACCATCCTCATCCATCATCACTCCTTTCTTGCCTCTCCCTACCCTGCCCCACCCCTTTCAACCTTACCCTATCTATTTTTGTCTCAACTCCACCCCACTCCTTTTATAACTAATAAAAATGCTTTTGCTTTCAATCTCCTTTTTTTACTCTTCACCCCAGACATTCCCCACCTCACCCCAATCCACCCATTCAATTTTCATCCAACCCCTATGGCTTTCCAAATCACCTCCTTTTCTGCCTATAGAGTAAAAGGGGTTAGAAGGGGAGAAAAAGGAGTGATATCAAGAAAGTTGGGGTGTAAAGTGGTGAGCAGGGGAATAAATAGGGTGTTAAGAGGAGAAAAATAAGTGAGGAGGTGTGTAATGGGATGATTAGGGGTGGAGAAGGGGGAATAAGGGTTTGGGATGGGATGTTTCTTGTTAGACTTAAATAAAATGTAAGAGGGAGAAAATTTTAGATGGGAGAAGAATGAGATTTGAAGTTTGAGAGAGGAAAGTACTTGTAAGGAACATTTTTAAAGGATGTAAGCACAAAAATTATATAATATATTTTGAGACTTTGAAATCATAATGGCATGAAACATCTCAAAAAAAAACTCAAATATTTTCTTCAATATCTATTAACCATAGATTTTATTCTCATAAAAATTAGATTTTTTATTCTTTTGATATAATGAAAATCATGATAAGTTATATTTTTAATAGAATTGAGCCCATTTCCTGTTTTAACTTATATAAATATGGGATTTAAATCAATCCTAAAAATTGTTCTATTGACTAAATTTAATGTTAAATTATTTTAAAAAGTGTTTCAACTTCAAAAAATGTTTTGAAAATGGATAAATAAATAATAATATTGATTCATATAATGAGAAAAGGCATTTCTTTTTCAATTTTTTACTGATAAAAATTTAATGAAATTTAGAAATTCAATAAATATTTCTTAATGAATAGTTTCATAGAATACTGGATGTTTTATCTATATATTCATAGGGTGAATACTCTTTAATTTTTTTTTGAAATATCTTCTAATTCAAAGTATCTGAGAGATTCATTAGATTCAAAAAATGAAAAAATTTACAATTTTTCAAAGTCTTATGAAGCCACAAGGCTAGATTGATAGTGGGGCTCATTTATTTTTTTTATCCCTTCAACAAATCCTCTAATTTAAGTATAAATATTTTTTGAACTATTAATCAACTGTGGTTCAATGAAGGTTCAAATTAGTTTTAAGGTGTTTTCAAAGTAAATTCACTATTTCTTCATGATTTTTTCATCACCTCCTCAATGTGTGATAAATTAGATATAAATTAGGCTTCAAGGTTGCGGAGTTGCTAGCAAGTCTTCCCCCATATTGCATGGTGATACATAAGTTAAAATTATGATAAAGTACAATATATTCCACTATAACACCTCATATACACGCATATATCCACCTTTTATAAGTCTTATTTATTTAATATTAGGTTGTAATATGCTAAAGTAATCTTACAAGCCTTAAAAATAAGGCTACATAATTTTTAAGTAGACTTAAAGCTGTTGCCTTCATTGTTTTATGTGAAAAAACAAGAAATGCACTTTAAATCACTTAAAAGTTGAATATATGCACTATAAATTTAATAATATTAAAAATGCGCCATGTAAGATTAATTTGTCTTAATTAGGAATATTGATTAGGCTACTAAAATGCATAAAAATAACACTTTTCAAATTTGATGTTTTTTATGTCAGAAATGGCTTCTGTGTACTGGCCACATACTGCATGCAATTTTCACATGTTAATAGATTCATTTTTAGAAAAGTTAGCTTTTCACACTATAGTTACCCCACAATTTACGCCCACTGTGGGGAAACACACTAAAATAGAAAACAGGCACTTATTTAATGTCCTGATTTAACTATAGGTGCATTGACTTTATTAAATGCACTAATTCCATTAATAACCTCAAGCTTGGTGCCTTTAATTCACTAAAACACTTAAAGTTGCCTTAATTAGTCAAGGATTTACCCCTGCAAGCACCTTACAAGGACTGCATGTAGTTACCCTACATGTCACGCCCTTTATTGGGGTTTTCAGTGGTTTCTCAGTCAATATTGGTTATTTTTAGATGGGGATTCCACGTAGTTTATTGTCATAATTTGCCCCATCATCTCTAATTTTGGTCCCCCTTAATATTTTGTAATATTTAGTGTTATTATTTCTCTTTTTAGTCTTTTGTTCTAAGGTATTACACACATACTCTCTGTTTTTTTCTTATTCTTTATTTTTGATGGATTATCCCTATTACTACAAGATTTTGGCAGGTGATATCATTTTAATTATGTTATTGGTAGCTCTTTATGTTGTTGGACAGGTGTGCTAGCTGGAATGAGGCGTTATTAGACATGTATAGGGTTGGTAAATCAAGGGGTTCATTGGAGAAATTATTAGGTATAAAAGGAGGGGGTTTTTGGTCTTGTTTTCTACATTCTTTATCATTACAATCAAAATAAATAACCAATACAAGTAAAATACATATAAACAGTACTTATAAAATCTTTGAATAGTATCTGAATTGTTACATCTATTTTTCTACCAACTTTAAGATTGTAACCCATATATAATTAGTGTGATTTAAATTCCTGAGACCATATATTTTGAGTTATACTTTAATACTTATTGGATGTTTACTACAGTATTTATATATGACCATTTAAATCCTCTAGACAACTGACTATTAAAGCTATTTCATGCCTCTTTACTTGATCTCAGCCTGACATACACCCTAATAAATTTCTTTGTGAGTTATTTTGTCTGTTGAAATGAAAGAAGGTTAAAAAAAATTGAAATTTTAAACTAAAAAAGCCCCTCATATTCATAACACTGGTTCAATTTTTATAACTGAAGAACAAAGTTTAATCAAAAAAAAATATTCTTTTTTTCATGCATATGAAAAAATGTTTTTTTAATTCATCATTCATATTGAATTTTCTGTATAATATAACACAATTCACCTGGAAAATAAATTGATGTTACATGCTGGAATGTTTCTACCAATAACAGGATTTCCTACTTCAGTCAGTAAAAGGGAATATATAGCAGGTACAAAATCATTCTTCTGGTGATAAAAACAAGGCTTAACTAAAATATGAAATTCATATTAGATTCAAGAGTTGAAATATATTTTCATAACCAAAAATTGATTTTCAATGTGATTTTTCAGGGTAAGATAATTTTTCATCCACAATTAAAATATAATTCTTTTTTCCAGAGCTCAAATGTTGCTTCTACATCATTCAAACTTAGTGATTAAAAAGGTTTAGTCAAAAATGTTGGTATTAAAAGTTTTTTCTCTTATTAGCACCTTGGCACAAACATTTATAAATCTCTTATGAAATTTATTAAGACTACTTTAATTGTAAATATTTTATAATAATTATTCACCAAAATTTCAATAAAAAATGATTGCAATTAAAATGAATAATTTTGCTAAGGATTTAATTTATATGAAATTATCAATTCTTTTCAATATTCAAATTTATTTAGTTCATTTTTGTGACATCCCAGGAATATTTTTTTAATAAATATATTATCTTACCTCATTTAAAAGTTCCTTTGAAGAATTAAACATCTTTTAAGTTTATGAAATTATTATTTTTAAAAAGTTTTATAAAATATTACAAAATAATTCCTTTTAAAAAGAAATAATTTTTTATTCAAAAAAAAACTTTTAAAAAAAAGGATGATTTTCCAGTAGCTCTAAAACTAGTTATGTTTTTCCCTATTTTTTATACCTCTGTATAAATTTTCATATCCCTTTTATCACCCCCAGTGGGCACTCAACAGGCTCAAACTGGGGCTAAGAAAGGGCTGAAAACTTTCTATCTTAGTTACATTAAAAATGCTTAACTTTCATGAAAAAAATATTAATTCCCTTATAATAGCTTCCACCTTTTTTATTTACTGAAAAAATTAAAAATTTCATCATGTTAAGGACTTTTTGTTGCTTTTTTTACTTCATCTGATAATTTATAGTCCTATAATTGTTTCATAAAATATTTATGAAGCACCTAATAAACTGTTCTTAAAAAAGGATCATTAAAGAAAATAATTTTTGAGAAAAATTTGCTATATTTTTTATTTTTCAATAAAAATATATATTTCTTCTCAAATTAATGTCACAAATATAAATTGAATGCCATGTGACTTCTTTCAAAATGAATTAATATTTTTTCATGTTTTTTTTCAAGACCTGGTGATGCTTTTTCTTCAGTAGCAGGAGTAAATTTTACTAGTGATGCATCAGGTAACTTACTGGTTGTATGTAACAATTGTGGTAGAGGTAGTTTTTCACATCCTCAAGATTCTTCACAAGATAAGGTGGCCAACAATGAAGTTTTTTGGAATTTTTAAAATTTACTATTTTTCTTTGGCATCTTTTGGCTTTTTTTTATTGTTTTTATGATTGAAATGTGATTTAACTCACATGCTGAAAAGACACAGTGTCTTTTCTATTGTGTGACTTTATTTCACTATCTCCAGTTCAACATGACTGATGGAACACAGAAGAATGTATTTTGTTGCATCTAAGTAATAAAAATATAAAACCAAAGGCCCAATTATTTTTTTTTCTATTATCTTACTAAAATCATGTTTGATACATTAGACTTTCAGATGAACCACAAGATAATATCTTTCATGGTCAGTCAAAAATTATGAAACAAGAATTTATTGTTTAAAAAGAACAGGTCACATGCAGAAAAGACTCAGCATCTTTTCTGTTCACTTGAATTTCTTTCATTGCACTTGTAAAAGTAGTCCAATGGAACACAAGCTTTAACAAAAATTATTGTGGCCCAAAGGAAAAGTTGAACTGGAGCAACTGAAATGAAGTCACAAGAAAGAGAGGATGCAGTGTCTTTTTAGCATGTGACTTCAACCACCTTTCATGCATAAACCCCATCATAAACAATTAAAAAAATGCAAAAAAGACTAAAAACTTAAATAAAAGTAAAAAAAAAACTTAAAATACTTCAAAAAAATCTAAGAAAATCCAAAAAAAAAACAAAAATTTAAAAAATCTAAAAAAAATTCAAAAAAAAATTGATTTTTTTTTAAATTTTTGAAATGGTGGTGGAAAAATTCAAATTTTTTTTTGAAATTTTTTTTAAAAAAAATATAAGATTCAAAAAAATGCAAAAATTTCAAAAATACTCAAGTAAACTAAGAAATAATTCAAGTTATTAAAAAATTATCAAAATAAAAAAAATGTGAAGAATTGAATGAATATTTAAACTTTTCAAAAACATATGGAAGCTTTTTCATAGACTCAAAAAATACTCAATAAAATAGAATTTTTTTTCAAAAGATATTTGTTAAAAAGTATACTTTTCTTGAAAATTACTTGAAAAAATTTTCAAGAAGAAAAGAAAAATTAAAATTAAAAATTCAGATACCTTATACATGGTTGAAGCATTCTTCCAAATAAAAAATATAAAAGAAAAAAAATCAGAGGCCACTAGAGTACTACTGAGGTTACTCTGGGGGTAGTCTGAGGGACAAAAAATAACTTGCCTATAAGTCTTCTTATATTTTACCCTGTGGGTTGGGGTTAGAAATGTTTGTGGATAGGATTTTTTTTTGGGGGGGTGGGGTGGGGTGGGTTTTGTGGGGTTTTGTGGGGTTTTGTGGGGTTTTGTGAGGTTTTTGTGGGTTTTTGTGGGTTTTTGTGGGTTTTTGTGGGGTTTTGTGGGGTTTTGTGGGGTTTTGTGGGGTTTTTGTGGGTTTTTGTGGGTTTTTGTGGGTTTTTGTGGGTTTTTGTGGGTTTTTGTGGGTTTTTGTGGGTTTTTGTGGGTTTTTGTGGGTTTTTGTGGGTTTTTGTGGGTTTTTGTGGGTTTTTGTGGGTTTTTGTGGGTTTTTGTGGGTTTTTGTGGGTTTTTGTGGGTTTTTGTGGGTTTTTGTGGGTTTTTGTGGGTTTTTGTGGGTTTTTGTGGGTTTTTGTGGGTTTTTGTGGGTTTTTGTGGGTTTTTGTGGGTTTTTGTGGGTTTTTGTGGGTTTTTGTGGGTTTTTGTGGGTTTTTGTGGGTTTTTGTGGGTTTTTGTGGGTTTTTGTGGGTTTTTGTGGGTTTTTGTGGGTTTTTGTGGGTTTTTGTGGGTTTTTGTGGGTTTTTGTGGGTTTTTGTGGGTTTTTGTGGGTTTTTGTGGGTTTTTGTGGGTTTTTGTGGGTTTTTGTGGGTTTTTGTGGGTTTTTGTGGGTTTTTGTGGGTTTTTGTGGGTTTTTGTGGGTTTTTGTGGGTTTTTGTGGGTTTTTGTGGGTTTTTGTGGGTTTTTGTGGGTTTTTGTGGGTTTTTGTGGGTTTTTGTGGGTTTTTGTGGGTTTTTGTGGGTTTTTGTGGGTTTTTGTGGGTTTTTGTGGGTTTTTGTGGGTTTTTGTGGGGTTTTGTGAGGTTTTGTGGGGTTTTGTGGGGTTTTGTGGGGTTTTGTGGGGTTTTGTGGGGTTTTGTGGGGTTTTGTGGGGTTTTGTGGGGTTTTGTGGGGTTTTGTGGGGTTTTGTGGGGTTTTGTGGGGTTTTGTGGGGTTTTGTGGGGTTTTGTGGGGTTTTGTGGGGTTTTGTGGGGTTTTGTGGGGTTTTGTGGGGTTTTGTGGGGTTTTGTGGGGTTTTGTGGGGTTTTGTGGGGTTTTGTGGGGTTTTGTGGGGTTTTGTGGGGTTTTGTGTGGATTTGTGTGGATTTGTGTGGATTTGTGTGGATTTGTGGGGTTTTGTAGGGTTTTGTGGGGTTTTGTGGGGTTTTTGGGTTTTGTGGGTTTTTGGCATTTTGGCATTTTGGATTTTGAGTTTTTGGGTTATTGGCTTTTTGGATTTTTGGCTTTTTAGCTTTTTGGGTTTTTGAGTTTTTGGGTTTTTGGGTCTTTGGGTCTTTGAGTTTTTGGGTTTTTGGATTTTTGGATTTTTGGATTTTTGGATTTTTGATTTTTGGATTTTTAGGATTTTGGTATTTTTTTTTTGGGGAGGGTTGTTTGTGGGTTTTTGGGTCTTTTGGATTTTTGGATTTTGGGATTGTGGCATTGTGGCATATTGGTATTGTAGGGATTTTAGGGATTTTAGGGATTTTGGGGATTGTGGGGTTTGTGGGATTATGGTATTATGGGTTTGGTGGGTTTTGTGGGATTTTGGAATGTTGAGATTTTGGGTTTTTGGGCTTGTGGATTTGTGGATTTCTGGGGGTTTTTTTTGGGGTAGGGTGGTTTGTGGGTTTTATGGGTTTGTGGGTTTTTAAATCAGATGAGGTATCTTTGTATGTTGGTTGGGGTTGGGGTTGGAAATGTTTGTGGTTAGGATTTTTTTTTGTGTGGGGGAAGGTTTGTGGTCAGAATTTTTTTTTGGGTGTGGGGGGTTTGTGGGATTTGAGGATTTGTTGGTTTTTTGGGTTTTTTATTGGTGCTTTGGGGGGGGCAAACAAAAAATTCATTTTCCACTTTCCACTTATTCTTTTCTTTTATTTTCATTTCATTTCATTTCATTTCATTTCATTTCATTTCATTTCATTTCATTTCATTTCATTTCATTTCATTTCATTTCATTTCATTTCATTTCATTTCATTTCATTTCATTTCATTTCATTTCATTTCATTTCATTTCATTTCATTTCATTTCATTTCATTTCATTTCATTTCATTTCATTTCATTTCATTTCATTTCATTTCATTTCATTTCATTTCATTTCATTTCATTTCATTTCATTTCATTTCATTTCATTTCATTTCATTTCATTTCATTTCATTTCATTTCATTTCATTTCATTTCATTTCATTTCATTTCATTTCATTTCATTTCATTTCATTTCATTTCATTTCATTTCATTTCATTTCATTTCATTTCATTTCATTTCATTTCATTTCATTTCATTTCATTTCATTTCATTTCATTTCATTTCATTTCATTTCATTTCATTTCATTTCATTTCATTTCATTTCATTTCATTTCATTTCATTTCATTTCATTTCATTTCATTTCATTTCATTTCATTTCATTTCATTTCATTTCATTTCATTTCATTTCATTTCATTTCATTTCATTTCATTTCATTTCATTTCATTTCATTTCATTTCATTTCATTTCATTTCATTTCATTTCATTTCATTTCATTTCATTTCATTTCATTTCATTTCATTTCATTTCATTTCATTTCATTTCATTTCATTTCATTTCATTTCATTTCATTTCATTTCATTTCATTTCATTTCATTTCATTTCATTTCATTTCATTTCATTTCATTTCATTTCATTTCATTTCATTTCATTTCATTTCATTTCATTTCATTTCATTTCATTTCATTTCATTTCATTTCATTTCATTTCATTTCATTTCATTTCATTTCATTTCATTTCATTTCATTTCATTTCATTTCATTTCATTTCATTTCATTTCATTTCATTTCATTTCATTTCATTTCATTTCATTTCATTTCTTTACTCTACTTTACTTTTCTTTTATTTTTTATGTTTTCAACCTCTTAATCTCTTTTCTTGTAACATAAAAATTTCATAATGCCTCCCAGCAAATCCAAGACTCAAAAGGCAACTCAAAAAAAGCTTCATCACAAAGGTATTCCTGTACTACAAGCCCCTCACCTGAGAAATCAAATTCTGGGAAGCTAAAAAAGGAAGATTATTTCATCATTATCAACTTCTTCAAAAATAAATCAAATTATGATTCATTATCTGGATGTGAGAAGTCTACCCAAATAAGATTTCCACCTTCATCAAAGGTTAATGGCTTCTTGTTGATGGAAAATGAAGTAAAAAAGAAAACAAAAGGGAGAATCAACATCAATCCTAAGTAAATGAAGGAGATGTTCAAAATCTATCAATCAAAATATAAAAAGGCTCATTTCGCTTCCACTTCATCTGGTTTTGGTATTGATGATTATGTTTTGGAGAATGGAATCACTACTGTTTCTGAAAAGCTCAATGTCATGTTTCCTCTCTATGAGGAAATTGATATTTGTTTTGGTTCCTTATTTAATAGTTATATCATGAGATTCTGATGACACCATTTGTCTTTACTGGACTCTAAAATATTGCAATTTTGGTATTCCAGATGGTAAAATAATAATGACACCTGTGCTTAAATCCTCATCATCAACATACTTTTATCACTTCACCACCAATTTTTTTTTCTAAATAGAGCTAAGTCAAAAAAGTTCTATATATGTTTAGAAAATTTGGAAATACCCTCCCCTGCATTTTATTGTGGTAAGGGGTGGGTATCAACAAAATTTTTTTAAATCATCAATTTTGCATGTCAGATTTAAAAATTTGGCAACACCCTCCCCATAATTTTATTGAAGTAAGGGGTGAAAATCACCAAAATTGAATATAATTACATAAATCAATAAATAAATAAATAATATAAGTCAAATTTACTAGTTTTAAAGCAATGACAATTCCTAAATCCAAAATGCACATCAAGTCTAGAAACTAAGTTTATGACTTTCCACAAGTATAGGCTAGAGGAACCCAATGAAACATATTAATTTTGTCATGATTACCTGTTATAAAACACAAGGTCATTTGCCCATTACTTTAGTTTAGTAAATTGAAATATCAAATTTATTTATTAACAATTTATGAAAGAATAATAAATATTTGATGACTTTACAAATCCTCAAAATTTTTTGATCTGCTTAAATATTTATTTAAATTTATTACTTTTACTTTCTTTTTTTATCTTGTTGATTCATTGGACTAACTTTTGACTGATCTGATAAGAGCAGAAAAATGAGTGAAGGGTTAGACAGATGAAAATTGTAAGAAAAAAAACCACACCCTAATTAAAGGGCAGAATAATAAGTAAAGAGAAAGGTATTTTGTGGAATCTGGAAGGATAAATTCATGATGTAAACATTATGATACGCATTATGAAATAGATAAAAGTGAAGTTGGGAAAACAAGGCTCAACTTTAAAGGTCAATATATCAAAATGCACGGAGAAAAATTGAAATCCATTTTCAGAAAATGAAAGATAGGCTTCAGAAGACACTACACAATATAGGGGGTGGACTTGCTAGAAAGTCCCCAACCTGAACTTGGATGGAACTCAGATGGAATTCAGACTGAACTCATATTAAAAACATACTGAACTCTACTTGAAAACCCACCTAAAACTGTTCTTCTGAGTGGTGTTCATCCCTGATTGTATGGTTCCTTTGTCAATAGCTCAATGTGTGTTCAATCTGTGGTGAGTTTGGGTCCAATGTTGCAGACTTGCTAGCAAGTCCTCCCCCCATATTGTGTGGTGAGAATATCCAGTTAAAAGGACATTATATTCAAATAAACCTAGCCCTAATTCTGACTCTGATTTTCAAAATTGCACAAAAACATGAAAATTGATGACAAAAATTCTAACAAGAGTGAGATAAAAGCCTAGATAATATTCAGATAGGAGTTTCAGAAGCATTTTTCTCTAATTATGCAATTTAAAAACTGAAATAAATTAAGTTAAATTTGGAAAAAAGGGCTCAACTTTAAAGGTAAAAATCTCAGCAACCGCTGAACCAAATTCAAACCCATTTGGGGGAAATGTAAGATTGTCATCAGGAGAATCTTCAGTTAAATGACATGTGTTTAACTAAAACTAAACCTAGCTTGTTACATAAAAACATGAAATAAAAAAAAGTCAAATTGGGAAAAATAGGCACAACTTTAAAGTTAAATATCTCAGCAACCAATAAAATGAATTCATATCCTTTTGTAAGAGATCAAAAATACCTTTTAAGAGAGTCTTCTATTTAAAGGAAATTAGATTCAAATAAATCTAACCCTAATTCCAACTCTTATTTTCAAAATTTTACAAGAACTTGAAAAGTGATGATAAAAATGACAACATGAGGAGTTGAATAAGTCCACTGTAATCAAGATAAGAGTCCTACATATATTTGAGTATTAAATTTTCATAGAAAGAAAGAGATATCATATAGACATGAAAAAAAGGAGATGAGACCTGAATTGACTGAAAGGTAGGAAAAATATAGTGAGAGAGAGTGAATTTGGAAATTTGGGGAAATTGAATACAGAGAAAGTGAAATGCTTAAATAATGTGCAATGTATGTGTTTTAATGACATGGAAGTAAAAAAAGTGAAACAGGGGAAAGGGGGAATAATGAACATGCCAAGGAGGGATGAAGAATAGGATGATGGATCTAAAAATTAAAGAAAAGAGGGAGAGAAGAAAAAAGGTTAATTATACCTTTAAAATAAATAAATAAACACTCACTAAAAAATTAGGATACAAAAAAGAAAAAAAAACAGAAAAAAAAAACAAAAAAATTATAATTAGAAAATGTATAAGTAAAAATGGAAAAATGACTAACTTGGAAAAATGAGTTGAGAAAACAATTGATTTCAAACTATTTGAGGGATGAAAGAAGAGAGGAGGAAATGGATATGAGTGATGAAAGAAAAAAAGAATGGCTGAAAAATTATGCAATTGCAGAAAATATGTGATTTTATGTTGAGTTGATGATGGAAAACAAAGAGACTATAACAGAAAAATTCAAAATCAAAGTCAATATGAAAAAAAACCATTCTAAGGAAAAATTCCTGAGAAGTCCTGAAAAACTGTCTAAAACTGGGTACAGATAGGTTAAGAAGTTATTGGATGGTGTACTTGGGGGTATGAAGTACTTGAGGCTTTCTTGGAAGAAGATAACATTTCCTTGCCACTTTTGATAAAAAAATAAAATCTTCTTCAAGATCAGAATAAGAATTGAAATCAGAGTCCAAGAGGAGATCAATATCCGTGAAAGTCATTGCTTGATGTAGTTTATCATGATTTGAGAGTGAGGAAGGCATGGCTCTTATATGGTATAAAAATGTAAATGATGTACAATTTTTTGAGCTATGAAGTGTTATGCTGCAGAGTGCTGTGTATGAATGGGATGGTGCTGAAAAATAAGTGAAATGAGACATTATAGTGAAATCAGCACTTTTGGTTGATAAAGTGTGGATTTGAGTGAAATAAGTGAGTTATTTCATTTTGAAATCCACCAGTGTTGGGGCTAGTGTGTTTTGAAAAACCACACTTAAATAAATGCAGATTTTCCAGAACTGACACCCCCTAATATATAATTTATTTTTTATTTTTAAAAAAAAAATGAAAAAAATTTATGGCCTTATGATTTTTATCTCCTTTTGTAAAAAAAAATTGATATTCTGATTGATGTTTAAAAAATGGTTTTAAGAAACTTGAATAAGTTTTTGTGGATAGGAGAGGAGAGAGAGAGAGAGTAATTAAATCAAATAAGAAGTGGTTATCAATTTCATCACAAGAAATGTGAAGAGGAGCATGGGGGGATATGTGAGTAATTTCCTTTTGATTATTACTCATTTGAGCCCTGATGGATTCCCTCAATAAGGGAGATCAAAGTACTTTAATCCATCAATAATTGAATTATGGATAAAAAATTAAATACCTAAACTATTTTCTGTCACTTTTCTTTTCCTTTTTTATTATGATGACTTATGATTTATTGTTGGGTATGTGGAACATATTAAATTTTGAGGTTAATGAAAAACTTATCTTTCTTGTGGGGTTCCATAATTATGACTGAAAGTTGGGATATATTAGAATGAAATAAATGGATTATTTAGATTTTCTTATCCACTAACCAGCCATAGGGCTAATAGGGGGGATCACAGTACTCCAATTCACCATTAAATTAATGGAAGATAAAAAAAATAGCCCAATTATTTTTGGCCATTTTTTCATGAGAAATGTGTTATTTGGTGTGAGAGGTATCAAAGATTGAGTTTAATGAGACATTTCTATTTTTTGTGGGATCTGCCATTATAACTAAAATTTATGGGTATTAGAACAAAATAAATAGATTATTATGATTTTTCTTATCAACTAGCTAATTGGCTAGTGGATAAGAATCTTCCACCATTAAAAATGTTGGATCTAGGCAAAAAAAAGAGTAGATACTAAATGGCAGAACTGAGTACTTTGATACCCCCTAACAATCACAGTTTGAGATTTATTGTGCAAAAAAGGAAAAAAAACAAGTTTTTGAAAATCTTTTAAACATCTAATAACAGATTTTAAAGGATGAAAGATGTTCTAGAGGTCAGATTGTCAACTGGAAGGCTGCATGATTAATTTATTCATGTGTGTTGAAAGTTATAACTCCTGCCACTCCTCCTTCCCCACTTTATTAGCTATCTCATTGCATGATGGACATGCTTTTTTTATTATTCTGTTGTTGTTGATTTTTTGTTCCCCCCCTCATGTTATGTCTAATCTTCTACATCCTTTTTTCCTGCACAAGTGGAAGAGAAATTGAAAACCTGGATAAAACCTCACACCTTGACTACCCCACATACAGAAAAAACTAACCCCATTTCCCACTCCATGTGAAAGCTTATTGATCCAGTCTGATTGTGTTATTTCAGTTGTTGAACTATAAATCTTTCTCTTTCAAGTCCATGTCCAACCCATATGGAACACCCTCTATCCTCCTTCTTGGCACATTCATTTTGAAACCCTCCACTTTCCATCCTTTAATTTTTTTTCCTGTTTATCCTTTTCCATTTGTTAGTGAAGCAAAAAATTATGTATCTATCCTACTTTATCCTCTAATCTTTCATTACCATAGCTGGGTGAGATTATCAGAAACCCTTTTTAAAAAAGTTTGAAAACTAGGCTCAAATAGAGTGAAAGAAGATGAATTAATAACAAGCCACTCTCACTCCCACCCCCTTTCTCTTTTGGTTTATGAGCTTGTTTTCTATGTCCATGAGTAAGTTCACTAAAAAAGAATCCAAAAAAGAAACAGAAAAATTTCAAACTAAATTCAATTATTTTTGACAAATATGTATATATAACAGGGTGAAAAAGAAAGGATGACTGGTGGCCAAGTTTTTTCTGTAAAATTTCTTGAGCTTTGTAAAGGTGAAAGGTCCACAAATGATATTTTATAATCTGAGAAATAAGAGTAACCAAAAACTTTATTAACTAAAATTTTTGAATGAAAAGAGGTTTGCACTAACCAAAATTATCAGTTTTACTAGAGCTCTGAGGCTTTTTTAAATAATATTTTTCCCCAAACTTCATAAATCTTGCTAAATTTTAATTGTATTTTCCAATCTAATAGGAAGGATAAATTTCCAAATTATAAACATTTCTAATCAATATAACTCATATCATATGCCATCATAAGTTATTCTTCTTATAATTTTTTAATATTTGTAGTTTATTAAAATTAGAAGGATTGAAAAAATACATATGGGATGGTTATACAGTTTATTAGTTAATATATCTCAATTTTGTTGAAGAAGAAGTATATATTCTATTAAATGTTGTGGTGATTTATGAACACCCATCCAGGAACACAAAGTGCTAAAGTTACCATGTAACATGCAATTTACAAGAAAGTTAAGGTGAGAATTAAGGAAAAAGGTCAATCATTAGTATTTTGGTTTGGATATAAACTTGTGCACCACTATCAATTCAATATGTTTTTATGAACTTAAACTTCTGTGCTACCACCCAGATTTCCCTTAAATTCTGGTAACTAGGTGGTCAACTTCTCAGAAGAGTTTCAAAGCACTGAATTCAAATGAAATTTTCATCTTTCTGTTCTCACACAGGCTGATGAGCAAAGATGATTGTTTAGGGAGGTCTTAAAGGGACCACTATTTTGGCAGTTTTGGAAAACTTGTTTCCCTTTTTTGTTGCCTCATTTGACCATTTCATCTTAATCAGCTACCAGAATAATAATTATAACTATGAAAAGTAATTTTGGACTAAATTTAACCTCTAAGGAATAAAAGATTGATAAAAAAATAGCTCTAACTGAAGCTCTTCTAAAAATATGACCATTTGGTTGCTTGATTTTGATGGAAACTCAGGAGGTAGTAAAGTGGTTTTAGTTCAAAAAAATTGAATTGGTAGTGGAACACAAGTATATGCCCAAACTAAAATACCAATAATAGCCCTGTGTCCTCACTGTTCACCAAAACAAAATTTATATATTAGGGGGTGTCAAAAATTGCAAATTAGCCATTAGAAAATCTCATTTTTTGAAGCCAAAAATATATCTTATAAAATTTCAATTATATTAATTTTTACTCTTAAATATCCTTATTTTGATGACTTAATATAGAAGGGATTACTATTTTATTGTGGCTAGAAATGAATTTAATTGGTTTCAAAATTGGCCATGTTTGAAAGCCCCTTTTATATAATTATAATAAATATTTCAAACATCTAATGGTGGTTTAGGTTCCATAGCTTTAATTTTATTGTAGTTAGTATAAATTTAAATAGAGAAATATGTTTTACTAACCCATGAGAATTTAAAATATTTGGGACTAATAAATTCAAGAGTCCATAAAAATCTATTTTTAGTGATGGTTTCCATTGAAGTGGGAAAAGGTTTAAGACAATTAATATTTCCAAGAAAAGCAAGTAGCCCCAAATTTATGACACTATTTCAATTTCAAATATTGAGAGACAAAGAAAAGTAAAAAAAATTGGTAATTTCCTTCATGTACTTGAAAAAGTTTTCTCAAGGATTCACTATTTTTTTGATAGATTTTTGGATATAATGTAACAAAATGTTCCTACAAAAAATGATTTCACATGATAGTAAGTGCCTCCCCCAAACAGAACTTCCATAGTTTTTTAAATCATTTGGACTTTCTAGAAGGTGCCAATTTTTTTTTCTGGAAATAAAAATTAAGTTCAAATAATATGTCAAAAGCATATTAAATTAAAAAATTCAAATAATATATCAAAAGCATATTACATTGAAAAATTAAAATATATTTTCATACCTGCATATTAATGCTCAAGCTGAGTGATCAAAGTAAAGTAAGGTTTTTTCTGCAATTAAAATAGAAAAGAGTTCTTCCAGAGTTTAAATTGAGGTTTTTACGCCATTCAGCCTTAATAACTACATAATTTTAGTCAAAAATATTTACAATAAAATTTCAGTTTCTTTATAGCAGCCTAGTATAGAATTTTAGAATTCTCTAACGAAACCTACTAAGCCCATATTTATTTAAAATATTACTATTAATTATGAAACAAAATTTCAAGAAATAAACTTATTATAATTGAGATACATAATTTAACTTCTAATTAAATGTCAATGCAATTTTCAATTTTTTTGAATTGCCCAGTTTATTTTGCTTAATCTCCTGAAGTTTCATAAATATTGGTTTGTGTAGGATAATATCTTAGTCCAATAAAAAGATCCTTGGCATAATTGAAAACCCATTCCATTTATTTAAGTATCATTTCAAAAATATTTGATAAACATTTTACAAGAAAATTTCTCTTAAAAAAAGATAATTTCAAAAAAAATTAATTAAAAATATATAAAAGGAAATTTTTCACTAATTCCATAACTACTTATATTTTAGCCCTTTTTCCCCTGTAGAGATTTTAATTAGCCCTTTTGTTACTCCCACTTGGCCCCCACTAGGCCCAAATGGAAGCCAATAAAGGGCTGGTAATTTACTAAATTAGTCTCATTACAAGTGTACAACATCTATCATGAAATTTTTTTATCATGCCCACAACTTTTAATATTTAATTCCTTAAAAAAATTAAAATTTTCATTGTATTTGGCATATTTTTTACTTTTTTAATTCCCTTGCTGCTCCATAATTATATACTTGTTTGATTACAAATTTATGAAGCACATACTTACCCATTATTGAAAAGGATTTATAAAAGAAAATTATTTTGGTAAAAAATTATATCCTCTAAATTCTAATGACAAGATATATTTCACTTAAACTTTATGTTTCAGATTAAAAGAGAATGCTCTGTACCTTCTTTCGACATAGCTTAATTTTTCTCTAATGATTTTTTTTCAAGGCCTGGTGATGGTGTAGTTCCAGTAGAGGAAGTAGACATTGCTAGTTATGGGTAAGGTACCTTGCCTGTCTTTGGTAAACATTCAGGTGGAGTTAGTTTTTTTGGGGACTCAACATTCTTCAAGGGCCAAGGTGGCTAAGAAGAATTTTATTTTTGGATTTTTTAAATTAAAAGTTTTTTCTCTTTAGCTTTTTTTAATTTTCTTTATATTTTATGCTTGAATTGTGATTGGAGTCATATACTGAAAAGATACAGTGTCTCTTTTGTCTTGTGACTTTATTTAAGTTTCTCTAGCTCAACATGTCAGATGGACCACAGGAAAAAAAATTGTGGTGCATCTCAGTAATAAAAATAAAATACTAAAGGCAAACTGCATTCTTTTCAACCCTTTTACTAAGAGATTTCTTGATAATTTAGAGCTTTTAGATGAACCATGAGCTAAAATATTTCATGGTCAATCAAAAAAAAGAAAACAAGATTTTTTTTGAAAAAAAAGCTCACACAAGGAAAAGACCTTGACATTATTTTATTGCACCAATAAAATTAGTCCAATGGACCACTTTCTGCAACAAAAATTCTTTTTGTGCAGCTGACAAGTTGAACTAGAGAAATTTAAATAAAGTAACATGATAGAAAAGACACTAAATTTTATCAGCATGTGACTTTGTGAAAATTCAAGCATAAAAAAATTAAAAAGCAATTCAAAAAAATGTGAAGAAGACCAAAAAATATTGATAAATAAGTGAAGAAAAAATTTAAAAAATTAAAAAATTGAGAAAAAAATTAAAAAAATTAAAAAAAAGACTTAGAAAAATCCAAAACCATTCTAAAAAATTCAAAAAAATCAAAAAATCTTGAAAAATTTAAGAAATATTTAAAATAACTACAAGTAAATAAACAAATAAAAAATAAAAAGGTAAAACACCACAGAAAAAATGGGGGGGGTATTGCTAGCAATACCCCTTGCTTGAACTCCGTTGAGCCACAAATCTATGCTTGAATTATGCACACATCATCACCATGTAGGAAATTGTTTGGCCTTACATTTAGTCAGAGATTTGTCACAAATTGAGCTCAAGATGAACCTACATTGATCACCGTTTGATCTTGTAAAATCCTAATTTGATCATCAGTTGAACTCCCTTTGATCTCACTTTGATCTAAAATAAGCTTTTGCATATCCAATATGTCAACTATTCACTTTCAAAAAGATTTGTAATGAATTTCACATGGAATATTAGAAACGAAACCAGTAATTTTGAGTAAATGGCTCATCAAAATGATTAATCTACAACAAAATACCATCAAAATTCAATCTTATTACTGAAAACTTTTGGTAAAATGACTAATAGATATTTAAATTGGAAAATAATATTCCATTTCTCAATTTCAAATTCAAAATATAAATCCTCGTTTGAAATTTGAATTTTGTAGATTCCTTGCCTTCCTATATTATGAGTAATATTTGAGGTATTTTACACCTTTGTAAATATGGTGTTGTGCTTCTAGAAATTATCTCTGTTTCAATTCAACTTTATTGAAGCTTGATTCCAGAATGATACATATTTTATAACTATTTTGAGAAAAAAGTCACTAGTAATGAATTTAGCCTTTCATCTGTCCTTTATTAAACCTCACTTAATCCTACTTAAATCCAAATTGACCCAAAAAAACCTTATTTGGGATATTTTTTAGCCCAGGATGATTCAAGATTGGAGCAAAATATTATTTTAAATATCCAATATGCCTATTGATTAAATTTCTTCAAGATTACTTTAAATTCACATTAACATTAACTTTCACAGGAAATATTAAAGACAAATCTTGAAAATATAGTATTTAAAATCATAATAAATATAATATAATATGCTTACAACAAAATTTTCTTTCTGGATTAATTGAAACAAAAATTGTTCATTTGTGAAAATAGAAAAAATACTATCCATCCTGAATTTAGAATTCATTTTTAAATATTAATGCCCCCTCACTTTCAAGTTTATCATGTATTTCGAAAATTATATTTTTAATAATTTTGTGAATAGTACACCTGAGATATAAACTTGGGGATATCAAAAACTAAAACATCAGCAAATTGAAATGTTTTTTATTGTTATGAATGGAAATAATGATTGAAAAACACCATTAGAGCAAGTTTGATTTTGAATAATAGGCATACTTTCTCATGTAAATTTCAATAAAAATAATTTTTATTCTTACATAAGTTGCGGTGGATACATTTGAGCTCAAAAAGAATTAAAATTGACAAAATAAGACTTCTATAATTCATATTCAAAAATGAAATCACCCTTCATTATCTACCTGTAAACTATTTTAAATTGAATAATTTCAAAGTCAGTATATACTGATGTTATTTTTTCTTCTAAAAAGTTTATTATATAGATTAATAGTCATAAACAGTTGACATAGATGTTAAATTTATATAAGCAATCTTTAATTCATAAAATTATAAAGCTATCTTTTATGTAAAAAGTGATGAAGGAAAAAAATATTATTAAATTTTTGATGCACTATCAATACAATTGAAGATAGAGCATATCAAAAGTTTAAACTTAATTTCAATTTTGATATCATCATTTTATTTTATTTTACTTGAGTAGAAAACAGATTTTAAATCTCAATATAATTTTAAATCCCATTAGTTTGTAGATTTCAACATTTGAAACTATGAAATAAATATTTATGAAAGAATTTTACAATATTTGCCCTTCTAAAAACTCATAAATCCAACTTCAAATCTTCTAACCTTCACAAGTAACCACAATGCATTCTGAAAATACTCTATATTTAAATAATTAAAGGTAAATAAAATTATGTTTTTATTCTTTATTTCAATTTTTGATAAATAATATATATATATACATATATATATATATATAATTTCTTAAAAAGTCTAAGAGGGAACTTAATAGTGGTTTTGGCATTAGATATATAGATTCAACTTTCAAAAAATTTGTTTGGAATAAATTACAAAGACAAAAAGGATATATTTTGATGAAAGAATACTGATTTAGGTTCTCTTAAAATATTATTAACCATTTTTATGGAATATTAATCCATGGTTATCATTCTTTATGATATTATCATAGAATTTTTTCCTTTTTTAATATAATGATTTTCTATTGTGTGGTATGTAGGCTAAGATAAGTTTAAAAGATTTATTGAAGATATATATACCAGAAACAGTATAATCTGTAGATTTATAACTATAACTTACTTTTCTGATGTTTTACATCATTGATAAGTAGCTCATGCATTACACAAGTAAATAATTATAGTCTCTGGAAATAATTCCTTGTGAATTTCAAATTTTTTGTTATTCTTAAAATCATTACTCAAATAAACTAAAAATTTCTTCAAATATTGATTGAAAGAAGGAGTTACAAAATCTTATTTTGTAGTTATAAAAGTTTGAGTTATTTTTCATATTATCAAGTATAATGAACATTTGTAAATTTTAACTTGAAAACTAGTGATCATAGCAAAGTAATACTGGAAGAATCAGATAAAAAGGGTGGAATAAAGTCATAGCACAACAGGAAATGATACAAAATTGTTGATTTTTATCTCACAAAATTCAACATATTTTTAACATATTTTACCACCTTTAGATAATGTTTAGTGGATTTTAACATTATTATAACAAGCAAACATAACAATGTTTTGATTTTTTTAACAAAAATAAATATTGTTAGATCATTTTTTTAAAAAATATGACTTATTTTTATGCTTTATCTACAATAGTTAGTAGTTTTTTTTGCAGAAATTACTTGTTTTGATATTCTATTTTTGAATTTTTTAAGAGACTTCATTGCATTAAAGTTTTGTAATAATTTTTCATTAAAGCATCATATTTTAAATCTAGAGAATTGGTTTTGAAATAATATATATTTTCATGTTAATTGACTCATTATTTTTGGATTGATAAATTATGTTAAAATTGGGATTGCTTATTTCTAGTGAGTGTACATCATAGTTTGTTTTCAAATCAAAGATTAATAAATGGTGAAATTTGGTAAAATTCTAAATATCTTTTAAACCTTTTTGATTTAAATAATGTTTAATGTTATGTAATCATTCTATAAGTAGAATACAGTTAAAATCTGATATTGGTACATTGCTTTTAATTTCTAATACTAAAATTCTATTCTACTTGAAACAATGTAAACTAAAGCTTGGTATCTCATAAGAAACTCACAATTTTCAAAAATCATATTTCCAACTTTTTAAACATGATACACATTAAAATATATTTTTAGAATAATTTCCTAATTAGTTTCAAATACTAGAAAATAATGACCTCAATTTATTTTAATACTTAAACCATTCTGATAAGTGAATTTCACAATCCTCTAAGTAACATATGGTTACCATTTATACAAATATGCATGATTTCTCCTTTTGTTTAATTTTAGCTGAATCTAAAAAGTAAAATCACATGTTGAATATCATCTATAGATAAACTTCTTATATTAGAAGCTAATATTTCATATGAGAAATTTGTTATTGAGTTTGGGAAACATTAATAAGTGTTGGGTATTATAATTGAGCCATTTATTCAAGTAAATAAAAAAGGATGACCTTCTAAATATTTCATATATATATAATAAAAATTAATTATATAGTAGCATTTAACCATGTTTTTATACTAATGTCATATAAAAAAAGGGATTGAACTAAAACTTTCAGTAAAGAAAATAAAAATAAGATAAGTTAATATTCTTGTTTATATTCTCATATTTTTGAAATGGCTTACTTAAGTGAGAAAATTATTTGGTTTTAGAGTACAAGAATTTCTAGATAAAAATCTTCACAATATAGTTTTACCCTCTCAAAAAGAAAATTCCTCAAATTTTACTATCACATTTTATATATTTGTTAAGTAATAGAAAATGGAGTTGTGTCTTTGACAATGAAGCTTTATAAAATGAAATAAATGATTTAAATTTATAATATAATTTTTGAAACAATAAATCATGTATTCAAAAAAAATTATATATCTTACAATCAAGATAACAGTATTAATTAAGCAACTCTAACAACTTTGGAAAGAAAACAAGAAAAAAATAATTAGTAAAATGCATAAGTTATTTTTAGAATTTAAGGAAACTTAATAGCTCTACCTGTAAACTAGCCTTAAAGCAGGTTTGGATTTAACATGTGGAAATTCATACATAGTACCCTTCCATCATTAGAGCAGAATAAAATTTATGTAGTTTTATTTTTTTAATTTATAATAGTATTTTTATTTTTGGCTTTTTCATTAGTATAACTATATATTTTTTAACTTTTTTGTTTTTCATAACATAAGTTCAAAGCTGCACATCACTACTTCAAGATGAAACTCCATATAATGTAATAAATGAATGATATATTATAATGAATTTTACTAGAGACTTTTCAAAAATGGTGATTAAGAATACTTATTATAATTTTTTAAATTTTTATTATTATTCTATCTCTTGAAAGGAGATGGCCTTATCTCAATTTAATTAGTTTTTCCTCAGAAAAATTTATTCTTGATCTAAATAAAATTGCATCACTATTAACTAGATGTTATTATACAATTTTAACAATTTTTTTATCTGAACATAGTTGAAAGTATGTATAAATTAAAGTGTTTCCACATAGTCTTACTATTATCCCACCATTATTTTCACATTTAGATTTCATTATAACTGTAAAATAAGTTTTTCAATAATTTTAATAATACCTTAATATTTAATAATTTAGTTACATAGTAGATTTTTTATCCTTTTTTTTATATGAGGCTTATTATATAAACACCACTTTTAGATTTTATCCATTTTGATGTCTGATAATTTAAATTTTCATTTAACTACCCAAATTATATCAAAAAAAATTCAAAAGTATATTTTTTTAATGTACTCTTTTTGATAAACTTATCATTTCTTATAGGTTATTCTTCAAATATTTATTGTAATTAATTACCCACTCATTTATGGTCTGTTATTGTTGTTCATTACATACAGACAAAATAAGGATACTCTCATATTATATTGGAGTTTTAAATTAAAAAGTAAATACTAGTGGCTGGTATTAAATATGAAGTTGTTATAACTAATTTGAACATTAATTAATTATTAAATGGCATTTTATATTAGAAATTTTATTGAATGTATATAAAAATAACACTCAAGAAATATATATAAGATATATATATAACCATTGTATATCAAAAATGAAGTACTTATCAACATGGTCTTTTTAAATGATTTTCAAATTTACTTAAAGAGACATTAATATTACCAATTCAAATTTTATATCAAATATAACAATATTATTATTTCATTTTTAATTATTTTACAAAAAATTTGAGTTTCAAAGTAATTTAATTCAGTATTTAATGAATGTTTTTGAAAAATAATTTTAAAAATAGAAATAACCCCTCACAAAAAAAAATATAATTTTTTTTACTTACAATTTGCACCATATTTCTACCCTTAAAATATTTGTATTCTTCTAACAAAAATATTTTTTAAATAAATTTAAAATTTTTTTCATTATTCAATTACAAAATGTCAAATTTATAATTTATTTTACCTTACTAAAAAATTTAGTTGAAAATTTAATTTTGTATTTCCAAAAAATAAACTTAAATGTCAAAAATTAAAAAAACAAAATTATAAATATAATTATGAGAAAGAGGTAGATTAAATTTATAATATTCATATAAAAAAATTCATATATTTTATGGTGTTTGAATTTTAAATTTAATGTATTAAAAAATAATTATTAAATAACCAAGCCAAATGAAATTGGCTTGGATTTTTGGTATCACTAGCACTTATTTTTTTTCTTATACTCACATTTTAATTTTTAATTTTTTTTTTTCTACATTTCTCATTTTTTTTATGATTTTTAATGTTTTTAAGACCGAAGTTGCTTTCAAACAACTTCGGTCTAACTTTTCTCTCACTTTCCCACCAGATTGCACCTGGTAGGGAAAGTCGCTTCCATTTTAGAGACCAAAGTCCCTTGCAGGGACTTTGGTTTCTCTGTGTGCATTGCACAGCCAGAAAAAAACTGGCTGTGAAATGCACTGCATGCAGAACATGCAACACGCATCGCTGCTGCAAGTAATGCGCATATCTCATGCAGCTGACTTGATATCAGCTCCATGAGATATGGTAGCGATTGTGCAACGCGCGTTGCACACTGCTTTGGCCACCTCCCAGCCTAGTAAATTAGCTGGGAGGGTGGAAAACATTACAGCAAGCAATCGAAGTCACTTTTAGCGACTTCGATTGCTTGAAAGAGACACTTCCAGCCAGGGGAAACCTGGCTGGAAGTACTAAATTGCAATGTAAGGGACCCAAGCCAATTTCAAAGGCTTGGGTCATAAATTAAGGTTTCTAAAAAGCAGCCAGTATAAATCTGGCTGCAATAAAAAGTAAATTTTTTAAATAAAATACATAAAAAAATAAAAATGTGTTCAAATAAAATATACAACACTCTTCAGCCAGTAAGAAACAGCCTTCCATTGTTACACATAGAAACAAAATCAAATGTTTCTTTCATCAACATTGGCCATGTTTCAATATTTTGAACCAAGTAAGATCAGGAAAAAGGTCACGGCAAAAAAAATTGCATAATTTAAAGTCTCCCAATTTAATATGGTGCGGAGGTTCATATTTTAGAAATAGGTGGTGCACATTATAGTTCCCTTTAAAAAAATTCAAAAATGAAATAATTTTGGCGCAATGTAAATTTAAATGTGATGAGTGTATGTTTTTTAGCTACGTGAAAAATGGTAGCTAGAATTATGTGGTGTCAATTTTTTTTAGATGTGAAATTCAGTGTTCCACAAATGTGCATCTGTACAACATGCAGCCAAGTAAATTCTAGCTGGAATTAGTATATGCATAGGAAAAAATGATCATGCTGTGTACAGTGCCTTGGCAACATAATTCTTGGAATTTAGATGAAGTTTATCATATGACTTGGAGAGCTGCATTTTTTTGAAAATGTGATCAGTGAAAATTCATGATATATACATCTGTTTGCCACCCAATTTATTTTTCCTTTCTCTTTCTCACTTACCTTTTTCAAAAAATATCAATCATATTTTTGCTTTATCATTTTGAATTATTGGTACTATTTTCTTGACCTTATCTGATTACTGGTAAGCAAATTTTTCTTGCTATTGCATTTCATATCATTTTGGTTTGTTACACTTTTTTACACTTTTGACAAGTTAATCTAATGATTCTAATTCTGAATTTATTTTTATGGTATCTTTTACTGTACCCTTTCGATCCATCATAAAATAATTCTTTTTCAGTTAACTTAAAGTTTTTTTATTTGTTTGTCAATTTACTTTTCTTTATTCCTTATCAAAAATGTTCAATTTATTTATCTAACCATTTATTTTTTAAAACAGTGATTATAAAATAAACTTTATAATTAATTTTGATCAATCAGCTACAAATGGAAGAAGATTTTATAGACATGTAAGTTCATGTTTTGCTTATCATTTTTCTATATTTCTTTAATACTTTCTCAACCATTATATTATTAATATGAAAAGTAAAACATCATCTTGTACTTGCTGAAAGCATACAGGATAATGTTTTGCTTTTCATAATAATAATTAGATTGTTTGTACTTTACCTTTAATTTATTGATTTTTAAGTTGTTTCAAAGTCTCGTACTTGCTGAAAGCATACAGGACAATGCTACAATTTAAAAATTAATAATTTATTGAAGTATAACTTTCTAAGTCAATATATTGATCAGAGCAAGATTTTTCATTTTATATATGTGGATATCATAATTCCGTAAATTTTTTAATATTACTAGTGTATTGGAGTTATACTTTCATTATATTATTAATATTAAGTGTAGAGCCAAATCTCGTACTTGCTGAATGCATACAGGATAAAGCTATACTCTTTATATGTATAATTTAATAAAGTATACCTTTGAAACGCTTTCTTAATATTTGAAATAAAGAAAAAGTATATAAATTTACTAATATGTAGATATTCTAACTTTTGTATTTCTAATATTGAAGATATGATAAAGTTAAAGGTATCATTGACTGATAATTGAAATTATGTTACTATTTTCTAATTTTTGATTTTTTTCTATTTTAAATCAAAATTGAATTCTCTTAGGATTGAACCATCAATGAGTAACGATTTGAAAAAAAAAACGGCCAGGGAAGAACTCTAACAATAGGTGGGCGAAAGACATTGCTACTGGAATGAAACTTGTAAACGCTCTTGGAATAGATACAAACGGGAAGAAGCCACATTTCTATGCACGATCTTATGCAAATAATATGACAGATTGCAATAATTATTACAATTTTTTTCCTGGATGTAGTATTTATAAACCAAAAGGTGTCTTAATACCTAATGTTCTTGTGCAGACTTTTGAAATTCATGAGCTCAAAGAACTAGATATGTTAGAAGCTACGGTGCAATGCATTAAGGATCTTTCTTACTGCGAACATGAAATTAAAAATAATGGTTATCATCGAAGAGCTGGTGGTTTTGGAAAAATGTTTGGTGGTGGCTTTATTTTAGATAGAAAGAAATCTTTACATATTCGTAAGTATCACTTTTTTTAATTTAAATACTGAATTTTTGAATGCTTTTCCTTGCAGATGAATACACTGATGATATTGTAAAAACGGATGAATATAAAAAACGAATGAAGAGGATTGAAATGTACTTTGAATATTTTTTTAAAAAAATATCATATGTAAAGTACAATGAGGCAACCAATCTTTGCGCAAAACTTGGTATTCCTGGATTTTCAAAAGTTTCTAGTGAAGAAGAGGGTGTACCGTTTGCTAGTAATTTAACTTGGACATCTGGAGGGAATGGTAATGGGTTCTCTAATGAGGTTCATCTCGATAAGGATGCAAGTGAGTATACTTTAGGAATATTTTTTCCTAAAGATACAGAAAAAAACACCATTCATATGAAGTATGATAAGACCCAACCACGACAAATAGGTGGAGAACTTATGTTTCCCGAAATTCGAAGTAAAATCAACTATGAAGCAACTAATGGAATAACAGTGAAATTATGGCCTGCCAATCAACTAAGGCATTTTACCTCAAGATGTCATGAAATTCCTGGCTTCACTAGGATAGGTTCTTCTATTCAAATCAGCACTAGACTTTTTCATGCTATAGAAAAGCTTAATGTTTTTGATATTGATATTTCAGAATACTTAGAAATTAAAAAAGAAAAATTTAGGTTAGAATATTTGATTAGTGCTTTGAGAGTTTTTTTGAAAAGAGATGACTTAATAGAGGAAGAAATAGAATCAGCAAAGTATTATTTATCTAATGTTAAGACAAATCTAAAAAATCTAGATATATAAATATTAAAAATTTATATTATATATACACAACTTAATGTAAATTTAAATATGATAAATACTGGGAGTAGCTGTAACATTTTCAGTTTTGATAATTATAGTGTTATCTATTTTTTTTATTTGTGAAAGAAAATAATTTTTTTTCATAATATTATAAGAAAATTTGATTTACTTTTGAGGAAATATATAAGTTGTGAAATCTTTAAATGTCAATTTTATTAAATTGGTAGCAAAGTTTCTAAAATAAAAAAAACTATAATAAAGAATTTGAAATATATTAGCCATAAAAATGTGCTTTTAATGCTACCAAATTAACTGTATAGTATTTTAGGTCAAACAGGCTTATTAATAAAAAAGTTGATAATAAAGAGTTGAAGAAAGAATTTTGAATCAATAATAGATTAAATTGTATTTTTTTAAGAATGTACTCATTTAATTATTTAAATTGTTCTACTTCTGATTAAAAATGTTACAATCAACAAAAATATTTGTAATAATTAATAGATTATATAATATTAAAGGTAAAGTAACAAAACTAGAGCAGTTATCATATTTTTATATAAACAATAAAATATTTAAGAATTTAATACAAGTATTTGAAATCATATAAGTAGATTTTAAAATCTTTGTTATTGCTGGACTTACAATAATTGTTTTTAATAATTAATTTAGAAAATCATGTCAAAGGTTACTTAATAAATTTCAAAGATGGTCACATTTTTGATGTATTTGAAGGAAAATAACTTGAATTATACAAGATATATCATATAGACAGAACTTTATCTATTTACATGTTGGAATATTAATTTATTGAAAGGCTATGTTTAGCAAAAAAAGGTGATACTGGCTGAATGGAGCTCCAGTGATTAAGAAAATCTGAAGAAATAGCCCTAGCAATTCCCGGAGGACTTGGGGTATCAAATTTTAAAGGAAATGGATCACACTTGCCTATAAAAGGTTTTATTAATGTTAAAATATAGTTATTTAAATTTTTCCAAATTATTTCTTCCATCAAATGATTTTTTTTTCATGTAAATTAAGAAACTTAACTTCTGATATTACCTCCAAGCAATCAGCTGCTGAAGCCAATCTATGATCTTGAGAGCTCAGAAATAAACCACGGACACCATCGATTATATAGAATGTGAAAGATTGATATTGGTGGTGGGAGTATTCAGAATTTATTTTGTTTAGTGCAGCCTTTTGTTTCTCTCTCATTATAGTCAGTTCAGTATTTTTGTTTTTCTCACTTGATTGTTGAGCTTCACTAGTCTTGCCACTTGATATTGTTGCAGCACAATATTTTGATTTAAGAATGATAATTGACATAATTATATCAATGATAATATTGCTGGTTTGAAGAAGAGTTGACATTGATATATCACGTGTTTGAAGTGCAGTGGGACCAACTTCTAAGCCATCAGAAATCGGACTCTTCAGATTTGAAAGGTGAGCTAGAAGCTGAAGACCACGTTCAATTGGACAATCTGAGTTAATGTTTTGATGTGATGGAAGCTGGCTGAGTTCATGTGTGGTCAGATAAAGTGAAGATGATATAAGAGATACCCATGAAGAACGGCAGTGGTCACTTGGGATCATTAATCTCATGAGCATTTGGATAAGATTGGATTCAGGGTGATCCGTTTTCTTTGTTGAGGAAAGAATTTCAGTATTTAAACCATCAGGATCACATAAATCTTCCATTTTTTAGAAATCAATATTATCGAGTACCCATAGCTGTGAGCTATCAATCTCTAAAAAAATATTTGCTACAAAAGGAAAAAAAAAATAAGTAAAAGAACAAAAGTCAAGACTAAAAATTATGGTAACTTACATAACTCAGTAAGTTTTGAAAGCCAATCTTCTCCACAAGATTTTTCCCAATGAAAAGTAAACATTGGAATATTTGACATGGGTTCTTGGGAAGAAGTAGAAGAGCGTAATTCGAGGAGAGTAACAATTTCCAACCACGACCTGAGGACCTTTGCCATGCTGATTCTACCTTTATAAAAATTATGAATTTTACAGAATTCCTCCTGCAAATCAGATTCTTTTAGAACTGAGGGTGAATAAGTTAGAGGTTTTTTTGATATCTTGATTAGAGTTGATTTCATTGGTAGAGAAGCTTTCAAAGTGGTCAAAGTAGGTAATTTAGGAGGTGATGGGTATTGCTTCTTAGAAATGAAGGAATTCGGTGATGAGCTGTTTGAATCATCATCTTTATCAAACATATCAACATGTCTTGAAGAAGATTTTAAACTTTGCTTTTTTTGATGAACAAGCATAGCTTCATATTCTGACAGTTGATCATCGCTATTTTCATTGCTCTTTTCATCATCTTCATCAGGGAGAGGGCGTTTATGGATGGAACAATCTACAGCAGGTGAGTTTCTGGTACAAAATATCAAAAGAAAGATAAAAAGTACAATATGTAAGCAATAAAAGAGATATATGATAGAATTTTAAAGATAAAAGAATAACAATAAAAAAAGGAAACAAGAATATACTCATTATCAAAACCTTTGCTTTTTTTTTGAGATTTATTATTTGATACATCAGAAAATTCATTAGCAGAAGCCGGTTTAATACGTCGAACAAAAGAGGAGCCTTGGGATAATCCCTTTTTCTTGGAGCGGATAACAGGTGTTTCAAGATTTTCCTTAGAAGTTGAAACATGAGTTAAATCTGATGGTTCATCTGTCTCATCATCATCCCTAATGACAATGATTTCATCAGGAGGAATCATACCCTCCTCATAAGCTACAAATATATATGAAGAAAAAAAAATATTAATAATCTTATCTACTAATTTAAAAGGAGACAAAAAAGGTGATGAACATACATTTTTCAAGGCTTTTCACATATTGGAGTAAGTCATTACAAGGGTTAGATAAATATGAAGGAGAAGGATTATTGTTAAGGATCTTGACAAGCTCTTCTGTTTTATCTCTAGCCAATTCAAGTAAATTGCGATACTGAACTCTTGTTATTTCCTGCCTCTCATTGCTAAGTACAGGAGGGTTAGGTGCCATGCCATGTGGCAGACATGGTGCAAGCTCAAAAGCTTCAAAGCGAGTATCAATCAGAGAGTGGGATGAAACACATTTGGGTGCTGGAAAATCAAATTTATGAAAAAAAAGATATAGAACATAAGTGAAATATATAAATTAAGAGAGAGGAACATGATATACATACAAAGTGGAGGTGTAGGATTTTGTATACTAGACATATTGATTAATGAATATTAAAAAAAAGTATTTGATATCAAAAAATTATGATGTAATATGATGAATAATTATAAGAAACTCTATTCTAGAAAATTGAAGTTGATAATTTAATAGGATAAAAAATTGAGTAAGATTAAAATTAAAGTGAGGATGAAAGAAACAGAAAACATAAAGAGGGGGATTTTATATTATTTGAGCTTTTTTTAACATGTATTATTCATAGTGGGGTAAACTGAGTAACATGCTAAATCACAATCTGTTTATATTGAAGCGAAATTTGATGTAGCTAACAGAAAATACTAGTAATTCTTTGGGGACTTTTAGTGTGAAAAACAAATAATAACAAATGTATATCCCATATGCAAATTGCCACGGGTAAATACAAAATTTTTTAAATTAGAATTTACTGCTAAACAATGGAGATACACTTAATTAGTATATTATATGAAAAAAAAGGATAATCCTTTATGAATATTTGTTAAATTTACTTTCAGATGACAATGCGAGATTCACATATATACTGATATGCCTCATCAAACACGAAATGAATTATAAATATAAAATTGGTAACATTAGAATTTAAGATAAGAATTTGTTTTTTAAGTGACAGGAGGAGTGTCAGGCTAGGGTGTGGGCACCGTGACCAAACCTTTGATAAACTTGGATACAACTAAGGGAAAAAAAAAATTGAATAGTTTTATTTTGCAATATATCTTAGTCTGCACAAGATATTGCATTGTTGTCCCTAACTATACCAATATTGTTACTTTTCAAAAGTTATAGGACTACTAAGTTGATAAAATATTATTATGAATCACCCAATGAAATACCTTAAGCAACATTCAAAATTATTAAAATATTAATATTCAATTTGAGATTTGGATTAGCTAATTTTTCACAACTTACCACAGTTTTAATTAATATAATAAAACTTGAAAAAAATTGTTGAGATAACCTAGAAATGGGTGCAAGAAAATGATGAAACATATGACTTGAAACTTAACTCATACACTATTGATAAACTTCATGGATCCTGATTAATTTCTATCGAAATTAATTTTGAGACTAGCATATTGAATTTTAGCTATGACCAAGTACTGTAAGTGCCATGGTTTGTATTCAATATATTGGTGTTGAAATTAATTTTGATAGGAATCAACAAGTATCATATGGCACCATGCATGAAACACTGACAGAAACCATCAAATTTATGAGGCAATGAACCTCATAATTTCGATTGAAATTAATATAGACCCCTGCATATTGATTACAAGCCATTTCACATGGACTACACAGACATAGATAAAATTCAACATGCATGGCTTAAAATTAATTTTGATCGAAATTCACCAAGGCATTAAAACATCAATTTTTATATGGTGTACTTGATCAAACCAGTTTATCTAACTGCTTAGCTTACCTATACTTATAGGAAATTTATGCATAGTCCATGTCCATATTAATTTCGATCGAAATTAATGTTGACAAATACATAATGAATACATGCTATGCCACTTACACTTGCCAGGCATAGCTACCATTAAATATGCCAGTATCAAAAATTAATTTCGATCAAAATTAATGAGCATGATAATCATGAATTTCTGGAGTCAACTGCTTATTTTTATGCATGGTGCCTTGCCAACATTAATTTCGATCGAAATTACTTTTGATACTGGCATATTGCATGTATATATGCCTGGAAAGTGTAAGTGGCATAGTGTGTATTCATTATGTCTTGGTCAACATTAATTTCGATCGAATTTAATGTTGACATTTGCATATTGAACCCAAGCCAGAAAACAACCCAGAAGATTCTTCATAAAACTTCCCATTAATTTAGATCAAAATTAAGGCTGACCATATACATATTGAATGGTAGTTATATCTGGTCTGAGTAAGCGGAGATTACTTATATTCAATATATATTGGTCAACATTAATTTTGATCAAAATTAATGAGCATTTTGATCATGAACTTTTTCAGTCAGTTAGTTTTTTCAATGCATAATGGCATGCCAACATTAATTTTGATCAAAATTAATGTTGAAATGATATAATGCTTTTTTGCATGACATGTAAAGGACGGCAAGTATTTTTAAGTATTGAAATTTACTATACATGTTGAGGGTAAATATAAAATTTACATATCCATATTAATTTCTATAAAAATTAATGTTGACCAATACATAATAAATAGTAAATATGCCTGGCTAGTGTAAGTGGCATAGCTTTTTTTCAATCTGCACTTGGCAACATTAATTTTGATCAAAATTAAGGTTCATGATTATCATCAATTTATTCAGTCAGTTGCTTACTGTTATGCATGGTAACATGTCAACATTAATTTTAATAAAAATTGAATTTGACATGCCACCAAGCATTTTTATGTAAGATGAAAAGTAGGGCACTCTATTCTTAAGTAAACACATTACAATGCATATTGAGCATGTAAATATCATTTACACATTAATATTAATTTCAATCAAAATTAATGTTGACCAATAAACATTGAACACAAACTTTACAACTTACACACACCAGATATAACTACCATTCAATATGTATATGGTGCTCACTAATTTCGATCGAAATTAATGAGCAGTTTTATGAAGAATTTTTTGGGTCGTTTGCTGGTTTGGGTTTAATATGAAAATGTCAATATTAAATTCTATTGAAATTAATGTTGAGCAATACGTAATGAATACACACTATGCCACTTACACTTTCCAGGAATAGACACCATGCAATATGCCAGTATCAAAAGTAATTTCGATTGAAATTAATGTTGGCAAGGCACCATGCATAAAAATAAGCAGTTGACTCCAGAAATTCATGATTATCATGCTCATTAATTTCAATCGAAATTAATTTTTGATACTGGCATATTTAATGGTAGCAATGCCTGGCAAGTATAAGTGGCATAGCGTGTATTCACTATGTATTGGTCAACATTAAATTCGATTGAAATTAATATGGATACATAAATGTGACATAAAGAGGTATGGACCATCAATTTGTTGAAAATACATTTTTATATCTCATACATTATTTGTTTTTCTTAAATAAAATGTTACTCTCTCTCAATATCACTTTATAACATTTACCAAGCTGCTTTGAAAAAAACAGAATACATAAAATTCAATATAAGATAGCTATATTACACAGAAGATCACCGTTATACCTAAGTTATGATGATGTTGATGCTCTATTAATTGATTCCCAAATCTTTACCAGATCAATATCAGCTCCAACCCCAAGTGACTCACGTTCATTCACAGATAATCCTTGCAAAAATGTTGCTGAATAGCAATTCTTGGGGAGGTATTTGGGAACATTGAATATACCATTTTGTGCAACTGTCCTTTCTGATGACCGTGAATATGTTTTTAATGCTGTTTTTTTTTTTGAGCTGGTGTATGGGCTAAGTCCTTTGTCATCTTATCCATTTTTTTAAACAAATCATTGAGTTCAGGATTTCGCCATCCAGGAATAGCTCGGATAGGTGCAGTTGGGGCTGGTGCTGGGCCTTCCTCGATATCAGAGATGCACCTAGTATCATGAAAAAGCACAACAAAACCTGGCACATCACTGCAGAGATCTCTTGCTAACTTGTAGCATGCACTAGCAATCTGAATTCCAACTAAATCAGCTTCATAATAACAAAAAGCAAAGTAAAATAAAAAATTTACCTTGGTCCGATAACGTTTTACTTGTGCCCTTGCCCTCTTTTCAATCTTTTCTCTTGCTACCCTTTCCTCTTCTTGCCCAAACAACCTTATCATCTCCTTCCCCTTATTAAATACCCACTTCTCAATAACACATTGAGTGAACTGAAGCTTTGACTGATCGATTGTATTCAAGGTGGTGAGCCATCTGGTACAGTGGTCGCATACTATGCTTCCCATGACTTGATTCCAAGTTGATTCTGAAAAATCACGGCAAGTCCAATCAAACGCGAATTTCCGAAAACCTTTTTCTTGCAATTCACGCTCTAATTTTCTTTTGACAGAAAGTGGGATCGGTGCTCCTCCTTTTAGTCCTTGAGGCTCAGGTGCTGGAAAAAATTCGGGTGGTCGAATTTTGGATCGCAAGAAGGCTATAGAATTGGTTATCAGAAATTGTCGATCAGCTGCAGAATTGGCACGGTTAGAAGATTGGACTTGGGTTAGGACAGTTTGAATGGTTTTTAGTTTGAATTGGCTCCAATCTTTCCAATTTTCAATCTCCAAAGGTGTTGGGCTCGCAGGATATTTTGATATTTGTGTTGGTCCCCCAAGACAATACTTCAGAAAGTGGTAAATATTTCTATTTAGACTGTCCGAGCTCCTGGGAACATCATTCCTTCTAACTAAGCCTCTTACAGCCTTTAACCCCCGTTCTCGCTCATGAGACTCTGCTGAATTGAGTCTGTGGTAATCACTGATACCCATAATGATTGAGGGATTCACTAACAATTCAAATAAGTTAATTAAATTGGTTATTTTTCAATAAAAGAATACACTACAAATTTGACTTACCTGCTCCACTTGTGCTTGCTCCTTGGTTAGGCTGAGCAGATGATGATTGGTCTCCGAAAAATTCCCTCAATACTTCACTAGCCCAATCTCTTCCTAGCTGATCAGCTTGCTGATTAGCACTTTCAGAAGCAGAAGGATGATTGGGATTAAAATTTCTCGGTTCTGAATGAGACTCTTGGCCTGGATTGGGATTAGGTGGTGGGTTAGGATAAGGTGGTACAGATTGAGATGCATCTGGAGGTGGATCAGCAGAGGGTGGTGGTGGAGTATTTCCAGTATTAGTATGTTGAGGCGGAAAACAATCAGAATCGGTTGGGTCAACAGACATCCCTTCAAAATTATCATCCATAATGAACTGTAATAAAATAAAATAAAATAAAAATAATCAGTTGTTAAAATTTATACCTATCAAAGCTAAAGTAAAGAAAGATACTATGTATATAGTCTTGTAAACGTGTGTGTTCTCTTGTCGAAAAATAAAGTGAATAATATATAGCTATCAGCTAAAGTTGGAAGGTCAAACTATTTATAGTAGATGAATGAGCAAGAAGATCATTCATTAAGTAAAAATTTTATCATATTTCTCATTATCATGATTTTATTTCTTTCATTCTTACATTTAAGATAAAAATGACTCATTGAAAGCATGGGTTCTCTCGCAATAAAAGCAACCAAAGTAATTGTTCACTGATTTATGATAAGGTAAGTTGGATGCATTGCATTTTTTAATCGAGCATTGAATTATTTCTTTCACCATTTACAAATATCACCAATCCTACAAATTTCCCCAATCCCAAATTAACACAAAGATGTTAGTCAACAGAAAATAAATTTGATTAATTTTTTCACTCACTACTGTCTGCAGTCCAATGGCAGTGACAACCTCGTCTTTGATTCCAAACATTCCTTTTTTGTGCTCGACAGTAGCTGCATGTCCAATTATTGCATCTTTCTTAATCACAATTTGAGTTGCTTTGGCTACTCTTACTAACCGACAATGCACTTGTGGGAAAAGCTCATAGGGATCCTTTGATGTTTCTTCTGGACGGAGCTCTTTGAAAGGACTTACTATTAAATATATTTGATCAATCTCTTCTTTTGATCTGAAAAGATCATCAATTTTCCCAAACTGGCTATCTTTTCCATAGTAGAATTCAATTGTTGAATTAGCAATGTGTCGATGGTAACTAGTAAACCTCTTTCCATGTATCAATATGCTTGCTACATTTTCAACTACCTGATCCCCACTTTTCTCCAATGGTGTCAAAGCCCGTCTTGAAGTTTCTTTTCCCATTCGTGCCCTTACCCATTTAGTAAATAATGCCATACTTAGATGGATCCATTTGTTTTGTTTATTGAGATCAATATGGATTTTTTTAGTCTCACATTGATCATTATCTTCAGCTTCACCAAGATCTAATAACCTAGACTTCCGATACCAATGTTTGAGCATTGTTAGCGGTATCTCTCCTGTGGTAAATATTAATAAATTAGCACAGCTGAGTTTTTAAATCATTGCTTACAAACATTACATACGTGGATGGTGATTGTTTGGAATTTCAGATAATATATGATTCACCCGCTCTCCAGACCAAGTAGCTGTACCTGATGGTGGACCAAGACGCTTTATCATTTCAGGATAATGTTGAGTGATATGCACATTTGGCTTTGCACTAATATTCTTCCAACCCTCTTCAAGGCACTCACGATACTCTAACAGAAATTGATCTAGATCTTTAAGCTCATTAGTCTGTATATTTTTAATGTCAAAAAATTGGTGATCAAGCATAATGTTACAAGTGACTTGAGAAGATAATATTCTCTTGGTTTATCAGATGAGGAAGCTGAAGATTCAGATTCTTTAAATTTTTCAAACCAAAGGGGTATAAGTGACAAAGGGAAGTAGAGAGTATACAGCATGTGCCATTCTGCTGCCTTCAGGGATCCTGCCTTTTTAGATCCTACTGATTTTGGAACTTGTGTTAGCCAGGAAGGTCTTCTTACTTGATCAATCATCTTCCATACAACCTGTAGCTCTGCTGCTGTGATTCGTGGATTACTACTACCTTCATTTTCTTTCTCCTTACCTTTCCTTTTATTTTCTTCATCTCTAGCTGTCTCATTTGATGAGTGAGATCCTTCACTCTGTGATATGCTAATGCTTCTTTGCCTTAAGTTATACAATGAATTCCTACTGTCACTGCTGTGAGACTGTATTAAGGCCACATCGCTATATGGAGGAATAAATTTGGAGCTGGATGACCTACTCTGGCTTCTTGATCGATTTGTTCCCAATCCTTCATTATCTAGTCCATGATGACTTGATGACTGTCTTGAACTTGTACGTCTTTGCCGCTTGTGCTGTCTCGTGTGTCCTGTATCATCATCATCATTATTCATGGTGCTTAAGCTACTTCTACGTTTTTTCGAATGTTTGTGCAGTGAAGTATCAGAAAAGAAATCATCATCTTCTTCTCTTACATGCCAATTTTTATCCTTTTCCAGCTTTCTTTCTAGATCTTTTGCTGCATTTTGGATTTGAAAATAGCTTAGACTGTGATCTTTTAGGTTGCAAAGCATATGTGAATGCATAACATCAATTAAGCAATATTCAGTTGGACGCCAATATTCAAGGTTATTCAGCTAACTCCATCATACCCCATGATTTTGAACAATTGATACACGCTCCCAATGTGACTTAGAATTTTTCCACTTTGTTGCCCAGCACATATGATCCTCATGATTCCGTAATGAAAAAGTTCCCACATTCTTTTCACTAATTTCATCTTTAGAGATATTACAGAAAGAGCAGAACATTTTTGCAGAGTGACTCGAAAAGCCAGCCAATTTTTGTATTGCAGGAATGTCACCTATCAAAGAGAACAATGCAACTCTTAATTTCCGGCCTCGTGGATAAAGATGTGTCTTTTCAATCAATATACCATCCCATAGAGTTTGTAGATCATTAACCAGTGGTTTTAGAAGTTGATTAAGCTGTTCACTTGTGGGTTCTGTTGGTCCAGGTATAATAGCATACAAAAAAGATTTTCCATTTTGTATCTATCTTCTTGAGGTAGGTTCATACACACCATCATAATATTGCCTACAGACTTCTGATGACCTCCAATCCTATTGCCACCAGGCCTAAACCAGTCGACATATAAAGTAAACATTAAGTTGCCTGAAGTTATCGTATATTCATCATCATTGCTATCCAGAGCTGGAGTGGTTATGGGAAAGTTTTTCCAAATTGAACCATCACAAACATCCTTCATCAAATCACACTCTACACGTTCTGCCACAGGGGTTTTCTTCTCAATCAGAAGCTCAAATTTGAACAGTTTGATCTTTTCCTTAAGCCAGTCGATAAAAGAATGGTGATGAAATGTTTTAAGAGATAAGTATTTTACATGTTCTTGATGTTCCTCCATCAAATACAGCCTTTCATCACATTTAACTGCAATTTGTCCTGCTCCAAACATTTTTAAATAGCGCTTTGATGATGAAAGAAACGGTTGATTGCAACATAGTATAGATGGTTGAGATTCAGAGTTATACTCATAAAGAGCAAAGCATTTAGGACAGCATGTTTTAGTGAAAAATGATTGATTGAGCTTTAATCTACTAAAAACTGTATCTATCGAGCGTGGGACCAGGCGGACAATGCTATCAGAATCCAGTATTCCACTATCACCTAGAAGTTTGAGCTTCTTAATTTCTTCATCCAAAAATTGAGTACAACCTTCTTTGCTCAAATGATGAATCAGAGAAAGCTTTGCTGCCTGCCACATAATTATTTGGCTATACCGTTCCCCAAGATTTGAGTTTCTAGAGACTGTTGAAGATACTTCTGCCCCCAATAGCAACTGCCCCTATGTAATAAATCATTGAAACATCATAAAGACTTTAATTCTCACATTGAACTATAGATATACAGCTTACTGTTTCTGTGGAGCGGGAAATTCCAATGTTAAGTGGATTGTTGGAAGAAATAACCATCTGGGCCTTCCTATTTCTTTCCTCTTGATGTTTTGCATAAGAATTAGAGCTTTTGAAAGCCATACCAACTTCAAAGGACCCAGAAGAAGTTTGATACTTTCTATTGACACATCCAAGATCTTGAAATTGACATACATGAAAAAATAGAGGCATTGTAATTGTGATAATTGTAGGAATAAGTTAGCTATTCGAAGTTACCGATTGAAGGTATTCCTTTTTTTGAAAGGCACTAGCTAATATAAGCTACATTTTTTTATCAAAAGAATATGATGGAATATGTGTTGAAATTATTTAAGTTTAAATGTTTAATTTTTAATCAGAAAAATTATATATTAATTTAAAGTTATGCAGTCTACTTTATTTGTATTCTGTATACTCTCTGCATTTGTACAACAATGCATGCATGTTTATCAGAATATTTTCTATCATAGAAAAAATTCTGTTGTACGCACAAGCATCTTAATTATTTTTCTATCAAATGCCTTCTGAGTTATATCTAACTACCCTATAATTATTTGATTTTGATAAAAATTCTTAGTTATGGACTATAAGAAAAGTAATCCATATTTTTAACATAATTATTTAAAAAATTACCCCAAAAATCAAAGTTAAACCCAAAAATAAGGTTAATATTTTGTAAAAAACAATCACAAACATATTTCTTTCACTTTGAAAATTGGTCTGTACTAGGTAAAATTTTCTATAAAGAAAAAATCAAAAATACTCAAATAATAGATGCTACAAAAGTGTAAACCTTAAAGAATTACATAAAAGCTGAAACCTTGTATAACTTTTCATACATAAATGTGATGAAGTGACACTCTAGTCTATTTATTCAGGTTGAAAAAAATTACTCAATAGAATATGTATTACTATCATATTGGACCAAAAATAATTTTTTGGTAATCAAAAAATGAACATAGCCTCACATTTAACAAATTATTTTTGTGGAAGAATTTTTTGAAAAGAAAAAAAAATCCGTTTCTTAAATGAGTCTGATTTTATCACATAATCATTCTCTTTATTTTATACCATTCCTTTTGAGTTCAAGTTGCATATAAAAATATAATTTATGCATATTATAATTACATAAAGTTGAAATATTTCTTATTCTTAATTTTTGTGATATTTCTCCTTAAATCAACTTTGATCATAAAGTTTTGGAGCTCACCAATTTATCCTTCCTCTTTGTTTAATTTAATTGAACACTTTCTTAATCTAATTATTTATGAACCCTAGTAGCTCTTACTTTCCTCATGGAAACCTGCCCACAAACACAAGAACACTTAATAGAATTTTTAATGAGACTTTGCCTCCATTCAATTCTCACTTTTGTAGATCTATACACAATTTTTGTCATTCACTTTTGGATATGTCACCAGAATCAAATGGATGGAAACAAAACCCTACTGAAGAGCAATTAGACAGATTTTCATCATTCGACATGAATTCTTGCAACATTGCCTTTGAACTACCTCATCCAGAATTAAATTCAGCGGTTTCCGAAAAGTTTCCACCAATTTTCCATGAATCTTTTATTGAGAACCTTCGCATGTGTGGTTTCCCAGGATCAACTTTCGCTTGGAACCTAGATTGGTTTGACAAATGGAACCAGGTCTTGGCAAATATTCTCATTAAACACTGGGACAATGCCTTAAAAACCAATAATTTGATTGCATATCCAATTGACTCAACTCAAATTAGCTTCTCAAATTAAATAGGAGTTCTTCACCGTTGGTTTTTAGGTCATGCCGATAGATTAAGACTTGGGAATGATTCTCATAGCTCTCAAGAAATAATCAAAGTGAGAAAGCATAAATATAGAATAAAAAAAAAAGTATGAAAATCCCTTTTTTTTCAACCGTTTTTATTTATGACCTTTATTTCAAATAACAAAGATTCTTAGAATTCAGTTAACCGAACTAAACTTCTTAAACAACTTCCACATTGTGAAACTTATCACAACCTTTTCACAAACATCAAGTGTTGTTCAGACACCAAAATTGATAATGATGGATCGTTAAGACGTATCTTAATGCAATGGAGGTCTGAAGATTTTTCTAAAGCTGCACAATATCTTGACCAACAACACTTTGATATTCGAGATAATTCAACCTACTCTGGAAGTGTGCTAAAGGACTTGGCCTTGTACAAAAGAATCAGTTTGGTTTCAAAATTATCCCCTAACCTTAATCCTTCTCATGTCCCACGGGGTTTGCCGAATGACTGTTATTCTCCCTTATATCTTGCATCTCTAAATCCTCAACAACTAAGACTTTTAAATCCTTAAAATCCCATAAATTTACCTGCTCTCCTTGAAATTCTTTCTTCCTCTAATGTGAGTGATTGACAAACTCCCTTAATAATAGGTTTTCACACTCATACTCCTCATTTCCACTGTTTGGGACACTTAGCCTTGAAAACAAAAACATAATTTTAATGATTACTATTATCATTAAAATTTATAGAAATGAAATTTGGCTTACATTGTTAGCTCCATTTTTTTCCTTTGAATCTTATACATGCTGAATTCTATACTTCCTTGTACAAAATAATTCAAAACATTTACTTCATTTTGCTGCCCCATTCTATACAGCCGATCAACAGCCTGTTGCTCAACTGCTGGATTCCAATTCGGCTCCTATTTCAACATTGAACATATAAAAAATTTAATATTTTTGTTCTTAATATGAAATAAAAGACATTGAGCTCACCATTATATATACATTTTGAGCACACCTGAGATCTATACCCACTCCTGCAGCCTGAATCGTTCCAACCAAAACTTGGCAATTTTTATTAAAATGGAATTCATGCATATTTTTGTCTCGCTTTGTTCTGCTGAGTTCACCCGTAAGCTAAGTATACCTAATATTGTGGTCATCTAAAGCCATTTTTATTCTATTTTGAAATATTAGAAAATTGTTTTTAATAAGCCAACACAATTTTGTAAAACAATTCATTATAGAATCACTTACATCTGCAAAAAGTCTGAAAAGTTGGAGAATATAACAGCTTTTTGAAAATTTATACCCCTTTCACCAGACAAAAAGTTTTTTAAGTGGCCTATAAGATGACAAATCTTTGCGGAATGCTGCCAGGTGAAATCAAAAGTTGGAGTTTCATCCAGATTTTTGTAGATTGGATGGTTGCAGAATTTTCTTAAAATCATCAGCTCTCTTAGAAACTCAGATGAGTCCCAAGGGAAGTCAGTGCTTCTGGAGGGCCCATATCGCTCAGTGAATCCTTCTTGAAGCACATCAAGTTTAGACCTCCATGGATCTGCTAATTGAACCGATATCCTTCTTTGAATCTTTTTTGGAAGAGACAAAATTGCATCCTTTGTTCTACGTAGGCTTATGACTTTCATTAAGTGATTGATTGATTTAATAGAATTAGCCTTTCCTTTTTGCAAACCTGGAAAAAGGAAATTCTTCCATAACCAGTCTTCTTGCCACTTTTCGATTCTAAGAAAAAATATGAGACTTTGAAGGTCAGTGGGCCTGTTCTGAAGTGGAGTTCCAGTCAAGCATAGTCGGTGTTGGGATTCCAAGTCAAATATTGTTTGAGCCCTCTGCGAGTAAGGATTTTTAATGTAACTAAAAGAATATTTATAAAAATTGATTATAAAAATTAAGTTTTAAGTTTTAGATATAGAAATGGGCACTAACTGAGCTTCATCTAAAACAACTCTATACCAAAAGAGCATTTGAGTCACAGGTATCTTTTTTTGGCTTTGATTTTTTGACATCTTTGGGCTAGCTATTTCATAGGTTGTTAAAACAATAGCAGTGTCCTGTAGCTCATTGACATTATTTTTTGACAATCCTTCCCATAAAGAACCTTGAAAAGAAGCGCATTATCTTCAAAGTGCACACTTATTTCATTGATCCAATTCGATAGTGTTGCCAGGGGGCATATAATCAGTGTGGCTGAACTCTGATTAATACCTTCTTGATTTTCTGATACCTGGAATTGTCTTGATTCACCTTGAGTTGCACTTATAAGAGAAAGAGTTGAAAGTGTCTTTCCCAAACCCATATCATCAGCAAGTATTGACCCGTTTCCTTCAGGCGTTAATTGATTGTTAGGAAACTGATCTTTATAGTCATCGAATCCAGTTCTAAGCCAATGGTTGTCCTGGTGCCTCCACATGATATCCAACTTTTCCTTTAACATTTGTTCATTGTCAATCATAAAATTTATTGCTTGAAGTTGATGTGTTTTGAGAACTGTTTTGATTCCTCGGATAAGTTGATCAGCTTTCCAATCTTGAGTACTCTGAGATATTTGGAAAGAGCCTTCAAAAATTACATGCGGGATATTAAAAAAGATAGTGGAGTCATAGTTCAGGATTGGACATAAATCGATTTGTGCAGAAGAAAATGCTTCTTTAGCAAGACTGATTAGTGTACTTGAAGAAAAGAGGCATCCCCAAAGTTGATACTGATTACCAAAAACTGGAACCAAGTAAGCATGAAAATAGAAAGGCTTCATAGGATTCAAGGCACTTCTTTGGTTTAAATGGTGAGATCCAGAGCCAATGTCACCCAATAGTGGTCCAATGTGCTGACTCTGCACTTGAGAAAGATTACCGACAAGGGTTAGTTTTCTTTCTTCAAATAGTCCAAAAATATGAACATTCGAATGGCCTTGCTGTAAAATCTTGGGGGTCGGTGAGTTTTGAAATCTTGAAATTACATTCATATAAATTTGATCGATTGTTATTGAGAACTGTCCAACACATCTGAGACTTGACATATTAAGTAAGAATAGTATCTGAAGATAGTGGTTGTTAAAAGATGAATTGAAGCAAAAAATGAATAATCAGTTTTGAATAAAACGACAAAATAACTTTTTAGCATATGCTATGCTAAGCTCATAATTCTTTCACATGTATTATTATTATCTTTTTAATAAATATTGGAAGTAAATAAATGATAACTGAAATGAATAATATGGCTTAAAAATAAAACTTGAGCCTATAGAGTAAATTTTGGTTTGTGGAGGAAGAAAAATTTTCTCAATAAAAATGTGCTTTATTGATACATTATAATCACAAAATAGAATAATTTCACTCTTATTACACTTATTTATGTTTCTGTCTAATAGTAAAATGCTTTAGATGTCAGTTCAAAATCCAAATTGAAACTACTACCTAGAACGATGTCTTGATACTAACATACTTTTTGTAAGTCTTTGGACAGACACTTATGGTGATCTCAATAATATTAAAATTGATTTGAATTGTATGTTTTATCAAATATCTATGTAGTCTAGTGTAATAATTGAGATACTACAGTTTAACCTTCTGTTACCAACTTGGCAGGAAAATATATGTAGATATTCTTAGAACGAATATCAAATTTTGCTTTCCACAAGATGGGAAAGTGAATATTATGATATGTTAAGTGATATGTTCAAGCTTTGCTCAATATGTGCTCAGCTCAAAATCAAAGTAATCACCAAGCTCCAAGAAACCTGTGATTGAGTTTGGTTGAACCTAGGTCTAACTGATTACCAAATCTTTGTCCAATTAATTTAAATCTGGTTTCACAATGAACTCCCAACAGCCTTCCAACAGCTTTCCAACCACTTCCCAACATTTTTAAATGAGGGGTATTGCTAGCAATACCCCCCCAAATTTTCTGTGGTGAAAATTCTTGCAAGTTTTAAAAAATTTCAAAAAGAAAATAAAATTTAATAAAGCTTTTTCAAGTTTTAGGAAATTATATAAGATATTCAAAAAATAGTCAAAAAAATACAGAATTCTTTTTTCACAAGAGATTTGGTAAAAATTAATTATCTTTACTTAAAATTACCTGACTAAAATTTACCACTGGGGGTTTTTTAAGTGGAATTCATATTTTGAAATTTAAAACTTTGATATTTGATTCATGGTTGAATACTTCTTCCAAAAGGAAAAGGGCCACTAGAGTTACTACTGAGGCTACTCTTGGGGTAGTGTGAGGGGCTAAAAAATGATTTTCCTACAATTCATCTTAAGTTTCACCCTGTATATATATATATTGTTTTTTAATTTTTGGAATATGGCTATATTCTGTCTTCTTTATTTTATTGAGGTTATTCTAGTGCAGTCATAAATATTATTTTTTGAGGTCAAATTCTTAATTTTTTTATTTACAAAATTTATATCCATGAAAACTACAGTGAGTGATTCAAGGAATATTTCTAAGATTTTAACATTATATTTTCTCAACTATTTTAAATCTAGTATAAATTTCTTGAAAGTCTTATATCCATTGAGGAAAAAAAACCAGAGCCAAAAGTACACAATTGAGATGTATATGATAGACTCCCTATTATCTGTCCTAGATATTATTATTATTATTGATTTTTCCCAATTAACTTTTGTTAATTCCCTTTTATTTTTATTCAGACATTTACTTGTGTTGAATTCAACCCTACCCAAAGTTTTTTCATATCAATCCTTAAGAAGCTTTGAAGGTCTTGGTATATGAAAAATGTGTGTATGTTTTTTTCCTCTAATTTTAAGGTCATAATCTGATTCTATATATTAAGAATTACCATATTACATTTATGTATATTAAGGGGTGTCAGTTCTGGAAAATATGCACTTAACTTAAATGCAGATTTCAAACCAAATAACCACTTAAATTATGCAAGTAAGTCACTTATTTTAAAAATGGGTGTCAGTTCTGAGCTCATATCAGCACTCTTTGCACATTTTTTTTCACAACCACATTTTGGTCACAATATTTTTATGAAATTTTACACAAAGACCTCCCTCCCTACCCATAAATCCATGGCATGTAACCCTCACTGAAATTTTCAAAATTTATTGTCACATTTTTAAAATTATTCAGTTTTTCCTAATAAAAATAGCTGACTCATATTTTATCTTTATCAACAAAGTAAGCTCATTCCTTTTAATTTCTTGATTCATCACCCTTTTTCCAGCTGATGTTTCTATCTTTCACTGCATCTTGTGGTTTCTGAGATAACAAACTTAAGATTTTAGCCTTCTTATTTGCACTATTTCATATTTTTTTCCATGACATTGATACACACTTATAGCACATTCTTTATGCATTTTACTTGCTCCATATTCAATTTCCCTCAAATTTCAAATTTTCTCTTTCTCAATCTAATTTCTCCTACCTTTCTATCAAGGTAGGTTCGCTCTCCTTTTTTTTTAATGCCAACCTGATATCTCTTCCCTTATATAAATATTTAACACTCAAATATATATAGGACTCTTACCTAGATAATGGTGGACTTATTCAACTCCTCTTGTTGTCATTTTCACCATCATGTTTCAATTTTTTGTAAAAGATGAAAAAAAATTGAAATTAGAGTTAGTTTTAGCCAAATCTTATTTCCATTATCTAAATATTCTCCAGAAGCCTACCTTTTATTTCCATCAAATGGTTTCTAATTCAGTTGAGTGGTTGCTGAGGTATTTAGCTTTAAAGTTGAGCCTTTTTTTGCTCAATTTCACTATTCTTTGTTTTGATATTACATATTTGGAGAATAGGGCTTCTGAAATATTTATCTGATTATTATCTAGGCCTTCATCTTTCATTAATTTACCTGAACATTAGATTTGGACTAGTATTTTACACTTCTTCACTTATTTTCTCTACAACACTTGAATAAATCCTTTGTAAACTTTTTACAACTAGCTCTCACTACCTTCCATGAATTCATACTCCAATACATATATAATTCATATCTGGATAATGGTGGAATTTTCAACCCCTCTTTTTTTATTTTCATTATAACTTTTCAAATTTTTGTGCAATTTTGAAAAAAAAAGTTAAAATTAGGTTTTTGTTTATTCAAATATCATTGTCACCAGACAATCTACGCACAAGGTCAAGGGTGTTCCTGGAAAGTGAGATGGAGGGAGGAGTTTAGAAACTTCTTTGAATCACAGAGGAAATGTTCAAGGAAGTGATTCAAAGATGACTCAGAGGAAGAGCTACTGCTTCAAGATATGTTCAATAAGAATCTTAATATAATTTAAAGGTAATATTAATATTCCTAGGATCTCAAAAAGGATTGGAAAATCAATAATCAAAATTTAAGTTTTAGAAATGATTACTGAGAAAATAACGAAATGTAAAATAATAATGATTTAACCTGAAGCTTTACCACTATCAACCATATATACGTTTTATAATTTAATTCTAAAGAAATATCAAACCAAAATCCAACCCCTTTGATATCCATTACTCCTCCTCACATTGACCTCATACCCATCCATCATTCTGCACACCACAGACCTCCCAAAATACACCCGTTACACCTGGACCATCCTCACTAACATCCGTTATGGTAAGGTAAACTCTTACAGTCGCCTTGCTGTAAGCAGAATCCGGAGGAGATATGTGGATTTAGCTGAAAACCCCGTCCTTCCAATAAAAATAACAAAATGGGAATTCTAAATCACTAAGCTAAACAATCTACTTGGATCTGATTGATGAAAATAATGAAACTCTAAAATATTTAACGCTTATTGAGATTTAATGATTGTGGCTGTTGAGAAAAGAAATACTGATAACAACAATTAAGGTGTACCAGTGAAAGATCTGAAAAGATTGACTTTTATGTTTTTATAATAATTTGAATTTTTGTGAGACAGAAATAATCAAGTCCCAGCGATGAAGACCTTTCTAAAGATACCCTGTTTGAAGTGTGATTTAAATTGTTGAATTGTATTTCTAAAATATTATGTAAAAATAATAAATGTTATAAGGGTATTATAACTTATTTAATTTGTTTAGTAATAAAAAATGAGACCGTGGTGGTTAAAGATTAAGCTGTATGTTCTATCCCCCCTCTCAATTTTGAGTTTGAGAGGCGCTTAAGTATTCCTAGTCACGTGCCTAAGTTTTCCCCTCCAGAGCTCTCTCAGAGTCAATCCGGAGTCCGTCCGGACTCAATTAGAACCTTTAAAACTATAATAAAAAATCTAGAAAAATTACACATGATAGAGCTACTTCCCTTTTATATTTCAAACTAATTTTCGTAGTCTGCGCAGCTCTAATTACCCCGTGAAAATTCATCAAAGTTAAGTAATTTTCTGAAAACGTAAATATTTCTATAAAACTTTAAAATTCATTTAAAAAAATATAAGAAAAATAGTAAAAATTCTGGAAAAATTTCCCAAGGTTCTTGAGTGACTCGACTTGATACTAATAACCTTTTCAGACCGTAAAAATAAGTTTTCTCTGTAAAATAAATTGTTTTTGTGTAGGCATTTGCTCATGACCAATTTCTTCATATTTAAAACTCAAATAAATTAAATAAAACCCTTTTTTATAAAAATAATAACACCAATCTTGCATGCCATAATAACTCCATTTACGTACTTAGGTGCCATACTAAACTTTAGGCTACCACATCCTCCCTCCAATTGAGAATGTCCCCATTCTTAAAACTTTGCATAAGTGGTTGAGCAATTCCAAAAGAATTATCTTTTCTAATAAAATAATTTGAAAAATTTGTTTTAGCTGGTCTTCTTTTAATTCTTTATAATAAAAATGTTCTTTCTTCTTCTCTGGCTTGATATAACATAAAATAATATAAATCTTGTGATGATTCCACTACGAGAGAAAGGTTTGAATCCCTTCAGACTCCCATTAACCAGTCTTCCTTCTTGTCACAGAATTGAGAGAGTGGATCTTCCTATGAGCTGAATACTCCTGATTCCAACCTCATAGGGCCCCCCACTGAGCCGAATTCTATGATTCCAATCTCGCCATAAGGTCCTCCAAGCTTCACACCAAAAATGGCCTAACACAGAGGCACTAAAAAAATCATTTTCTAAAATCCAACTACTATCCTAACTTCTGATTCCTTCAACACAATTTTAAAACTTTGCTATGCAGCAAACCCATAAAATACTTTTGCCAGGCTTCCAATAATAATTTCAACTTTAGACCATGTTAAAGCGCCACAAATTTCACCTAATTAACCATTATGCTTTCCTTAGCATCATCACCACCTAAAATTTTAACCTCCTAAAGCTTATCAGCACCCAATTCCAGAAATAATTGAATAACAAGTTTAGAGTCTTAGTGGACAGTGATAAATTAAAAGATTGAATTGAGTTATCCAAACAAGATTGACTTTCCAATTTAAAGTCTTGGTAGACCAAACATATAATCGATTGCCAGTTTATGGTCTTGGTGGACCAAAGATCGTTTAGGTGCATAAATAACTTGATATATTCCTAAGTAAGGCCTAGGCTTGACCAAAGATTGAATAAATTTGATAATCCAGTTTAATGTCATAGTGGACCAAACATTTGATCGACAAGTAATCCAGTATAAGGCCATAGTGGTCCAATGAATGTTGAATTATCCTGCAGATATTAATTTTCCAGTTTAAAGTCATAGTGGACTAAAAAATGAATGAACTACCAGTTTAAAGTCATGGTGGACCAAACATTTAATCGATAAGAAATCCAGTTTAAGGTCATGGTGGACCCAACAGCTTGATAACAGTCCAGTTTAAGGTCTTGGTGGACCTAACATTTGATGACACTCCAGTTTAAGGTCTTGGTGGACCTAACAAATCCAATAAAAAAAATTTTAATGATAGTCTTGAAAATTAGCCAGTTTAAAGTCTTGGAGGACTAACAGCTCCAAAATTCGTATAAAAAAACCTTAAAGAATGTCTTGAACATTAGCCAGTTTAAAGTCTTGGAGGACTAACAGATCCAAAATTCATATAAAAAAACTTAAAGAACGTCTTGAACATTAGCCAGTTTAAAGTCTTGGAGGACTAACAGATCCAAAATTCATATAAAAAAACTTAAAGAACGTCTTGAACATTAGCCAGTTTAAAGTCTTGGAGGACTAACAGATATCTTGAAGTAAAATTCCATAAGTATTGAGTTCCCCTAGACCCTGTTTCCTGTCTAAACTATATGAATAAACTAAAAATAATAGTGACTGAAAAATAAAACTAAGAAATATAATAATTTTTATTTAATTAATTAATTTTTTAATTTTTTTATTTTATTTTTATTTTATTTTATTTTATTTTATTTTATTTTTATTTATCTATTATATTTTTTTATTTTTTATTTTTATTTTTATTTTTATTTTATTTATTTTATTTTATTTATTTTTAATTTTAATTTTGTTTTTTGTTTTTTTTTAATTTAAAATAAATGATTTTAGAAAAGATAGTTTTGAAATAAAAGTTAAATTTTAATTTTTAAAGAAAGATAAATGAATGTGAAAAGAAAGATAAAAAAAGTAATAAAAAAATTTTTTTAAAATTAAATTTTAAAAGATGCCCCCCGGCCATTTGATGAGCCGTACCCTCGACATCATACCCACATCCAAGTGCAACTTGATTTGGTTACACAATTTTGAGAAATTGAAAAGAAAATAAAATAAATGAAAGTTTTTAGAAGATAATTTTTATAATGATGATCACTGGGTGGGCTCCCTCCAATTTATAAAAATGATTAGAGACCACCAGTGAGCATCACCTTTACAATAATTCATAATATATATTAAAGAAAAGAAATCACAATCTAACATAAAAAAATCAAAAACAAAATAAAATAAAAGAATCTTGAATCCGGCGTTGAGAGCGGTGTCTGTTGATTCTTTCCAGTTTATAGTCTTAGTGGACTTCCTATAATTAAAAGACAAAGCCAGGATTCAACTAGAAACAGGGAAAATTTTGAAAACGAACATTATGGGGTAATTGTGTATAGAGCAGCCAGCCCATCAATTACCCCCACACTTGCCAATATTAAATTAAGAAGGTTCCCCTGTGAACACTTCTTCCAATAAATTTTTAAAATTTTCCAACACTATCTTCACCCATATTTTAAGAATTTTAAATTTCCGAAATTTCAAAGAAGATTTTCTTGCATTTTGTTAAGTTTCATCAAAGTTTCGTCGCACATAGGCAGTGTAACGACAGTAAAGTATTTTGATAAAAAGAAGATAGTTTACCCTCGTTGCAGAGGTATCCATAAAATTTCGTCGATATCATAGTTTATCCTCATCGCGGAGGAATCCATATAATTTCATAAATGTCATAGTTTATCCTCATTGCGGAGGATCCATAAAATTTAAGAAATTTCATAGTTTATCCTCATTGCAGAGGAAGACTTCGGCACTCCTGGTGCCTCTAGGATAGAACCGTTTCATTTGATCGGCCGCTACCCTCTTCTTCAATACTACTCCATCCAACTCTTCTAGCACATATGAACCGCCGGAAACTTGCTCCTTGATTTTATACGGTCCATTCCACCTATCTGCAAACATCTTTCCCCATTGACTCTCTAGACTTCTATTATACACCAGGACCATATCCCCTGGGCCCAAAGGTTTCCTTAATCGATGTGCCAACCGCTCATCCCAATATCTGACTGATTGATTTCGGATCTTCATCATCCGCGAATATGCCTTTTCTAAATATTCTTCTTTCTTTTCTAGCTGCATCATTCTTGCACACAATAATTCTTCAGTAGTTTTGACCCTGTCCCAGTCAACTCCAAGATATGATTCAGCTTCTAAATCAACCGGTAAAACTGCTTTCTGTCCAAAAACAAGTTCATAAGGTGAAAATCCGGTCGTCCTTTTGGCAGTGATTCAATCAGCAAATAAAACTAAAGGTAAATAGTGCCTCCACTTTTCGGCACTTGTCCCACACATTTTAACTAAAGCATCCTTAATAACTTGATGCCTTCTTTCAACCATGCCTTCAGCTTCAGGATAATATGGGGTTGCTACCCTAACCTTTGATCCAACTTTCAATAAGGCCTCTTTAAGCTCTGTCCCAAATTCAGGACCTCCATCTACCGTCACCAACTTCATCACCCCATACCTATATACCCAATTATTCAAAAAAAATTCTGCCACATTTTTGGCAGTTAAATTAATAAGAGGCGCTGCCTCTACCCAACCAGATAAATCATCTCTGGCCACAATTAAATATTTATACCGTCCCTCTTTTATATGAATGGCATCTAAACTAACTCTCCCAAAGAGCGTATATTCACCGGTCGTGCTTCCAGGTTCTTTTGGCCTTAAATAACTTCGTCTTTGACATTCTTCGCATGACTGAACCCACTGTTTAACAGCCATCTTCATGCCAGGCCAACAAAATTGATCAGAAATTCTTCTAAATGTTTCTCCAACACCTCTATGCCCGAGATCTTCATGCAGTGATTTCAAAACTAATTCTTGCCCCTTCTCTTGAGTTATAACTACTTGAGGATTTGGATACCTTCTCCTCATTAAACGTCGACCAGATAGGTAAAACGTAGATGACTTCCTCTTGATAGCCACCCATTCATCGTCTTCACAATCTTCTGGCCTCTCTAAAGTCAACAAATATTTGACTAACAAAAAATAAAAACCAGTCTGACCCCAGACTTCATCTTGAAAATCAATTAATATAACATCAATAGGGACTTCTCTATCACCAATATCACCTGCACATGAATGAGCCAATAATCGTTGACCCCTAAATAAATTTTTAATCGAGCTATGTCGACGTTTTTCTTCTGAACCTTTGGATCCTTCGTAAACCGTATTTGAAAATACCTCTTTCTCTTTATCCACCCTTTTATTTAAATTCTCTAATTCTCCAACATATACACCATTCCTTAACTTACTACTATCCCACACTACCAATCCATCTTCCTCTACATACACCACATCTTCTTCTACCTCCTTTCTACTGAATTTATCTACACCTTTTCCAACACCTTTATTAACATAAAAACTATTTTCCAGTTTATCCTCTTGGTGGAGGTCATCATCACCATAATCTAAACACAATAATCCTGCCAGTTTAACCTCATGGGGGAGGTATGGAAAGTCTTCAGCTCCTTTAGTTCTGGCTTTGATAATAGGTATATCTTCATTGAACTCTTCTGAGTCTGAATCTTCTTCAGTGGGTGGTCTCCTTGATAAACCATCTGGCATAGTAAAAGTATTGCCAGGCTTATGAACTAAATCAAATGAAAAATGTTGAATAAAAGCTACCCATCTTGTCATGGGTGCATTCGGTAAACTTGGGGAATGAATCATCTGGATTAACGATTTCGCATCCACTTGCAACTCAAAATGTTGCCCCCACAAAATATGCTGAAATTTCTTCATTATTTTCGCCACACCACATAATTCCAATTTTGGTTGAGAATATCTTGATTTGACCTCAGTAAATACTACAGATTCATACCTAACTGGCCTGATGTAACCAGCTTTATCCATCTGAGACAAAACCACCCCAGCTGCAACCTGACTTGAATCAACTGCTAAATAAATTCTGCCAGCATCTTTTCCATAATCCAACTTGTGCAGGACTAAATCCTTCCCCACAACCTCCTTCAACTTCACAAATGCCTTCTAACACTCTTCATCCCACTCCCAGTCTGCATCCTTTCTCGTTAACCGTCTCAATGGAGCTGCCAATGAAGAAAAGTCCTTAATAAACATTCTAACATATACACAAACACCTAAAAACCCTCTAACTTCGGTCGTATTCTTAGGTCTTGGCCAGGACTGAATTTTGTTAACTTTCTTCTTGGACATAATCCTACCCTCTCTACATACCAAATGGCCTAATATTTCTAAGGCTGGAACACAACATGAAAATTTTGAAACTGAAATAGTTAAACCAGCCTCTTTAATTCGAAACAAGATTCTTTCTAATGTAATTGCAAACTCCCAAATGAATTTGCGTATCCCGGGATTCTCTTCCAACACCTGGTTATCATAGTTGGTTGTTGGTCCCTTAATTCCTCCATCATCTATAAAGATTCCAGAATATTGTGGAATTTTGTCTTGAAGGATCCAAGCCATCTGAGCTTGATAAACTGCAACCGAATTTTTTGCTCCTTGAGGTAATCTTGTTAACTGTAAACGTCCAAGTGGTGTATCGAATTTAGTGAGAGGTCTTGAGTCCGGATGTAACTCTCTCTCATCATATCCACCCATAATATCTCCCAAACCATAACACACTCTCCCTGCAAAAGCTTCAACAAACTCCTCAGCACTAGGTGGTATCCCAGCATCCTTTATTGTAACCCTATTTAATTCCCTAAGATCATGAACAACTCTAAGCTTGCCATTCGGTTTCTTGATACAAAATACCGGACTAGAATAACTTGACGTTGATTGCTCATACAGTCCAGTGCGTATCCGTTCTCTGACAACTTCAATATAAGCTTCTTTTAATGCAGCCGGAATAGGAATCGGTTTCTGCTGCCACGGTTCATGACATACCACAGGAATCTTGTAAGGCTCCCCATAGGAATGCTTCAACACACCCCTCTCCTCTTCTACAAAAGCAATGGCCTTCTCTCTCTTGACCATCACATCCAACAACAACTTCTTCTCTTCTCCAGACAACCAACCATCAGGTCCAAAATTAACAACACCCAGTCTCTCAAAAGTGATTCTTGACGTCTCAGAAAATTCAGGCGGATTCTTTACCAAGGGACTTTCATAAGGATCTCTTGATAACCTTGGTCTTCTCAAGGGTGGATTTAATTCGGCAGGTAGCGGTTCATTAATAGGTCGAACTTTATTTGCTACCTTCTTATATTTGGCTGCGTCCACATCTAAATGAACTTGAGGTAAAACATTTACTTTTGTATTGCCATTACATATTTCATCAAATGAATCTTCTTCATCGCCAGAATTGGTATAAGAAAAATTAGAAAAATATTTTATTTCATTTTTAAATTTTACCCTTTTCTCCTTTCCCTCGTCTAATTTATAAACAGATTTTCCAACACCTTTGCTTCCCTTATCCAACAGTAAATCACCTGTAAAGAAAGTTGGAAGTTTAACCTCTTGCTGGAGGACCGGAAATGAATTTTCACAAAAATTATTTTTTTGAGTTTTAATTATACTGAGATTTTTTATTGGATTTTGATAAGATTTTTTCAGTTTACCCTCTTGCTGGAGATCCAAAATAGAAGGAGATAATCGCAGTTTAACCTCTTGCTGGAGGTCCATAATAGCATTTTCACATAAATTATTTTTTTGTGTTTTAATTATACCGAGATTTTTAATTGTATTTTGATAAGATTTTCGCAGTTTACCCTCTTGCTGGAGGTCCAAAATAGAAGGAGATACTTGCAGTTTAACCTCTTGCTGGAGGCCCAGAAACATACCTTTCCAATTTTTATCCAACCTAATTTGGCCCATTTTGCCTTTTTCACCGTTTTTAAATTTTATAGAAAAACATGGTAAATCCAATAAACATATAGAAAAGTCCATAACGTATTTGCACTCCAAAGTAATATTAACAGAAAATAATTGAGAATCCACTTGAATTATCTCCAAGTGAGCTGACCTATTGCAATCCAGGATCTCATCCTGAGGAGAGATTACAACATTAGAGTGATCAGCCCCTGCTACCCCAAAAAATGAGGGCATTCATCCCTTTCCAACAAACATAATTCACCAGAAGCTGTCCTTTTTATATGCCGCTTCTTGGTGCAAACACAACACTGGCACAGAGTAGTAAACCCTGGCCGTGTTTCCCAACCTTCATCTCCAGGAGGCGCTAACCGCATATGTAACCTCCGCATATCTTCACCAGTGATCTCCAAACTAATCCCCATTCCAGCTTGATACCCTATCCTGGCCTCAAAATCCATCAAAAAAGGACCCCCAAGAACAGTTTTGACTGCTCCTCTGGCCACATAAAAGTGAACCTTACCAACAGATCCACCAATGCCTAACCTGACATGCTCAGCTGTACCCATCAGCTCTGTTGCATGCCCTCTAATACCTCTGAGGTTTCACCCAGTTCCACTTTTAATTGGCAAGCCTATACTCGTCGCTTGCTCCAATGAAATTAAATTAATTTGAGACCCTGAATCGACCAAGGCCTTTACTTCTTTACCATTAAGAGTTACCACCAGGTAACCCAGGGGAGCGGAAAAATGTGTATCTACATCTTCCCCAAACTTTTCAGCATTTTCACAAATATATTCCACCTCTCCAGTGGAAACCCGACGCCTTGTCAAATGCTTCTTTTGCTTTTCAGCAAGTGCCGGACTAATCGTAAATAAATCCCCCAAAGATAAGGGAATCTGAAGTTGATTCACCCTATTCAAAACTGCGTCCATCGCATTAGCTTGACCAGAAACTACTGGCCGCTCATACTGGACCTTTGATTTAACAACCTTGGCCCTGGGTACCTCTTGAGGTCCAACAGAGCCATCTTCACCCCCCATTATAAAATCTTCACTTTCTATAACCCTAACTCCGTCACCAGCTTCTTGCACTAATCCTGATCCATCGCTAGTCCTTCTTACTCCCTCCATTGGGATGGGGCCGCTAAAACTTGGTCTGGGTAGAGACGCCAACAGTACGTCCTCCTCAGAATCCGAATCATCCTCTGGCATAGGCTCACCATTTAAATCAAACTTGCCATAACTAGGGGGCCCCATATCAGCAATCCCCTTCTGCATTTTATATAATTTGTCCTTAGAGTAAGGGTTCAATTTGTTGGCGGCAGTTTGAGAACTAGAATTCATGTCCTTAGAGTAAGGGTTCACTTTTTTATTGGCCTTGCCAGGATTAGCCCTCAATTGGCTCTGAATGCTACTTTTTGCCTTAGTAGCAGCTGCTCTTCTAGCAGCATTAACATCGTATTCGCCAGCCATACAGCTACCCTCCACCTGGGCAACCGTCGCCAGCTCTAAACCACCAAAAGAAGTAGAAAATGTGGCTTTACTGACCTCTTTCTCCTTGCCCTTGTCAGCTTTACCACCATTACCATTTCCATTTTTTCCACTCTTGGAATTAACATCTTCATCCGTCACCTCTTCAAATCTGGCTCTCCTTTCAGCCGTTAAACTTCTTCTGACCAAATCAGAAGGAGACTGTCCATCACTGGGCTTGATGAACGAACCATCAGGAAATTTATAAACTTTACCATCAAATAAAACTCGCCCAGCATCCATATCCTTATCAAGAGCAAAACAAACTGTTGCTCTGTGCCCCCTCCTATTACAATAGGAGCACACCTTTGGCTCATCGTAGCCACCTCTATAACTACTACCACCATTCCCACCATTTCTCCCATTGCCTGGGAAGCGGTTACCATTATTATTGCCATTATAATTTCGACGTTCATAACCTCTGGACTGATAAGAAGTTGACGTCGACGAAGAAGCAATTGGGGCCTTGTTAGCCTTCTGGGTTTCTTGAACAAATATTTTAAATTGTTTCGTTAAATCGGGCAGGTGATCGACCATCTTATTATCTACATTGCCCTCAACTTTAGCAGCAGGTAATCCCATTTGTGCCTTCTTGGCCTCCTGGGCTTTGACCATAATATCGTTGTTTTCGGCCAAAACTTTGCTAACCTTGCTAACATATTGAGTGCATGACTCTTGAAATTTATCCAACGCCAATAACTTTAGATGGGCTTGAATGTTGTCCTTGATAACCTCCAGAGCCGGCAGTTTCTGCTCACCATTAGGCAGTTCCTTCATCAAATCTTTTCTTGAAAGATCCTTCAAGATGTCCATACGAATATCCCTGCTGCATGCTGTCCAGAACAAATCTTTTACTTGGTTCTCATGCACTAACTCGTCCACCAGAATAAGATATTCAACTACTTCATCAAACTGAACACACAGCTTTTTGAAGTCTGCCATAGAAGAAACACCACCTTTTGCTTGCCAGTCTCCAACAATTTTATTGAGGTCCATCATAGTAAACCTAACACCCTATCTATCAACCATAGCTTTAGAAAGCTTAACCCAATCCTTGTCCTTGAATGCCTGCATAGCAATAACATCTTTTTCCACCTCCCTATCAGAAATAAAAAATCTAACTTGCTTCACCATGTCCACATGAGAAGCACCATCAACAGCAGCAGCAGCTTCATACCTGCTAATGAACCATTTAACCTCCTCCCCATCAAACTTTGGGCCATCCCAAGAAACAATTCTAACTGAGGGAGTAAGAGGGTTAGAAGATCCAGAAGCAACAGCAGAAGAAGACATCCCAATAAGTAATGAAAAGCGTTAACAATTGATAAAATAACAAGCCTCTTGCAGGCCAATAACAAAAATCCAATTAGAGTTCCAGAAAATAAGCCTCTTGCAGGCTAATAATGTTCTTTTAAAGAAAGCTAGAGAAATCAGACCCCACGTTGGGCGCCAACTATGGTAAGGTAAACTCTTACAGTTGCCTTGCTGTAAGCAGAATCCGGAGGAGATATGTGGATTTAGCTGAAAACCCTGTCCTTCCAATAAAAATAACAAAATGGGAATTCTAAATCACTAAGCTAACCAATCTACTTGGATCTGATTGATGAAAATAATGAAACTCTAAAATATTTAACACATATTGAGATTTAATGATTGTGGCTGTTGAGAAAAGAAATACTGATAACAACAATTAAGATGTACCAGTGAAAGATCTGAAAAGATTGACTTTTATGTTTTTATAATAATTTGAATTTTTATGAGACAGCAATAATCAAGTCCCAGCGATGAAGACCTTTCTAAAGATACCCTGTTTGAAGTGTGATTTAAATTGTTGAATTGTATTTCTAAAATGTTATGTAAAAATAATAAATGTTATAAGGGTATTATAACTTATTTAATTTGTTGAGTAATAAAAAATGAGACCGTGGTGGTTAAAGATTAAGCTGTATGTTCTATCCCCCCTCTCAATTTTGAGTTTGAGAGGCGCTTAAGTATTCCTAGTCACGTGCCTAAGTTTTCCCCTCCAGAGCTCTCTCAGAGTCAATCCGGAGCCCGTACGGAGTCCATACAGAGTAGAAGCGGAGTCCGTATGGAGTCCAAATGGAGTCAAAGCGGAGTCCGTATGGAGTCCAAACGGAGTCAAAGCGGAGTCCGTCCGGACTCAATTAGAACCTTTAAAACTATAATAAAAAATCTGTAAAAATTACACATGATAGAGCTACTTCCCCTTTATATTACAAACTAATTTTCGTAGTCTGCGCAGCTCTAATGACCCCGTGAAAATTCATCAAAGTTAAGTAATTTTCTGAAAACGTAAATATTTCTATAAAACTTTAAAATTCATTTAAAAAAATATAAGAAAAATAGTAAAAATTCTGGAAAAATTTCCCAAGGTTCTTGAGTGACTCGACTTGATACTAATAAACTTTTCAGACTGTAAAAATAAGTTTTATCCGTAAAATAAATTGTTTTTGTGTAGGCATTCGCTCGTGACCAATTTCTTCATATTTAAAACTCAAATAAATTAAATAAAACCCTTTTTTATAAAAATAATAACACCAATCTTGCATGCCGTAATAACTCCATTTACGTACTTAGGTGCCATACTAAACTTTAGGTTACCACACCGTTAACCCTTTAATCCTTCACTAACCATCCTGTCCATGCTCACTACCCCTGTTAATAACCCACAGATACTTAATAAACCTTTTAGTGGAATGTTACATTAACTATTGCACTGTGCGTTGCTTATCAAAGAAAGACTGAACACACTATTGAGAGATTGACTAATTTAGATTTAAAGTTTAGATTAGCGCATTTGAATAGTGAGTACACAAAGGAAAGTCACAGTTGCTATGTAGAATCATTTTCTGTGCTTCGAGTATGGATTTAGACCTATTTATTATTGATTTAATGAGCTGCTTTTGCCTTGAGTGTCACATGGCGTGTGACTGATGCCCGGGTATAAAACGAGAGCTCCGTTGAGCGAGAGAAATATTCTTCCCACACTACTTTCTCTGACTCCTTCATTTATTAATTATTATTTTTTCTTGTATTATGTTGAACTGCCCTACTCCAAATCCCACACCTCCACACCCCAAAGCGGATGGTGGAATTGTTACACGGCAATATTCCCAAGCATGCACGGCCTTCAAATTGATGGAGTATTTTTGCATTGAAAGCACGTCCAAACAAGGTCCTCGCCAGAAATGTGAGTTTTGCCGCTGGAGACGGGTGACGTTGTGGTCTTCCAACATTGGCAGGGGCCTTTGTTGTGTGATTTCGCGCTGTTTGTGCATGTCTTAATTGACATCTGTTAAGGAATTTGGTATTTTTCTGGTTTTATTCCGTGGATATTGGGTCTGCGGGTATGTGGGTACTATCAGTGGATAGCCCTGGTTTTTCTCTATATTTTATGTCTTGTAGACATTTTTCATATTCTGAGTTTTAAGGGGTCATTTCCTCATTTTTCATTTATAAAAGATTGCTGTTTAATTTTGTTTTTCTTGTTTTACGGGCTAACATTAAGTCTTAGGGTTAAGTGCTTAGTACCATTTGATAGAGCTAATTTTTCTCTATATTTCATGTCTCAATGTTGTTATAGTGAAATTCCGTGTTTTAAAGGTTTTAGTAGTTGTAGCTAATTTTTCTAAGTAGATTAGTGGTTTTTATTGGTTTTCTGGCTTCAGGGAGGCCGGGCCGCTTCAGGCGGCACCTCTGACGTCGGGCGGCCCGCCTGCCTCTGTTTTAGGAGGTTGGGGAGCGCTCCAGGAGGGTTTTTTATGCAATCTGGCAGGTACAGGCGCCAGATTGGTGGGTGCACATGGGCTCTTAGTTAGTGGTCTGTGTGTACATAGTGAAGAAGACAGTTTGGGGCAACCTTAATCATCATACAACCATCCAGAGGTGATCTCATTGTTCCTCACTCAGTTTTCACTGTTTTCTGGCCACAATTGTCTGTGTTTGTTGCAAGTGAGTTCTTCATTTAACTTAACTTTGGCAACTGTTTTCTCTGTTATAGTCTTGCAAGCTATAGCAAGTATTATTGCTGTCTCTGGTGTGGGTTTGCAGCCTACATCAAGTATCTTTGCTGTCTCTGGTGTGGACATTGTTCTACATTTCAGTTCTTTGGTCTGGTAGTCTATCTGGGGCTACTTTCTTGGCTCATCAAGCAGTCAAGTGTGTTGAAAAGGGGCTTTAGCAAAACAGGAACCAACTTACTTTAGCAAGTAAATCTCACTCTATTTTTCTAAAGGGACAGGGGATTTTCTCTCTGGTTTTTCTCCAACTCCCTTGGTCAAGGCCTATAGCTAGTACCATAGGATTGTCTACATTTCTGGCGCCCAACGTGGGGTGAACTTGCTAGTTCTTTGGAATCTCTGTTTTCTTTGGTTGGCTCTTTTTGGTGTTTTGGTCAGGAGGAATGGCTTCTGGTTCTGCTATTCCTGTGGTGACTGTCAGTGGGGGGGATGGTCCTCCTTCTGTGATGGTTAGGGAGTGTGTGAGGATTAAAACTTGAGATGGTACCAAGTTTAATGGGGAGGATGTCAAGTGGTTTCTAGAGAAGTATGAAACTGCTGCTGGAGTGGATGGTGCTTCCTACCTGGACATGGTGAAGCAGATTATCTTCTTCATTGGTGATAGGTCAGTGGAGAAGGAGATTGTGGCCATGTCTGGCTACAAGAAGCAAGGTTGGAAATTGTTGTGTAGGGAAATGGTGGATAGATGGGGTGTCAGGTTCACTATGGTGGATCTGAACAAGGTTGTCAGTGAATGGCAATCTTATGGTGATGTTGGTAACTTACATAGTTACAGGAAGTTTCTGCTACAGTTTGATCCTGTGGTGGAATATTTGGTGGAAGTGGAGGAGCTGGCACATGAAAATTCTGCCAAGGATGTTTTTTGGTCTGCCCTGGCTAGAGATGTCAGGATGGATGTGTTGAAGGAGTTGTCAAGAAAGGAATTGATGAAAACTCTTTCTAATGGGGATCAGAAGTTGCCTGCCTTGGATAAGTTGAAGGAGGCTGTTGAGGCCCATTTGAAGTTATTGGCTGTGGACACCTATCAGGAGGGGTGTGCCAAGTATGTCAGCAAAGTCAGTGAGGCTTTGGCTGAAGAGGAAGTTAGGGAGAAGAACGAGGAGAAGAATTTGGTGCAGGTTCCCAAACAGGAGAGGGACCCAATGATGGAGCAGCTGGCTGATCTGACAAAACAGCTGCACATTTTTGTCCAGGAGGCCAAGAAGGTTAATAAGGCACCTTCTCAGCCAAGAGAGTTTGAAAGGAGGGCTGGTAGGAGTGATCCTTGGGTTTGCTCTTATTGCAGTAGGAGGGGGCACAGGTCCAATGATTGTTGGGCATTGAACAGAGATGTGTCTGAAGGAAAAGTGGAGTTTGATGGCAGGGTTTTTAAGTTCCCTGACGGTTCTTTTGTGAAGCCCATTGAGGGGCTGGCTCCTGTTGATTTGGTCAGGAGAAGAGGTGGTCTCAATCAAAGGAGGCCAAGGTTTGAGGAGATTCCTGATCAGGGGAAGTCTTCTGTTAAGGTAGATGAGGACGTCAAGGGAAAGGGGAAGGAGGTCAATAAGGTCTCTTTTTCTACTTCTTTTGGTGGTTTGGAGTTGTATTCTTGTGGTGGACAGTCAAGTGGTGAATGCTTGGCTGGTGTTTATGATGTGGAAGCAGGAAAGTTGGGTAGGCCTAAGAGCAGTTCTCAGGCACAACCAAAGCCAAATGCTTCAAAGGGTGATCCTAAGCTGAGTGAAGCTAGGAAGAGGTACAGCAAAGAGGAGCTGTACAAGGTTCAGAAGGGTATGGCTGACATGGGCCCCCCTAGTTTTGGTGCATTGGACCTGAATGGTGAGCCAATGCCAATGGAGGTGGATTCTGATTCTGAGGAGGATGTCCCTTTGGCTTCATTTCCAAAGCCTGTTGGAGTCAGAGGTTCTGGTGAGGGATCTGGTTTGGTTCCTGTTAATGGTAAATCTGTTGGTGGTGCTGGTCCTCAATAAGCTTCTAGGACTAAGGTGGTGAAGCAAAGAGCTCACTTTGAGAGGCCAGTAGTATCTGGTCAAGTTAATGTTATGGACTCTGTCCTGGAAAGGATAAACCAGGGTCAGGTTTCCCTATCTTATGGGGAATTATATGCTATCAGTCCAGGGTTGGCTGATAGGCAGAACAAGTTATTGACCAGGAGAAGGGTTTCTTCTGGTGAGGTAGAATACATTTGTGATTCTGCTGAAAAGTTTGGTGAGGGGTTGGAAACTCATTTTTCCGCTCCTCTGGGATATGTCAATGTCACTCTGAACGGCAGGGAGGCAAGGGCATTGGTGGATTGAGGTTCTCAGATAAACCTGATTTCTTTGTTTGAGGCAACTCATATGGGCCTCCCCATCAAAACTGGTATTGGTGGGAATTTGAGAGGGATCGGTGGCCATGTCACTGAATTGGTTGGAACTTCAGAGTTCGTGAGGTTAGATGTTGGAGGAGCCTCAGGGAAGGTTCATTTTTACATTGCTAAAGGTAATGTAAAAGCAGTTTTGGGCGGGCCATTCTTGATGGATTTTCAAGCAAGAATTGGTTATCAATTTGATTTGGGAATCAGTTTGGAGTTGACTGGTGAAGACGAAAGGAGGCTTCACATGAGGTTATCATCCCCGGGAGAGGATGGTTGGCAGACTAGGCCTGGTTTATCTTCAATGTGCCAGTGCATGGACTGCTGCAGGAGAAGGAAGGAAGTGGGTGCTGCCTCTGGTTTTTTGGAGTGCGGCTCAGGCTCTATTGAGAGTCTGTCTTTTTTAGAGTAATGAGGGCTGATCACCCTAGTGCTACAACCTTTCCCCGAGATGAGGAAATCCCAGGTTGTAGTAGGTCAGCTCCCTTGGAGATATACCAAGTGGATTTTCAACTTTCTCTTTTTAATGTTTCTCTTCTCTGCAAGTATTCATCAAGTTTTTTATCAAGTCTCTGTTCTCTCTCAAGATTCTTAATTATTTTTAATTCAAGTTTAAAGAAGAAGATTGGTTATATATCTTTATTGAAAGATATGCGGAAAAGCTTTGGGGTGGTGAGACTGGGGTCTAAAAGTAAGTCCTCCCAATTGTGCACCACTAGGGTTTTTTCTACACCTTTCAAAAACATTACCTGGGCCACACCTGTGAGCATTGGGGAAACCCCTGGTTATTTTTGTAGGACAGAAGATAACTCAAGAAAAGAAGATAAAAATTTCAAGATAATTCAAGAAAATCAAGAAAAAAATCTGAAGATAATGAAGAAAGAAGATGCAAAATATTTTTGTGAAGATCGTCAAGATCAATTTTTGGACCTCCAGCATGAGGTTAAACTGCAGAAAATGTTGAAGAAAGAAGATCATCAAGATCAATTTTTGGACCTCCAGCATGAGGATAAACTGCACAATTTTAGAAGATGTGATTCAGAAGATGAATCAAGATTTGAAGATTTGGAAGTTGGAAGTGAGGATGAAGATGTGGAATTGCAGAAAAGTTTTGGAGTGGTGAGATTGGGGTCTAAAAGTAAGTCCTCCCAATTGTGCACCGCTAGGGTTTCTTCTACACCTTTCAAAAACATTACCTTGGCCACACATGTGAGCAATGGGGAAAACCTTGGTTTTTGTTCCAGGTCTGGTGGTGAAGATTTCCTGAAGATCCCTCAAGTTGAAGGTGGGGTGGCAAAGTATAAGAAGGTAGCGCAGAAGATTAGGCCTGTCAATGAGCCTATGCCTGTGGGTTTGAATCCGCCTTTGAAGAGACCTCCTTTGTCAAGAGATCCGTACTGTACTCCTTTGGTGAAGAATCCTCCAGAATTTGTAGAGACGGCAAGGGTGACCGTAGAAAGATTGAAAGTTGCTAATTTTGGTCCTGATGGGTGGTTGTCTGAGGAAGAAAAGAAGTTGTTGTTGCACATTATTGTGCTAAGGGAAAAAGCGGTGGCATTTGTTGAGGAGGAAAGGGGTGTTCTGAAGCACTCTTATGGGGAACCTTACTTGATTCCTGTTGTTTGTCATGAACCTTGGAAAATCAAACCTATTCCGATTCCAGCCGCTATCAGAGAGGATTTTGTGGAGATTATTAGGGAAAGAGTCAGGACTGGGTTATATGAACAATCAACATCCAGTTACTCAAGTCCGGTGTTCTGTGTAAAGAAGCAGAATGGAAAGTTGAGGGTGGTTCATGATCTTAGAGCCTTGAATAGAGTCACTATCAAGGACGCTGGTATGCCGCCAAGTGCAGAGGATTTTGTTGAAGCTTTTGCTGGAAGGGTGTGTTATGGTTTGGGTGATATTATGGGTGGTTATGATGAGAGGGAACTCGATATGGATTCAAGGCCTCTCACAACTTTTGAGACTACTTTGGGAAGATTTCAGCTCACTAAGTTGCCTCAAGGAGCAACTAATTCAGTGGCAGTTTATCAAGCACAGATGGCTTGGATTTTTCAGGATGAGGTTCCTAATCATGCTGGTATTTTTATTGATGATGGTGGAATTAAAGGACCATCCACTGATCATGGTAATGAGGTGTTATCGGAGAACCCTGGAATAAGGAGGTTTGTGTGGGAATATGCAATAACTCTAGAGAGAGTGTTGTTCCGGATTGAAGAGGCTGGTTTGACCATTTCAGGGTCAAAATTCTGTTGTTGTGTTCCTGCTTTGGAAATTCTGGGTCATGTGGTGTGTAAAGAGGGAAGGATTATGGCGAAGAAGAAGATTAATAAAATTCAGGCATGGCCAAGGCCTAAAAATACTACTGAAGTCAGAGGATTTTTGGGTGTATGTGTATATGTCAGGATTTTCATTAAGGATTTTTCTTTGTTGGCTTCACCTTTAAGAAGGTTGACCAGAAAAGATGCAGATTGGGAATGGACTGAAGAGTGTGAAGAGGCTTTTCAGAAGCTGAAAAAGGTTTTTGGTGAAGATATAATTCTTCACAAGTTGGATTATGGTGTTGGTGCTGGAAAGATTTATCTGGCAGTGGACTCAAGTTATATTGCTGCTGGTGCTGTGTTGTCTCAGGAGGATAAGATTGGGAGGGTCAGGCCAGTAAGGTATGAGTCTGTGGTGTTTAATGAGGTGGAATATAGGTATTCTCAACCTAAGTTGGAATTGTGTGGGGTAGCTAAAATTTTAAAGAAGCTACAGACGGTTTTGTGGGGGCAGCATTTTGTTCTGACCTCCCCCAAGAGGTTAAACTGGCTGGATCTGATCTTGATTCTGGTGATCAGGATGTTTTTGTTGATGAAGATGGAGTTGTTGTTTGGGACAGCTCGAAATTGGAAAAGGGTGTTTTTGTTAGTGAACTGGATTCTCACAAGGTTCAGTGGAAAGAGAAGGACGTGCCAAAATTTAAGGATTGGTGTCCTGGTTGGGCTGCTCAATTGGCTCATGTTCACACTAGTGATTTTGATGACAGAGTTGTACCCTTGGATGTTGTTTTGTTGGATTTTGAAGATGAGACCTGGGGTCAGTCTGCATTTTATTTTATTTTGTTGGAATATATGTTGACCTTGGAGAGGTCAGATAGTTGTGATGATGATACTTGGTTGGCAATCAAGAAGAAGAGTCCTGGATTTTATGTGTCATGAAGGCGCTTGATGAGAAGGAGACATACTAATCCTCAAGTGGTGGTGACTCAGAAGAAGGGTCAAGAATTGGTTTTGAAGTCTTTGCATGAAGACCTTGGTCATAGAGGCTTTGGGGAGACTTATAGAAGAGTAGCAGACAGATTTTGGTGGCCGGGTATGAAGTTGGCTGTGCAGGGTTGGGTTCAATCTTGTGAAGAATTTCAAAGAAGAAGTCACTTGAAACCTAAAGAGATGGGCGGTGCTACTGGTGAATCAACTGTTTTTGGAAGGGTCAGTCTGGATGCTGTCCATATTAAAGAGGGCAGGTATAAATACTTGATTGTTGCTAGGGATGATTTGTCTGGTTGGGTTGAGGCAGTGCCTCTGGTTAATTTGACTGCCAAGATTGTGGCAGAGTTTTTGAAGAAGGAGTGGATTTATAGGTATGGGTTGATGAAGTTGGTCACTGTTGATGGTGGGCCAGAGTTTGGTGCCGAATTTAAAGAAGCTGTGGCTAGTGTTGGTTCTAGGGTTAGAGTGGCTACACCCTATTATCCTGAAGCTGAAGGCATGGTTGAAAGAGGCCATCAAGTTATCAAGAATTCTTTGGTGAAGATGTGTGGAGATAGTGCCAAAAAGTGGAGGCATTAAATACCCTTGGTTTTATTTGCTGATAGGGTCACTGTGAAGAGGACAACTGGCTATTCTCCATATGAGCTAATGTTTGGTCAAAAAGCCGTTCTACCAGTGGACTTGGAAGCTGTCTCTTATCTTGGAATTGATTGGGATGACGTGCACTCAACAGAAGATTTGCTCTGTGCCAGGATGCAACAGTTGGAATGTAGAGAGGAATGTCAAGAGAAGGCGTACTCTAGAATGATGAAGATTAGGAATCAATCAGTCAGGTACTGTGACAAGAAGTTGGCTCATAGACTCAGGAATCCCTTAAAACCTGGTTGTTTGGTTTTGGTGTATAATAGAAGTTTGGAGAGGCAGTGGGGCAAAATGTTTGCTGACAGATGGAATGGACCTTACAGAGTCAGATCTCAGGCGTCTGGAGGTTCTTATGTATTGGAAGAGTTGGATGGTGCAGTCTTGAAAAAGAGGGTGGCTGCAGACCAAGTGAAGAGGTTTTATCCCAGAGGCACTAGGCATGAAGAAGATTGACTCCGCAATGAGGATAAACTATGGACCATTCTTTAATTTTGGTTTTTTTTTGTGGTGATGCTATGCATCTGTTTGTTGGAATTTTTTTTGTTAGAGGGTACCCATGGGTGGGGCTTCTAGATTTGATCTTGGCAAGTGTAGGGGTGACTGATGGGCTGGCTGCTCTATCAACAGTTACCCCAGATTGTCTGTTTCAAACCCTTTCTCTTAAATTGGTTGAACCCTAGTATTGGTTTATTTTCACAGGTTTTAGTCCTCTATGACTTTAAACTGGATTTTCCTTTGGTTTTCAAGTGCCGGACTCTTCACTCTTATTGTTTTTGGTTTTTTTTGTGTTGAATGTTGTGTTTTTGTTAGAAGGTACCCAGGGGGGGCTTCTAGATTTTAATTTGGCAAGTGTGGGGGTAACTGATGAGCTGGCTGCTCTGTAGAACAGTTACCCCAGAATGTCTGTCTCAAGTCTTTTGTTTTTCCTAGTTGAATTCTATTTCTGTTGTTTATTATTCAGGTTTTAAGTCCGCTATGACTTTAAACTGGTTTGGGACTGGCTTCTTTATCTTTGGTTCTTTCAGATTGGTGGTGGATCACTGGTGGTCTACCATCATTTTTACTTATTGGAGGGAGCCCACCCAGTGATCATTTCTATGGACCGGACTTTCCCTTATTGGACAATTTATGGAGCTGGTCTATCTTTGATCTTGTAGTTATGTTTTTGCTAGACAGTAGTTTTAAATTATTTTCTTTTTTCTCTTTTTTTCTTTTAATTTTTTTATGGGGGCTGTTTAAAATTATAAAATCAAAAATATAGGGTGTTACCACATCAGGGTCACCTGGATGTGGGAAAGCATTGGTGGGGAAAGGCTCATCAATTGGCCGGGAAATTCTATTTTCTTATTTTTATTTATTATTTATTTCATGTGTTTCTGTGTTTCATTATTTTTGATTATCTTCTGAATTTCTAAATTTTTGTTTTTTTGTTAATCATTTAAAAGATTTAATTGTGTATCCACATCAACGTGCAGTTGGATGTGGGTAAGGTATCAGGGGTTCAGCTCATCAATTGGCTGGGGGATACCATTTGTATTATTTTTTATATTTTATTTTATTTCATTTATTTTATTTCATTTCATTTTAGTTATTAATTTTTAATTTTAGTATATTAGTCATACAAAAAAAAAAAAAAATTCTGAAATTATTTTTTATTATTTGTTTTATATTATTTTTATGTTTCTAATCTTTTGCAGGAGCTCATTGTCTGGATGAGGAAGCTTCTGGAGGCTGGTCCGGATTGTGATGACGTTTTTGTTTTTTGTTGGGATTGTGGGAAGCACTGTTTTCTTTGAAGTGCATCCTGCTGGAGAGATTATAGGGATTGTAATGATCAGGGATTGGATTAGAGGGAAGTTCAGAGGAGGAAGAAGAAGAGGCAGGAATGGAGTGCTGGAGGGTGTGTTTAATGATCCTAGACATCTTCCAGTGGTCGTCCAGTAGGCGCTTTCTCAGGGATTTTTCAAAGTCATTCAAGGGTCCATGAAGGGCAAAGGCTTTTAGCATATTGGAACACATGGTGCTTAGGTGTTTCTTCATGTCTCCATAATCCAGGGTCAAAGAAGTTTCAAGAGTTTGGCCAACTCCAATAATAGATTCAGGAGGAGGGGTGCCAACTAGACAAGAAGAATTGGATCAGTAATTATTTTTGTTGAAGAAATGGAATAATTAATTTGGTACTTACAGATTGGAAGCTCATCAAATCTGTAAGCAGCTGGGATTTGGATCTCTGACGATTTTGTTATGGTCATAGTGGGTGGATCAACTAGGGAAAGATATGGATTCTCATGGTCTTCCTCTGAAGGATCCTGAGAAGGTGAACTGGGATGATGAGGTTCCTGGGGCCTAGTGGGAGCAGTGAGATTGTTGTTGTTGTGGTTGTTATTTCTGTTGGATTCAGCTGGAGGAGGTGCTGGTGATGGAGTACCAGGGTAGTTAAAGGATGGAGCAGGAGAGGGGGATTTGGAAGCAGACTGCTCTTTTCTGGATGGAGAATTTGAAGAGATGGAACTGTCAGAAGAGTAGTTGGCTGACAGAGCAGAGGTGTAGTTTCTTTGTCTTAGTTGGGGACGAAGTTGTTGTTGTGGAGCAGTGTGTGGTATTCTGGTTTCTTCTTGGGGCTCTCTGGCAGTTCTCTTAGAAATCTGGTAAATTTTGGTACTTTTGGACTTTGGAAGGGTGGATTGCATTGCTCTGGGAGCAGTAGGAGGTAGTTGGGTTGAGTTGTTATTGTTATCTGGATGAATTTGGCTATTTTCTGGCCGTTTTTGGATGTTTTGGCCCTGATTTTTGCTGTTTGGTGAGGCGGGCGGGCCGCCCGACGTCGGCCGGGCCGCCTGGACGCGGTCTAGAAGCCTAGGGGTTGATTTTGAAGCTTTTGGAGCTAATTTAGCAGTGATAAAAGCAGTTTCTTGAGAAGCTAAGGCTGGTTTTTTTGGAAGAATGGGGGAAGCTGAGCTTCTGGATCTTCTGGAAGGAGCTGAAGATAGAGAGGAAGAGGATGGACCAAGTTCTGGAGACCTGGTAGGGGATCTAGAGATGTACTTGTGAGAGGAGAAGGCGGAGGAATAGGATAGTGGGCATCTCTGTCACATTTCTTTTTTTTGGAATAGCAGGAGTCACAAGCCCTGTTGTAGAATTTGGCTTCTGGATTTGGAAGAGTGAATGTGCAAGGTCTGCACATGTGTATGCACTGTTTGCAGGCATAGTCCCTTGGAGCAGTGAAGCAAGGAAGAGTAGAGGAGCCAACAGCAGGGGATCCAGACATGATTTGTGGTGTGAAAGGTGATGAAAAGGATAAGAGAAGATTTTGTCAGTGATGAGTAGAAGATGAAGTGAAGGTGGACGCTCCGTGGGTCTGGCTGTGTGTGTATTGCATGAAATTGGCTGGGTCAGATTCATGCAAGATTCTGACAGTCCTCTATGACTCTAAACTGGAAAATTTATTAGTCCTCCAAGACTTTAAACTGGCTGGTTTCAAGATTTTATCAAGAAGTAGTCCGTCAAGACTTTAAACTGAACACTGTGTTAGTCCCCCAAGACTTTAAACTGAGGGTTGTAAGTCCCCCAAGACTATAAACTGAGGGAAAAGTTTTTTTTTGTTGTTGTTGGAGTTGTTTTAATAGATTGGTGGAGGGTATCCACAGGGGGAGCCTCTGAATTTAGCAAAGGCAAGTTTGGGGGTAATTGATGGGCTGGCAGCTCTATTCACAATTACCCCAGAATGTTAGTTTTTTCTCTGTGTCTTAATGTGGTTGATCTCTTGTTCTGGGTTTATGATTTAGGTTTTTGAGTCCCCCAAGACTTTAAACTGAGGGTTTTTGAGTCCCCCAAGACTATAAAATGAGGATGGTCCCCCAAGACTTAAAACTGAGGGTTGTTTGTGGTTACATCCTATAGAGGGTGTGGTCAATTTTTCTTTTCTGAATCAAACTCAAGTACTAGTGGAATTACAGAGTGAATCAAGAGATGAAATGAAGTGTTCAGAATTAGCCTTGAACTGGTGAATGAGGTGTCTTCTGTTCTCAATGTCCTGTGAATATCTCTAGCAGGAGTGGATTGGAAGTAGTGAAGCAGAAGTTGTTTCTGTTGAGATGTGTGTTGTTGGAACTTGGCCTTGATAGTGGGCAAGTGCGTTGGTGTTGGTGGTGCAATGGATCCTACATTGTTATCATCACTATCAGAAGAGGAAGGAACTGAGAAGTCATCAGTTATAAAGTTGAAGGAAGGAATGAATTTTCTTTAACATCAGATTGACCAGGGATGGGGGAACTAGTTGTTTTATGGGTTGTGGCAATCTTCTGGGAAGAATGGAGCTTTTTGATTAATCTGGGTATCAGGATGGATGGCCTAGATCTTTTGGTGCTGGCAGAAGAAGGACCAGGTTGAGGTGGAGGTGAATTTGTGGTGGAAGAAAGTGGACCAGGTCTGTGGCAGGTCTTCTTTCTGGAGTGGCAGACATTGCAGGACGTTCTGTATGGATTAACAGGTGGTGTTATGGCGCAGATTAAATTATTGTTGATGCAGTATTGGCAGGGGCCCATTTCAGAGGCAGATTTGGAAAGGAGGTTAAAAATGGTGGTTGGATGAAGAAAGAATGCGGAAATTCTCAATAGGAGGGAGGATGTGGTCTTCCAAAATTGGCAGGGGCCTTTGTTGTGTGATTTGGCACTGTTTGTGCATGTCTTAATTGACATCTGTTAAGGAATTTGGTATTTTTCTGGTTTTATTACGTGGATATTGGGTCTGCGGGTATGTGGGTACTATCAGTGGATAGCCCTGGATTTTCTCTATATTTTATGTCTTGTAGACATTTTTCATATTCTGAGTTTTAAGGGGTCATTTCCTCATTTTTCATTTATAAAAGATTGCTGTTTAATTTTGTTTTTCGTGTTTTACGGGCTAACCTTAAGTCTTAGGGTTAAGTGCTTAGTACCATTTGATAGAGCTAATTTTTCTCTATATTTCATGTCACAATGTTGTTATAGTGAAATTCCGTGTTTTAAAGGTTTCAGTAGTTGTAGCTAATTTTTCTAAGTAGATTAGTGGTTTTTATCGGTTTTCTGGCTTCAGGGAGGCCGGGCCGCTTCAGGTGGCACCTCTGACGTCGGGCGGCCCGCCTGCCTCTGTTTTAGGAGGTTGGGGAGCGCTCCAGGAGGGTTTTTTATGCAATCTGGCAGGTACAGGCGCCAGATTGGTGGGTGCACATGGGCTCTTAGTTAGTGGTCTGTGTGTACATAGTGAAGAAGACAGTTTGGGGCAACCTTAATCATCATACAACCATCCAGAGGTGATCTCATTGTTCCTCACTCAGTTTTCACTGTTTTCTGGCCACAATTGGCTGTGTTTGTTGCAAGTGAGTTCTTCATTTAACTTAACTTTGGCAACTGTTTTCTCTGTTATAGTCTTGCAAGCTATAGCAAGTATTATTGCTGTCTCTGGTGTGGATTTGCAGCCTACATCAAGTATCTTTGCTGTCTCTGGTGTGGACATTGTTCTACATTTCAGTTCTTTGGTCTGGTAGTCTATCTGGGGCTACTTTCTTGGCTCATCAAGCAGTCAAGTGTGTTGAAAAGGGGCTTTAGCAAAACAGGAACCAACTTACTTTAGCAAGTAAATCTCACTCTATTTTTCTAAAGGGACAGGGGATTTTCTCTCTGGTTTTTCTCCAACTCCCTTGGTCAAGGCCTATAGCTAGTACTATAGGATTGTCTAAAACGTGTGATGCTCTCTCAAAAAATGAGGACATTGAGCAAAGATTTAACAAGACTAAGTACTGGGTAATCCCAAAGACCAAAAAGGTGGTCAAAGACATTTGGGACATGTTAGTTTGGGACAATTGTTCAGTAGAAGAAGTTGAGGAAGAGGTCGAGGATACTGTGGCAACTTTGGTAACCCAGGTCACAGATAAAAACAAGGGGTGGAAGAGGAGGTGGATGAACTGGTTGAAGAGGATGAGGATGAAGTTCCCATCTCGAACCGGACTCCAAAGAAGCGGCGGATGATCATTGAAGATGATGAAGAGGAGAAGGAAGTGACTTTAGAGGTCACCCCAAGGCTATTTTTAGAGCATGACCTGGTTTTTGAAGTAAGTCTGCCTTTTCTTGTTTCAAGATTCTGTTACTTATGACTGTATGTTTTTAGAATTAAGATGTCATCGCGAAAGCTCCAATTGTGGAAGCTGGGCCATCACTTCCAATTGAGGCAAGTCAACTGGCAGTTGATTTGAGGGAGGATAATGAGGAATCCCTTGACCAGGTATGGTCAAAGAAACCTCAGCAGGGTTGACAAGCTCGATTCATAGATAATTTAAGTGATGAGATCAACAAGATTGTTGATGCCCCCTCCTTCGATGTGGCAGAAGAATTACTGGAGATTGGAGAAGTGGTTCCGGTAGGAGAAGAGGAGGTATTTGAAAAATGCAGGAAGGAAATAAGGGTGGTATTGGAAAAAATGAAGAAATTGGTTCGGGAGAAAATACAGAAGAAAACTTGAAATGGAAAGAGAAAAAAGAAAAAGTAGAAAGCAATTTGTGTATTTATTTTATTTATTTTATTTTGTTGTTTTTAATTGAAATTTAAATATATATTTTATAAGATTTTGAATAAGAAAAAGAAAAAGAAAGAAAAAAATTTTTGAATAAAATTTTTGTTTTAAATTTTGAAAGAAGAAAAGAAAAAATATTTAACTGAGAAAATTTTAGTTTAAGTTTTGAAAGGAAAAAAAATTATAGTTGATTGAAACAATTTAGTTTGAAATGAAAATTTAATGAGAGAAAAGTTTGTTATTTGTGAAAGTTTATTTATTGAAGTTTTGAGGAATTTTGGTTATTGGAAAAGAAAGAAAAAAAATAGTTTTGAAAAAAGAATTTGAAAGAAGGAAGTAATTTGTTCAAAGAATTATAAAAGAGAGATCTAAGGGTTGAAGTGAAGTTTGAGAAAGATTGTCATATTGAGTTTGTGAAAAATTTTGATAGTTCGAAGAAAAAAATAATAAGGGAAAGAAGAAAAGTTTGAAAGCAGAAAAGAAAAAAAATAAAAGATATTATTGATTTTTTAAAATTTTATCTTAATGAATTTTAAGACTTTATTTTTATTATTTTATTTAATTTTATTTTTTTAATTTTTAATTTTTTAATTTTATTTAATTTAATTTTAGTTTATTTTATTTTATGTTATTTTATTTTATTTTATTTTATTTTATTTTATTTTATTTTATTTTATTTTATTTTATTTTATTTTATTTTATTTTATTTTATTTTATTTTATTTTATTTTATTTTATTTTATTTTATTTTATTTTATTTTATTTATTTATTTATTTTTAAAGAAGGTTGAAAAAAGCTTTTGAAAAGAAGAAAGAAGAAAAGAGAAAACAGAGTAAGTATTTTTAGAAGAAAAGAAGTTTTAGAATTTTAAGAAAAGAAAAGAAAAGAGAAAGAAAAGAAAAAAGAGGAGAGAAGAGAAAAATAAAAGAGAGTTATAAGGTTTTGGTTTTAAATGATATTTAAGATGAGAAGATTTTAGGAGTTCAGGGGCGTTAGAAACATTGATGGCTGGTTCCCAGGATGTTTTGTCTGAGTCATTGAGGAAGCCTTCCCATTCCATGAGGTATTGAAGTTTCCCCTTGCGCATTATTGAATCAAGGATATGGCTTACTTCCCACTCTAGATGGTCTTCTACTTCAACTGGTTCCGGAGGAGGTTGGTTCCTGCCTGTGTATGTTTCTCAAGCCAGTTCCAGGAGAGATACGTGAAAAACAGGTTGAATAGCCTGCCATTTAAGAGGTAGCTTTAGTCAAAATGCAGTTTTAGAGACTTTGGAGTAAATTTCGAATGGTCCCAAGCATTTTTCAGCCAGTTTCTTTGAAGGTCGAGTCATTTAATTCTTTCGTGCATCGAGCCCTACTTTGTCACCTGGTTTGATGGAAGGAGCAGATTGTCAATGTTTGTCAGCCTGTTCCTTGTACCTTTGAATCGCTAATTCAAAGTTTGATTTAAGTTCTTCTTGGAGCTGTGATATGGTTTGAAGATAATGTTCTGCAGGATGACTAGTTCCTACATGGGTTGAGTTGAATCAAGGATGTCTTCCATAAACAGTTTTGAAGGGAGATTTTTGTGTCGAAGAATGAGTCAAAATATTATAAACAAATTCGGCCAATGGTAACCATGTGGTCCAATTGTCTTGTTGGTAGCTGACATACATTCGAAGGTATTGTTCAAGGATTTGGTTTACCCTTTCCGTTTGCCCATTGGTTTCAGGATGACAGGCTGTGGAGATATTCCTTGTGATATTGAGTTGTTGACACAATTGGGTCCAGAATGTGGTTACAAACAATGAGCCTCTATCTGAAATAATATCAGTAGGTAAGCCATGTATGGAAAATACATATTCTAGAAACAATTTTGAAAAATCTTCTGCTGTAGAAGTAGTAGTGGTTTTAATGAAAATAGACATTTTTGAAAATCTATCTACTATTACTAATATAGCATCAAAATTATTAGAAAGAGGAAGTTGAGAAATAAAATCCATTGATAAATATTCCCAAGGTTTAAGGGTAATAGGATGTGGTTGAAGCAACCCATGCTTCGGGTGACAGGGAGCCTTATTCCTATTACATTTGTAACAAAATCTTATATAGGCCTTGATTTCTCTGGTCATTCCTGGCCAGAAGAAATCCCTTGCTATTAACTGGTAGGTTTTATCAACCCCAAAATGACCAGCTAATGGAGAATGATGTCGACTGTTGAAAATACATAATTTAATTTCATTGTTGTTGGGTAAGACTACTCTACCTTTGAAAACTAATAGACCTGATTCAATACTAAATCTTTTGGCCCCTTTCTTGGAGAATATTTTTTCTTTTAACCCTAAACAATAATTTTCCTTCAACTGAGCTTTGAGGATGTTGGATAGTGGATTTTGAAAATATTGAAATGTCATTGAATTAAGTTGATGAGTTGTTAACATTGATTAGTTGAAGATTGATTTCACATTTGCTGGGTTCTTTTCAGCAAATGCGTCCCCCCGCTGTGGGTAAACGTTGTCCTGACGTGACAAGATATCTGGGACAATGCAGTTTTTACCTGGGCGATAGGAAATAGAGAAGGAAAATTCAGACAGGTCGAGGATGTTCCTGAAAGTGAGATGAGGGATTTAGAAACTTCTTCGAAGCACAGAGGAATGATTCGAGGAAATGGTTCGAAGATCACTCGAAGTAAGAGCTACAGGTTCGAGGTTTGTTCGAGAAGAATTATAAACTAGTTTCAAAGGTAATAGGAATTCTTAAGATCTCACGAAGGGTTGGAAACTCAATAATCAAAGATTTAGGATTTAGAAATGAATATTGAGAAAATAAAAGAAAGATACAATAACAATGATTTTAACTTTAAAGATTTACCACTATTAATGTAAACACGATTTTATAATTTAATTCTAAGAAATATCGAGCCAAATACCCAACCCCTTTTATATCCTTTGTTCCTCCTCGCATTGACCTCCCTTCCATCGCACCATTCACATTCCATTGACCATTACTAACATACACTTAGACCCTCTTGGCTAAATATCCGTCCATGCTCAATTTACCCCTTTTTAATTAATTAACAAAACTTTAATGAAAAAAATACTACTGTACTATTTCGTTGAACCTAGCGCTGTGCGTCGCTTATTGAAAAGGACTAAGGCACCCTATTGGGAGATTGACTAATTTAGATTTAGAGTTTAGGCTAGCACAGTTAAATAGTAAGTACACAAAGGAAAATCGCAGTTGCTATGGAGAATTGCTTTCTGCGCTTCGAGTATAGATTTAGGACTCGATATTATTGATTTAATGAGCTGCTTTCGCCTCGAGTGTCACGTGGCGCGTGACAGATGCCCGGGTATAAGAATTGAAAACTCTGTTGAGCTTGAGCCATCTTCCCACACTAGTTTCCCTTCTTCTATAATTTTTTCCTCACTTATTAATTTCTCTTTTTATAATGAACTGCCCTACTCCCACACCTACGCCTCCACACCCTAAAGCGGATGGGGGAATGATTACGCGACAATTTTCACAAACTTGCACAGCTTGTGAAAGCATGGAATATTTCTGTGTCAAAAGTACGGCGACTCGAGGCCCTCGCCAGAAATGCGAGTTTTGCCGTTGGCAACGAGTGGCGTGCGATGCGTTGATGAAGAACGCAGAGATCGAAAAACGATTCACCAAGACCAAGTTTTGGGTAATCCCTAAAACAAAAGAGGTGGTCGAAGACATTTGGGATGTCTCGATTGAAGATGAAAAATTGGTGGGGGAAAATGATAAGGAACTAAATAACGAGATCTCAACCTGGGTAACCCAGGCCACGAGTTCGAAGCGAGGTGTTGAGGAAGATGAAGATGAAGTCCCTGTTCCAGGGCGGGCACCCAAGAAACGACGGGTGGTCATCGAAGACGACGAGGAGGAAAGAGAGGCAGAGGTCAAGGTGGCGCCAAGTTTATTTTTAGAGCCTGACCCCATCTTCGAAGTAAGTTTTTAATTGTTATTTTTAAGGATGAAGTTACTGATGAGTTTTGTTTAGACATTGAATACCCTTGAAGATCCGATCGGGGAGCCTGCGCCGGTTATACCAACTGAGGCAAACCCTCCGGCCACGGATGTAGTTGAAGAACCTGAAGACACACTGGACCAGGTGTGGTCGAAGAAACCTTGTCAAGGTCAACGAGTAAGGTTCGCGGAAGAGTTATGTGGGGAGGTCGACTCAATTATCGACGCTGCTTCCTTCGACGTGGAAGAGGAGCTCTTGGAGATTGGAGAGGAGGAAGTATTTGAGAAATGCAGGAAGCAGACAAGGGTAGTTTTGGAGAAAATGAAAAGATTGGTTCGAGAAAAATTAAAAGAAAAAATTTGAAATGAAAAGGAGATGTAAAGAAGTAGAAAAATTTGTATTTTAGTTTTATTTATTTTATTTTATTTTATTTTATTTTTTTATTGTAGGTGAATATTATTAATTTTATAAGATTTGGGAAAGAGAGAAAAAGAAAAAAGAAGTTTTAAATAAAAAATTTTAGAATTTGAAAGAAGAAATTTAAAGAAAGAAAAAAAAGTTGTTTAATTGAAGGAAATTTTAAGGTTTTAAAAGGAAAATTTTATGTAAGAAAAGAGAGAGAAAAAGAAATGGTTTGTGATTGAGATGAGTTTGCTAAATTGAGAATTTAATGAAATTTTTTATTTTATTTTTTTTTTAGGAAATTTTAGTTGAAAAGAGAGGAAGAAGAAAGAAAAGAAAAAACAGAATTTAAAATTTAAAGAGAATTTGAAAAGAAGAATTATTTGTTTGAAGAATTATTATAGGGAGATTTAGAGGTTGAAGTTAAGTTCGAGGAAATGGTTGTGCCGTACAAGATTTGATGGTTCGAAGAAAAGAAAATTTTAAAGAGAGAATAAATTTTTAGAGGAGAAAATTTTAAAGAGAATTTTTAAATTTAAGAAAAGAATGTATTTTTAGAGAATTGAAAAAGAGAAAAGAAAGAAAATATTTAGAGAGATTTATGAGTTTTTTTTTATTTTTTTATTTTTTTTTTATTTTATTATTTATGTTTATTCTACTTATTTTATTTTATTTAATTTTTATTTTGATTGTTTATGTTTATTCTATTTATTTTATTTAATTTTTATTTTATTTTAGTTATTTTATTTAATTTTACTTTTGATTTTACTTTTAGTTGGTTTTTTGAGAAAAATTATATAGAAGTAGAAGAAAGAAAAAAGAAGAGAGAGAAAAGAGAAAACAAGGCTAAGAAATTTAAGAGGTGTTTAGATTTTAAAGAAAGAAAGAAAAAGAAAAGAAAATTTTAAATAAAAGAAATTTTAAGGTTTTGGTTTTAAAGGATATTTCAAATGAAAAGATTTTAGGAGTTCAGGGGCGTTAGAAACATTGATGGCTGGTTCCCAGGATGTTTTGTCTGAGTCATTGAGGAAGCCTTCCCATTCCACGAGGTATTGAAGTTTCCCCTTGCGTATTCTTGAATCAAGGATACGACTTACTTCCCACTCTAGATGATCTTCTACTTCGACTGGTTCCGGAGGGGGTTGGTTCTTGCCCGGGTATATTTCTCGAGCCAGTTCCAGGAGAGATACATGGAAAACAGGGTGAATCGCCTGCCATTTAGGAGGTAACTTGAGTCGAAATGCAGTTTTAGAGACTTCAGAGTCGATTTCGAATGGTCCAAAGCGCTTTTCAGCCAGTCTCTTTGATGGTCGTGTTGTTCGAATGTTTCGTGCGTCGAGCCATACTTTGTCGCCTGGTTTAAAGGAAGGAGCAGATTGTCGATGTTTGTCGGCCTGTTCCTTGTACCTTCAAATCGCTGATTCCAAATTTGTTTTAAGTTCTTCTTGAAGTCGTGATATAGTTCAAAGATAATGTTCCGCAGGATGATTAGTTCCTACATGGATTGAGTTGAATCGAGGATGTCGTCCATAAATGGTTTCGAAGGGAGATTGTCGTGTCGAAGAATGAGTCGAGTTATTATAAGCAAATTCGGCCAATGGTAACCATGTGGTCCAATCGTCTTGTTGGTAACTGACATACATTCGAAGATATTGTTCAAGGATTTGGTTAACTCTTTCTGTTTGACCATCGGTTTCAGGGTGATAAGCCGTGGAGAGGTTCCTCGTGATATTGAGTTGTCGACACAGTTGGGTCCAGAATGTGGATACAAAAAATGAGCCTCTATCTGAAATAATATCATTTGGTAATCCGTGTTTAGAAAATACATATTCTAGAAACAATTTTGACAAATCTTTTTCTGTAGCCGTAGTAGTGGTTTTAATGAAAATAGACATTTTTGAAAATCTATCTACTATTACTAATATAGCATCAAAATCATTAGAAATAGGAAGTTGAGAAATGAAATCCATCGATATAGATTCCCAAGGTTTAGAGGGAATAGGAAGTGGTTGAAGCAACCCATGCTTCTGTTGACGGGGAGCCTTATTCCTATTACATTCGTAACAAGCTTTTATATAGGCCTTGATTTCCCTGGTCATACCTGGCCAGAAGAAATCCCTCGCTATTAACTGGTAGGTTTTATCAACCCCAAAATGACCAGCTAATGGAGAATGATGTCGACTGTTGAAAATACATAATTTTATCTCATTGTTGTTGGGTATGACTACTCTACCTTCGAAGACTAATAGACCTGATTCAATACTAAATCTTTTGGCCCCTTGCTTTTAGAGTATTTTGTCTTTTAACCCTAAACAATATTCGTCCTTCAACTGAGCTTCAAGGATGTTGGATAGTGGATTTTGAAAAGATTGAATTGTCATCGAATTAAGTTGATGAGTCGTTAACATTGATTCGTTGAAGATTGGTTGCACATTTGCTGGGTTCTTGTCAGCAAATGCGTCCCCCCGCTGTGGGTAAACGTCGTCCCGACGTGACAAGATATCTGGGACAATGCAGTTTTTTCCTGGGCGATAGGAAATAGAGAAAGAAAATTCAGACAAAAATTCAGCCCACCTGGCTTGACGCCTGGTTAACACTTTAGAAGACATGAAGTATTTCAAAGCATTATGATCTGTTAAGAATTGAAAAGGACTATCTAGGCTGAGAAGAAAAGAACACCATTTTTTAAGACAATGGATAATGGCTAAAAGCTCTTTGTCATGAATTTCATAATTTAATTCTGCGGCTATGAGTTTGCGTGATTCAAAAGCAACAGGATGAAACAAATTTGTTTCAGGATTTAATTGGAAGATGACCCCTGCAATAGCATAATCGCTCGCATCTGTCTCAACTATTGTCAAGGCAGAAGGATCAAAATGTCAAAGAATTGGGGCTGTGGTGAAAGCCGTTTTTAGTGCTTCGAATTCCTTTCGTGATGTAGAAGTAAAAACAAAAGGAATATCTTTTCTAAGAAGAGAAGTAAGATTGGAAATAGTTTTAGAGTAATCTTTAATAAATCTCCTATAGAAGTTTGCAAAACCCAAAAATCCTTGGAGCGATTTAATGTTTTTGGCCCCAGGCCATTCCAGGATTTTCTGGACCTTTTTGTCATCCATGACTAAACCCTCAGTGGACAAGGTAAAACCCAAAAAATCAATTGATTTGAGGTGGAATTCGCATTTATTATGCTTGGCGTAGAGACCATGATCTCGAAGACGATTTAGGACCTGTCAAACATGATGAATATGTTCATCTAGTGTTTTCAAGAATATTAAAATATCATCTAAATAGACGACTACAAATTGTTCAACAACATCTTGAAAGATATCATTAACAAAAGTTTGAAAAGTTGAAGGTGCGTTACATAATCCAAAAGGCATAACTAAATATTCAAAACTACCAAATCTAGTGCGCATTGCAGTCAGTGGTTCATGACCTTCTGCAATGTGAATCAGATTGTAAGCGCCTCTAAGATCAATTTTAGAAAAGAAATTAGCACCATTGAAAAGGGTAAGAAGTAATGACATAGGAGGAACAGGATATGCATTCTTCTTCGTGACTGTGTTGAGCTTTCTATAGTCAACACACAACCTAAGACTACCGTTCTTCTTTTTTACAAAGAGGACAGGGGAGCTGGTTGGAGATTTACTGGCTCTGATGAAACCTTTGGCTACATTCTCTGCAATGTAGTCTCGAAGAACTTGAGATTTGTCCTTCTATAAAGAATAGACAGGACCTGCCGGAGGTACTGGGCCTATTAACTCTATTTGATGGTCGTAGGGTCAATGAGGTGGTAACTTATCCGCCTTGCGGATTGAGAAAACATCAAGGAAATTGTGGTAGATTTCCGGTAGAGTTGATTTAATGGCTTCAACATTGATTTGGTCGTCCTCTTCATCTTCGAGAGAATCTGTCGAGGGGATACCTGTATTGAGAGAGCAGAATTTGATTACTTCGAGGCAATTTAAATCCTCTTTGAGTGAAGTCATAGAGCTAGAAGGGTTAGCCAATTGCTCATTTAGAGAAGGATCAGATGCTTGCAAGTCATGTGGCAGAGACTTGTCCTCTAGCAGGACATTGTCAGGCGGGTTGTTTAACTCCCTATTGACCTGGATTGAAGAATCAGAAATATATTTAGAGCGTGGGGTTATCAATCCCTTAGTCCAATCAATTTTGGGGTTCCAATGCGTTAAAAAATCATGGCCAAGAATGGTATCGTCCATCCTTGGGGCGTCCAAGACTGATAATTCCCACTCGAAGGGGGGAAAGTTTGGAAAGTTGAAAACCCATAAAACTTTCTTACTTACCCAATATTTGGGTTCCTCTGATTCGACCAAATAGATTGGAGTTCGATCGATATCTGTAAATGTTAGTTGAAGCTTCTCGCAAAAGATAAACTAACAAAAAAAATTGAAGCTCAGAGTCTATAAGACAACTGAAGGGGATATCCTCCTTAAAAAGAATGAATCTCAAGCGGTTTAAGGCAACTCCAGTCCTTAAGACATGGAGGTTCTGTGCACTGGGAGAGATAAGATAGTTTGCTTTGCACAAAAGTAAACTATCTGCTAGTTTTTTTACTTCGAACTAGTATCTTCTCTTTCCTTCAACTTTACACAGTCTTCCAACTTGTGCTTACCCCCACAATACATACATAACCAATTATCTGCTCTTCTCTTCCTCTCAGCTTCTTTAAGTTCCCCTTTAGGATCCAGTACTTTGCTGATATCGCCTGGGGTTGAGCCTTTTGGTCGAGGTTTATCCTTTCCCTTATTGGGTTTGGATTGAGTCGAGGAGGATTGATTTGGTTGTGGGTGTGAAGAAGGTCCCGATTTAAAATTTAGGCCTTGAGATTTGTTGGCATATCAACGATGTTGAAGTCGTCCTTGATAAACGCCGTCAAGTTCGAGGGTTCGATCCATCAAATCCGTTAAAGTAGTCATCTTCTGACCGTGAAGATTTAATTGATCCAGAATCCTTGAAGAAAGTCCTTTCTTGAAATGATACTTAAGGGCAGCATCATTCCAACCTACTTGAGTTTGAAGTGCTCTGAAGTTCAAGATATATTCAGAGGCTTTACCATTATCACTCATGCGAAGAAAATCAAGTTCAATTTCTGCGTTGTCCGTTTCATTAGGGTCCCCAAACAACGTAAAAAGTTGGTCTTCGAACTTTTCCCAATTATTGATAAGTAAGTGGGTTTCTGTCGAAGAAAGCATGAGTAGATAAGGTTCAAACCATCTTGCTGCTTTTCCGGCTAGGAATGAAGAAGTGTAAACAACCTTTGATTGATTGCTGTTAAAGGTTCGAGGGTCATTATGGAACAGTAGCTTGCAGGTTTGCAAGAAGGGTCGCAATCTGTCGGGGTGATCTCCGTCGAATTTGTCAGGAGATTTCATAGAAGGAGTTTTGAACTTAGATCCCTCTGAAGACGTTGGATTTGAAAGGGTTTTCATGAAAAGTCTCATGAAATCTTCCAGAGAGTTAGATGGTCCAGGTTCTGAGGATTGGCCAGAAGGGTGATTGGCAGGGGCGGATGGTGCCTCGTGCATTGTATCCTCTCCTTCTTCTTCATCACTAGAATCCTCAAAATCTTGTGGGATGTCTTCTACAGATTGAACTGAATGTTGCCGTTCCCTAAGGTTGAGTGGTTCCAAAGAGTGAGTGCGGGAAACAGACCTTGTGGCTGTTGGCCTGCCTCTAGCGCGAGCTCTAGTAGTAGCGCCCGTAGGAGGAGTGCGTTGAACAGGTGCCATTTAAAATTTTAAAAACACCTAAAAGGACGTAGTAGTGCAAAGAATGAGAACTATGGAGAATTAAATTATACTGTCACCAGACAACCTAAGCACAAGGTCAAGGATGTTCCTGAAGGTGAGATGAGGGATTTAGAATCTTCTTCGAAGCACAGAGGAATGATTCGGGGAAATGGTTCAAAGATCACTCGAAGTAAGAGCTACAGGTTCGAGGTTCGTTTGAGAAGAATTATAAACTAGTTTCAAAGGTAATAGGAATTCTTAAGATCTCACGAAGGGTTGGAAACTCAATAATCAAAGATTTAGGATTTAGAAATGAATATTGAGAAAATAAAAGAAAGATACAATAACAATGATTTTAACTTTAAAGATTTACCACTATTAATGTAAATACAATTTTATAATTTAATTCTAAGAAATATCGAGCCAAATACCCAACCCCTTTTATATCCTTTGTTCCTCCTCGCATTGACCTCCCTTCCATAGCACCATTCCCATTCCATTGACCATTACTAACATACACTTAGACCCTCTTCGCTAAATATCCGTCCATGCTCAATTTACCCCTTTTTAATTAATTAACAAAACTTTAATGAAAAAACTACTACTGTACTATTTCGTCGAACCTAGCGCTGTGCGTCGCTTATTGAAAAGGACTAAGGCACCCTATTGGGAGATTGACTAATTTAGATTTAGAGTTTAGGCTAGCGCAGTTAAATAGTCAGTACACAAAGGAAAATCGCAGTTGCTATGGAGAATTGCTTTCTGCGCTTCCAGTATAGATTTAGGACTTGATATTATTGATTTAATGAGCTGCTTTCGCCTCGAGTGTCACGTGGCGCGTGACAGCTGGGTTCTTGTCAGCAAATGCGCCCCCCGCTGTGGGTAAACGTCATCCCGATGTGACAGGATATCTGGAACAATACAGTTCTTACCTGGGAGATAGGAAATAGAAAAAGGAAATTCAGACAGAAATTCAGCCCACCTGGCTTGAAGCCTGGTTAACACTTTGGAAGACATAAAGTATTTCAAAGCATTATGGTCAGTTAGAATTTGAAAAGGACTATCTAGGTTGAGAAGAAAAGAGCGCCATTTTTTAAGACAATGAATAATAGCTAAAAGCTCTTTGTCATGAGTTTCATAATTTAATTCTGCCGCAATGAGTTTGTGTGACTCAAAAGCAAAAGGATGAAAAAATTTTGTTTCAGGATTGAATTGAGAAATGACCCCTGCAATAGCATAATTGCTAGCGTCTGTCTCAACTATTGTTGAAGCAGAAGGATCAAAGTGTCAAAGAGTTGGACCTGTGGTAAACGCAGTCTTCAATGCTTTGAATTCCTTTTGTGCTGTAGAAGTAAAAAAAAAGGTTTATCTTTTTAAGAAGAGAAGTAAGATTGAAAATAGTTTTAGAATAATCTTTAATAAATCTTCTATAGAAATTGGCAAAACCCAAAAATCCTTGGAGGTATTTGACAGCTTTGGGCTCAGGCCATTCCACGACTTTTTGGACCTTTTTTCATCCATGACTAAACTATCAGTGGACAACGTAAACCCCAAAAAATCAATAGATTTAAGATGGAATTCACATTTATTGTGCTTGGAGTAGAGACCTTGATCTCATAGGCAATTTAGAACCTGTGATACATGATGAAAATTTTCATCTAGTTTCTTCGAGAAAATTAAAATATTGTCTAAGTAGACAACAACAAATTGTTCAACAACATCTTGAAAGATGTCATTAACAAAATTTTGAAAAGTAGATGGTGTGTTACATAATCCAAAAGGCATGAATAAATATTCAAAACTACCAAATCTAGTGCGCATTGCAGTCAGTGGTTCATGACCTTATGCAATGCGAATAAGATTATAAGCACCTCTAAAATCAATTTTAGAAAAGAAATTAGCACCATTAAAAAGGGTAAGAAGCGATGACATAGGAGTAATGGGATATGCATTCTTCTTTGTGACTGTGTATAGCTTTCTATAGTCAACACACAACCTAAGGCTACTGTCTTTTTTCTTTACAAAAAGAACAGGGGAGCCGGTTGGAGACTTACTGGCTCTGATGAAACCTTTGGCTACATTCTCTGAAATGTAGTCTTGAAGAAATTGATATTTGTCCTTTGACAAAGATAGACAGGACCTGACGGAGGGACTGGACCTATTAACTCTATTTGATGGTTGTAGGGTCAATGAGGTGGTAACTTATCGGCTTTGCGAATTGAGAAAACATCAAGGAAATCGTGATAGATTTCCGGTAGAGTTGATTTAATGGCTTCAACATTTATTTGGTTGTCCTCATCATCTTTGAGAGAATCTGTTGAGGGAAGACCAGAATTGAGAGAGCATAATTTGACTACTTTGAGGCAATTTAAATCCTCTTTGAGTGAAGTGATTGAGCTAGAAGGGTTAGCCAATTGCTCATTTAGAGAAAGATCAGATTTTTGCAAGTCATCCAGCAGAGATTTGTCCTCTAGCAGGACATTGTAAGGCGGGTTGTTTAACTCCCTATTGACCTGCATTGAAGAATCAGAAATATACTTAGCGCGTGGGGTGATCAATCCCTGTGACCAATCAATTTCAGGATTCAAATGCGTTAAAAAGTCATGGCCAAGGATGGTATTGTCCACTCTTGGGGCATCCAAGACTGATAATTCCCACTCAAAGGGGGGAAAATTTGGAAAGTTGAAAAGCCATAAAACTTTCTTACCCAATATTTGGGTTCTTCTGATTCGACCAAAAAAATTGGAGTTTGATTGATATCTGTGAATGTCAGCTTTAACTTCTTGGAAAAAGATAAACTGACAAAAGAAATTGAAGCTCCAGAGTCTATAAGACAACTGAAGGGGGTATCCTCCAGAAGAAGAATGAATCTCAAGCGGTTTAAGGCAACTCCAGTCCTTAAGACGTAGAGGTTCTGTGCACTGGGAGAGATAAGATAGTTTGCTTTGCACCCAAGTAAACTATCTACTAGTTATTTGACCTTGAACTAGTACCTTCTCTTTCCTTCAATTTTACACAATCTTCTAACTTGTGCTTACCACCACAATACATACATAACCCATTATCTTCTCATCTCTTCCTCTCAGCTTCTTTAAGTTCCCCTTTTTGATCCATTACCTTACTGAGATCGCCTGGGGTCAAGCCTTTTGGTCAAGGTTTGTCCTTTCCCTTATTGGGTTTAGATTGAGTTGTCCGTGGGTGTGAAGAAGGTCCCTATTTAAAATTTTGGCCTTAAGATTTGTTGGCGTATTGACGATGTTGTAGTTGTCCTTGGTAAAAGCCATTGAGTTTTAGGGTTCAATCCATTAAATCCGTTAAAGTAGTCATCCTCTGACCATGAAGCTTTAATTGATCCAGAATCCTTATACTTGAAATTTTATAAATATATATATATATATATAAGAATGCACTCATTCAGATTAATCTGAAACCTGTAATTTTTAAAATTGAATCATAGTTTCAGGAATATACTTCACCATAATCTAAAAAAAAATTGATGAGTTGATCATTTGAGGTTTTACCCTATAGTGATAAACAAAAGGATTTGAAAAAAAAATATGAAAGAGCAGATAAAAATATAAATAGGCAAGAAAAAAGTGTACTTTCACCAAACATAACTAGCTAATCAGGCACCTTATAGTACTCAATCTGATTTTATTTAAACTTTTTAATAATTATTTTAGTTAAAGGGTAATTTTAGAAACTTAGGGAGGGGAAATTTAAAGTATTTAAACAGATTACATGTATGCTCTATGCTATGATGAAAAATAAGGATTAAAACTAGAATTCTTTTTGTTAAAAACAGTACATCTGCAGTTAGTAGAAATAAATGAGACAATTTATCCTTCTGTAAAAACTCAAGCTGTTCTGCTTTCAAATTAGCTTGACTTTTACAATAGTAAAGTTCTATAAAACTTGATAAATCTTCCAAAATGACCTTTTTCTCAGTATCAAAAATGAACTACTCTGTCACAGACAAATTATAATTATGTGTTTCTTCTAGAAAGACTTTTGGAAGTTTCCCAGTAAAACATTCTTCAACAATATCATTCATAGGAAAACTCCTGGGCCCTGAAAAAGGCTGAACACCTTCCATTTCTGGGGGTTTAGGGACGTTCAATTTTTGATCAACCTTTTCCTGATAGCTTACTTATATGTTTGAGATTGAAAACTTGAAAGAAATTTAAACATCCACCCTATTTTACATTCATTTAAACGTCAAGTAAAACAAGCACTCCTCCATAGGATTGGAGTTATGACACTACTCCCATTCTGTCTTTCCTCAGTATCAGAGTGAATACAGATATCTTTAAAAAATCCAGTAATTTCAGGGACCAAAAAATATGAATAAATTTTGATTATTCCATCACACAACTTAAAAAATGTGATGTTAATTTATAATAACTATTTTAGAGCTATATAAACAATACTATTAAGTCTCTTCTTTTAGAAAGTTTAACTTCAATTTTTTCAGATTCACCTTTTCTATCTTTTAAGAATAGGTTTATTTATCATTAGATATATAAGAAAATTTATCAGCTTCTCATGTGCTGCCCCTCTGAAGAGATCTGAAAACTGCCTCATCTATAATACTTTCATCTAAAATTGAAAACTTCACCAAACCCTTCCCATAATAGCATTTCATCCATTTAATCACAATATAATTTACTATACAAGATATGTAAAACATGAGGCAACATGCTGCTACATGTTCTCCTACATATTCTAACCAATATGTTTCAATCCAAAATAGTACGTTAATGATATGTTGGCACACTTTTGTATATACAAAATATCTACCATGTCCTCATGACATGATGCAGCTCATTTATTCATATTGCCAGGACATGGTAAATTTGCCTAAAGATGAGGTGGCATGTTGCATCATATTTTAATTTCTGGAAAATAGTGAATGTAGTGGGTAGTGTAGTTGCTTACATGCATACATGAGGCGACATGTCGCCTCATGTATGCCTGTGGGAAACTTAATTTCTCACATTGTAAAAATAAAAATTATACAAAATAAAATTAAATATTGTAATTGCATACATGAGGCGACATGTCGCCTCATGTATGCAATAACAGCAGCTCAGAGAAAAAAACAGGCAAAAGATGAGGCACCATGTTGCCTCATCTTTTGCTTGTTGGTCAAAGGAAGATTCCACATACACTAGGCCATATTTGCATAAAGATGAGGTGGAATGTTGTGTCATCTTTTGCTTTCTGGAAAATAGTGAAGGTAATGGGTAGGGTAGTTGTTTACATGCATACATGAGGCGACATGTTGCCTCATGTATGCAATTATAATATTATGTTTTTTTTGTAGTTTTTTTAAATGTGAGAAAGCAAGTTGCCCACATACATACATGAAGCAACATGTTGCCTCATTTATTCATGTAAACAACTTCCCTACCCATTACCTTCACTATGTGCCAGAAAGAAAAAGATGAGGCAACATTCCACATCATCTTTTTGAGAAAATATGGCCTAGTGTATGTGGCAACTTCCTTTGACCAACAAGCAAAAGATGAGGCAACATGGTGCCTCATCTTTTGCCTGTTTTTTTTCTGAGCTGCTGTTATTTCATACATGAGGCGACATGTCGCCTCATGTATGAAATTACAATATTTAATTTTATTTTGTACAATTTTTATTTTTACAATGTGAGAAAGCAAGTCTCCCACATGCATACATGAAGTGACATGTCGCCTCATGTATGCATGTAAGAAACTACACTACTAACTACCTTCACTATTTACCAGAAAGTAAAAGATGAGGTAACATTCCACCTCATCTTTATGAAAATGCACACTAATGTATGTCACATATACCTTTGACCAACAAGCAAAATATGAGGCAACATGGAGCATCATCTTTTGCCTCTTTTTCTTCTGGGCTTCTGTTATTGCATACATGAGGCGACATGTTGCCTCATGTATGCAATTAGAATATTAAGTTTTTATTTCATTTTTTTTCAATGTGAGAAAGAAAGTTTCCCACATGCATACATGAGGTGACATGTCACCTCATCTATGCATGTAAGTAACTACTCTCCCAGTTAGCTTCACTATTTAACAGGAAGCAAAAGATGAGGCAAAATGTCACCTCATCTTTATTCCTATTCACCCTAGTGTATTTCACATCTGCCTTTGACAAACAAGCAAAAGATGAGGCAACATTGTGCCTCATCTTTTACCTCTTTTTTTTTCTGAGATTTTGCTATTGCATACATGAGGTGACATGTTGCCTCATGTATGCAAAGTAAATATTCAGTTTTTATTTGTATTTTTTTTCAATGTGAGAGAGCAAGTTGCCCACATGCATATATGAGGCAACATGTTGCCTCATGTATGCATGTAATCAACTTACCTACCCATTACTTTCAATATTTACCAGAAAGCAAACAATGAGGCAGCATGCCACCTCATATTTATGCAGATGAACCCTAGTGTATGTCACATCTGCCTTTGACCAAAGAGTAAAATATGGGGCAACATAGTGCCTCATATTTTGCCTCTTTTTTTTCTGAGCTTCTGTTATTGAAAACATGAGGCAACTTGTTGCCTTAAACTTTTGTTGAAAAGTTTATCTGATTCATTTTAAAACTTGATTCTATGAAAAAATTCAGAGTATATGATAAAAATATGCTAAGTAAGAATGAAAAATTGAAGTAAGTGTTATTTTGAGAGGCTTGTGCAAGGCCTTGTGGCTTCCAAAAGGGGGGCAGGGTGGGGCACCCCAGGGCATGACTGTAGAGCACTTCAAGTTGCTGAAGTTTTTTGTAAATATATATTGTTGAGTATCTTTATGAATTTCTTTATTTGTACTGGAACTTGAGTTCAGTGAATTAAAATCTGGTTTTACTATTTAAAACTTTTTTAAGAGAATTCCAGAGGAAAAATATAATATAATATTTATTATTAAAAGAAAATTATTTTATTAGATAGACTTAATCTCATAAACTTACTAACACTTTTTTGACTATAAGAAGTTGAACCTGTGCTATGGATTTTAAACAGAAATCAAGTAAGATTACAAGGCATGTGCAATAATAGATTTTTCATATACTTTGACTGAGATCCACTTTTATTTTAACTCATGTTTGTGCAGTTTTTTAAAACAGGACTTTAAAGTAAGAGAATATTCCAGGCCCTTCAGATCCTGCATTTTTATTTCAATACTAGATAATAGAAACATGAGAAAATTACTGGATGTATTTATGTGTCCATAAGCATTTTTCACAAGTAAAAAATTTGGTTTCTTCTTTTGTAAAAGTGGAAGTTTCAGTATTTTTTTACTTTTCAATTTTTCCTAATCTATTCTTTTAATTTGGGAGAAAACCTTAATTCATATTTTAAACAAGTGGAGTTCAAATTATACATGAAAAAACCAATCATTAATTTTTCAAATCTTCATTGTTCAAGTGGGACCTCTTGTGACTTCAATCTATGTACAAATTATAATTCAGTTAATATTAGCTTCTGACATATTTCCTGATGGTTTATCTCAACCTAGAGTGATTGAAAAATCTCTGAAAATTATTGGAAATCTGTTCATCATTCAAATCATGTGACTTACTTTTCCAAGAAATGTTTTTAGTCTTTTATAAATAGTAATTTCTTCCTGAATTATTGTCTTTCCTCTCATAATTAATTTATATTCAAAATGGAATCATTGTATAATTCCTCTCCCATCTGTATTAGCTTACTTCAATTTCACATATCTGACTTCAGAAGCTTCCCAGGTTTTATTGAGAAACCTTTTTCACTTCATCTCTCTCATACATAACATATTATCAGGGCTAGGGCACATTCAACTCATATTAACATTAGTAAACAGTGCCCTTCTAATTCCCACATCCTCTATGTAATAATTGGCCTCTCAGGATATCAAACTTTATTTTCTCCTGTTGGGGGTTTAGCTTCTAGGGCAGGATTCATCCTCTATATGACTTGAAGATACATTATTACCCCAAAAAGATACCAACTTCCCCCTACTAATTAATATTTTGAATTTCTATCTTTCTAATTTCCTAATAACTATCTCCCAAGGACTTGAGTCACTCCACAACATAATTAATCTTATTCCTGACTATAACCCATAGATTAATTTGGGCTGTCCTGTGAAAGATATATTCAATCAAAACAATTAAATATCCTCTATCTCCCCTGATTCTTTATTTCTTATCAGGCCTTATCATTCTATAAAAGACATCAATGAAGATTTTTTAGCACAGGGGAAGGTGAAAAACATGTCAATGAGAAACTTTTCACCTTTCAAAAATAAACTACAACAAAGCATGTGATAAAAATGGAAAGAATACTCTATTCTCCCCACATGGAGAAAGTACTGTCAGATGCAGCCAAGGGGGAAGAAGTTAACAGGAGGGATCAATGCAGGGGATAAAGATAATAGAGGTAAAAATACTTGTATATCATTTCAAAAACAAACATACCTAAAAATAGGTCAATCAGCAACTGTGCACCTTACAACAACTACAAAAAAGCATGTGATGAAATAAGAAGGTACAAAAAGATGAGTTTCTGTGGTTAGGATTAAAAGAATAAGCAGAAAGTAAAAGGAAGGAACCTGAAAAAGGACTCTATTATCCCCAAAAAATTCAAGGAATGTAAGTTTCAGCCAAGGGGGAAGCAGTGTACAGGAGGGAGAAATGGAAGTGATAAAGAGAATAGAGAGAAAAAAATTTTGATGGGGAAAATGGAAACAGCAAGAAGAGACTTGATTATATGACAAATTGCACCATATAAAACAATAGAAAACAACACAATGTTAACTAAGACTACTAAACTACAATACAGAGAAAGAGAAAGGTTCACACTCAAAGACAGAATTCACACAAAAGGAATTTTTTTTCAAAAATACCATCTTTCCCCTCAAATTTTTCCTCTCATGACTCAAGTAAAAGAAGAAAAAAGAGAGTACAGTTTGCATAGTGATACCACCAGTGAGAACAGACCTCAAGCAAAAATTATCTTATGATGAAATTTGATGAGAGAAGGCAAAAGAAGATCTAAAAATTGTTGGGCCATCAGGAAGTTCTAATCCGCTAGGTGTTGGATCCAGCTCATATAATGAAAAATATAGTTCTGATGTAGATAGTTCAAGTAATTATAGCTGAATCATCATTAGATAAAATTTTCCCTAATAAATATCTTCCTTAGAGTCCACATTTCAGGATTTTCTGTCTGTTTTAGACCTTAAATCAAATGGGGATCAGTTGCAACACCAAATGATTTAACTTCTTATTTAGATCTTAGTACTAAGGATTTAATGATGGTTCAAAATTTTATTTTTCATACACTCATTACCTCATGGTTCAACTGTGTTCCACACCATTTAGGGAAGACTGGAAAAAATCTCAAGGCAGAAGAATGAATTTTGCTAAAAAAAAATTATGATGTGGTTTCTTTGTTTCTAGTTGTGAATATAGAAAATTCTGAAAGTAAAGAGAAGAATTTAATTAAGTTTATTTCCATTTTTTTATCAATAAAAAACCTTTTAACTTACTTTTAAATCAATGAAGATGAAATTATATCTCTTCATGATTAGCTGAAGGAGTATAAAAATTCCATGGAAAATTTTGGCCACAAATTCACATCAAGCCTATTGTCCACTTAGCCCAAAATTTTCCTAAAGTTCTGCATATATTTGGCACCGCATCATCAGAGGAAGCTTGGGATAATGAGAGTATGAATCAAATTTTAAGATCTATCCCACACAATATTAATAAACTCATTTTTTCATAATTCTTTTTATTACCCGTAATTTTTTACATTATTTTTTTGTTTTTATTTGAAATGGACAAAATTTTAATGGAAATGTTCATCATGATAGTAAATCTTCAATCTCTTTTTGAGATGAATGACAATTGATATAAAATACAAATTAATGATTTTTTCAATATAGAATAAGGAAAGACTTCAAAATAAACTGTTATATTGCTCTGTGAAGAATATGATTTATGGCCAGAATATTTAAACAAGATTTATAGAAAAATGTCTTTTTTAAACATTTTTTAAAAAGATAAATTCATTGGTGCTTTAAAATTTCTACAATCTAAAATTACTGATCTCCAATACTAAAACATTGGTGGTAAATACTTCTCATTATACTCAAAACAACAAGGTTATGGGAATATCAAGAGGCAACAAGATTGGAGTTTTTTTTTTTTGAGAATGTGGAAGTCACTGAATTTTACCAGATCAAATCTTTATTCTAGTTGAATTGTATGATGCTGTTGAAAAAAAAATAGAAAATCCTTTCTCAAAAGCAGGATTCAAAACATTTTGGTGCTACAATTGATGGTCTAAAAATGTTATTATTACTCATAAAGATATTATTTGACATGATTCAAGAACTCTCAATCCAAGTGGCTTTCGTGGTGTTTTATCAGATACTGTCTGTATAATGTCATTAAGTAATATAGCTGGTGCATATTAGTCACCTTTGTAATATCCATTATGAATTCAATATATGTATTTTAGACACCAAAGTATGATCTATTGCCTGTTGGAAATTATGCAAGCAGCTCTATATGAAGAATTCAAATTGGTCCTAATGATTCAGCTATGAGCTATGTGTAATGATAAAAAATTGTCCCACCAAAGTTCAAACACAGGTTTGACTCAGGTTACACCACAGGTACTAAACAACCACTTGAATGCAAGTAGTCTAACTTTTGACCTGGTGCATGTTACACCTGGACCCTCCTCACTAACATCCGTTCACCCTTTAATCCTTCACTAACCATCCTGTCCATGCTCACTACCCCTGTTAATAACCCACAGATTCTTAATAAACCTTTTAGTGGAATATTACATTAACTATTGCGCTGTGCATTTCTTATCAAAGAAAAGACTGAACACACTATTGAGAGATTGACTAATTTAGATTTAAAGTTTAGATTAGCGCAGTTGAATAGTGAGTACACAAAGGAAAGTTGCAGTTGCTATGTAGAATCATTTTCTGTGCTTTGAGTATGGATTTAGACCTATGTATTATTGATTTAATGAGCTGCTTTTGCCTTGAGTGTCACGTGGCGCATGACAATCATGTCCTTTTAACTGATAATTTTCCAGAATCCTACATTTTATTTTCCTCAAATGGTTTTGAGTTTAGTTTAGTTGTTATTAAGATATTGACATTTAAAATTGAGCCTTTTTTTGCCCTATTTTACTTTTATTTACTTTGATATTACAAAATTAGTAAATACGGCTTCTGGAATAGTTATCTCATGAAGACTTGCATATATGTAACAGTCATTTTTTGCTTCCAATAAAAATATTAAGTTTAATTCTTTCATTTGCACTCTTGGGGATTTTATGGCTTTGTTTTGATACAATTTTGGCCTCTTTTTTTTGGATTTTTTTGAAAATTTTGATATTTTTAGGTGTATCATGGTGTGATTATACTAAAGTAAGTAATTATTCTATTTTTAAAAAAAATTCTGTATATCATAAAATAATGTTGACTCAAATAAAAAATAAAAATTTGTCTCTTCATCATTCTAGGGACAATCATCAAAAAAGATGAGCTCTCTCTGGTTTGGAGTCATGTAATGACTTCACTTATCCTGGATTTTTTTTCAAATAATTAAATACTCAATCAATAGTGTAAGAAAAGTAAGAAAATAAAATTTTATTACTTCTAAAAGTTTAGATAGACATGCAAAGTATGGGGTCCAAGAAAGATTGCCTCTATTCTCTTCTAATGTCATAATTTAACATGTACAAAACATTTATACACTTCAATTACTTGAGGTTTTAGACCATTGGGACATGCTGCTGTGGTACAATGTTTAAATTAATTTATGGGATGTTTTCTTGAATTTATTTGTGATTCATATATATTTTCTTGAATTCTAATCAATTTATCTTTTTTTATTGTTCTGAATGAATTTTTTATGTTAAATTTTAAAATTTAATAAGCAATAAGAAGGACACAGGGACTAACTCATCCTGGGAAAAGATGTAGATGGAAAAGTAGAGCAGGAAATAGCTCAACCCAATAAAAAGAGCTAGACTGGAGAATAACTCTACCCAGTAAGATAATGAAAAATGGGGAATAACTTGACCAAAGGAATTGATAAGACATGGGGAATAACTCTACCTGGTAAGATGATGAGGTGGAGAATAACTCTACCTGACTTAAGAATCTGGCAAGGAACAAATCTACTCAACTTTGAAATAACACAAGGCAGGATGAAGGCAAAGGGTCTTAGGCCTGGAAATAATTAGTTAGAAACAAGAATGAGTTTATTTCAAGTTAGAAATTGGCTATAATAAGTGTAAAATGAATACTAGGTAAGATAAAATGGGTAGTAACTTTACCTAGTGATAATAAGTTAGCAACAAAGATGGAAATTAGGTCGGGATATTGCAAACCTCATATACTATTTAATAATCACCAGTGTTAGTTTTCATGTATAAAGCCAGAATTTTTGATGTATTAAATAGATTTACCATAAATTTATATGTATGTATTTATATTTAGAATTAATTTATAATGGATAACATGGAAAAATGAATGAGTGTCAATTAGCAGTCAGTAGATGGATAACATAAGAGGAAGGTTTCTGAAAGAGAAAACTACCAAAAAGGTAATCATAGAATAATCAAGATAATAAAAACACTAATAAAGATAATAGTATGAACCATCAGAGCCAACGATTCTGACAGTTTATTGTTAATTTATGGCTTAAAATTGAAATTTGGTAATCTGGACCCCCTACTAAGATAAAATGTAGGGGGAGGTATTGCCATTTTTTTGACTTGAGAATTTAAGAAAAAAAGGTATAAAATGAACTTTATGGTATGTTAGACTTATAAAATTTAAAGGATTATAGATTGTACATTAAACATATAAAAATTTATGCACCTAAATGGATGGAATTTAGATTACAAACATGAATTCAACAATTTAAAGTGAGCAGCAATGTATTTTCATCATTTTAAACTGGTTTTATTACCCAAACAATATCACTCAAGTATATTGAATTTCACACAAGTGAAATATTTTAAGCCCTAGTTTCTTAATAACTTATTATAATTTTCAAAAAAAAATTGTTTATTTAATACTATTTTTTTTGTAAAAATGTGTAAAATTGACCCCCAAGAATGATTTTTATAATATGATGAAAACAGTATAATTAGATAAAGAAAGAAAAATATAGTCATTGATAAAAAAAATTATCTGAGAAAAAATCATTTTGAAAGAAAAATGAAAAAAAGATGGAGGGCTCACCAATGAGTGAGTCCACCAGAAGCTGCAATGATAGCCTTCATTCTCTTGGGAATTGACTTAGCAAGTTTCTCTAGAGCCCTCTCTTGTATATCTTCCCAATTCTTCTGAAAATAAAATTTTATTTATCATATAGTTTGAGGCTGAAAGTTTTTTCAAATGTTTGCCTTCATTTCCCTCCACATGTGCACAATTGGATTGAGATAGGGCCACTGTAGAGGCCATTTATTAATCTTCTTGAGGTTGATATGATCTTTAAATTTCTTTGATTTCTTTGATTTATGCACAGGAGAAGTTTCCTACATTAAATTGAGCCTTTTTTAAGGATCATTTTTTTAAGAAATGGGATAAGGATAGTGCAATAAAAATATTCAAGAAAGTGGGTTGAAGTGCATTGTTTTGATAGAAGAATTACAAGTGGTGATTTAGATTTGTTGAAGATATTAATTGATTCATAACCTAAAGAGAAGACATTTTCCAAGAATTTCTAGGAATCTCAATTACCATTTTAGCCCAAACAACATAGTGTGATGGTCAATTGAATTGAAGGATCACCTTGTTTTTAAGAATTTCTGTGTAACACAGGGTGATCTTGAATAAGCTCAACCAATTTAAAGAAAAATTCCTTGGAAGTCCTGAATAAATGTGTAAAACTGGGTGTAGATACATTTAGGAGTGTTTTAATGGTGTACTTGGGGGTATGAATTAGTTGTGGCTTTCAGGGAAGAAAGTAACCTTTACTGGCCATTTTTTATAAAAAAAAAAAATTCTTCCACAAGTTCAGAATCAGAATTGAAGAGGAGATCAAGTGCTATGAAACTGATTTCTTGATTTAGTTTATCAAAATTTGACAGTGAAGAAGACATGGCTCTTATATGATATAAAAATAAAAATGTTGTGCAATTTTTTGAGCTATAAAGTCTTATGCTGCATAGCTCTGCATAAGAATTTGAAAATGTTGAAAAATAAGTAAAATGGGACTTTATGGTGAAACCAGCACTTTATGGTGAAACCAGCACTTTTTGGTTTAAAAGTGCAGATTTGATTAAAATAAGTGACTTATTTCACTTTTTAAATACACCAGTTTTGGGGCTAGTGTGTTTCCTAAATCCACATTTATATAAGTGCAAATTTTTAAGTGCTAACTTTCCAGAACTGACACCCCCTAATGATAAAGTGTAGTACATGAGATTTTTTTTTGAGTAAAACATTACAAAACTTTTCTTTCAGCCACTTAACAGTTTTTGGATGGTAGTCTCACAATTTTCATTTATCATGTAGCCACTAAATAAAATCATATTTTTCATTGCTTTTATGTACAAAATAATCATAAAAATTATATATATTTAAACATATCATCATGGAGAAGATCTTTATTCAAAGCCACATTAGGAAAAAATGAAGGGAGATGTAAAGGATCTTTATGCAAGTCCTCACTTTTTTTTGGTGGAGTCATTTGTATTTATTTATATTCTTAGAAAATTGATATTTTTCTCTTTAATCAAGAAGATATCTCTTTTAAATT